>CM038142.1:60753824-61353824 GCA_021437245.1 Aegilops speltoides
ACATCAATTGATGGGCATCTCCATAGCCCATTGATTAGCCGCGTCAATGTGAGACTTTCTCCCTTTTTGTCTTCTCCACATAACCTCTAGTATCATATTCTATTCCACCCATAGTGCTATATCCATTGCTCACGCTCATGTATTGTGTGAAAGTTGAAGAAGTTTGAGAATACTAAAGTATGAAACAATTGCTTGGCTGACACCAGGATAGGCATGAGGGGTACCTTGTGTTAAGAAAAGGGAGCATACAAAACTATATGATTTTGTAGGGATAACTTTCTGAAGCATTGATATTTTGAAAGACATGATTGTTTGTTGGGATGCCCTAAGTATTATTGTTTTTATGTCAAATGATAGACTATTGCTTTGAATCACTCGTGTCTTAATATTCATGCCATGATTAGATATTTGATCAAGATTATGCTAGGTAGCATTCCACATAAAAAATTATTCTTTTTTTATCATTTACCTACTCGAGGACGAGCAGGAATTAAGCTTGGGGATGCTGATACATCTCCGTCGTATCTATAATTTTTGATTGTTCCATGCCAATATTATTCAACTTTCATGTACTTTTGGCAACTTTTTATACTATTTTTGGGACTAACATATTGATCCAAATGCTCAAATGCGCCTGTTTGTTGCATGTTTTATGTTTCGTAGAAACCCAATATCAAACGGAATCCAAACGGGATAAAAACGGACAGAGAATTATTTTGGAATATTTGGGATTTTCCGGAGGATGAATCAACACGAAACGGTGTCCGAGGTGGCCACGAGATAGGGGGCGCGCCCTCCCCCCTGGGCGCGCCTGGCACTCTCGTGGGCCACCCGTAAGGCGGTTGATGCCATTCTTTTGCCGCAAGAAAGCTAATTTTATGAGAAAAATCTGGGCAAAAGATTCACCCCAATCGGAGTTACGGATCTCCGAATATAAAAGAAACGGTGAAGGGCGGAATCTAAGAATGCAGAAACAGAGAGATAGATCCAATCTCGGAGGGGCTCTCGCCCCTCCCAAGCCATGGGAGCCAAGGACCTGAGGGGAAACCCTTCTCCCATCTAGGGAGAAGGTCAAGGAAGAAGAAGAAGAAGGGGGGCTCTCTCCCCCTTGCTTCCGGTGGCGCCGGAACGCCGCCAGGGACCATCATCATCACCGGGATCTTCACCAACACCTCCGCCATCTTCACCAACATCTCCATCACCTTCCCCCATCTATATTCAGCGGTCCACTCTCCTGCAACCCACTGTACCCTCTACTTGAACATGGTGCTTTATGCTTCATATTATTATCCAATGATGTGTTGCCATCCTATGATGTCTGAGTAGATTTCCGTTGTCCTATCGGTGATTGATGAATTGCTATGATTGGTTTGAGTTGCATGTTTTATTATTGGTGCTCTCCTATTGTGCCCTCCATGTCGCGCAAGCATGAGGGATTCCCACTGTAGGGTTTGCAATATGTTTATGATTTGCTTATGGTGGGTGGCGTGAGCTGATGAAACCTGAGCACCGAGTAAGTAGGTTGTTTGCGTATGGGATAAAGGGGACTTGATGCTTTAATGCTATGGTTGGGTTTTACCTTAATGATCTTTAGTAGTTGCAGATGCTTGCTAGAGTTCCAATCATAAGTGCATATGATCCAAGTAGAGAAAGTATGTTAGCTTATGCCTCTCCCTCAAATAGAATTGCAATAGTGATTACCGGTCTAGTAACGTAGTCAATTGCTTAGGGACAATTTCACAAATCCTACCACCACTTTTCCACACTCGTTATATTTACTTTATTGCATCTTTATCTAAACAGCCCCTACTTTTTATTTACGTGTTCTTTATTATCTTGCAACCCTATCCAACAACATCTACAAAGTACTTCTAGTTTCAAACTTGTTCTAGGTAAAGCGAACGTCAAGCGTGCGTAGAGTTGTACCGGTGGTCGATAGAACTTGAGGGAATATTTATTCTACCTTTAGCTCCTCATTGGGTTCGACACTCTTACTTATCAAAAACTGTTGCGATCCCCTACACTTTTGGGTTATCACCGGCGCCGGAGGAGGGCGTGCGCGTCATCTTCAGGTCGCATTGCCTGCGCGGCCTTGGCCTGCCGGCGAGCGGCTTCTTTCGAGCCTTTCTTGATTTCTACGGCCTTCAGCCGCACCACCTCACTCCGAATACGGTGGTACTGCTGTCCACCTTCGTCACCCTGTGCGAGGGCTATCTTGGCGTCCTCCCCACTATCGAGCTTTGGGGCGAGTTCTTCTACTCGAAGCTCGGCACTGTCGTTAAGAGCATGGCGGCGTAGTGCGGCGCCTTTGTTGCGGTGCGGAGGCCGGCTGCCTAGAATTCATTTCCCCCCATTACGCTGATACAGTCGGTGAAGATATGGCAGCAGTCATACTTCTATCTGAAGAGCGTCTTCCCGGAGTGCGACTGGGTCAATCTGCCGGCTTATGTAGCCGGCCCACTGACTGGGAAGCAGTCTAACTGGTCATATCGGGCCAGGTCGCTGTCGTCCTCCGGAGCCGCCGCCATCTCGCGGCTCAGGGTGATGGTGAGGTCGGAGGGCCTTACAAGGCCCGACTTGCTGACCGCCTTCGTGGCGTGGCGGGTGCTCGCGCTCCTGGGCCGGTCTCACATGATATGCTAGACGAGCGGGCATCGAGACCCAAGCCAGCTGTGCACCAAGGATATGCCTCACGCGGAGGTAGCTCACTTGGTGAACTACTTCTCGAACTGCAAGCTCTCGGAGGAGGATTGGCAGTTCGGAAAGGAGCCGTACTCGCGCGTGAATCCGCCGCCAATGGTAAGTCTTCTTTTCTTCTTGTCTCTTCAGTTGCCGAGTTCTCCTTGGCCGGCTTGACCAATCGGCTATGAAACAGAGCTCCCTCCTCCAGCCCGGCGGCCGCAGGCAGGCTAAAGCGTCGATTCCCCGACCGGAGGAGAGCGATGTGGACGACCCCGACTTGGGGGCGGCCGCCTTGGACGACGATGCCACAGGAGGAGGCAGCAATGCAGGCAGCTCAGGACTCGGGGCCGGCCTCGAGGACTGGTCGGATGATGACTGGGGAGAAGTCAGCCCGTGCCATCAGTCGGCGCCCGATCAGCAGGGCACGAGCTCGTCTGCCACGCCGGCTGCCCGAGGCAGTGTGCAAAAGCTCCGGGCCGCGCCGTTCATGTTCGGCAGTCGGCCAAAGAAGCCCAAGAGCTTGGCAACGGCGACCAAGCGGGAGGAAGCGGCTGCGAAGGCAACCTACTTCCGCAAGGTGGTGAAGGAGCCACAGATGGTTTCTGCGTAAGTGTCGATTCCCTCGTGCATTCCTTCTTCCTTCTTGCAAATGTTCTTCTGATCTTTCTTTGTCTTGCATAACGCAGAGCTCCGCTCTCTCTCAAGCGGTCCGTCGCCGCCTCCGTGGTTGGGGCGGCGGGAGGCTCCACTAGTGCCCACCGCATGGACCCTCGCGCCGAGCTTCAGGCGGCAATGGAGAGGAACACGCGGGAGGCGGAGCAGCAGAGGGCGGCTGCCCCCAAGGCAGCGTAGGAGGCGGTGGAAGAGGCCGTGAGGGTGCAAGCCGATGCTGCGGCCAAGGCCCGGGCAGATGCCACAGCTGCGGCGCAGGCGGAGGAGGCCTTACGCAACCAACCCCCGTAGCTCGTCATTCCTCTCTGCGTCGTGGCGCCTGAGGTCTCGGTGGTGCCGCCAGGAGGAGCCGGCGGTGACCGGCCGGTTATGGAGAGGGAGGAGGGTGACGCCATCACCCCGGAGAAGGAGGTGACTCCGTCGGTGCCGGCTGTGGCGGGCCAAGGCGGCCAGCCGAGCGCGCCACCCGTGCCGTAGGCTGGAGGCGAGCCGGCTGCGGGGGCAGACCTCGTGGTCCGATCTCTGGCACGCCAGCGCGCAGGGAAGGCGGCCTCAGCGCCACACCCGCAGAAGGCCAGGGGCTCGAGCTCGTTGACCCAGGAGCTAGAGACGGCGAGTGTCAGCTCACCGGACTGGACCCCGGGAGGCGGGACGGACGTGCTGAACGAGGCAGCACAGAACGTCCGGACTCGGCTTCAGGCTCAGGCCGCCACCTTGAAGAGCTACAACCAGGAGTTCCTGGCGACGCGGACAGCCATCCGGGTAAGCCCCTAGCCTTTTGCTTCTTGCTCTTGTATTCTTCGTGAAGGCGTCAAGACTCCATCGGGTGTAGTCCTCGAGTTCGGGTCGGCTCGCCGAGGCGACTGGAACTCTAAGTATACTCGGGTGCTAACTTGTCTTTACTTGTTCGTCTTTCCTTTTTGTAGGATTATCATAACCTCCGTGCGGCCGCCTTCAACTCTCATGTCCGGGAGCTGACTCAGAAGACCGTCGATTTGTCTGAAAGCCGGAGTAAGTGTTCCACCTTTTATCTCTTGTGGGGGCGTGTCAGTGCACCCACTGGGTGTAGTTCCCTAGATTTGGGCCGACTGCTGAGCAGTCGGGCCGGATCTTTTCTGGCGACTTCTTTCTTACTGTTTATTCTTCTTTGTTGTCTTTGCAAAGGCCAACGCCGCCACTGAGAAGAACAATGGGTGAGGCCAGATCGCGTTGCACGCCAAGAGGCGAGAAAAGATCTTGTGGCTTAGAGCCGATCGCTCGCCAAGAAGTGGTGACCAGGATGAGAGTCATAAGGCGGCTCTGAAAGTGGTGAAGGACAGCGAGGCCGCCCTCCAAGCCGAGTACGAGACCGAGGCGGCGAAGTGGGCCGAGTCGAGGCGGGCGCTGAACGACAGCTACGGCCAAATCGAAGACATGGTTGATGGTAAGCTGCCTTCCTCTTCGTCCCTTTGTTTGCCTCCTGTTGCTTGGTATGACTTCTGACTTTGCATTTTCTCTTTTCTTCTTCATGCAGAGTACTTCCTCGGCTACTCTGTTGCCGCCAGCCAGGTCATCGAGGCCCACCGCAACACGCAGAGGCAGGCTGGTGCTGAGATTGCGCCAAATGCTCGCCGGACGCTTGAGGAGCAGCTCTTGGCCATCCAGGCTTGTCTCCAGTCGGCCCACCGGATGCTTCGCCGCCTTCGGCGCGTTGGAGCTCAGGTGCTTTCTGCCCTCTGGCCTGACGAGGTGATTCCCCGCACCCCTAGTCGGACTACCGACTGGCTGGAGGTGGTAGTCAGCCGCCTCGGGGCGTGGAAGGCCTCTGCAGCCCGAGCAGGTGCCAGGCGGGTGTTGGAGTTTGTCCGAGCGTGGTACCCCGGGCTGGACCTGTCCCAGCTGGCCACGTTCTGACAGGAGTCCCACGAGGAGCTGGCGGCAGTGCGATCGGCTATCATTCATCGCGCTGCAGCGATTGCCGAGTACACCGACACCAGCGTCTTCATCCCCGAGCTAAACAACGACGACGATGCGCTGCCGGCGGACTGGTTTTGGGCTGAACCCAGCGGATGGTGAAGACTCGGCGAAGGAGATCGACTCCAGTGACGAGGGTGAAGAGGAGGAGGAAGAGGATGGTGAAGACGCTGCGCCAGATGATGGAGCGGCCGGCCAGCCTCAGCCTGACCGTGCCTCCAACAACGAGGCATGTGCGAACACGCCACCTGCTACCGTCGATGATCAAGCCGAGACTCGCCACCCGGCCACTCCTCCAGCCAGCACCGCCATCTCCACTGACCTGCCAAGCTCACCTGTTGCACCCTTGGCCTGAGCCGCCATTTTTATCTTTGTCTTCCTGTTCGTTAGTCCTTTGAACGATGTTTAAATTTGCGCAGTTCCACCCACTGGGGGTGTATTCGAACTAATGTTGAATGCTGGCCTTCAAAGGCCTTTTGTGTAAATATGATCTTGCATGTGCTATGCTGATGTCGACTTCCAACTGTGCTTGCTTTAAATATTTTTCCGGTTGTTTCCTTTGCCGCCCTCCCTTGGTGGCCACCTTCCCAACTGGACAGCTGCTCTGCAGTCTGTGGCTGGGAAAGTACTTGGCCGTGTGGGAGGGCAAGTACTTTAGCTTTATTATATTGTGGCAAGGTGAGTGGGAAGCCGGTCAGCTGGCTGCTTAGCAGTCGGTTGGCAGGGTGGGGAGCCGGCTTGTGTTATGTAAGCCCATCGGTCCTTAGCCATTTTTCACGTGGGCACCTTTTCCTGCCTTTAACTCTTGCCAGTCGAACAGCCGATTCTGCGGGCTGCGACTTTCGGTAAGAGAGGGCTTAGGTGCCGGCACACTACTTGTTTGGCTGCAGGTGGTGCTTTAACATAATTCAAGGCGGCAAGTCCCCGGGCCGACTGGTCGAACCCGGTGCCGGACAAAAGAACAAATGTAGTAACACATTCATAGGCATGATACTCATCATATAGATAAAAGAGGGTAGTCCCCGAGTGCTCCTCGGGGGACCCGATGTCTTGTACTTAATATGAAAGATAGCGTGGTACATACTGAATTAACTATAAAATCTTCGAAGGAGATTGGCGTTCCATGGGCGTTCCGACTCCTTGCCGGAATCATCTCTCTTGCACGCCTTGGGCTTCTGTGCGTTGATCAATTAGTAGGAGTCGTTGCCCAATGCCTTGCTGATGACGAAGAGGCCTTCCCAAGGGACCGAGAGCTTGTGCTGGCCGGCTGTTCGCTGGATCAGCCGGAGCACAAGATCGCCTTCTTGGAAGGATCTTGGCTTGACCTTCCGATTGTGGTAACGGCGCAAACCCTGCTGGTAGATGGCGGACCGGCTGAGTGCTAACAGCCACCCCTCTTCCAGCAGGTCAATACCGTCTTCTCGCTTCCTTTGCCTCCGCTTCCGTGTACATGGTGACTCTAGGTGAGTCGAACTCGATGTCAGTTGGGATGACAGCCTCGTCACCATACACAAGGAAGAAAGGAGTGAAGCCGGTTGACTTGTTCGGGGTGGTACGCAAGCTCCAGAGGACAGCTGGCAGCTCCTCGAGCCAGCAGCCGGCCGAGCACTCTAGTGGCTCAACTAGTCGGGGCTTGATGCCGGACAGGATGACGCCGTTTGCTCGCTCGACTTGGCCGTTTGACTGCAGATGGGCAACGGATGCTAAATCCAGTCGGATGCTCTGTGTCATGCAGAAACGTGCCAATGCTCCTTTGGCAAAATTCGTGCCGTTGTTAGTGATGATGTTGTGTGGTATGCCATACCAGGTGGTAATGTCTGTGATGAATGTCACATCAATCGTCCCATTCAACTTCTTGATTGGCTTTGCTTCAATCCACTTGGTGAACTTGTCTATGGCAACAAGCAGGTGTGTCATGCCGCCGTGTGCCGTCTTGAATGGGCCCACCATATCTAGCCCCCAGGCGGCAAATGGCCAGGTGAGGGGGGTGGTCTTGAGTGCGGAAGCCGGCATGTGTTGCTTGGAGCTGAAAAGTTGGCACCCTTTGCAGTGTTTGACTAACTCTTTGGCGTCTTCCAAAGCAGTCGGCTAGAAGAAACCATGGCGGAAAGCTTTGGCGACGAGTGATCTTGAGGCCGCGTGGTGACCGCACTCGCCTTGGTGGATGTCCTTGCGGATTGCAATGCCCTTCTCAGGCTCGACGCAGCGCTGGAAGACTCCAGTCACACTGCGCCTAACGATCTCTCTGTTCACTATTGTGTATGCTCCGGCTCGGTGTTGAACTTATCTTGCTGAGATCTCATCAGTCAGCAGCTCTTTGTTTACCAGAAAGTTTACGATGGGTTGGGCCCATGATGGAGCTGCGACTTCTTCTATTGCCAACACAGCTACTATGACCAGGGCGGTTCGGTTGGGAGGTGGCGGGTTGGAGTCGGCCACCACCTGTTGTGTCGTTGAAGTCCCCGGGCCGACTGCTGCAGTCCCCGATCCGGGTTCTGAAGTCCCCGGGCCGGGTGCGACTGTAGCAGTCCCCGAGCTGCCTGCCAAAGTCCCCAAGCCGCCTGCCAAAGTCCCCGAGCCGCCTGCTGAATTCCTCAAGTCGGATCTGACTGCATCAGGGTCAGGCGGCATGAAGATGGAGTCTGATTCTGGAGACGGCTTGACAGACGGCTTGAGAAGGTTGAAAGGATCGATATAGTTGACTAGAGGGCGGTGAATAGGCACCTAACAATTTTTAGCTTTTCTTTACCAATTTAAACTTTGCATCAAAGTAGGTTGTCTAGATATGCAGCTAGGTGGACAACTATATGATGCAACAACAACAAACACACGAGCAAGCAAGGGATACAACACAAGTAAGCTTGCAAAAGTAAAGGTGCGAGATAACCAAGAGTGGAGCCGGTGAAGACGAGGATGTGTTGCCGAAGTTCCTTCCTTTTGAGGGGAAGTACGTCTCCGTTGGAGCGGTGTGGAGGCACTATGCTCCCCAAGAAGCCACTAGGGCCACCATATTCTCCTCACACCCTAACACAATGCGAGATGCCGTGATTCCACTATTGGTGCCCTTGAAGAAGGCGACCGAACCTTTACAAACAAGGTTGGGGCAATCTCCACAACTTGATTGGAGGCTCCCAACAACACCACGAAGCTTCACCACAATGGAGTATGGCTCCGAGGTGACCTCAACCGTCTAGGGTGCTCAAACACCCAAGAGTAACAAGATCCGCTAGGGATAAGTGGGGGGAATCAAATCTCTCTTGGTGGAAGTGTAGATCGAGGCCTTCTCAACTAATCCTGAGCAAATCAACAAGTTTGATTGGCTAGGGAGAGAGATCGGGCGAAAATGGAGCTTCGAGCAATAATGGAGCTTAGAGGTGGAAGAGGTAGTCAACTAGAGGTAGGAGACACCCCTTTTATAGTCAAGGAAAAGATCCAACCGTTATCCACATGTCCAGCCTGCGACATGCGGTACTACCGCTCCAGGGGCGCGGTACTACCGTGAGGGATCATGGTACTTCCGCGGCAGCAGCAGAGACTAGGACTTGCCTGACTGAGAGTAGTACTTCGGCGGGCGCGGTACTACCGCTCCCCCTTGCGGTACTACCGCAAGGCAGGAAGGTCCTAGCCTACGAAGAGCGCGGATGAAAAAAAATACATCCGTGCCTACTTCCGCTGGAAACGAAACAGTGCAAAAATCCGACGCGGTACTACCGCTAAGGCGCGGTACTACCGTAACCCAGCTGAATCAGGCCGCGCTCGGTACTACCGTGCACGAAGCGCGGTACTACCATGGAGGCGCGGATGTAAAAAATTACATCCGCTCCTACTACCGTGACGCGGCGGTACTAGACATGAGGGCCACGGTACTACGACTCCAGGGGAGCAGTACTACCGTGGGCACCCGCGGTACTACCGCGCGGGACGTGCGGTACTACCGTGGGGGCGCGGATGTAAAAAATTACATCCGCCGCTACTACCGTACTGGAGCTCACTAGGCCTGGGAGCCACGGTACTAAGACTCCAGAGGAGCGGTACTACCGTGGGCTCCAACGGTACTACCACAGGTGCTTGCGGTACTACCGCTCCAGAGAGCAGTACTACCGCAAGTTCAGCAATAGTCGCCAGATTAAGCACACAGAGGATAACTGAGGGAAGCTCCAAAGTGCAAGGGAAAGGTGGAGGCAAGGAGGGAAACGTGTACGTGATGATTCCACCCAAACCTTTCCGACGCGGACCCCCTCTTAATAGTACGGCTCTCCTATGACTCAAATCCACCAGAAAGAAACGTAGAACAACACCATCTTCGATAGTCTTCAAGGGGCACCGAATCGTCTCGTGCCTAGTGATGAAGCGTCTGAGAAACTCAAGGCACATGATTAGTCCGCAAAAGCATTGTCATCAATCACCAAAACACCTTAGGGGTAAATATGCCCTTACAATCTTCCCCTTTTTGGTGGATTGATGACAATATGGGATTTGTACAAAGGGAGATAATATTGAGCAAAAGCAAACCCCTCCTCTCTAGAATATAGACGGGCTCCCCCTAGATGTGTGCAATCTAGATGGATGCTTTGGACTGCATAGCACACAAACTAGGATCAACACTCCCCTATATTTTAGAGACAAAGGCATGATAACTAACATCTAAGCAGAGCATAGCACAAAGGTAGCACAAGATATCACATGCTCGCTAAGATAGATAGAGTGCATATGTCTTACACCATATGAAGTAAAACAACCCAAAGCAACTGAAACGAGGTTCAAATGAGGTTCAAACGAGAAAGCAGCAAACACACCGAACACGAACGACGACACACGACTCGCAAATCCCTACACTCTCTCCCCCTTTGGCATCGAGACGCCAAAAAGGCAGAGAGGACACCTACACACAAGGGGTGGCTCAAGGAGGGAACTCATCCCAACGCTCTTCGTCAGACTCCTCGGCGGCAGGGATGGTCTCCTCTTCAGAATCAGTCCACCTATAGCCTTGCTTCTCCATCCACTCGGCCTCTGGAGTGATGCGATCCTCATAACCGCCAGACACTTACTCGCCATATAGCTGCAAGATCTTCTTGTCCCGGCGGCGACTCTCCTTAGATGCCACGTGAGTCCTGTACTGCCCCTTAGCTTGCATGCAGAAAAGAGTCTTCATCTTGTCCTTCAGCTTCTTGGCCCACGAGGGCATAGAGGAACTATGGGAAGACCTAGCAGCACGGCCCTCAGCAACATCCTCTGCGCCAGCATCCTCCTCATCAACAGCACCCCTAGCAGCAGACGCCTCAGCACGAGTAGTAGTGTTGGCCCAGTTGGGCTTGACTCGGAGACAGATGGGATCATGTCGAATCCAGTCTGGAGCAAGGAACTCATCACCAGGGAACATCTTCTCCCAAGTCGCCGAAACAGGTAGGGCCCATAGATAGGCACCTTGCGGTTGAACACTGCAAACTGAAGCTCACACCACATGATGTGTGAGACATCAAGTGGCTGAGTCTGAGACACATGAGCCTCCTCGCATAGGAGCATCATATCCACCATATAGGCATGAACCTTGTCCTTATCACCAATGCGAGGGAACAAGGAGTTGCGGAAGATACGATACATGATATCCAGAAAAGAGTTGAGCACCAACGCCGTCTTTCCATTGGCAAGCGCCTTCTCAACATAGTATGGCTGAAGCTTGTCCTTGTTGGCAGACTCAGAATTTGCATGGGGGTGAACACCCACGGGAGTATCGAGCCCGTCATCAGGAACCAAGAGCAGATCCATGAACTCCTTCCAGGTAGCAGTCAGCTTACGGCCATTGGTCATCTAGGTCATCCTCTGCTCCTCATCAGGGTGAAAGTATACTGAGGCAAAGAACTGACAGATAAGCTCAGGGTCATAGTCAAGGTGAAAAGAGATCACATGTTCAATACCAAACTGGTCCACCAAGTCCAGAGCTTCTCCAAAGTACTCACGATACTTGTCCTTCCTCATGTGATGCATTTCAATCCATTTCACATCCACATAGGTATTCTTCTTGTTCTTGATGACATCCAGATAAGTGAGAGTCTATTGCTTGTTCCAAAACAGCTCACAACCTCTGACAGTAGCACGAGGGTTCACATACGGGTTGAGCTGCCTGAGACGGACGAACTCAGAATGAGGTATCTCGTCCATGCCCTTAGTGGGCTCCTTGTGCTTGCTAGCTGATGTCTTGACATGGCGCTTGGGGGCAGTGGAGCCCTCTGGTGCTTCACCTGGATTGCGCAGACGCTTGGAGCCAGTGTCACGACTGGGATTGGAACGGCGAGAGCCACCACCTTGGTCCATGGCAAGAGCACGTGGTGGGGAACGATCCCACCGGACAGAAGCACGGGAGGGCAGCCGGAGGCAGAGATCCGGCGACGGACGCCGGCCCCGTTCTTGAGCGTGGAGAGAGAGAGAGAGAGAGAGAGAGAGAGAGAGAGAGAGAGAGAGAGAGACGATGTGGGGGAACTGACGAATGGGTATGGGGGAGTTAGAAACCCCCTGCCCGTCCTTATCCCCACGCGTCTATGACGGCACGGTAGTACCGCATATCATCGCGGTAGTACCGCTTGGGCGGAAGTATCGCACCGAAGCGGTAGTACCGCTCTCCCAGGCGGCAGTAAAAAATTACTGCCACGTGGGGGTGGTAGTACCGTGCTCCCCACACGCGGTAGTACCGTAGCTGGCTGTGGTAGTACCGTGAGCTCAAGAAAAAGCAGGTTTCAACAATAGAAAATTATCTTTGCAAGGAAACTTTTAGCACAAGGGAGACCACAAGAACACGCACAACCCAAAGGTAGAAAGACAACAAGGAACCACCACGCGACACAACCTCTCAGAAGGAGAGGGCGGTGGCCGGAGCCACCTATGTTTGAGTTAGTTGGTATGGCACCACGAAGAATTATCCTTGGGCCCATGACCAAAACTCGTCTTTGAAGCACAAGTACCATCAAAAAATGGCTAATGTGAAAGAGTTGATCTATTTATGCATAATGGGGGGAGGGAGAGTTCATTGAGAGAACAAAACACTCCCCTTATGTCCACTCCTACACCTAAACTAGACAACAAGTTGAGTGTGGTGGGGGTGCAAGGGTTCAAGTCACATTGCTCGAATCAATGATATTTAGCTCATGCCTTAACTCGCGAAATCTTGCCTCTTCCAAGGGCTTCATGAAAATATCTGCAAGGTTATCATGAGTGTTAACATACTTGAGCTCGATCTCCCCTCCCCTAATGTGATCCCGGATGAAGTGATACCGAATCTCAATATGCTTCGTCTTGAAGTGTTACACCGGGTTGAGAGAAATCTTGATGGCACTTTCATTATCACACCAAAGAGGCACTTTGTCACAAATGACATTGTACTCCTTTAAAGTTTGCCTCATCCATAAGAGTTGTGCACAACTACTACCGGCCGCCACATATTCCACTTCGGTGGACAAGAGAGACACACAACTTTGCTTCTTGGAAGACCAACTCACCAAAGAGCAACCAAGGAATTGGCACCCTCCGGAGGTGGACTTCCTATCCACTTTGTCTCCCGCCCAATCAGAATCCGTATATACTTCAAGCTTGAAGTTTGCCCCTCTTGGGTACCATAAGCCAAAGTTTGGGGTATGAGCCAAATATCGAAAGATTCGCTTGACCGCCACATAGTGGATTTCCTTTGGTGCGGCTTGAAACCTTGCACACATTCCCACACTCAACATGATATCCGGTCTAGATGCACAAAGGTAAAGCAAGGAGCCAATCATGGAGCGATATACCTTTTGATCCACCGCTTTACCATTGGGATCAATGTCAAGTTGGCACTTGGTAGGCACTGGAGTAGAAGCCGGCTTGACATCACTTAGCTTGAATCTTTTTAGCATGTCTTGAGTATATTTGGCTTGGTTGATGAAGGTTCCTTCTCTTCTTTGTTTGATATCAAAACCAAGGAAGAACCTCAACTCTCCCATCGAAGACATCTTGAACTTGGAGGTCATGAGAGCAGCAAATTCCTCATTGAAAGCTTTGTTAGGGGAACCAAAGATAATATCATCAACATATAGTTGGCATACAAACAACTCCCCATTGACCTTCTTAGTAAAAAGAGTGGGATCGATTTGCCCCACCTCAAATCCACGATCTTGTAACAACTCGTTAAGGTGGTCATACCATGCACGTGGGGCTTGTTTAAGGCCATAGAGTGCCTTATCGAGTTGATACACATGATCCGGGAAGTAGGGATCCTCGAACCCAGGGGGTTGCTTGACATAGACCAACTCATTTATAGGACCATTAAGAAAAGCACTTTTCACATCCATTTGTTGCAACTTAAAGTTGTGATGGGAATCATAAGCAATCAACAAATGAATGGATTCAAGGCGAGCAACAGGAGCAAAGGTTTCACCGTAGTCGATACCCTCGACTTGGGAGTAGCCTTGTGCGACCAATCTTGCCTCAATGCGAATGATGTTCCCATGAGCATCTTGCTTGTTCTTGAAAATCCACTTGGTTCCAATGACGTTGTGGTTCCCCGATGGCCTTGGAACCAATCTCCACACCTTGTTGTACTCAAAGTTGTTGAGTTCTTCATGCATGGCACTGAGCCAATCCGAGTCTTCGAGCATCTCATAGACCTTTTGGGGTTCAACACAAGAGAAAAACGCATGATGTTCACAATAGTTTGCTAATTGTCTACGAGTGCTTACCCCCCTTCTTAGGCTTCCAACCACATTCTCCATGAGATGGCCTTTGGTGGTGAGTTTGGAAGCAATCTTGTGCACGACGCCTAATTCCTCCTCAGATGTGGAAGGGGGAGGGTTAACTTGATTATCTTGAGCGCCGTCTTGAGCTTGTTCTTGATCTTGAGCTTGCTCATGATCTTGAACTTGCTCGAGGGGGAGAACTTGACCTTGGGCATCATTTGGAGGTTCACCACCATCTTGAGATTGATCTTGCCCTTGGTCTTGTTCACGAGGTTGAGGGCCTTCACTTTGTTCTTCCGAAGCGTGTGGGTCTTGAGGAGGTGATGGCTCCACTTGAGTGGAGCATTGTCCTTCTCCTTCGGCCACAAGGGGTTCCTCAATGGGTAGAATATGACCAATACCCATTCTTCTTATGGCTTGGGGAGGAATTTCATCAACTACATCACAAGTACCACTTTGCTCCACTTGGGAGCCGTTATTTTCATCAAACTCCATGTTACACGTCTCCTCAATGAGTCCAGTGGACTTGTTGAGAACACGGTAAGCATGAGAGTTTGTAGCATAACCAACAAATATGCCCTCATAAGCTCTAGCCTCAAATTTAGACAAACGAACACCTTTCTTGAGAATGAAACACTTACACCTGAACACCCGGAAGTACTTGAGATTGGGCTTGTTGCCAGTGAGTATCTCATACGGAGTCTTGTTCAAGCCTTTGCGGAGATAGAGCCGATTGGATGTAGGACATGCTGTGTTGATGGCTTCGGCCCAAAAGTTGTATGGAGACTTGAACTCCGCCATCATGGTGAAGGAAATATGCCCTAGAGGCAATAATAAAGTTATTATTTATTTCCTCATATCATGATAAATGTTTATTATTCATGCTAGAATTGTATTTACCGGAAACATAATACATGTGTGAATACATAGACAAAACGGTAGTCACTAGTATGCCTCTACTTGACTAGCTCATTAATCAAAGATGGTTATGTTTCCTGACCATAGACATGTGTTGTCATTTGATTAGTGGGATCACATCATTAGAAGAATGATGTGATTGACATGACCCATTCATTACCCTAGCACTTGATCGCTTAGTATCTGCTATTGCTTTCTTCATGACTTATACAAAGTTCCTGCAACTATGAGATTGTGCAACTCCCTTTGCCGGAAGAACACTTTGTGTGCTACCAAACGTCACAACGAATCGGGTGATTATAAAGGTGCTCTCTGGTGTTTCGAAGGTACATGTTGAGTTGGCATAATTCAAGATTAGGATTTGTCACTCCGATTGTCGGAGAGGTATCTCTGGCCCTCTCGGTAATACTCATCACCTAAGCCTTGCAAGCATGTAACTAATGAGTTAGTTATGAGATGACGTATTCTGAGCGAGTAAAGAGACTTGCGATGAACGCGATTGAACTAGGTATTGGATACCGACGATCAAATCTCGGGCAAGTAACATACCGATGACAAAGGGAACAAAGTATGTTGTTATGCGGTTTGACCGATAAAGATCTTCATAGAATATGTAGGAACCAATATGGGCATCCAGGTCCCGCTATTGGTTATTGACCGGAAACATGTCTCGGTCATGTCTACATTGTTCTCGAACCGTAGGGTCCGCACGCTTAAGGTTTCGATGACAGTTATATTATGAGTTTATGTATTTTGATGTACCAAAGGTTGTTCGGAGTCCCGGATATGATCACGGACATGACGAGGAGTCTCGAAATGGTTGAGACATAAAGATTGATATATTGGACGGATATATTTGGGCACCGGAAAGGTTCCGGGAGAATTTGGGAATATCCGAGTCTCGAGAGGTTACGGAACCCCCGGTAAGTATATGGGCCTTATTGGGCCCTAGTGGAAGGGAAGGAGAAGGAGCAAGAGAGGGCGCCCCCAAGCCCAATCCGAATTGGGTGGGGGGCCGGCCCCCCGTTCCGTCTCTCCTTCCCCCTCCTCCTTCCTACTACTACTACTCCTTCCTTCCCCCTCCAACTTGGATTAGGAAAAAGAGGGGAAACCTACTTGGAGTAGGTTTCCTCCTCCTATGGCGCCCCCCTTGGGCCGGCCACCTCCTCCCTCCCTCCTTTATATACGGGGGTAGGGGGGCACCCTAGACACACAAGTTGATCATTGAGATCGTTCCTTAGCCGTGTGCGGTGCCCCCCTCCACGATATTACACCTCGGTCATATTGTAGCGGTGCTTAGGCGAAGCCCTGCGACAAGAGAACATCAAGATCGTCACCACGCCGTCGTCTTTGGCGGAACTCCTCCTAACGCCTCTGCTGGATCGGAGATCGGGGTGCGTCATCGAGCTGACGTGTGTCAAGAACTCGGAGGTGCCGAGTAACGGTGCTTGGATCGGTTGGACCGGAGGACGTCGACTACTTCCTCTACATTGCGTCAACGCTTCGCTTGGTCTCACGAGGGTACATAGACAATACTCTCCCTCGTTGCTATATCATCACCATGATCTTGCGTGTGCGTAGGGAAATTTTTGAAATTACTACGTTCCCCAACAAATGGCATCCGAGCCTAGGTTTTATGCGTTGATGTTATATGCACGAGTAGAACACAAGTGAGTTGTGGACGATATAAGTCATACTGCCTACCAGCATGTCATACTTTGGTTCAGCGGTATTGTTAGATGAAGCGGCCCGGACCGACATTACGCGTACGCTTACGCGAGACTGGTTTTACCGCCGTGCTTTGCACACAGGTGACTAGTGGGTGTCTGTTTCTCCAACTTTAGTTGAACCGAGTGTGACTACGCCCGGTCCTTGTGAAGGTTAAAACGGAGTCTATTTGACAAACTATCGTTGTGTTTTGATGCGTAGGTAAGAACGGTTCTTGCTAAGCCCGTAGCAGCCACGTAAAATTTGCAACAACAAAGTAGAGGACGTCTAACTTGTTTTTGCAGGGCATTTTGTGATGTGATATGGTCAAGACATGATGCTATATTTTATTGTATGAGATGATCATGTTTTGTAACCGGTTATCGGCAATCGGCAGAGCCATATGGTTGTCGCTTTATTGTATGAAATGCAACGCATACTGTAATTGCTTTACTTTATCACTAAGCGGTAGCGATAGTCGAGAAGCAATAGATGGCGAAACGACAACGATGCTACGATGGAGATCAAGGTGTCGCGCTGGTGACAATGGTGATCACAACGGTGCTTCGAAGATGGAGATCACAAGCACAAGATGATGATGGCCATATCATATCACTTATATTGATTCCATGTGATGTTTATCCTTTATGCATCTTATCTTGCTTTGATTGACGGTAGCATTTTAAGATGATCTCTCACTAAAATAATCAAGAAGTGTTCTCCCTGAGTATGCACCGTTGCCAAAGTTAAATCGTGTCGAGACACCACGTGATGATCGAGTGTGATAAGCTCTATGTCCATCTACAACAGGTGCAAGCCAGTTTTGCACACGCGAATACTCAAAGTTAAACTTGACGAGCCTAGCATATGCGATATGGCCTCGAACACGGAGACCGAAAGGTCGGCGTGAATCATATAGTAGATATGATCAACATAATGATGTTCACCATTGAAAACTACTCCATCTCACGTGATGATCGGTTATGGTTTAGTTGATTTGGATTACGTGATCACTTAGATGACTAGAGAGATGTCTGTCTAAGTGGGAGTTCTTAAGTAATATGATTAATTGAACTTAAATTTATCATGAACTTAGTACCTGATAGTATCTTGCTTGTCTATGTTTGTTTGTAGATAGATGGCTCGTCTTTGTTGTTCCGTTGAATTTTAATGCATTCCTTGAGAAAGCAAAGTTGAAAGATGATGGTAGCAATTACACGGATCGGGTCCGTAACTCGAGGATTATCCTCATTGTTGCCTGTAAGAGTTACGCCTGGAAGCACCGCTGGGTGCGAACTCTGCTGATGTAACCGACGACGTTAAGAACGTCTCGCGAGCAAAGTCGATGACTACTCTATAGTTCGATGTGCCATGCTTTACGGCTTAGAACCGGGTCTTCAACGACGTTTTGAACGTCATGGAGCATATGAGATGTTCCAGAGTTGAAGTTAATATTTCAAGCAAATGCCCGGATTGAGAGATATGAAGTCTCCAATAAGTTCTATAGCTGCAAGATAGAGGAGAATAGTTCGTCGGTGAACATATACTCGAGAATGTCGGGTATAACAATCACTTGATTCAACGGGAGTTAATCTTCCGATGATAGTGTCATTGATGTAATTCTTCAATCACGCCACCAAGCTACAAGAGCTTTGTGATGAACTATAATATGCAAGGGATGAACAAGACTATTCTCGAGCTCTTCGTGATCTTTGAAAACCGCGGAGGTAGAAATCAAGAAGGAGCATCAAGTGTTGATGGTCAACAAGACCACTAGTTTCAAGAAGAAGGGCAAAGGGAAGAAGAAGGGAACTTCAAAAGAACGGCAAGCAAGTTGCTGCTCAAGAGAAGAAACCCAAGTCTGGACCTAAGCACAAGCCCGAGTGCTTCTCTTGCAAGCGCATAGTCCTTTCGAAGCGGAACTGCCCCAAGTATTTGGCGGATAAGAAGGATGGCAAAGTGAACAAAGGTATATGTGATATACATGTTATTGATGTGTACCTAACTAGAGCTTGTAGTAGCACTGGTATTTGATCTTGGTTACATTGCTAATATTTGCAACTCAAACAGGACTACGGAATAAGCAAGCATCGCCAAGGACGAGGTGACGATCGCGCGTGGGAAACGGTTCCAAAGTCGATGTGATCGCGGTCGGCACGCTACCTCTACATCTACCATCGGGATTAGTTTTAGACCTGAATAATTGTTATTTGGTGCCTGCGTTGAGCATGAACATTATATCTGGATCTTGTTTGATGCGAGACGGTTATTCATTTAAATCAGAGAATAATGGTTGTTCTATTTATATGAGTAATATCTTTTATGGTCATGCACCCTTGAAGAGTGGTCTATTTTTATTGAATCTTGATAGTAGTGATACACATATTCACAATGTTGAAGCCAAAAGATGCAGAGTTGATAATGATAGTGCAACTTATTTGTGGCACTGTCGTTTAGGTCATATCGGTGTAAAACGCATGAACAAACTCCATACTGATGGACTTCTGGAATCACTTGATTATGAATCACTTGGTACTTGCGAACCGTGCCTCATGGGCAAGATGACTAAAACACCGTTCTCCGGAACTATGGAGAGAGCAACAGATTTGTTGGAAATCATACATACAGATGTATTGGCCCAATGAATGTTGAGGCTCGTGGTGGATATCGTTATTTTCTCACCTTCACAGATGATTTGAGCAGATATGGGTATATCTACTTAATGAAGCACAAGTCTGAAACATTTGAAACGTTCAAAGAATTTCAGAGTGAAGTGGAGAATCATCGTAACAACAAAATAAAATTTCTGCGATCTGATCGTGGAGGAGAATATTTGAGTTACGAGTTTGGTTTCCATTTGAAACAATGCGGAATAGTTTCGCAACTCACGCCACCTGGAACACCACAACGAAATGGTGTGTCCGAACGTCGTAATCGTACTTTACTTGACATGGTGCGATCTATGATGTCTCTTACCGATTTACCGCTATCATTTTGGGGTTATGCTTTAGAGACGGACGCATTCACGTTAAATAGGGCGCCATCAAAATCCGTTGAGACGACGCCTTATGAACTGTGGTTTGGAAATAAACCAAAGTTGTCGTTTCTTAAAGTTTGGGGCTGCGATGCTTATGTGAAGAAACTACAACCAGATAAGCTCGAACCCAAATCGGAAAAATGTGTCTTCATAGGATACCCAAAAGAGACTGTTGGGTACACCTTCTATCACAGATCGAAAGGCAAGACATTCGTTGCTAAGAATGGATCCTTTCTAGAGGAGTTTCTCTCGAAAGAAGTGAGTGGGAGGAAAGTAGAACTTGATGAGATAACTGTATCTACTCCCTTATTGGAAGGTAGTGCATCACGAGAACCGGTTCCCGTGACAACTACACCAATTAGTGAGGAAGCTAATGATATTGATCATGAAACTTCAGATCAAGTATCTCATCGAACCTCGAGGTCTACGAGTAAGATCCGCGCAGTGAGTGGTACGGTAATCCTATTCGAAGTCATGTTACTTGACCATGATGAACCTACGAACTATGAGGAAGCGATGATGAGCCCAGATTCCACAAAATGGCTGGAGGCCATGAAATTTGAGATAGGATCCATGTATGAAAACAAAGTATGGACTTTGGTTGACTTGCCCGATGATCGGCAAGCCATTGAGAATAAATGGATCTTTAAGAAGAAGACCGACGTTGATGGTAATGTTACTGTCTATAAAGCTCGACTTGTTGCGAAAGGTTTTCGGCAAGTTCAAGGGGTTGACTACGATGAGACTTTCTCACCCGTAGCGATGCTTAAGTCTGTCCGAATCATGTTGGCTATTGCTGCATTTCATGATTATGAAATTTGGCAAATGGATGTCAAGACTGCATTCTTGAATGGATTTCTAGAAGAAGAGTTGTATATGATGCAGCCGAAGGTTTTGTTGATCCAAAAGGTCTTGACAAAGTGTGCAAGCTCCAGCGTTCCATTTATGGACTGGTGCAAGCATCTCGGAGTTGGAATAAAAGCTTTGATAGTGTGATCAAGGCATATGGTTTTATATGACTTTTGGAGAAGCTTTGTATTTACAAGAAAGTGAGTGGGAGCTCAGTAGCATTTCTAGTTTTATATGTTGATGACATATTATTAATTGGAAATGATATAGAATTTCTGGATAGCATAAAGGGATACTTGAATAAAAGTTTTTCGATGAAAGACCTCGGTGAAGCTGCTTACATATTAGGCATCAAGATTTATAGAGATAGATCAAGACGCTTAATAGGACTTTCACAAAGCACATACCTTGACAAAATATTGAAAAAGTTCAATATGGATCAGGCAAAGAAAGGTTTCTTGCCTGTGCTACAAGGTGTGAAGTTGAGTCGAACTCAATGCCCGACCATAGCGTAAGATAGAGAGAAAATGAAAAATGTTCCTATGCTTCAGCCATAGGCTCTATCATGTATGCAATCTTGTGTACAGACTGACGTATGCTTAGCAATAAGCTTAGCAGGAAGGTACCAAAGTAATCCAGAGTGGATCATCGACAGCGATCAAGAACATCTGAAATACCGAAAAGGACTAAGGATATGTTTCTCATATATGGAGGTGACAAAGAGCTAGTCGTAAATGGTTACGCCGATGCAAGCTTTGACACTCGATCCGGACGATTCTAAATCGCAAACCGGATCGTGTTTTATTAAACGGTGGAGCTGTAAGTTGGTGCAGTTCTAAACAAAGCGTCGTGGCGGGATCTACATGTGAAGCGGAGTACATAGCTGCTTCAAGCAAAGAAATGAAGGAGTCTCGGATGAAGGAATTCATTTCCGATCTAGGTGTAATACCTAGTGCATCGGGACCAATGAAGATCTTCGTGACAATCTTGGTGCAATTGCTTTAGCAAAGGAATCCAGATTTCACAAGAGGACCAAGCACATCAAGAGACGCTTCAATTCCATTGGGACCAAGTCCAAGTGGGAGACATAGAGATTTGCAAGATACATACGGATCTGAATGTTGCGCACCGTTGACTAAGCCTCTCTCACGAGCAAAACATGATCAGCACCAAGACTCCATGGGTGTTAGAATCATTACTATGTAATCTAGATTATTGACTCTAGTGCAAGTGGGAGGCTGAAGGAAATATGCCCTAGAGTCAATAATAAAGTTATTATTTATTTCCTCATATCATGATAAATGTTTATTATTCATGCTAGAATTGTATTTACGGAAACATAATACATGTGTGAATACATA
Source organism: Aegilops speltoides (assembly GCA_021437245.1). Lineage (NCBI taxonomy): Eukaryota > Viridiplantae > Streptophyta > Magnoliopsida > Poales > Poaceae > Aegilops > Aegilops speltoides. Next base: position 60,775,703 of record CM038142.1, read on the forward strand.
GACAAAACTGTAGTCACTAGTATGCCTCTACTTGACTAGCTCATTAATCAAAGATGGTTATGTTTCGACCATAGACATGTGTTGTCATTTGATTAGTGGGATCACATCATTAGAAGAATGATGTGATTGACATGACCCATTCTCGTTAGCCTAGCACTTGATCGCTTAGTATACTACTATTGCTTTCTTCATGACTTATACAAAGTTCCTGCAACTATGAGATTGTGCAACTCCGTTTACGGAAGAACACTTTGTGTGCTACCAAACGTCACAACGTAACTAGGTGATTATAAAGGTGCTCTCTGGTGTTTCCGAAGGTACATGTTGAGTTGGCATAATTCGACATTAGGATTTGTCACTCCGATTGTCGGAGAGGTATCTCTGGCCCTCTCGGTAATACTCATCACCTAAGCCTTGCAAGCATGTAACTAATGAGTTAGTTATGAGATGACGACATCTGAGCGAGTAAAGAGACTTGCGTAACGAGATTGAACTAGGTATTGATACCGACGATCAAATCTCGGGCAAGTAACATACCGATGACAAAGGGAACAAAGTATGTTGTTATGCGGTTTGACTGATAAAGATCTTCGTAGAATATGTAGGAACCAATATCGGCATCCAGGTCCCGCTATTGGTTATTGACCGGAAACATGTCTCGGTCATGTCTACATTGTTCTCGAACCGTAGGGTCCGCACGCTTAAGGTTTCGATGACAGTTATATTATGAGTTTATGCATTTTGATGTACCGAAGGTTGTTCGGAGTCCTGGATATGATCACGGACATGACGAGGAGTCTCGAAATGGTTGAGACATAAAGATTGATATATTGGACGGATATATTTGGACACCGGAAAGGTTCCGGGAGAATTTGGGAATATCGGAGACTCGGAGGTTACCGAACCCCGGTAAGTATATGGGCCTTATTGGGCCCTAGTGGAAGGGAGGGAGAAGGAGCAAGAGAGGGCCCCCCCCCCAAGCCCAATCCAAATTGGGTGGGGGGGCGTCCCCCCTTTCCTTCTCTCCTTCCCCCTCCTCCTTCCTACTACTACTACTCCTTCCTTCCCCCTCCAACTTGGATTAGGAAAAAGAGGGGAAACCTACTTGGAGTAGGTTTCCTCCTCCTATGGCGCGCACCCTCCCTTGGGCCGGCCACCTCCTCCCTCCCTCCTTTATATACGGGGGTAGGGGGGCACCCTAGACACACAAGTTGATCATTGAGATCGTTCCTTAGCCGTGTGCGGTGCCCCCCTCCACGATATTACACCTCGGTCATATTGTAGCGGTGCTTAGGCGAAGCCTGCGCGACAGAGAACATCAAGATCGTCACCACGCCGTCGTCTTGTGGAACTCCTCCCCGCCTCTCTTGGATCGGAGATCAGGGTGCGTCATCGAGTTGTACGTGTGTCAAGAACTCGGAGGTGCCGGAGTAACGGTGCTTGGATCGGTTGGACCGGGAGGACGTACGACTACTTCCTCTACGTTGCGTCAAAGCTTCCGCTTAGGTCTACGAGGGTACGTAGACAATACTCTCCCCTCGTTGCTATATCATCACCATGATCTTGCGTGTGCGTAGGAAATTTTTTGAAATTACTACGTTCCCCAACACATGGTCCTTGCCGCATCCATCAACGTCCGGTTCTTCCTCTCCGCTACACCATTTTGTTGAGGGGTATATGGTGCAGCATATTGATGCTTGATCCCCTCATCACTAAGAAACTCATCCAAGGTGTAGTTCTTGAACTCGGTGCCGTTGTCACTTCTTATTATCAAGATCTTTGCATCATGTTGACGTTGAGCTTCATTTGCAAAGTCGATGACGGTTTGTTGAGTCTCACTCTTCCTCTTGAAGAAGTATACCCAAGTGTATCTTGAATAATCATCCACAATCACCAAGCAATACTTTCTACCTCCAAGACTATCAAATGATGGGGGCCCAAAGAGATCCATGTGAAGGAGCTCCAAGGGTCTCTTCGAGTAGATGATGGTCGTGGGAGGGTGAGCCTTCTCATGAAGCTTTCCTTCAATACAAGCACTGCAAGCACGATCTTTGGCAAAACTAACATTTGTTAGTCCACGGACATGGTCCCCCTTGAGAAGACTTTGCAAAGATCTCATATTGACGTGGGCTAAACGGTGATGCCAAAGCCATCCCACGTCAACTTTAGCCATTAGGCATGTCGTGGACTTAGTGGGTCGCTCCGAAAAGTTTATCACATAGAGATTGTTCTCGACATGCCCAACAAAGGCTACTTTAAGAGTCTTGCTCCACAAGAGGGCCACGGTATCAATGTCAAATAAAGTGGCAAAGCCCATGAGTGCAAGTTGACGAACGGAAAGTAAGTTGTATGCAAGGGACTCAACAAGCATGTCTTTCTCGATCGTTAGATCATGAGAAATGACAACCTTGCCAAGACCCAATACCTTAGAATATGAGGCATCACCCCACTCGACATTGGTGGGCATAGATGGAATCTTTTGCACGTCCACCACCAAGTCCTTGCTCCCGGTCATATGATTTGTTGCTCCACTATCGAGCAACCATGATCCCCCACCGGAAGCAAACACCTACACGAGATCAATGCTTGGTTTTAGGTACCCATTTAGTAATGGGTCCTTTGATGTTAGTAACAAGGGTCTTAGGAACCCAAATAGACCATTCAATGTACTCATAAGGAGAACCAACAAATTTAGCATAAACATGTCCATCACTAGCACAGCACAACACATATGATGGGTTAAAGTCATCGACTTTGTTGGAGGAAATGGTTTTGCCCTTTTTGACATCAACGCCCTTCACTTTTTCCTTCTTCTCCTTAGGAGCACCCTCTCCCTCTTTCACAAAAGTTTGCTTGAGAGGAGGAGGACGTTTGGTCTTGTCGTTCTTCTTCTTATTCTTGGACTTGGGTGCAAACCCAATTCCCTTCTTGGCCACAACTTCCTTTTGATTGCTCAAAAGGTCGTTGAGGTTCTTCTAACCTTTAATGCAAGTCACAAGGCCTTTCTCAAGTTGATCCTTCAACTTGGCATTCTCCTCCACAAGATGCACATGCTCACAACACGGGTTAGTAGCATATGCATTATCAAGTAATACCATATGAGGGAAGGTGGCCTTTTCCTTGGTTAGCTTAACTTGGAGTTGAGCATGAGACTCCTTGAGGTTAGCTTGAGCACCCTTCAAGACCTTGTGGGCCTTGTCAAGTACCTCAAACTCCTCTTTGAGTCTAGCATGATCAACCCCAAGTTTAGCCTTCTCGGAAGTTAGCACACGAGACACGACAAGAGCATGATCAAGATCTTTCTTTAACTTAGCATGGTCATCGTTGTATGACTCCTCAAGAGTCAAACGATGCCCACGCTCTTCCTCAAGAGCATTAGAGAGATCCGATATCTCATCAGCATAGTCACGACTATGACCTTCCATCTTAGAGATGGTTTCTTCGTGAGCCTCGATCATGTCATTGGCCTCACCAAGTTGTTCCAAGAGAGCAACAAAGTGCTTCTTGGATTTGCCCTAGAGCTTACTCATAAAAGACTCAGATTCATTCACTTCCTCATTAGACCCATCATGTTCATCAATGCAATCCTCCAAGGAGGGATTAGTAATGATGGTGGTTTTGATGTTGGGGTTACCTTGTTGGAAGCTTTAGCCATGAGGCACTTGGCGGTGATGTTCTCGTTGGGTGAATCAAAGAGAGACACCCGAGGAGTGATAGCAATGGCAACGGACAACATGGCCATTGATTCTCCATTTTCATCATCATCGTCATCCTCATGGTATTCTTCTTGAACCACCAACCCACGAGTAGGAGTCTTCTTGCTGAAGTTGTTCTTGTTGGGGAAGAACTTGGCTTTGTCTTTTCGGATGAACTTACCACCATTGTCTTCCCGCTTCTCGTAAGGACAATCCGCAACGAAATGGCTCACATTGCCACAGTTGAAGCAAGTTCTAACTCATTGCTTGCCCTTGAAGCCACTTGAGTTGTTCTTGTTGAAGTTGGGTCTTGTATTCTTCTTGCTCCAAAATTGTCTTGAAGCAAGAGCCATGTGCTCATGATAATCATATTTGGTGTCTTCGGGGTTGCTCTCCTCATCCTCCTCTTCTTCCTCTTCTTCCACACTAACCTTGGCCTTCAAAGCAAGGTTGGGCTTGTTTGCCCTTTGAGAACGGAGCACCGCATTGCCTGCGGTCTTGTCCAAGATGCTCATTGCAACGAACTCATCCAACACTTCACTTGAGGTCATGGAATGGAAGTCTGGTCTTTGACGAATGACGGAGAACATGGCCTTGTTGTAGGGCATCATGGCCTTGAGGAACTTGCGCTTGATCCAATTGTCATTCGTGTCCTTGCTCCCCTGATCTCGGAGTGAGACCGCGAGTTTGGTCACTCTTCGAAAGAGCTCACGCGGTTCTTCATCTTCTTTCATTGCAAACTCATCAGCTTCATCTTGTACCACTTCATAGTTGGAGCGTTGAATGCTAGCACTTCCTTGATAGAGAGACACAACGCATTGCCATGCGTCTTTGGCCATGGCATGAGGTCGAAGATGAGGGAGATCTTCGGGAAGGATTGCATCTTGAATGATGAAGAGAGCACTCTCATTGAATTGATTATCCACCACTTCTCTCGGGGTGAAGTTGCTTCGGTCATGTGGATAGAAACCTTCTTCAATGATTCTCCAAAGATTAGTATTCACATGATTTAAATGACGCTTGAAGCGATATACCCAAGAATCAAAATCCTCATTTTTCACAATCTTAGGAGGAGGACCGGCATGATTTAAATGAGTAGAGGGAATCGGTCCTCCATAAATTGGAGGTTCCACATGGGCAAAGATGTCGGTGCCATTTCTACCACTAGTAGAAGGACCCTTCTCACTATTAGCTTCCCCCTTGTCGGAGTTAGCATCCGTCACCTTGTTAGCGAGATCACCCACTTTCAACGGAGAGGTAGGTAGTTTAAGTCCTTCTAAGAATTTATTAAACATGCTTTCAACCGTGGTTGTCATGGAGGTTTTCAATGTGTCCAAGGCCACATTGAATTCCTCACGGGACACCGTAGTTTCCTCATTACCCGTAGACGAGATCGGATTCACACCGGAGTGCTCCTCCTCCCCACCGTCTACGGTGTCAACCATACTCTTCGGACGGCAAAGTCCTTAATAAAGAGACGAGGCTCTGATACCAATTGAAAGGATCGATATAGTTGACTAGAGGGGGGTGAATAGGCAACTAACAATTTTTAGCTTTTCTTTACCAATTTAAACTTTGCATCAAAGTAGGTTGTCTAGATATGCAACTAGGTGTACAACCTATATGATGCAACAACAACAAACACACGAGCAAGCAAGGGATACAACACAAGTAAGCTTGCAAAAGTAAAGGTGCGAGATAACCAAGAGTGGAGCCGGTGGAGACGAGGATGTGTTACCGAAGTTCCTTCCTTTTGAGGGGAAGTACGTCTTCGTTCGAGCGGTGTGGAGGCACTATGCTCCCTAAGAAGCCACTAGGGCCACCGTATTCTCCTCACGCCCTCACACAATGCGAGATGCCGTGATTCCATTATTGGTGCCCTTGAAGGCGGCGACCGAACCTTTACAAACAAGGTTGAGGCAATCTCCACAACTTGATGGAGGCTCCCAACAACACCACGAAGCTTCACCACAATGGAGTATGGCTCCGAGGTGACCTCAACCGTCTAGGGTGCTCAAACACCCAAGAGTAACAAGATCCTCTAGGGATAAGTGGGGGGAATCAAATTTCTCTTGGTGGAAGTGTAGATCGAGGCCTTCTCAACTAATCCCGAGAAAATCAACAATTTTGATTGGCTAGGGAGAGAGATCGGGCGAAAATGGAGCTTGGAGCAACAATGGAGCTTAGAGGTGGAAGAGGTAGTCAACTAGAGGTAGGAGACACCCCTTTTATAGTCAAGGAAAAGATCCAACCGTTATCCACATGTCCAGCCTGCGACATGCGGTACTACCGCTCCAGGGGCGCGGTACTACCGCAAGGCCCCGTGGTACTACCGTGAGGGATCACAGTACTTCCGCGGTAGCAGCAGAGACTAGGACCTGCCTGACTGAGAGCAGTACTTCCGCGGGCGTGGTACTACCGCTCCCCCTTGCGGTACTACCGCAAGGCAGGAAGGTCCTAGCCTACGAAGAGCGCGGATGAAAAAAAATACATTCGTGCCTACTTCCGCTGGAAACGAAACAATGCAAAAATCCGACGCGGTACTACCGCTAAGGCGCGGTACTACCGTAACCCAGCTGAATCAGGCCGCGCGCGATACTACCGCGCATGAAGCGCGGTACTACCGTGGAGGCGCGGATGTAAAAAATTACATCCGCTCCTACTACCGCGACGTAGCGGTACTAGGCATGAGGGCCACGGTACTACGACTCCAGGGGAGCAGTACTACCGTGGGCACCCGTGGTACTACCGCGCGGGACGTGCGGTACTACCGTGGGGGCACGGATGTAAAATATTACATCCGCCCCTACTACCGTACCAGAGAGTCACTAGGCCTGGGAGCCACGGTACTATGACTCCAGAGGAGCGGTACTACCATGGGCTCCAGCAATACTACCGCAGGTGCTTGCGGTACTACCGCTCTAGAGAGCAGTACTACCGCAAGTTCAGCAGTAGTCGCCAGATTAAGCACACAGAGGATAACTGAGGGAAGCTCCAAAGTGCAAGGGAAAGGTGGAGGCAAGGAGGGAAATGTGTATGTGATGATTCCACTCGAACCTTTCCAACGCGGACCCCCTCTTAATAGTACGGCTCTCCTACGACCCAAATCCACCAGAAAGAAACGTAGAACAACGCCGTCTTCAATAGTCTTCGAGGGGCACCGAATCGTCTCGTGCCTAGTGATGAAGCGTCTGAGAAACTCAAGGCACACGATTAGTCCGCAAAAGCAGTGTCATCGATCACCAAAACACCTTAGGGATAAATATGCCCTTACAGAGGTGTTGAAGGGAGATGCCGGTTGGTATAGCTTGTCGGGTGGAGCCGATTCATGCCAGGGCATCTGCTTGCTCGTTGTCGGCCCGTGGCATGTGGAGAAACTCGCACCCTTCAAAGTATCCACTGAGTTGCTGAACGAGGAAGAGGTAGCTCGCCATGTTTGCGTCCTTGGCATCCCAATCACCAGACGACTGTTGGATCATCAAGTCCGAGTCGCCATAGCACAGGATCCGGCGGATGCCGAGTTCTTTGGCCAGTCGGAGCCCATGTATGAGCGCCTCGTACTCGGCCACGTTGTTGGAGGCGGCAAAATGAATTTGCAACGTGTATCTGAGTTTGTCGCCCTTGGGAGAGGTGAGGACGATGTCGGCTCCCAAACCGGTGCACATCTTGGATCCATCAAAGTGCATCAGCAGGTGCTGCCAGGACAGGCGGCATGGTTAACATCTTGTTCAATTTGTGAAAAGCTTCATCCGCCTGGTCGTTCCACTCGAAATGAGTGGAATTCCTCATGAGCTGATACAGGGGAGAGCCTTCTCCCCTAGCCGACTGATGAAGCGGTTAAGGGAGGCCAGACACCTAGTGAACTTTTGGACATCTCGAAGCCGGGTGGGAATCTCCATCCTCTCTATGGCCTTGATCTTCAGTGGGTTTCATTTGATGCCGCGTTCAGAGACCATGAAGCCTAGGAGCTGGCCAGCTGGTACTCCGAACACGCAATTCTCAGGGTTGAGCTTGATCTGAAATCGGCGCAAGTTGTCAAATGTTTCCTTGAGATCTTCCAGTAGGGTGTCGCGCTTCTCCGTCTTCACCACAATATCGTCTACGTAGACGTGGGCATTTCTGCCGAGTTGCTTGAGGAGGCATTTCTGCATGCAACACTGAAAAGTGGCACCGGCATTTCTCAAGCCGAATGTCATAGTCAGGTAGCAGAAAGCTCTGAATGGAGTGATGAAGGCGGACTTCAGGCGGTCGGCTGGATCCAACTTGATCTGATGGTAACCTGAGTAGGCATCCAAGAAACTCAACAGCTCGCATCCGGCAATGGAGTCTATCACTTGGTCAATCCTGGGCAAAGCAAACGGATCTTTGGGGCAAGCTTTGTTGAGGCTGGTATATTCTATACACATGCGCCATTTCTTGTTCTTCTTCAGTACAAGGATTGGGTTGGCAAGCCATTCTGGAAAGAACACATCCATAATGAAGCCGGCTGCCAGAAGCCGGGCTATCTCTTCACCAAGAATTCTTCTCTTCTCCTCTGACAGTGGGCGGAGGGGCTGTTTGACTGGTTTTGCATCTGCTCGGACATGTAGCTTGTGCTCGGCGAAATCCGTCGGAACACCCGGCATGTCCTCGGGGGACCATGCAAAGATATCCCGATTCTCACAGAGGAAATCGACGAGCTCGGTTTCCTATTTGTTGTCCAGGTTTGCTCCTAGAACAGCAAACCTCTCCGGGTTCTTTGGGTCCAAAGGTATCTTCTTTGTTTCCTTGGCCGACTGGAAGGATCCCTGAGCTTCCGACTCCTTGGGATCGGGTGATAGGTCCGGCTGCTTGCCGGCCATGGCCACAACCCGGTCAAGGATCTTTTTCTTAGCAGCAATCACAAGGGACTCAGCCAGCCGGCTGCTAGCTGCAGCGTAGGCAGAGGATTTCTTGTAGTCTCCAACTATGGTGATGATGCCCTTGGAGCTCGGCATCTTCATCTTGAGATAGGCATAGTGGGGCACAGCCATGAACTTGGCCAGGGCAGATCGGCCAAGTAAAGCGTGGTAAGGGCTCTCTAGATCCACTACCTCAAACCAGACTACTTAACGGCAGAAGTGGTCTTTGTCTCCGAAGAGAACATCTATCTTGACCTTGCCGATTGGTGAGCATGATAGGCCGGTGATACGTCTCCAACGTATCTATAATTTATGAAGCATTCATGCTATTATATTATCTGTTTTGGATGTTTACAGTCTTTATTATACACTTTTATATTATTTTTGGGACTACCCTATTAACCGGAGGCCCAACCGATATTGTTGTTTTCTTGCCTATTTCAGTGTTTCAAAGAAAAGGAATATCAAATGGAGTCCAAACGGAATGAAACCTCCGGGAGCGATCTTTTTGGAACAAATGCCAACCTGGAGACTTGGAGTGGACGTCAAGGTACGAGCGAGGCGGCCACAAGGGTGCCCGGTGCACCCCCTACAGGTGGGCGCGGCCCCACCCTCGTGGGCCCCTAGAGCGTCCCCTGGTCGACTTCTTTCGCCTATATAAGTCCATATACCCTAAAACCTTCGGGGAACAGAATAGATCGGGAGTTCCGCCGCCGCAAGCCTTTGTAGCCACCAAAAACCAATCGAGACCCTATTCCGGCACCCTGCCGAAGGGGGATCCCTCACTGGTGGCCATCTTCATCATCCCGGTGCTCTCCATGACGAGGAGGGAGTAGTTCACCCTCGGGGCTGAGGGTATGTACCAGTAGCTATGTGTTTGATCTCTCTCTCTCTCTCGTGTTCTTGACTTCGCACGATCTTGATGTATCGTGAGCTTTGCTATTATAGTTGGATCATATGATGTTTCTCCCCCCTCTACTCTCTTGTAATGGATTGAGTTTTCCCTTTGAATTTATCTTGTCGGATTGAATCTTTAAGGATTTGAGAACACTTGATGTATGTCTTGTTGTTCTTATCTGTGGTGAAAATGGGATATTCATGTGATTTACTTGATGTATGTTTTGGTGATCAACTTGTGGGTTCAATGAATCTATGCATAGGGGTTGGCACATGTTTTTGTCTTGACTCTCCGGTAGAAACTTTGGGGCACTCTTTGAAGTACTTTGTGTTGGTTGAATAGATGAATCTGAGATTGTGTGATGCATATCGTATAATCATGCCCACGGATACTTGAGGTGACATTGGAGTATCTAGGTGACATTAGGGTTTTGGTTGATTTGTGTCTTAAGGTGTTATTCTAGTACGAACTCTATGATAGATCGAACGGAAAGAATAGCTTCGTGTTATTTTACCACGGACTCTTGAATAGATCGAGCAGAAAGAATAACTTTTAGGTGGTTTCGTACCCTACCATAATCTCTTCGTGTGTTCTCTGCTATTAGTGACTTTGGAGTGAGTCTTTGTTGCATGTTGAGGGATAGTTATATGATCCAAGTATGTTATTATTGTTGAGAGATCTTGCACTAGTGAAAGTATGAACCTTAGGCCTTGTTTCCTACCATTGCAATACCATTTACGCTCACTTTCATCATTAGTTACCTTGCTGTTTTTATAATTTCAGATTACAAAAACCTATATCTACCATCCATATTGCACTTGTATCACCATCTCTTCGCCGAACTAGTGCACCTATACAATTTACCATTGTATTGGGTGTGTTGGGGACACAAGAGACTCTTTGTTATTTGGTTGTAGGGTTGTTTGAGAGAGACCATCTGCATCCTACGCCTCCCACGGATTGATAAACCTTAGGTCATCCACTTGAGGGAAATTTGCTACTGTCCTACAAACCTCTGCACTTGGAGGCCCAACAACGTCTACAATCAGAAGGTTGTGTAGTAGGACATCAAGCTCTTTTCTGGCGCCATTGCCGGGGAGGTGAATTCTTGAAGGTATATCTTTAGATCTTGCAATCGAATCTTTTTGTTTCTTATTTTATCACTAGTTTAGTCTATAAAAGAAAACTACAAAAAAATTGGAATTGAATTTGTCTCGTACGCTTCATCTTTTTAATATCTTTCGTGAAATTGATGGTAAGGAAAATTGTGCTGAATTGCTAGAAGAAGAATGCATTAAAAATTTTGGTACTAGATCTTTGTATGATGAGCATGATTTCAATGTTGTTAGTATGAATTCCTTGAATATCCATGATGCTAATGATATGCAAAGCCACAAGCTTGGGGAAGCTATGCTTGATGAAGATGATATTTTTGTCCCCCAAGTTTTGATGAGCAAATTTATTATGATGAAATCACACCTCCTATTTATGATGATTATATTGATGAAAGTGGATTTGGAGAGGTCATGACTTTATTTAGTGATGAATCCACTATTTTGGAAGAGGTTCCAATTGATTATGAGAACAAAGTTGTTATCTATGAGGATTATTGTGATGACTTGTATGCTATTAAGAATAATGATAACCATGAAACTTGTCATCATGATTTTAGTTTTCAATTGGATTATGCCTCACATGATAATTATTTTGTTGAGTTTGCTCCCACTACTATTCATAAGAAGAAATTTGCTTATGTCGAGAGTAATAAAATTTCTATGCTAGTAGATCATGAAAATAATGCTTTAGGTGCTGGTCATATTGTTGAATTCATTCACGATGCTACTGAAAATTATTATGAGGGAGGAACATATGCTTGTAGGAATTGCAATAATGTCAAGTTTCCTCTCTATGTGTTGAAAATCTTGAAGCTATGCTTGTTTTGCCTTCCTATGCTAGTTGATTATTGTTCCCATAAGTTGTTTGCTCGCAAAATCCCTATGCATAGGAAGTGTGTTAGGCTTAAATGTGCTAGTAATATGCTTCATGATGCTCCCGTTATGTTTCAATTCTTATCTTTTATGTGAGCATCATTGTCATCATCATGCCTAGCTAGAAAGGCATTAGAGAAAAGCGCTTGTTGGGAGACAACCCAATATTTACCCTTACTGTTTTTGTGTGTCCACATGATTATGCTACTGTAGTAATCATGTTTTATAGTTTTTGTTTCATTAAAGTGCCAAGTAAGACCTTTAGGATAGCTTACGGTGATAGTTGTGCTGATCCTGCTGAAAATCAGAAACTTTTGCACCTAGTAAATTAGTTTTGATAATTCACGGAACATGATTTTGATCTGATTCTTTTTGCTATGGATTGGTACACAAATTTCTTAGGACGTACTAATTTGGTAGGATTTTTGGAATTCCAGAAGTATACGTTTGATACATATTATTACAGACTTTTCTATTTTTGACAGATTCTGTTTTCTATGTGTTGTTTGCTTATTTTGATGAATCTATGAGTAGTATCGGACGGTATGAACCATAGAGAAGTTGGAATAAAGTAGATATTACACCAATATAAATAAATAATGAGTTCATTACAGTACCTTATGTGGTGGTTTTTCTTTCTTGCACTAACGGAGCTTACGAGTTTTCTGTTGAGTTTTGTGTTGTGAAGTTTTCAAGTTTTGGGTAAAGAATCGATGGACTATGGAATAAGGAGTGGAAAGAGCCTAATCTTAGGGATTCCCAAGGCACCCCAAGGTAATATTCAAGGACAACCAAGAGACTAAGCTTGGGGATGCCCCGGATGGCATCCCCTCTTTCGTCTTCGTTCATCGGTAACTTTACTTGGAGCTATATTTTTATTCACCACATGATGTGTGTTTTGCTTGGAGCGTCATTTTCTTTTGTTAGTATTTGCTTGCTGTTATTTAGAATAATGTTTTGCATCTTTATTTTCAATAAAAATGTCAAGGATAGCCTTTATCATGCTTATTTTGCAAGTATACATGTTGCTGTTTCAAAACAGAAAGTTTACCGCTGTTGCAAAAATTCCCTACAAAAGTCAGAATGTTATAACTTGTTGAAACCCTTTGCATAATAAGCTCTTGATTGACGTCCTTTGAGTGTTCAGATCGGGGGCGCGTGATGGTTAACTCCTACCAACCTCCCCCCTAGGGCCAGGCGAGTTATGTTTTGCTCCGAGAGCAACTAAAACTTTTGCAATAAGTATTTGAGTTCTAAATGACTAGTATGAGTCACTACTAGGGAAAAGCCTATACACAGAGGTATAGCAGTAGCGCTGGTTAAAATTGGGTGCTACTGCTACTTTGTAGTAGCGCGTTCAAGAAAAGCGCTCTATAGCTTTAACTATAGCAGTAGCGCGTGTGCAGCAAAAAGTGCTACCACTATAATTCCCACCGTGTTGGCGGTAGGCTAGGAGTAGTAGTAGCGATTCCGAGCAAAGCGTGCTACCACTATGGTCGTTGTTGCAGCGCGTTTCCTGCGTAGAGCGCTACTGCTAAGAAAGAAAAGAAAAATGAAAAAAAATAGAAAAGTAAACGAAAATGATAGAAGTAGGAAACAGAGAAATGAAAAAAAGAAAATGTAAGGATAAACAAAAGAAATAGCTGCTTCCTATAGCAGTAGCATGTTTTTCTAAAACGCGCTATAGCTAACTTAGCTATAGCGCGTTTCCGAAACAGCGTTACTGCTAGTTCGACTTAACCACACGCGGGCTCAAAATTTTGCTAAGTCCTTCTTTCCCCCCACTCCCCCCTGTTCCCCCAACTCCTCTGTCACCGCCGCCCGAGCCTGCCCTCACCGCCGCCGCCCGCCCTCAATCTCACTGCCGCCGCCCGCCGCCGCTCTCGACCTCACCGTCGCCGCCCTCGACCTCACCGCTGTCGCCCTCGACCTCACTGCCGCTGCTCGAGCCCGCCCAGCACCGCCGCCTCCCGATCCCGAGCCCGCCCTTGCCGCCCCTACCTCTCCGTCGCCAAGCACCTCCCCGCCACCGTCTCTCCCCTCTTTGTAAGCCCCCCACCCCTCCCCCACCCCCTTTCTCTCTGCTTAGTTAGTACTAGATGTTTTTTAGTAGTAGTAGATGTTAATTTAGGGTTCATAGATAATGATTTTTAGTAGTAGTAGTAGATGTTAATTAATAGTAATGATGGTACTAGTTAACTAGGGCAGTATGGTTAATAGTAGATGTTTTTTACTATTGTATAATGTAGTTTATTTTTACTATTTTTAGTAAGTGTTTAAAATAATTAGTAAGTAAATTAATAAACTAGTTGACCTAGTTTAGTTTTAGTTGAACTAGTTTAGTAAGTAAATTAATAAACTAGTTGAACTAGTTGAATTAATAGAACTAATGTATTTTTAGTAAGATAATTAATATAACTAGTTGAACTACTTTATTTTTAGAAAGAACTAGTTTTTTTCTATTTATAGTAAGTTTATATTTAGTAAGAACTAGTTGAATTACTAGAACTAGTTAAACATGTCATATTTGTTGTTATTCTTTTAGTTTAAGCAATTATTCGGGATGTATTAGTGATAACTTATAGGGTTTTTGCTTTTGTAGAAATCAAGGAGCCCCTCCATCATCCCCGCCGTCGTCCCCGTCACCGACCCCCTCCGACCTCGAGGTGAGACCAGCCAAATCTCCATGTATATCTTGTGTTGCTCAAATAGGATATGTGGTTGCCCAAGTGGCCGGTCATGTTCAGGTTACACCTCCGAGTGGCCTATGTTTTGCCGGAGTGTTGATTAATTTCCGTTCCGGCAAATTTCAGGCGCTCGGTATGTCCTTTTTTAGCAAAGGTCATGCCGGATTTTTTCCGTGAATTCTGGCATGAATTGTGCTAGAATATGTAGGAAATATCGAGTGGCCTGGATTTTCTTGAAAAATAATGATCTAATTCAGGTTTTTTAGTACATATATTTAATTGTACAGGTTTAATCTTTGAATTATGAACATAGGAAATGTCGTACTCGGACGACGACAGTCTCCCGGGGGAGTGCAGCTGGTGCCACGACGATCGAGGTCTGCGCGACAGGTTCCTTCAGCTGGACGAAGATCGGCGCTTCAGCATTAAGCTCGTGGAGACCTTCGATGTTGAAATGGTATGCAACAACGACAAGTTTTTTTCGTAATTAAGCATGACTTCAACTATTTCAACGTCTAATTTTCATCTTTTACAATTTGACTAGCTTATCCCATGCCATGCAAGACGCTATGTCTTGGAGAGGATGGGTTTTGAAGACCATGAAAATTTTGAAACAAAGAAAATACACCTAAGGACCCATCATGATATGGATTTTAAAGTAAATCTGTACAATTCTCAGAGCATAACCCATTTTGGTTGCCAAAATTAGGAAGCACTTTGCAAAATGTATGGTTTTTATGAGGGTATGATTGTCACCATGGATCTTGGTGATCCTGACATCGAGCAAGACAATATGGACATTTGGGTCCTTGTTGATACGCTTCCGATTCTACCGCAATGTGAGTTTCTGAAATATAGTCATTAACTGATTTGTATTGTTTATTTCAAAATAGTTGACAGCATTGACAGCTTATTTTAATTCTTCAAAGAATGTGCGGAAGATGGTAGACAAAACCCACTACACTGATGGCTCCGAATTAACTTATAAGGAGAAAAGTCATCTGATCACATTTTGTACTTATCTTGAGAATTACAATACCTATTATCGAACTCCTCCAAATTATGTGAATACGTGCCACTAGTGCACGTGTTGAACCACGGTAACTTCTATGAAGATACCCTGGTAAGATTTTTTACTATTACGACATCCGTGCATCTTTTACATACTTCTAAGACTAGTACATCATCGCTAACTACGATGTTATTACTATGTTTTTCAACAGAAAATCCCGATGGATTGTGTGCCTCATCTGATGTATTAGAATGGCCGCCTTGCAGTTCTGAACATACAGCCAGGTCAATCTAGGGAGCTCACCTATGCATATCAGATTTCTAAAACCGGTGAACACATGCTAATCAAAGAATGGGAAAAAATTGGACATTCGCAAGGAGGTTCTTGGAAGTAACATTAAGTGAAAAGCAAGAATTGGAGACAGGATAATCTCCATTCTCCATAATGGAGAGTCAGGGGCTATCTTGTTTTTTGCTATTTTACCTTAGAGAATATAGTAGGTCCTAAGAGAATGTAGTAGGTCCTATGAGGTACAATATGTTTATTATGTGGTACAATGTGTTAGAGTTGATGATGAGGAGTACTTGTGATTACGACTAGTGACCAATTTGCTATGTGATGTCTCATTGATGAAAACGATGATCTTGAGGAGGTGTTATATGACAATGATGTATTATGATGATATTGTTAATGATATGATGATGATGATATTTATTATATCATTAGGTGAAAGAACCACGGATTAGTTTCAAGTGGATGGACATCCACTTGAAACTAGTCCACGGTTCTTTCACCCCGAGATGTAATAACTCATTATGATGTAAAAACAATCTGTAAATTCTTGTTGTATGAAAACTTGTGTAAAGGTGTATGAATACAACATGAAATAAAAAAGAAATAAAATACGAAATAATAGTAGTAGCGCGGGCAAGGAGAACCGCTACTACTAATTACCAGTAGCGCTCCTCTAGGAAACCGTTGGTACTAAGTCGATTTAGCAGTAGCGTGGGTTGAGGCACGCTACTGCTAACCTTTAGTTGTAGCGTCGTACCAGTAGCGCTCTAGCTCGCACTACTGATAGGCCTAAAACCCTCGCTGCTGCTAGGCTTTTCCCTAGTAGTGAATTTTTGGACTATAAGCACTTCCACATATCCATGTTTTGGTAGCCTCTTCCGTACCGTGCATTTCCCACTCTCACCTCGAGGACATGGTACAAACTTCGCAGGTGCATCCAACTGCATGAGATGATACACTCTCTCACACATAAGCATCATTATATCCTCCTCAAAACAGCCACCATACCTACCTATTATGGCATTTCCATAGCATTTCAAGATATATTGTCATGCAACTTCCATTGTTACTATTCATTACAGGACTTGAGCATTCATTGCCATTATGCTTTGCATGATCATATAGAGTTGACATGATATTTGTGGATTTCACCATTATAATATACATGTTATGTTAGATCATTACACATCCTGGTACACTGCCAGAGGCATTCATATACATTCATCATATTGTTTATGTTTTGAGTTGTAAGTATAATAAAGTGTGATCATTATTAGAGTGTGCCCCTGCCTGTGGGGATATGAATTGGAGGAGACTTGTGATTCCTTGAAAAAGAGGGGATGAGGTCCATGAGTCCGTTCAAAGAAAAGAGAAAAAATGAAAGAAAAAGATAGATGGGCACACTACTATCCTCTTACCACACTTGTGCTTCAAAGTAGCACCATGTATTTCATATAGAGAGTCTTTGTGATCTTCATTTCTATATACTAGTGGGACTTTTACATTATGAGAACTTGACTTGCATATTTTGAGGACGAGCTTCCTCAAATGTTTGAGGTCTTCATGAGCAACTAAGTTGGATGCACACCCACTTAGTTTCATATTGAGAGCTTTCATACATTTATAGCTCTAGTACATCCGTTGCATGACAATCACTACTCCTCGCATTAACAATAATTGTAAGGCCTCTCCATTTCCTGACGATCAAGACGCGTTGATGTGAGACTTTTCAGTACCTTTTTGTCTTCCCTTATAAAAACCCCTATCATCATTATCTTTGCCATCCAAAGTGCTAAGTCCTTGGCTCAAGCTCAAGTATTGCGTGAAAGTTGAAAAGTTTGAAGCGACAAAACTACTCCCTCCATTCCTAAATATAAGTCTTTTTAGAGATTTCAACATGGACTATATACGAATGTACATATACGTACTTTAGAGTGTAGATTCACTGATTTGGCTCCGTATGTAGTCTATATTGGAATCTCTAAAAAAGACTTATATTTAGGAACAACCGGAGTATGATTTAATTGCTGCATTTGGCACTGGGATTGTTCATGATTTGATATCTCTATGCTAGGAAGACTAGTGTATCATGCTTATCGTGATTAAGTGTGTAGGGATCATGTTTTGTACCATCTTTATTTTGAAAGACAATACTTGTTTGCCTGCATGTTTGTGTATTATTATTTCAGTACCAAATTGATAGACTATTGCCTTGAATCATTAGTATCTCAATATTCATACCAAGATTGCATCATTTGATCAAGAATATGTTAGGTAGCATTCGACATCAAAAATTCTTTCGTTTATCATTTACCTACTTGAGGACGAGCATGAATTAAGTTTGGGGATGTTGATATGTCTCAAACGTATCTATAATTTTTTTATTGTTAAATGCTATTATATTATCACTTTTGTATCCTTTCTATATAATTTTATATTATTTTTCTGGACTAACATATTAATTTAGTGCCCAGTGTGAGTTCATATTGCTTGCATGTTTTTTGTTTCGTGGAAAAACCATATCTACAGAAGTCCAAACACAATGAAATGTTTTGGCGTTTTTTCTGAAATATAAGAAACCCTAGAAGTTTTGGGAGGAGGCAAGAAGATCCACGAGGGTAGTAGAAGCCAGGGGCGTAGCCTGGGGCATAGGGCACGTCGGGTGGCTTGTGGGCCCCCTAATTCTCTGTTTGCCCCCTAATTCTCTTTTTGCCCTAATTATTGGCCTATAAATACCCATATATTCTAAAACCCTGTAAGCGAGACCCAAAACAATTTTGTCGCTGTTGCAAGCCTCTGTTCCAATGTGATCACATCTGGAGCCCTGTTTTGGCCTCTACCGGAGGGGGGGGTCATTGGGGAGGCCATCTTATCAACCTTGCTGCCTCCATGATGATGTGTAGTAGTTCTTTCAGGACCTATGGGTCCATAGAGTAGTAGCTAGATGTCTCTCTCTCTTCCCTCTTTCTATCTATTTATCTTTTGATCTTCAATACAATGAACTCTTCGGAGATTCATCCGATGTAATCCTTGTGGTGTGTTTGTTGGGATCTAATTAATTGTGATATATGATTTGATTGTTCATTTAATTTATATCAATCTTTTGAAGTTTCTTTGTTGTGTAATTTTGTAGCTTTGTATTTCTCTCTGATTTATCCGTCTACTTTAGCAAAGGTTGATTGATTTATCTTCAGTGGGAGAGGTGGTTTGTAGCGGCTTCAATCGTTGGGTGATCTTGTCTAGTGACAGAAAGGACAAAAGCATGTACTGTGGTGTTGCCACTAAGGATAAAATGCTTAGGTTAATCTTATTGCTAGGTTTTCTTCTGTCTACATTGTGTCATCTTGCTTATTGTGTTACTCTATTTTTATGAATTTAATACTTTGAGATGCATGTTGGATAGAGGTCTTGGGGTGGAGTAATAGTTGTAGACGTCGATAAGTTTAGCGGTCTACTTATCACGAACGTAATGCCTATGTGAGATTATGGCATGAATGATCATAGTTATAATTTGTGTTATTCTATCAATTGTCCAACATTAATTTTCCTAGCATGCCACTACATGATTTCGAGAGAGATGTCACTAGCGAACATGTGCCCCCCCTCCCGTTCTATTTTCCGTTAATACAAAAACTTCGAAAACGCTCTTTTTGTTCTTTTACTTTCTTGTGGCTTTTACCTGACATTATTTGCTTTTAATATTGTAATAACTAGCAAAAACAAGGGGCTCCTTTGTTGGGTGCAAGCAATTTATTTGTTTGTGTGCAGGTACTGCCAACGTTGTTAGCTTGGTGCCTCCTAGTTCGATAAACCCTGGTTCTTAACTGAGAGAAATACTTTCTGGTGTTGTGCTACATCACCCTTCATTTTCGGGGATATCCAACAAATCCATCGTGAGTAGCACGATGTGAATCCTATTAATTCATTCCTCTAAGGGAAAATTTTTATTGCCAAAATTCCACTAATATATGCTTACTATTGCATATTAGAAAAGAGCACAATTTCTATGTGAATTATATGTAGAAAAATTCATTATTTGTTTTGATTTTTTAAAATGGCAGTACCAATGCCACTAATTCATTTTTCCTTATACACATTTGCCATTTTGATTTTATTTTAGTTTTTATTCTATTTATTTCCTTCTTTAAGGGTGATACCAGTTCCACTAATTCATTTCTTTTTAGCACACATTTTTTAATTCCACTTCCTTTTGCTCATTTTACATATATTATAAAAAGCAAAATTTCTATGTTAATTGTGTGGAAATTTTGACATGAGTTTTTTTTAAATCCCTCTTAAAGTGTAATACCAATACCACTAATTATTTATTCTTGGAAATGTTATCTTTTTTCTTGGTTTTTATTTTTGTTCATTTATTCTATAATGTGAGATGAACACAAGTATTAGATTTCTCATCTAAAATGAAAT
Organism: Aegilops speltoides; assembly: GCA_021437245.1. Taxonomy (NCBI): domain Eukaryota; kingdom Viridiplantae; phylum Streptophyta; class Magnoliopsida; order Poales; family Poaceae; genus Aegilops; species Aegilops speltoides. The sequence continues at coordinate 60,795,585 of CM038142.1, forward strand.
TCTTCATTATTTCTAACCCCACATCATGTTACTAAGTAATAGTGTAGACATTATAGGTTCATATGTAACCTCATGATTTTGATTATTGTAGTTTCATGGTAGGTGCGCACACGAGGGGGGCGATAAGAATATGATATCACTATACTATATAGTAAGTAGATACACAATGGTCTTACCTTCATTGCAATTCACGTCGCATGTACCGACTGTTAGTCGGTCCCAATATGAATCTGGTGCCATTGTAAAATAAATGAATCATGTGCTCAAGACATCGGGGGGCAGTAAGAATATGATATCACTCTGCCATATGGTAGGTACATACGCCATGGTCTTATCTTTGTTGCAATTCATGTCGTATGCACCGGCTGTTAGTCAGTCGATCCAGATATGAATCATGTGCTGAAGACATGGAAGCCGAAAGGCCGTATAGGAATCACTCTCTAAAAACAAGCAGAATGAAAAAAGGCAGACATCAAAACTCTGTCGGGTTATTTTTTGGACCCCAACTTCTAAACAAGCAGTTATTATGAAGTTACAGAGGCATTTGACCACTGCTAGAGTTGCCCTAAAATGTTAGCGTGCAGCCACCACCTAAACAGAATTTCATATAGTTTTTGTTAAGGAAAAGGGGCAACAATGATTCACCGGGGCTCTGCTACCAGGCCTTAAGCGGCAAATTGTTGTTAAAGCATATATGGATGCGTGCATGGGTTGTGACCCAGTAGGCTCACCCGTTCACACACGTGCACTGGTCAGCTCGCTGACGTGTCTTTTTTCTTGTGATACCACTAACATGCTATAAGAAAAAAGGTCAACTTTTTTTATTTTTGAATGTCTATGTATTTAAAAGGGGGCAACAATGATTCACTGGGGCTCCGTTAATAATAATTCAAAAATATTCACAAATTAAGAAAAGTCTGTGTATTTGAAAAATGTTCATGTATTTTTAAAAAGTTTGTTCATGAATCTGAAAAAAAATGTCATTGATTTGGAAAATAAAATCATGGATTTTAAAAAAATTGTGGACTTATATTATTTGTGAATTTACAAAAAGTTCATGAGTTTGAAAATATGTTCATGGATTTTAAGAATGTTACAAATTTTAAGGATTCCATGTTTCAAAGAGAATGAAAACGCAAAAAATGGAAAACGAAAACGAAAAATTATAAAGAAAAAGCGAAAAACAAATAGAGAAGAACTGTAAAAACAGAAGAAAAACACACAGAGAAACCGGCCCAGAAACCCGGTGAGCCTTCTAGCCACCACCTAAACAGAATTTCATATAGTTTTTGTTAAGGAAAAGGGGCAACAATGATTCACCAGGGCTCTGCTACCATGCCTTAAGCGACAAATTGTTGTTAAAGCATATATGGATGCGTGCATGGGTTGTGACCCAGTAGGCTCACCCGTTCACACACGTGCACTGGTCAGCTCGCTGACGTGTCTTTTTTCTTGTGATACCACTAACGTGCTATAAGAAAAAAGGTCAACTTTTTTTATTTTTGAATGTCTATGTATTTAAAAGGGGGCAACAATGATTCACTGGGGCTCCGTTAACAATAATTCAAAAATATTCACAAGTTAAGAAAAGTCTGTGTATTTGAAAAATGTTCAGGTATTTTTAAAAAGTTTGTTCATGAATCTGAAAAAAAATGTCATTAATTTGGAAAATAAAATCATGGATTTTTAAATAATTGTGTACTTATATTTTTTTGTGAATTTACAAAAAGTTCATGAGTTTGAAAATATGTTCATGGATTTTAAGAATGTTACAAATTTTAAGGATTCCATGTTTCAAAGAGAATGAAAACGCAAAAAAATGGAAAACAAAAACGAAAAATTATAAAGAAAAAGCGAAAAACAAATAGAGAAAAACTGTAAAAACAGAAGAAAAACACACAGCGAAACCGGCCCAGAAACCCGGTGAGCCTTCTAGCCACCACCTAAACAGAATTTCATATAGTTTTTGTTAAGGAAAAGGGGCAACAATGATTCACCGGGGCTCTGCTACCATGCCTTAAGCGGCAAATTGTTGTTAAAGCATATATGGATGCGTGCATGGGTTGTGACCCAGTAGGCTCACCCGTTCACACACGTGCACTGGTCAGCTCGCTAACGTGTCTTTTTTCTTGTGATACCACTAACGTGCTATAAGAAAAAAGGTCAACTTTTTTTATTTTTGAATGTCTATGTATTTAAAAGGGGGCAACAATGATTCACTGGGGCTCCGTTAACAATAATTCAAAAATATTCACAAATTAAAAAAGTCTGTGTATTTGAAAAATGTTCATGTATTTTTAAAAAGTTTGTTCATGAATCTAAAAAAAATGTCATTGATTTGGAAAATAAAATTATGGATTTTTAAAAAATTGTGGACTTATATTTTTTGTGAATTTACAAAAAGTTCATGAGTTTGAAAATATGTTCATGGATTTTAAGAATGTTACAAATTTTAAGTATTCCACGTTTCAAAGAGAATGGAAACGCAAAAAATGGAAAACGAAAACGAAAAATTATAAAGAAAAAGCGAAAAACAAATAGAGAAGAACTGTAAAAACAGAAGAAAAACACACAGAGAAACCGGCCCAGAAACCCGGTGAGCCTTCTAGCCCAAACCGATGTGAAAAAAAACTAGATGGGCCACCTCAAATACAAACTACGGTGGTGCTACTCAGCCTAATCTATACCTTGGGCTAAGCAACGCAACTGGGCCGAGTGTCACTGAGGACTAACCAGCTGTAGCAAAAACTTGTCAATAGTGCTGGTATAGAACATGGATGATGTCCTAGATCACGTTCCCAGGAAGGTGACAGAGGTGATGAATGAGTCTCTATGTGCCCTGTATACCAAGGATGAAGTAAAAGTGGCTCTTTTCCAAATGTTTCCAACCAAGGCGCCGGGCCCGGACGGCTTCCCTGCTCACTTTTATCAGAGACATTGGGATATATGTGGAACGGATGTAACAAAGATTGTCCTCAGAATATTGAGGGGAGAGGACAGCCCAGCATGCATAAATGACACCATATTGGTTCTTATCCCCAAGGTAACAAACCCCACTGTTTTGTCTCAATACAGACCAATTAGTCTTTGCAATGTCATTTGTAAAATAGCCTCCAAGGTGGTAGCAAACAGGTTGAAACAGATCCTTCCGGACATAATTTCTGAGGAGCAATCAGCATTCGTTCCAGGGAGGCTTATTACAGACAATATTATCAGTGCATATGAGTGTCTGCATTTTATGAAATGGTCCAGGGCAAAATCAAATAGCTTTTGTGCTCTAAAACTAGATATGATGAAGGCCTACGATCGGGTGGAGTGGGCATACTTGAGAGCCATCATGACAAAACTGGGTTTTGCGAGAGTATGGATTGATACAGTTATGAGCATGGTGTCATCGGTTTCTTTCTCGGTCATGGTAAATGGGGAGAAGCTTGAGTCTTTTATTCCATCCAGAGGAATCCGGCAGGGAGACCCAATCTCCCCCTACTTATTCTTGATAGCAGCAGAGGGCCTTTCGTGCCTCCTTAAATCCAGTTCTTCGTCATCGTTTGCAGGGATTCAGGTGGCCCCAACGGCTCCAACCGTTAACCATCTTCTGTTTGCAGATGACAGCCTGTTGCTTTTCAAGGCCAGTGTAGAGGGTGCAGAAGTTGTGTCACACCTGCTAGAAACCTATTGTGTAGCTTCGGGACAAAGGATCAACCATGACAAATCATCAATATTTTTTAGCAAGAGGTGTCCGGAAAACATAAAGGATCCCATGAAAAACATCCTCCATGTACACAAGGAGTCCTTGAGTGAACGCTACCTGGGTATGCCAACTGATGTGGGCCACTCGAAAAATGGCACTTTCAAGTATCTAAGAGATCGTGTTTGGGAGAAGATCAAGGGGTGGATGGAGAAGCTCTTGTCATCAGCAGGCAAAGAGGTCCTTATTAAGGCGGTGGCTCAGGCAATACCAGTATATTCGATGAGTTGTTTCCGATTACCCAGAGGCCTATGTGAGAATATTATGTCTATCATTAGACAGTTTTGGTGGGGAAGCAAGCAGGGGAAGCGGAAGCCCAGCTGGGTCGCTTGGGACATCATGACAAGACCAAAACACCTTGGGGGCCTAGGTTTTCGGGACCTGGAGATTTTCAATCTGGCGCTGCTGGCTCGCCAAGCCTGGAGGTTGCTCACGGGAGAGTCAACGCTGAGTTCTAGGATTCTGAAGGCTGTCTACTTTCCGGGCTGTTCAATTCTTGATGCTGAGCTAGGATCACACCCCTCCCAGATCTGGCGTGCGATTCTTGATGGGCGAGATATTATGGCACAAGGAGTTGTGAGGAGAATCGGGGACGGCACAACGACTGACATATGGAAACATAGCTGGATACCAAGAGAGGGGCTGAAACGGCCGATAACGTCACTATCCCAGGAACCACCAACTTTGGTATCTGAGCTCATCGACAGCTCCTCGGCGACCTGGAAGGAAGGCTTGATTCGGGACACTTTTACTCGATTTGATGCCGATGAGATACTCAAGATCCCTCTGTGCACTCGACGGGTTAATGATTTCTGGGCTTGGCATGAGGAGACTAGAGGAGTTTTCAGTGTACGATCAACCTACCGTATGGTTCTCCGCACTAAACTCGAGAGGGAGGCGTGGCTGAATGAGGATGAGGGCTCATCCAGTGTGCATAATGAGGTAAACAAGTGGAGTGATATTTGGCACATTCAAGTACCATCAAAACTTAGAATGTTTGTGTGGAGGCTTGCGAGACGATCAATGCCGACGGCTGTCCTGTTGAAGCACCGAAACATGGCCACCGAGGATAACTGCTCCTTGTGTGGGGCGATTGATACATGGAGACATGCTTTATTCACGTGTCCAATGTCGAGCAGTGTCTGGGCTCTAGCGCCGGAGGAGCTGGTTCACCATCTTGTGGAGAGGCAAGAGGAGAATCCCAAGGACTGGCTGTTTGCGCTGAGCGAGGTTTTGGACAGAGACAAGTTTGCACATATGATCGTCATTATGTGGTCTATTTGGAGAGCTCGAAGGAAAGCGATTTATGAAGATATATTCCAATCACCACAATCCATACATGGCTTCATAACGAGCTATCTTCAGGATATCAGCGTCATCACTAAGAGGGAAGTTCAGCAAAGAGCTACGAATGTCAACAGGCCGACACAATGGCAGCCTTCGTCTGCAACTTGCGTCAAGATCAATGTTGATGCCGCCTCCCCCAGGCTAGCGAGACATGGAGCGGTGGGAGCAATTTGCAGGAGCTCAGAAGGAGTGTTTTGGGGGGCGTCGGTGCTGGTGGTGAAGCACATTACCGATCCACAGATTCTCGAAGCCATTGCAATAAGGGAGGGTTTGGCGCTAGCTGATGATCTCTATCAGAGGCGAGTCCATGTTGCTTCGGACTGCAAAAATGTGGTGGAAGATCTAAAGAAGGAGAATGCATCATCTTATGGAGCCATAGTGCATGAAATAATAGATCACTCGTTAGTTTTTGATTTATGCAATTTTAGTCATGAGTTTAGGAGCTCAAATTTTGAAGCTCACAACCTAGCGAAGCACGCTTTGTCGCTCGGGATTGGCCGCCATGTGTGGTTGGGCCAACCTGGAGAGCTTACTTTCGTCCCTGTAAACATTATGACGTCTTAATAAAAGCTTCGTGAGGTTGTCTCAAAAAAACTTGTCTAAAAAAGGGCTGTAGCAAAAACAGTTTCTCAAAAGAAAAAAGGTTTCTCAAAGAAAAAACTGCGGCAAAACTGTACATGCGCATCCAGGGAATCGAACCCTGGTCAGTACCGTGGGAGGGTACTATGATACCACTACACCAGATGCGCCCACATAATTATTAGAAGTTAGTTTCTTATTTGTAGCGGATTAGAATTCTGGTAGTACCAAAATCTCATACGAATAAATGTACAGTGTACAGTGTCCTCGGATTTTTCTTCCACCGAGGCCTTTGTGTTTTTCACACAGCAATATGCTGATCGGAGTGTTTTTCGTTGTGCCTCCAAAATAAGTATCTCAAGTTTAATATAATTTTGTACTTTTTCTAGGGTACTCCCTCTGTTTCAAAATATAGTGCTTCCTCTATATTTCCGTGCTTCAACTTTGACTATAAATTTAACCAACGAGGCCGACTGCGGCAGGAGCAAAAGTTATACCAGTAAATTCGTATTCAAAAGAAGCTTTCGATTATATAATATTTTCTTCCGCCATAGTCGGTCTCGTTAAATTTATGGTCAAAGTTGGACCTCGGGAAGCGCGGGCGCACTATATTTTGAAATGAAGGGAGTGCTTTTTTAAGGGGGTACAACTTTATAGTAGAACTAGTATAAAGTTGAGATATTTATTTTGGAACCGAGGGAGTATAATCTTGTACGAGGGATAAAGGGTAGTAAAGTGAAGGAAGAGAAGCACTCCTTGAAAATATTATTCTAGTCCGAGCTCAATGACGTCATATTTTTTCAGAGCCACCAATGAATGACCTCTGGATCGACCGATCACCTTGAAAATTTTACCGTCTTGGACTCGTTCGCGCACGCACCGAATCTAGCGAACAAACTCAGCTTCCTCTTCCCTCACCCCCTAACTCTCGCCCCCACATGCTTATTCTCCCTTCCCCGGCTATTCTCGCCGTCGACAACTCTTTCCCGACGATCCTAGCGAAGTGTTGTGGCTACCACGGTAGATCTCGGCGATTCCCGTCATTTTCTCCACGTGTGTGGTGCGGGTTGTGCTCGGAGAGATAGTAGTAGTCGGGGATGCATGTTTGTCGTCGTCGGCAGGGAATGCGCGTTCGTGGTCGGTGGGGCTGCAAAGCGGTGGTCGGCGGGGCGCGGTGGTGGTGTCCACCGCCTAGGCCTTGCGACCTCCTCGGTGTATTCTCCCGCACGCGCAGCCGCCACGGGCATCGCCATCCCCGGGTCACCGCCAAGGCGACACCGAGGAAGTGGCCATGACAGTGCACGTCTTTGTCTCCGTTGATGTCCGGAAGTGTCGCTGACCACGATGTTAGGAGAGGATGGCGGAGGAGGGGGTGTTGCGACAGCTGGCCATGGCGGAGGAGGTGGGGCTCACCTTCAACGAGGCGGCGCGGCGGCTTCACGTCCATGGATCAAACATCGTCGTCCGCTCCCACCATGTGAGGCCCAACTCTCTCCTCGCTTCCATGTATCTGTCTTTTCTTTGTTCAACACCCATTAACAGAACGAATACTAGTACTTTCTAGCTTCATATTCAGTCTCGCTAAACTGATTGTTGTTTCAGTGCACAAATTCACCAGTATTTTTTGCTAACTTCTTGGACTAGATGAATAAATGCTAAATAAGTTGGCTCAGATTGTGAAAAATGGTTGGCTTGGCCTGTACTGTCAATATCCAGAGTTGCATGACCACCTTATTACTGCGATGTGCAACTTAGTCGAATGAACATAGAGTTCAATGTTCTTTTTGTAGAAACCGAACTACGTGGCCATTTTTTCATGTACCATTCCAAATTTTTAATGTGTCTATAGCAAATCTATTATATACATTATAACAAATTCATATCATGTTTGTTTTTCTGAACATGGCAAGTTCACATTTTCTTCGCAATGTCTACATGGCAAATTTATGAGTTTTTCAACTTGTCACATGGCAATTTTGCACATTTTCTGTAATGTCCACATGGCAATTTTTGGAAATGTTTCTAATAACATGACCACGGTAAATTCACTTTATAAACCATGGTAAAAAAAAACTAGAACCATAGAAAATTTGCAATTCAAAAAACTTTCCAAGTTTTTTAAGAAGAAAATCCTTAAATCTCCCATGTGTCCATGGCAGATTCCTAAATTTGAGAAAAATCACAGAAATAAATCCCTAACTTTTGCCATGTGCTTATTACAATTTTCCAAATTTTTGCCATGTGTTTTTTCAATTTTAGTGAAACAAATTCCTTAATTTTTTAGTCTTTTTCAAATAACCAAATCCTTAACTTGCACATGTGCCCAATATAAAATCGCAAAAGTCGCCAAGTTGCTTAGATAACGAATTTCTTAAACTTTTAGCGTGCAATTCTATTATAGTAGCATGGCAGTTATATTATTTAGACCATGCAAAGTTTATTAATTGGACCATGGTAGTTTTTTGGGTAGCATGGCAATTGCATTGTTTAGACCATGTCACTTTTTTAATTGGCCATGGCAATTTAATTAGTCAGAGCATGCCAAATTATTTGTCGTATGTGTATACATGGAAATAATTTTATTATTTCCAGGGAAAAATATACTATGGTAAATTTATAAATTAGAGGATAGGAGTTTATAAAGTATAGCATGGCAATTTTTATGAATTAGAGGATGTCAATTATAAATTTATATTTCTCTACCTTTTCTGCATTCGAAAATATTTTCTTTTCATTTGATCGCATATTTTATATAAGAAAGAAGTTATGAGTGTGGTCTTTTTTCTGCTCACCTCGTTAATTTTCTGGCCCATCTGGGCCGGCTTGGGTTTGCTTGAAAACACAGTTCGCTCGATCCTCCATCCCCTAGCGAATGAATCGTTCGCTATGGGGTAACTCCTCAATTGATGTTTGTCGAGTATTGGAGTGCAAATAATCAAAAATATCTTTTTGGCAACAAACATTCCTTATTTTTTTGCCTGCGTGCAAGTTTACATGATGAAAACACATTCGTGCAAGTCTAGGCAAAAAATATCAAAATCAATACTCCAAATGCTTTCTAAAGTATTCTTTTTGGAACATCAAATTTATTTATTTCGCCATGCATTAGGAATGATTTCTATTCGAAAAAAGTGCACTTACGTAGAAAATTCAACAATGTTCATTGAAAAAATAATCAGAAAAAATTGAAGTTTTCAATATTTTTTCAGTTCAGGGGTGCATTTGAGCTCAAGTGTAGAAACCCCGTGTTTGTGACTTGTTTGTTACTTTTGAAAATAAGATCCTTCAGATAATCAATTGGTGGCTATTGTTCTATTGTATGCAGGTCGATTCTATCTCATCTCACACCTATAAAACACACAAGCCCATTGTAGGAGTTGTATTTGCTTAGGGTCGCGCTAACTGCCACACGTGTGGTAGGAAGGGAGACGCACCACACGTCTCTAATGTAAACAGATTGCCACGTCATCGCATGCATGCATGCAGGAATCTTTTTGGATTTTCAGTTTTTAAAGTGTTTTATCTCTTAAACGAAAAATCCGATTGAAAATCCGTTTTCACCATTAAATCCCTCGCGATGAGATCTTCGAAATTAGATCCCATGTTGATATGTCTTGATGAAATTTTTTTTGGATTAAAAGTTGCCATGTCTCTTGCATATGAATTCCCATATTGCTTACACTGAAGTTGCCATGATATGTTTCAGCTATTTTCTTCTACATTTAAAAGTAAATTTTGACATTTATAAAACGGGGAATTAAGAAACTAGATTTGCCATGAACCATAAACTAAAATTTTCATGATACATGCACGTAAAATTGCCATGGTTCATACAAAAAATAATTTTTAAGGTCAAAGTACTGGAGTTGCCATCATCAAAATACTAAAATTGCCATGATCTACAAACTAAAATTGCCACATGGCAATTTTAGTTTAAGCCCTATGGCAACTGCAGTGTAAACATCGTGGCAACTTCTGGAAAAAAAAATCGTCGAAACATATCAACATGGGGTCTAGTTTTGAAGATCTCGTTGAGACGGATTTAATGGTGAAAACGGATTTTTAGTTCGCTTTTTTATTTAGGAGATACAACATTTTTAAGCCGAAAACCAAAAAAAAATTCTGCTGATGTCATCTATTCATACGTAGCAAAATGAGTGGTGATGGAGGCGTGTGGGCGATATGCAAACGCCCACACGTGTGGGCGTTAACATTTCCGTTTGCTTAGTCAAATGCTAGACGTACGACCATATGATGTTAATGCCTTTAATTTTAAGTCTTAATTCTTTATAAAATTTCTGATTTTTTTTTGGATGAATGTGAATTTCCTAATATTGTCTCAATACACATCTGTTGCCCGTCAATAGTTCTAGGCGGCTTAGGTGGGCTGCGCACGCATACGTTAGTTGTGCTTGGCTGATGCTACTTTCCTTTTCCTTTTTCTTTTCTTTTTCCTTCAGTTTTTCTATTTTGTTTTGAATTTCAATTTTGTTTCAAAACCAACTTGTTCTAAATTCCTAGGAATACTAATAGAAGATTAGGCCCTGTTTAGGTCCTATGTGTATTTATTCCCTGCCGAATAATATATATAGTCCTATATAATATTCCCAATTGATTTTTTGAATTGATTCAAAAAATCAAATTCACTAAACATCTTTTGGTAAATTTTATCAGAGGCTCAAACTCTTATTTGGGGCTTATTAACATTTACTTATGCCCAATAAAATATTTAATTTGCCACCCTATTTTTGTTATATTAGTTTATTCCCTAAATTCCTTTAGGGTTGGATTTAATTGCCAATGGATTTAGGGTTTCAAATAAATATTAGGGATTTATGAATATTATTCCAAACCAAAATATTTAATAATGGTCATAGATATTTATGTGGACTCATTTTTTGGTTTTACACATAAACCCTAAATGACAATTTAGGGTTAGGGTTCGAAATAATTCCAAAAATCCTATTTAAGCCACATTTCAATCAAATTAAACAATTCCTATTTAAGTTATAGCTAATAACAGGCTATCAAACCAATTTTGGGAAAATTGTAAAAAAAAAATAACATTCCAGATTTGGACAAAATCTGGAATGTGACAACATGATTGGACCTCTATGACGGGCCGAGGGAGGCCATAGATACCTCCTCGCCCTAGTTGATAAGTTCACCAAGTGAACTGAATGAAGGTTACTAGTCATGCCATCGATACGGTCACCAAATTCCCATATGGTGTAATACACCGTTACGGCATGCCCATAGTATCATCACCGAAAATGGTCAAAATTTCATGTCAAAACCCCTTGAACCCTCTTAGTAAAGAGTAGGACTAATTAGTCCAATTTCAAAGCCACGATCCTTTAATAGCTTGGTAAGTTTCCCGTACCACACACGTGGGCTTGTTTAAGGTCATGAAGCGTCTTTTCAAATTTATAGACATGATTGGGAACTTGGGATCCTCGAACCTTGCAGGTTGCTTGATATAAACCAATTTATTTAGGAGACATTAAGAAATGCATTCTTCAAATCCATTTGTTGCAACTTAATATTATGATGTGATGCATCTACAAGCAACATGTGAATATATTCAAGGCGAGTAACTGGAGCAAAGGTTTCACTATACTTGATATCTTTGACTTGGGAGAAACCTTCAGCCACTAATACATCCCAAACGTATTTATATTTTGTGAATGTTTCATGTTATTATAGTATCACTTTTGTATACTTCTTATAGCATTTTATATTATTTTCTGTACTAACCTATTAATTTAGTGCCAGTGTCAGTTCTTGTTTCGTGCATGTTTTTGACTTTTGAGAAAATCAATATCTATTGAGGTAAAAAAACACGAGTATTTAATATGATTTTTTTGGGCAACGAAGTTTCGAGAAAGCACCGGGGGCAGGGGACCCACAAGGCCTGGTGGCACGCCCATGCACTAGGGCGTGCCGCATGGCCACACGGGCCCACAAGCACCGCCTTACATCCATTCTTCCCCCTATAAATTTCATAATTCCTGAAACCCTCGGTACCAATTCTATCTGAATTTTTTCGCCGCCGCAAGCTTCTGTTTTGAGGAGATCCAATCTAGAGGCATGTTCCGGTAGGGGGATTCCATTGCCGGAGACTTCTTCATCAACCTTGCTACCTCCATGACCATGTGTGAGTAGTTTTCTTGGGACCTTAATTAGGGTCCATAGCAGTAGCAAGATCTCTCTCTCTCTCTCTCTCTCTCTCTCTCTGTGTGTGTGTGTGTGTGTGTGTGCGCGTGCGCGCGCGCGAGAGTGCGCTTCAATATGAAGTTCCAGTGAGTTGCCTCACATGATCAAGATCAATTCGATGTAATTCGTGGTTCTCATTCTTGGGATATGATGGATTGTCACTTTATGATCAGATTGTCCTTTGACCTCAATTGATTTTTTGAGGTTTCTTCATATATAATTAAATAGCCATGTATGCTCTTTGATCTATCTATCTTATTCGGCCAAGTTTGATGGATTTTTCTTCAGAGGGAGTGTTCCTTGTAGTGGGTTCTAAATCTTATTGAACATCTAGGTGTCCAGAGAGAACTCTCTCATCGGCTTGACACTGATGCAAGAATTACGCCTACACATGAGCTTTTCGACATCACTTACGAGGTGACACGTATGCTCCTCTAACAAATAGGAGTGATGGAAGCAACATCCAGCGGAAAAAAACCTTCAATGTGCCCACATCCGGCCAGGTGCAACATCCAAAAGCCGGTAGACATGACAAAACATGCCATCTAGGCAAAATGCAACATCCAAAGGTTGTTATCGATCTTTACATCTAGCAGGCATGTCGACCTATGCCTCTCACACACGTGCATGCACACGGTCTCTCTCTCTCCTTATCGATAGAAGAAATTAATAAAACCGGAATTTTACGTGAGCTACTTCAATGATGTTTCTCATGAATGTCTTCAAGTCACCATGATTGTATTGCATTTGTATTGGGACTGTATATCTACCAACGACGGGCAATGACGATTGTTGCCCATGTTCTTATTTGGCCAATCAGGACAACCCAACACATGGTCCAATAGAAAGGCCAACTACACTCATCATGGCACGTCACCAAAACCATCGAAACCAGGGACTCCTAACCAGAACAACTGAGTCAACTCGGGGCCATTCGGGCGGACCACAGAGTTCAAATACCATTCAGAGATCCCAAATCACCATATCTGGCCAAGGAGACGTGATGGCAAGATGCCGCACTAGAACCTAACAACTGTTGACAACTATTTGAACTTGCTCTTTTGCTTAGCCCAAAGAACATGGTTTCATGGTGTGCATCACAAAGGATCTAACAACCAAGTCGTCCGGTTTCGGCATGTCGAGAAGATTGGAGAACACCGTGATAATTCCCAAGTGCAAGGAATCATCCTAGCAATTTCCAAAGGTGGAAGTGATAAGCATGGAGTGTTGAACCCATAAGGAGCTGAAGGTAAGATCAATATTCTCTCAAGTCCTATCTGCCACTGATACGACTCTACGTACACCGAATGTTTGGTTCCAACTAGAAACGAGAAATAAAACTATGCTGTGGGTATGAAGAGGATAACTTTGCATGATATTGGAGAGCTAAAATATAGAAGTAGGTGTTGTTATCATAAAGTTAGAATATATTACTTAAGTATTATAAATAGCGAGTGTGGAATAATGATGGGTTGGTGTGCGGAATTGTCCTAAGCAATTGTTAACAAGATCGGTAATCATTATTGCAATTTCATATGAGGGAGAGGCATAAACTAACATACTTTCTTTTCTTTGATCATATGCACTTATGATTGGAACTCTAGCAGGCATACGCAACTACTAAAGATCATTAAGGTAAAACCCAACCATAGAATTAAAGTATCAAGTCCCCTTTATTCCCATACGCCATGACCCACTTATCCATGTTTGTGTTTCAGTCACTCACGCAACACAGACAATAAGCAAACCATGAACATATTGCAAACGCTACAGCAGGGATCCCTCATGCTTGTGCGACACGGAGGGCACCATAGGACATCACCAATAATAAAACATGCAACTCAAACTAATCTAGATCATCAATCATCCCAAAGACAAAGGAAATCTACTCAAAACATCATAGGATGGCAACACATCATTGGATCATAATAAGTGGCATAAAGCACCATGTTCAAGTAGGTGATTACAACGGGATGCGAGAGAGTGGACAGCGTAAAAGAGATGAAGATGGTGATGATGATGGTGATGTTGATGAAGACGATCACCGCAGTGATGATTCCCCTCCCGATGGCACTACGACGCCACCAAGAGAGAGTAAGAGAGGTTCTCCCCCTTGTGCTTCCTCCTCCATGGCTTCCCCCCTGGATGGGGAGAGGTTCTCCCTCTAGTCCTTGGCCTTCATGGCGATGATTGCCCCTCCCGGATCCTCCCCCATGGCCTCCGACGATGATGGCCCCTTCCTGCGGGGTGCCAGAGAGGGCCTAGATTGATTTCTCGTAGTTTTGGAGGCTTGCGGCGGCGGAACTTCTGATCTCTCCTCTGTTCTGGGGGTTTTAGGATTTATAGGAGGGGTTGGCATCGGTTTCACATCAAGGGGGCCCACGGGGAGTCCACGAGGTAGGAGCACCCTCCCGGGGGGTAGGGTGCGCCCTCCACCCTCGTGGTGGTCTCGGGACTCCCCTCCGGTAGCTTTTCGTTCCAGTATTTTTTATATTTTCCAAAAATATTCTCCGTTGATTTTCAGCGCTTTTCGAGAACTTTTATTTCTGCATAAAAACAACACCTCGGTAGTTCTGCTGAAAGCAGCATCAGTCCGGGTTAGTTCTAATCAAATAATACCAAAATCATAGCGAAACTCTATGCATGTATAATTTCTTTGGCATAATTCTGTCACTAGATAATCAAAGTTTCGGTACGACCAATGTGTTGTCTTTTTTGAGCTCTTGCGATCAATACTTGTTTATTGCCACTTACACACACACTCTCCAAGAGAAACCCGAATAACATTCTTTGTAGTGTTACACTACGAACGTTAACAACTCATATCCGAAATCCAAGGCGAAACTTGGGTGGATTGTTCATTGCCCAATGGAGTTCTCGGCATAACATCAAAAGAGGTGACGAAATCACATTTACGCGCGTGAACGCGCATATAGTGACAAGGCCATGGCACCAGCGAGAAGTTGAAGCACCATGTATAGAAATGTAAACCAGATTTTGACATAATCTCGATCACCTTTCAACCGCGTTCTTCTGGAAAACTCTATCCGTAAGTACTATTAAATCTATCAAAATTAACATTAAGGGGTTGAGTATCACTAATATCATCTTCTCTACAATTTTTTATCAACACCTAGTCTTTCTAGAGACTTTCCCATATGCATGTTTATTCTTTGTTAACATCACCTTCTTTTTAAAACAAGTCTGAAGATAAGTCTTGGTAGAGCAAATGTTCTAAATTATTTTTCTACAAGAACAAAACCTTTGTTTTAACCATCAAGACCTACTTCCACTTGAATACTTTACACATGCTACTACTACAACCATTCTAAGTAATTTAAGTGACCACTTTGGCCTTCAAAGCAAGGTTGGGCTTCTTCACTCGATGGGCACGAGCGAGAGTGTTGTTGGCGGTCTTGCCCAAGATTCCCAGGGAGATGAACTCATCCAACACATCATTGGACGACATGGTGTGGAAGTCCAGTCTTTGGTGAATCACATAAGAGGTGCTCTTGTTGGAAGCCATGACCGCCTTAAGAAACTTGTGCTTGATCAAACTGTCATCCATGCCCCTGCTCCCATTATCCCTTAGAGAGACTGCAAGATCCGTCAACATACTGTAAAGCTCTTCTGGGGTCTCATCCTTGTTCATGACAAACTCACAGGCTTCATCTTGAATGCCATCAAACTTGGATCATTGAATGCTCGAGATGTCGTTCAACAGTGTTCAGGTGGTCTCAAGCATCCTTTGCGGTCACAAAGGGACAGATGTAGGGAAGATGCTCGGATGACAGAGGTTTCTGAATGACGAACAAATCAAACACATTAAGTTTCTTGTCCACTTCTTTACTTGGAGTCAAGTTTCTTGGATCGTAGGGTTTGAACCCTTCTTCAATGATTCTCCCAATTTGAGTCGAAGAACTACTGATATGAGACTTCATAAGCAAAACCCAGTTAGTAAAATTAGAAGTATCTACTTGAGGAGGCATGCCGAGGTGAGTGATACGAGGCGAGGGAACCAGGCCACCATAGACAATTGGTGGGGAGTAACGCGGAATGAGCACCCGACCCATTTTTCCCTTGTGAAGGGTCAGGCATCAAACCACTACCCCCTCCTTGGAGGAGTTAGCATCTGATTCCAACGGAATAACATCCACTATTTGGAATAACATCCACTATTTTTCTCGGAAGCAGTGATGGTTTTCGACATGCCTAATAGGAATTTATCCAACATGTCTTGTACTTTGTCCACCATATAAATGTATTAAGTGAAGTCATTGTTTCATTTAGCTCATCTCGAGTGATCGAAGTACTAGTCACGTCAGCAAGGATTTCACCTTTCCATTCCTCTGTGGCAACCATACTCTTTAGGCGATCAGGCCCTTAATAAAGAGAAGAGGATCTGATATCAATCGAAAGGATCAAGATGGTTGCCTGGAGGGGTGGGTGGGGTGAATATGAGACCAACATTTTTTTTTCCAATTTTAGGGAAACAACAAAAAAATAGGTTGTCCAGATAAGCAACTAGGTGAACAACCTACATGACAAGCTCAACTACAACAACAAGTTAATAAAGTACAAATTAAAACAAGCTTGTAATAAATAAGTAGAGATAAGAAGTAGCCGCAAGTAAGACATTGACGTAGTTCACCAAGCACCATAGTGGCTCACCCTATTCTCCTCGTGCCCTCGCATAATGCAAGGTGTCACGATTCCACTATGCAGTGCCCTTGAAAGGCAGCGACCAGAACCTTTACAATCAAGGTTGAGGCAGACTGCACAACTTAATTGGAGGCTCCAACACCAAATGGATTGTGGTTTCAAGATGACCTATTCCATCTAGGGTGCACAAACTCCCAACCATAACAAAATCCATAAGAGAAAGTAGAGGGGTGTCAAATTTCCTTTGTTGGAAGTCTAGAAATAGGTCGTCTCCCTCAAATCCTAGAAGATCAACAAGTTTGAGTTGCTAGGGAGCGAGATCAGGCAAGATTTCGGTTTTGGCGACAATGGAGAAGAGAAAGAGGCAAGAGGTAAGAACAAAGGAGGAAGAAGCTCATCCTTATATAGCTCTCCCAAATCCAACTGTTATGTCAAGTTTTGAACTAAGTGATACTATCGACTACATAGCTCCACCAAAGGTCCCTTCAAGTTGCAACGCGAAAGCCTCAGCGGTACTATTGCTCTAAATTGCAGTAGTATTGGCTATATGAAAATAGCCAGTATTATCGTAGCAGTGCCGCCTTGGTGCCAGTGTCTAGACAAAGGGAATTGGCCCCATGCGGTAGTTGGACCGGTGCTATGCTCCGTAGTGTCGCTCCTACAAAGGAAGCGGTACTTCCGTACCAGAGTGTGGTGTTATCAGCTCACTAGCCGAGTTGTAGCATAATGGACAGAGCGACACTACCTCTCTAGACGCCGATAGTGTTGGCTGTTGAAAAATAGTCGGTACTCCCGTGGTGTTACCGCCTAACAACCGCTGCTAAAAACAAGAAGGAATCACCTCTGGGCGATAGTAGGTCCGATACTTGGAGTGGTAGTGCCGCTCCAACATGGGAGTGGTACCACCGCTTTAGTGCACGGTATTAACGCCCTGGGTGCCAGCAGAGTACTACTCCCGCAAGAGGAATGATACTACCGCAAGGCACAACAGTACTACCGGCTGTACAAAGACAACATCATGATAGAATCTAAGACTCTCCTCGAAACTGATGGGAAGGTAATGTGGGTGCAATATATGTTGTGTGTTCGTGTTTGATTCCACCCACACCTTCCAACGCAGGGCCCCTCTTACGTATTTCCTACGACCATAGAAACAAAGGCGTCGAAACATATGTCTTCAATCTTTTCTTTCTATAGGGGTACCTAACCGTCTTGTGCCACTATTGAATATGCCTGTAGTTCAAACACACGATTAGTCCGCAAATTGTGTTGTCATCAACACCAAAATCACTTAAGGGGGGTGCCCTTTCAGAGGTGACACCAGGAGTCGTCCGGTCACATTTACCAATTACACAATCCAATCAACTAAAATTCATTGCACAACCATAAACACCAGAAAATATAAAACAAGATGTAGGGAGGGAAACCTGTGGGTCCTTTATATATGAATCATTTGTGGACTTTTGTAGAAGATGAAATGAGCTACTTCGTCCGTCTAGGTGAGGGCGCGCGCGTAGTTTTAGGTCATCGATTTTACTAACTAAATACTATTGGTTATGTGTCGTCAAAAGTGTATCACCGGGTATAGTTTTTAAACATATTTTTATCACATATAATACATATTTAATTAGCTAGCTAATTCGTTGACATAGAATATAATACTCAAAATCTCTCTACCTCATAACTCTCCCAAGGAAGACCATATATATAGCCATCCATTTTTCAGTAACTCGCTTCACAAACTGGCTAGACTTCTTGGTCAATTAGCTTATTTGATTGACTTCTCAAAACTTGGCCTTCACGGTACTTTCTGGCTAGGGTAGAAGTTTGCTTGCCAAAGGACGCTTGCATGCCAAGCTTGCTCGGTTGAGAGTTTGACCGTTGATGATCGAGATGTCCACTACCATGAGCCAAATGTATTCTCTATAGACACGTGGTTTCATAACAAAGGAAAGTCGGACATCGCTGGTTTTTTTTTTTTTTTTGAGAAGAGGATATCGCTTATGTCCTCTCTGACTGAACGGGCCAACCAACTACAACCGGCCGTAGGCCCAAGAGGCAGAGCGAAGCGAGCCATACAGCAAAGGCCCGGCCCAACTATCGCGCCAGGGAAACCCTAATCCCCCAGAGCTATAAGGCGCCGCCAGCGCCGCATTTCCCACACCCTTGCGCCACAACCAGACGGGAGGAGGAGGAGAGCGGCGGCGAAGATGGTGTCGCTGAAGCTGCAGAAGCGCCTGGCCTCGAGCGTCCTCAAGTGCGGCAAGGGCAAGGTCTGGCTCGACCCCAATGAGGTCAACGAGATCTCCATGGCCAACTCCCGTAAGCTCCTCCCCCTCTCCCCAACCCTACCCCCTCTCCCTCGCCCCGCGTCTCGCGTGTTTCGTAGATCTGTGGCCGAGGCGGCGACCCGCGAGGTTTAGGTTGTTCGAGGCGGGTAGACCGCTGCTTGCTTGTGGTGCGCCTGCTCATCGATCGGACGAACAGCCTCGTGTCGCCGGGATGATTGTTCTTCGGGTAGCTGAGTATCTAGACGAAACATCGTATAGCTGGCCACTCTATGGGTTTAATTTTGCGCTGAGCTACCGTGATAGCTATGGGGCTGTGATGTGCCGCTTTGATGGTGTTTCAGATAGCAGATGAATCGGCGATTCATGTAGATGCTTCGTTTAGATTGAGTTTCCGCCCATGCTCTCAACTTATGTTGCGTAGTTTACGCATCTTGCAGTGTATTAGTGTTAAAATTACTGTCTTGTATGCGTAAATTGCTGAATTTGATGGTACGAATCCATGTTGGTACAAGTCGAGCTTAATGTAATTGTTTGTGCACACAGTTTCAATATTATGGGGGTCTCTTCATGTGATGAATGGGTTTCCTCTCTGTGGCACTGGTAAACTGCAAAACATGTACAACAAGAGTTCGAACCTAGTTTAAGAAATCCTGCTTGCACTTGTAAAGCCTACTAACCTATCCATAGTACAAGTTGAGTCATAAGGAACATGTTCCTCAATTAGCTTAACCAATGGTAACTCCTCAAGTTACTCTACTGATGAAGCTAATTGAGTTGCTTGTTCTGATGTTCCTTTACCTTCATGTGCAATGACTTCTAAGGATGAAGCTGGTTTCAGTATTCATTTATCTTCATGTGCACCAACATAATGCACCATTGTTGGATTATACAGAACAGGTTTCTCTGTTAGCCTAAACCATGATAACTCCATGTAAATGCTTTTCCAATGGCAAAGTAGCTGCTTTAGGTGTTACTTTACCTTTGTAATTCATGTACCAGCAGTCTTGTCTGTTAAGGTTCAATTGTTGCTTCATTTTGTGAATGTTAATTTTGTGGACCTAGCTCCTTATTCTGTTCCTCGGTTTGTATTAATAAATATGTAGTTCACATGCATTTAAATGTCAGGGTACTGCAATCACATCCATTCTTCTGTGTTATGTTGTTTGTTTATAATAGGCCATCCTTGTGTTTGTTTTAACTCTTACTTGTGTCTAGTTTGTACCTGTACTGTTGTTTCAATCCATTGGAGCTCTTCTTCATTATGCTTTGCCTAATGATTCATAACTGAGCATAACTGTGATTCATTGTTGGATTAATGCTTGCAGGGCAGAACATCCGGAAGCTGGTGAAGGATGGTTTCATCATCAGGAAGCCTCAGAAGATCCACTCCAGGTCTCGTGCAAGGAGGGCACATGAGGCCAAGCAGAAGGGCCGTCATTCCGGATATGGTTAGTAGCTGCCACTATAATTGGCATGATAGTATTCATTTTTGTAGATATTTGTGTCTGTAACCTGTGATTCTCCTCTCTGCACAGGTAAGCGTAGGGGTACCAGGGAGGCTAGGCTCCCCACCAAGATCCTGTGGATGCGGAGGATGCGCGTCCTGAGGCGTCTTCTGCGCAAGTACCGTGAGGCCAAGAAGATCGACAAGCACATGTACCATGACATGTACCTGAAGGTCAAGGGTAACATGTTCAAGAACAAGAGGGTCCTCATGGAGAGTATCCACAAGTCCAAGGCTGAGAAGGCAAGAGAGAAGACCCTCTCTGACCAGTTTGAGGCCAAGCGCGCCAAGAGCAAGGCAAGCAGGGAGAGAAAGATTGCCCGGAGGGAGGAAAGATTGGCTCAGGTAAGATGATGTTTTCACTTCGCCTGTGTATGTAATTGTTTAAATGAGGTCCTGCATTGCATTCTTACTGAAATACAAGATGTTTAATTGTTTACACATCTCACCTGAGAAATAAGCATTTGACTTCCATCTCTTTTTCTATCAAAGCGGGGCTTACTATATAGGGGTGATATTTGCCTGTTGATCTTAGATAACAGACTGCTAAGATCTGGATGTTAAAGTTGAATACAGTGCTATCATACATGATTGATTTTGTTACTACTGTTGCACAGCAGTGATTTTTTTGTTAGCACAATTTGGCTGACTTGTACTATCTGGCAAACAGGGCCCGATAGATCATGCACCAGCACCAGCGGCTGCAGCTCCCGCTAAGGCAGCAGCGTAAGTACCTCCAAAATCTTTCTCCACATAGTTGATGTGCTTTGTTCCGCTCATCTTACCTTCTCTGATTTACTTTGTTTACAGGGCACCGAAGAAGGCCAAGAAGTGAAGGTCTGACATGAAGCCTTAGCTTTCTGGTACTATGAAGGGTTAGCCTAATTTTGGAACATCAGAAGTTCAGAACTGTTTTCTGCGCAATATCTTGTTTGTGTCAGCGTGTCAGATACCTTAAATATCATATCGTGTTTGTTCTGTTGGATGTTTCAGAGATGCTTATGCAGAGTTTGTTCAAACATTTGGGTTCATGGTATTATATTATGCTTTTAAACCTAGTTTACATATTCTGTGTGCGGAAATTTACGTGCTCTGGTGATGATGGTATTAGGTGGTAATTCTGGAGGCTGATACTAGTTTATTTATCAAGGGAGAGTACGTTTGCACTGAAAGCGAACATATTTCATGATTATAATGTCTAATGTGATATATGGAATATATGAGAAGGTACTAGTATTATGGAATACGATTTCTATCTAATGTGATATGTGATATGAATATATGAGAAGGATCTGTATGACACTTTGTGTATATTAAATTTATATCAAAATTAAAAAGATGAAAGATGTAAAATTTATGGCCTGTTCGGAATCCCTCTGCTCCATGACTCAGCTCCTTGGAATCATGGAGTGGGCCTATATCATATCACGAAATCCTTTGGCTTTGAAACATGGAGAGACATGTGCATACATTATTTCTTGCCTATATCATACCATGAAATCCTTCGGCTTTGAATCATGGAGAGATGGCTGAGTGGACTAAAGTGGCTGATATTTAATCCGTGTACTCCCTCCGTAAATAAATATAATATTCTGCACATCAATGTTTTTCTTTTGCATGCTTAGTTGAGCCTGATTGAGCATATGCAGTTAAAAATCATCATCTATATGTTCATTTGTTGCATATGCAGGATAAAAATCATCAACTATGTGGTAATCTTTTTTGTCTGAGTTGGTGAAGTTGACATATATAAATAGCTAAGCAGGCAAAACAAACCAGAGACACACATAGATAGCATAAGAACAAGTTTAACATAGTATGAACAGTGTTAAACCAAACCAGTCCTAAAATCAGACCAACACTCTTAATTAGGCAACAGAAAGATAGAACTTCACGGTGAAGGAGTTGTCGTGTTTTGTTGCACTTGACACCACCTCAGCATCGTCGTTGTTGAAGATGATCACCAAAGGTGTCGGGAGTCAGCAACTTGAAGGTCACCATGTACCCATGATCTGGTGAACGGCAGCGAAGGGGGCTCAACCCTGATCAAGGGTGACCTTGCTATTGATCACCTGGTGATCCTCCATGAGAGCCGGTGTTCGTTTTCAGTTTGAACTCCCGAGGGACGATGAGGGAGTGCTTCGTGAAGTCTAGAGGCATAGGCAAGCACTCCAGCTTTGGGGCATAGATAACCTTGCAGACATAATTCCTTCACTTGCCGTTGGGGTTCCTCCACCACCACGTCATCGTCCAAGGGCGGCACCCATCTCCTTGCCTTCTCTCCGCTAGCCACCACCTCCTTGCCCTTCATGTTTTTCGTGTCGATCTACATTATGAACACACGATGTTCAAAGATCAGCATTCATTCCTGTCGTCCAAAGCTCCTATATTTACTTTCCCAAAGGCCACTACCCACCACTTCAATCAAACCCTCTCTGTCTCTCACTGCCACTCCTCTTCCACCTCTTCATCGTCATGAACCCCATCCCCCTGGGGCATTGGATAGAGTGCTTCTTCCTCGGGTGCTCGCTCGATGGCCACACCAAGTTCGAGAACACCATGGAAGTGTGCTCAAAGTTCACTAGCATCGAGGACATGCACAAGGATGCAGACTATTGTGGTAAAGAAGGCGACAACGGAGGAGTTAAAGACGTTGATTCCCGACCCAGTGAAAGGCGCTATGTCAGTGGACATACTGCACTGGGCCATGGATCAGGCCGAGTCCGACGATGCTGGTCAGAGAGCAAGATGGGCCAAGTACATGGTGTCTTGAATTTATTGTTGGTGGCACCGGAGATCATCGCTTCGGAGCTGGAGGAAGAATAAGAAGCGGTGGGGTGGCGGTCAGGGCGCCAGAGCCAAGCCACCGTAGTATGCCAATCGATCTGGACGACAACAAGGATGAGGAGACGGTGCATGCTACGATCGAGCCGGAGGACAACTACAAGGGCCGAGGGTCCGTGCCGCTCCAAGCGCCTCCAGGTTTGCCGCGACTAGGATTTAGCGCTACTCTATAAGATTTATTGCAATTCCCCATTACCTTATACTCAACGCCGATCAAAACCGTAAAACCACCGCTACTTGCTACTCATCATGATGTCCTGATCAATCCTATCGCTATGTACTCCGATTCCCCGCTCCCCTAGAACGTGGATCGAATGCGCTCACCGAATCTAAAACGCGGATCGAATACGAAAATTGTTAGCAAGGAGGTGAAAATAGGGCTTGCCACCATTGCCGAAGTGCTAATGATGGACGCCGATGATGGACGTCGGTGCTCGCCTTACTGTTCTTCGATCCGTCGATCGCCGCCGCCGGTGTGAGAGTGGGAGATGGAAGAGAGAGGAGAGAGAGTGGTGAGGGAAGGTGAGGTTAATTTATGTGTGACACCTCGAGGCTGCCTCGACGCATGCAACCGCCCACACCCCACGTGCCTCGAGTTACATCACTCGGGCCTAGCTGTGAAAAAAGGTCGATTCAAGCCTTTCCTTCAGAGCCAGACCCAGGGGTGCTTTAAGCTTTGTGTGGGCCAGCTTTTGGATGCGACCAAACCAACCAAACGGACCAATATCTTTCTGCACGAGCCTGACTGAGCTTAATGCGAGCAACCGAACGAACATGATCTTTCCATTCCCTTTGGATCATTTAGGACCTCCGAATCAGAAAGAATGCTGCACGGCCAAAACGTGATTACCACGCGCTGTCACCAAACCTATCCGGAAGAATGATCTTTCCATTCCCTTTTCATGTAGACTTT
Source organism: Aegilops speltoides (assembly GCA_021437245.1). Classification (NCBI taxonomy): domain Eukaryota; kingdom Viridiplantae; phylum Streptophyta; class Magnoliopsida; order Poales; family Poaceae; genus Aegilops; species Aegilops speltoides. Next base: position 60,819,689 of record CM038142.1, read on the forward strand.
TTCCGTAAGTGTATCATTTTCGCCGGAAGAACATGCCGGCACAACGTAAACGCAAACGATGTCTTGTACCGCCGGTAGACGACACAGAGCAGTGCACTTCATGCCCATTTAAGACCTGGACCCACCTGGCCACCTCAGACGATCTCGCTCTGCCGACATGGACGGCATTGCTCCTGCCTCCGCCCCCGCCCCCGCTCCGGCCGGCCTCCCGTGGCAGCATGTCGGCAGGACCCTCTCCGGCCCCGGCGCGACGGGCCTGACGGCCGCCGGCACGGTGCTCCTATTCCTCTACCTCGCGGGTCGCTTCGTCTGGGTGTACAACAAGGAGGTGGCCGCCGCGAACGCGCCCGGCGCACGGGTCGACTCGGCCGCCCCGGTCCGCGTCGTCGTCGTGGTCCCGCGGCCCCTCCGCAGCGCCGCGCCGCCGGTGTCGCAGCTCCAGGCGTTCGTGCGCGGCGAGGAGGGCCACCGGGGCGCGCCGGAGGAGTGCGCGGTGTGCCTCTCGGAGTTCGGGGAGCGGCAGGCCGGGCGGCGGCTGCAGGGGTGCGGCCACGGGTTCCACGAGGCGTGCATCGCGGCGTGGCTCCGGCTCAACTCGACGTGTCCCCTCTGCCGCGCCGCCGTGGCCTCGCCCGAGTGAGTACAGACAAGGCGAGGAGGGGCGACGGCCGTGGTCCGCATGGTCGATAACGTACGTGTGCATGTAGAATTGTAGACGTAGATAGACGTCGTTCGAAGCCAGCTCGGGCGTTTGTCTCCGTTCTGGGGCATATTCGCATATCCGGCCGCAGCGCTTTGCTCTGTCCTACTCACCCAAGGCACATATATTTCTCTTGCGTGACATATGTATAGTTGATCCATTAGTTGGTACTCCTTTCAGCACAGCAGAGCAGAGCACAGATATGACGTGTACATTTGGTCGTTTCAGAAAAATGCAAGTATATGGTTAGTCCGTGTCTCATTGTACTCACTACGATTGCAATGCTTTTTTTTTTTTTTTTTGGGACAAAGGGTATCATTAACATTGAGAGCAATGTGCATGAGGGAGTAATTTTACAATCGTTCATCTGCAGATTGCCTAGCTATAAAAGCATTGGATATAGATCCTCTGAATGGAAACTATTGCTAAAAGTCATATCTGGATGCAGGCTTGTAAGAGCCAGATCTGCTGTAGACACATAGTTGTGAGCTTCATTGTTTATGTTCATGTTGCTATGAGAAACCTGAACTTGAAAGTAGTTCGTGACTTGAAAGAATGTAGCCAGACTGTGTCCGATCTGCCAATGTCCAGGGCTGGTGTGTATGTTCCGGCAAGCTGCAGCTTGAGCCAAGACTTGATTGTCAACGTAGAATGTGATCTCCATGTCGGTCAGAGTTGTAGCGATCTAAGCGGCTGTTTGTAGAGCAAGAGCTTCTTCTTGTAACGGTGATTTATCCTGTTGCTGATATGTGAAGTGTTTGGAGAAGACCATGTATCTTGTGGCTATGGGTTCAGCTGCTCTTGCACTTTTTTTTTTCCAAAAAGGGGGACTTCCCAGTCTCTGCATCAGAACGATGCATACGACCACATTTATAAATAAAATAGGTTCAATAAGGTCTTACAGTCGTGAAACAAAATAAAGGCTAGCTCAGAGAGCCTCAACGACAAAAATAAAAAGGCCATAAAAGCCACAACCGGCTGGCATTATAAAGATAGAAAAACTAATCGCCTATCCTATTACATGACCGTCATCCAAACCGGTTGAAGATATCCCGCGCTACCATTTTCCACCGGACATATCCAGTAACCAAACGCTCCTGGCCTCCGTCGGAGTGAGTAAGGACCACGTACGGATCAGCGCCGTATCACGGAATAAAACCTGCAAAAAATGAATAGTTGTTGTTCTGTTAAAAACCAAATCATTTCTGCAATTCCAAATTGCCCATAACAACGCACAAACTCCTACACGAATGTGTCTAGCTGTATCGGACTCTATCCCATCAAGCCACATTCCAAATAATGAACCGACCGAACTCGGAGGAGTAATGTTAAAGGCAATTTGTACGGTGCGCCACAAAATTCTCGCCAACGGGCACTCAAAGAAGAGATGCTTAATGGTCTCGTCCCGATCACAGAAACTATACCTAGTAGATCCTGTCCAATTACGCTTAACCAAGTTGTCCTTTGTTAAAATGACTTGTTTATGTACAAACCACATAAACACTTTAATTTTCAAAGAAACTTTTACTTTCCAAACATATTCGGAACTAGGAATGACACTGGAGTTAATAACATCGATGTACATCGACTTAACCGTAAATTGTCCAGACCTAGTAAGTTTTCAACACAACTAATCGGGCTGATGAGCTAGCTGAACCTTCATCAGTCTACTCACCAGATGAAGCCATGCTTCCCATCTATCACCAACAAGCATCCTCCGAAACTGGATATTAAGGGGAATGGACTGCATAATCGTTGCAACTAGCGCATCACGTCATTTGAACAATACGATCTGTGGTCGGCATCGAGCATCAATGGTGTATCACCAAGCCAAGTATCCTCCCAGAAACGGGTATCATTGCCATCACCGACGATAAACTTTGTTCTATTAAAGAAGGTTGCCTTAACTCTCATAAGCCCCTTCCAAAACGGCGAATCAGTTGGTCTCACTGTCACCTGTGACAAAGTCTTGGAATACAGATACTTGTTACGGAGAATCTGCGCCCAAGTTGCGTCAGTCTCAAATGATAGCTTATGCAGCTACGTACTGAGCAGGCATCTGTTCTTAACCTCAAAGTTCTCAATACCCAGACCCCCTTGGTCCTTTGGTCTACAAATAATATCCCACTTGGCGAGTCGATACTTTCTCTTTAGTTCATCACTCTGCCATAAAAATCTTGATCGGTAGAAGTCCAGCCTTTTCCTAACCCCAACTGGAACTTCAAAGAAAGATAGTAGGAACATCGGCATACTCGTGAGCACCGAATTAATAAGAATCAACCGGCCTTCATAAGACATAAGTTTGCCCTTCCAGCAACTAAGTTTCTTCTCGAACCGATCTTCGATGCATTTCCACTCTCTGTTTGTTAGCTTACGATGGTGAATGGGTATACCTAGGTAAGTAAAAGGTAAAGCCCCCAATTCACATCCAAACAGTTGCCTATAAGCCTCTTGTTCCTCCTTAGCTCTACCAAAGCAGAACAACTCGCTTTTATAAAAGTTAATCTTTAATCCGGTCAATTGTTCAAATAAGCATAACACCAGCTTCATATTTCTCGCTTTTGCCAAATCATGCTCCATAAAGATGATTGTATCATCAGTGTACTGTAGAATGAACACACCCCCATCAACTAGGTTAGGCACCAAGCCACCCACATGACAGGCCATCTTTGCCCTTCCTATGAGAGTTGCCAACATGTCAACCAAATGTTGAACAAAATAGGGGAGATTGGATCACCTTGCCTCAGACCTTTGTGTGTCTGGAAATAATGACCTATATTGTCATTCACTTTAATTCCAACACTCCCTTTTTGCGTAAAGGATTCTACCTGGCGTCGCCAAGCTTCATCAAAACCCCATGCGTAAAGCCTGTTGAAGGAAGGGTCATTTGACTTTATCGTACGCTTTCTTGAAATCCACTTTGAAAACAACCCCATCCAGCTTTTTCGTGTGGATTTCATGGAGCGTTTCATGAAGGACCACAACCCTTTCAAGGATGTTCCTGTCCGGCATGAAAGCAGTTTGGGTAGGCTGTACCACAGCATGCGCGATCTGTGTGAGCCTATTAGTTCCGACGTTGGTGAAAATTTTGAAACTAACATTAAGAAGACAGATGGGCCTGAATTGGTCAATTCTCACAGCCTCTGTTTTCTTAGAAAGAAGGGTTATCGTTCCAAAATTGAGCTGAAAAAGCTGAAGCTGCCCAGAGAAGAGATCATTGAACAAAGGCAACAGATCCCCTTTAATGATATGCCAACACTTTTTATTAAACTCCCCTAGAAATCCATCGGGGCTCGGCGCCTTGTTATTTTCCATTTGCGAAATGACCTCAAACACCTCTTTCTCAGAGAAAGGAGCCGCAAGAATATCATTCTCCACCGCTGTGAGTTGAGGAACATCCTCAATCCTGGACTCATCCAGAGACACACAATTCTTCTCTTCTGGATGGCCAAACAGCTGCTTGTAATACTCTGTAATGTACAATTTTAGCTGCTCTTGCACTATTGTTGTTCATCCACTTCACTCTGGTTTTGTTGTGAAGTGGAATCTGCTTTTGGAATCTCTGTACAGATCCGAAAAAAGGAATCTCTATAGAGGAAGCTAGTTCTTGGTTTTGAGCAAGATCGGGGTAGAAGAACAAAGCTGCTTTAGAAAAAGGGCATGTGAAAAACAAATGCATGTCGTCTTCCTCTGTTTGCAGATAGCACAATATTTGCTGATATGAGAGGAACATTTACCTACCCTCATGCCTGTTGGGAGTGCTTTCCTAAGAATTCTCCAAGCGAACGTTTGAACTCTAGGAGCCATACCATCTTCTTCCCAAATTTTGGTTCAGAAGACTGAAGGCAGCAAACTAAGGCTGAAGTTGACTAGGAGAGTAATTGACAAAAAACTACCACATTTCACGTATCCGTCCCACAGAACTATCACATTTTGAAAACTGACAAAAAACTCCAGATTAGTGCTAATTTCGTGACAAAAACTACCAAGTCGAGTTGAAGACAGATTTAACCATTTTAAACCCCATTCTGACAGAGCTGGCCCACCTGTCGGGACGGCTGCCGCGCTAACGGCTAACGGCCCACACTCAGCACCAACCTTCTTCTTCCTCCTCTTCTCCTTCTTGTTGGCATTTCCTCGAACACCTTACCAGCAGCAGAGCAGGACACCGGCGTCAGCTCTTTTGACCGCAGCACACCGGCGAGGACAAGTAGAGCTCTGGCCCCTGTTGGGGAACGTAGTAATTTCAAAAAATTTCCTATGCACACGCAAGATCATGGTGATGGCATAGCAACGAGAGGGGAGAGTGTTGTCTACGTACCCTCGTAGACCGTTAAGCGGAAGCGTTATGACAACGCGGTTGATGTAGTCGTACGTCTTCACAAATCGACCGATCCAAGCACCGAACGTATGGCACCTCCGTGTTCAGCACACGTCCAGCTCGATGACGTCCCCCGAGCTCCAATCCAGCAAAGCGTCGGGGATGAGTTCCGTCAGCACGATGGCGTGGTGACGATGATGATGTTCTACCGGCGCAGGGCTTCGCCTAAACTCCGCGACGATATGACCGAGGTGGAATATGGTGTGGGGGGGCACCGCACACGGCTAAGGAACGATCCGTAGATCAACTTGTGTGTCTATGGGGTGCCCCCTCCTCCGTATATAAAGGGGAAGAGGAGGAGGGGGCCGGCCAAGAGGGAGGCGCGCCCTAGGGGGGGGGCAAACCTACTCCAAGTAGGTTTGGCCCCCCTTTCCTATTAGGAGTAGGAGAGGGAAGGAAGAGAGGGGAGGGAAGAAGGAAAGGGGGGGCCGCCCCCTCCCAATTCGGATTGGGCTTGGGGGGGGGCCTCCTTTACTCCTTCTTCCTCCTTTCCACTAAGGCCCAACAAGGCCCATATACTTACCGGGGGGTTTCGGTAACCTCCCGGAACTCCCAGATAGTCCCAATCTCATCCAAACCTTTCCGGTGTCCAAATATATCCGTCCAATATATCAATCTTTATGTCTCGACCATTTCGAGACTCCTCGTCATGTCCGTGATCACATCCGGACTCAACAACCTTCGTACATCAAAACTTATAAACTCATAATAAAACTGTCATCGTAACGTTAAGCGTGCGGACCCTACGGGTTCGAGAACTATGTAGACATGACCTAGAACTATTCTCGGTCAATAACCAATAGTGGAATCTGGATATTCATATTGGTTCCCACATATTCTACGAAGATCTTTATCGGTCAAACCGCATAACAACATACGTTGTTCCCTTTGTTATCAGTATGTTACTTGCCCGAGATTCGATCGTCGGTATCCAATACCTAGTTCAATCTCGTTACCGGCAAGTCTCTTTACTCGTTCCGTAATACATCATTTCATAACTAACTCATTTGTTACAATGCTTAGATGATGAGTATTACCGAGAAGGCCCAGAGATACCTCTCCGACAATCGGAGTGACAAAACCTAATCTCGAATTATGCCAACTCAACATGTACCTTTGGAGACACCTGTAGAGCACCTTTATAATCACCCAGTTATGTTGTGACGTTTGGTAGCACACAAAGTGTTCCTCCAGTAAACGGGAGTTGCACAATCTCATAGTTGTAGGAACATGTATAAGTCATGAAGAAAGCAATAGCAACATACTAAACGATCAAGTGCTAAGCTAACGGAATGGGTCAAGTCAATCACATCATTCTCCTAATGATGTGATCCCATCAATCAAATGACAACACATACCTATGGTTAGGAAACATAACCATCTTTGATCAATGGGCTAGTCAAGTGGAGGCATACTAGTGACACTATGTTTGTCTATGTATTCACACATGTATCATGTTTCCGGTTAATACAATTCTAGCATGAATAATAAACATTTATCATGATATGAGGAAATAAATAATAACTTTATTATTGCCTCTAGGCATATTTCCTTCAGCCCCAGGCTCGGGTGGTGGCGTGCACCACCACCGACTGGCACCACGCGCATGCCAAGTGCATGGAGACCACCGACAGTTAGACTGACCGCAAGCGCCGTGTCACAACCTGGTCGCGAGCGCCGTCTCGTAGTCGCGTTCCCGCAACCGTTGGCCGCGCGCCCCCTGCTCTGCGTGCTTGCTCCGCTGCCGCCCAAGCCCGTGAGCACCACACCGCAGTCGGCGCGCCTCGCTAGCCTACCCACCGCGCTTCCCCTTCTGCTCTTCCCGCTGCTGCTGCCCCTCCCTACTGATGCACTGTTGCTGCCCCGGCGCCGCTGCCGACAGCGCCCAGCCATGCCCCGCTAGCTCCGCCCACTGCCGCGCTCCCACCGTTGTTGATGCTCACCATGGCCGGAGCACCACTGCCACCCGCGCTCGCCTTCTTCTGGTCGTGCCCGCACCGCACCCCTGCGCCTCGTCGTGCCCGTCCGAGGGCTATCAAATAGGGCATGGCGCCAGAGCTGGACGCGTCGTGGACGCCGGCCGCCGAGAAATCCACCCAGCCCGTCGCCGGAGTGGTCCGTCCATGCCAAAGACCTCCTCCTCCGCGCGAGAGGAGGTGCCCATGTGCGGCGCGGGCGAGCACTGGCCCACGGGCTGCCGCTGCTCACCGGCGTCGACGCGTCGGCACGGTGGTGCTGCCCGTGCACATAAGGTTCTTGTTGAAATGTCAAACAGAGAAGGAGCGGAGGAAGAAGGTTGATGATGACGTGTGGGTCCCATTTGTCATAACGGTTAACTTCACAGTCAAAATAAACAGAGTTGACTTTGCTGCCGGTCTCACATGTCATAAACAGGTTTAAAATCATAAAAACATGTGATAAACAGGTTTAAAATCATAAAAACGGTCATCAGGTTTAAAATCATAAAAACGGTCATCAACTCGTCCTGGTGGTTTTTTGTCGCGAAATTAGCACTAATCTGAAGTTTTTGGTCAGTTTTCAAAATGTGGTAGTTCTGTGTAGTTTTTTGTCAATTACTCTGACTAGGACGATGGATTTTGTAGTAGGTTAGTTTGTACCACCATGGTGATGAAGTAGCAGAGAGCACGGCGCAGACGTGAACTGGTCAAGATGGGCGATGGGCACTTGCAAAAACAAATTAAGATCAAGCATACATATTTACATTCTCTGGCAAACTTTATTCAGAGGCACTGCTTCTATTAGCCTTCTTTCTATTTTACACGATCGTCGCGACCTATTTTACACTCCACTCCTATCCTTACAAGAGCGTCAGTGACGCGCGCGCTCGCGCGCCAGACACGAATCAGCCTAGCTTCCCCAGGGCGCGGCGCCCCCGGCGCCATCGCCGCCCTCCCCGCCTTGCCGGGCCAGCATGGCGGCGAGCGCGCGGGAGTGCGGCCACGCGGGGTTGCCGCGCGAGGCCGCCTCCCGGAACATGGCCTCGGCGCGGGCCAGCGACGCGTCCGCGGTGTCCTCCACCATGGTCCCCGGCACGTCCTGCTCGAGCCGGTCCTCGGCGCCGCCGTCCGTGGCGCGCGTCACCGGCTTCCTCGTGTCCGCGAACTCCACCTCGGCCAGCGGCGACGGCTTGTGCGTCCGGTAGTACTCCCGGTCCTCCTCCCGCACCTTCCGCGCCGCCGCCTCCTCGTCCCCGGGCGTCGCCTCGCCGAGCGGGTCGCTGCCGGCGGGCTTGGAGGACCACCGGCGCTTCTGCGTGAACGTGGAACCGGCCGCCGGGTCGGCCAGCTCCTGCGAGCCGAGCTTCCCCGAGGGCGTGAACGGCGGGACGCGATGCTCCTTCGCGGACGCCTCGGTCGGCCGCGTCGCCTTCGCAGACGACCGCGGGTGCTTGTCGTGGCCTTTGCCCTCGATGGCCTCCTCCGCGCCGGAGAACTTTGGGGGCCCCTCGGCGTAGTCGTCGCTCGGCGGGTCGCCGGAGTGGACGGCGGGGTCGCCCGCGCCGCTGGCTTGCGATGACAATGCGGACAGCGCGCGGCCCTGCGCGCCTAGCAGGCCGCGCCGGGTCGCTGGCGAGCTTGAGGCGAGGAGACGGAGTGCTCGTGCTGTGGCCATCGTGCTCGTGTAGTGTTTTTCTTCCCCGTTTCGTTCCGTTGGTCATGGCGCCTGTGCGGCGGCGGTTCTTATAGCAGGATGCTCGCGCTGGGACCGTCGAGAGAGTTGCCGGAGCGGGAGGATGAGGTGGGAGGGAGACGGCTCGACACGTGGCGAGTTCGGGAGGATCGAGAATGAGGTGGAAGACACGAGTCGACCAGAGACCGATCGAGGAACTCCCCTGGTTGTCTAGAATGCACTGAACGGTTTGGGCCTTGGGTCAGTTGGGCCCGTAAAGTGAGACCCTCTGGAATTTGCACAGTTTAGGGGGCGAGGATTTTGGGCTCCTGGGCTATATGGAGCCCTAAATTTTGCAAAATAGAAAACAAACCTTTAAGTTTTAAAAATTATGAAAAAAGTACACATATGCACAGGGATTTATATATCATTTATGTAAATTTCCATAATGAAATGCGTTTTATGCGAGATACACAACAAAAATCATGGACTCCTATAGTAGATTTGAGCCTATAATGTGCTGGAAATTCATGATCTTTTTATAGCTCATATTAAAATATATTTTATCATGAATTTTTTTATGGTAATACGTGTTTCATTCATATCATAAAGAACAAAGTACAAGTCACGTAAGGATCGAAATGACAAAACTGAAAAAATAGTAGAACATCTCTGAGCTTGACACCAACGTCCGTCACCTGCCTCCGGCACCACCACAGCAGCCATCGAAGAAAACAATGATGAATCACCTCCTCACCCGAGCTCGACGCGGCTCCATCGATGATATGCAGTTTTGTGGACCTTCAAGGTGGCTCATCAAAAGTGAAGCCATTGCCGTTGAAGACGCCGAACAAGGAAACCATACCTGCCATCCACGATCCATGAACCCAACACACTTTCCGTCTTCCAGATGTCGTCGATGCAGTATACATCCCTATCCCGGAGAAAAAGTGGTATACATCTGTATCTACATGTGTAAGAATTTTAAGCCTTTTTTCGAAGAAATTGTTTATATATATTTTTAGTCGTGATTTTTTACATGTGCTTTAAATTCAGGATGGAAATGTAGTATACATCCATATGAACCTTTTGTGAATCATACATGTGCTACAATTTTACGATTTTTTATGTAGCTCACATAAAAACTATCTAACTGTAGAACTTACTAAAATGTAGTATACATCCTTCTGTACATATGTATTTTCCTCATTTTTTTGAATTAAGTTCTTAAAATAAATATTTTACAACTACATAAAAGTCAAATGCAATAAATATACATTTTTAGCCTTACTTTTCATATTATTATTCAAAATGTTCCTTACAACCACATTGAATTATATTGAACCAGTTCCTGCAGCAACCAGCGATATATCATCTCATGTACTCCCTCCGTTCCTAAATATTTGTCTTTCTAGAGATTTCAAATGGTCACCACATACGGATGTATGTAGACATATTTTAGAGTGTAGATTCACTCATTTTCCTCCGTATATAGTCACCATCTGAAACCTCTAAAAAGACAAATATTTAGGAACGGAGGGAGTAATTAAATTGGTGATCCAATTTTAGCACACATACAAGTATACATGGCCATATGTCGGGCCGGGCCGGGCCGAAAAAAGCCCGGTGCTGAAAACCTACACCTGAGCCCGGCCTAGCCCGACCGTCAGGCCTAATAAATTGGGCCCGAGCCTGAAAACTCCCGACATGGCCTGGTCGGTCCAACCCGACCACGGTTGAAATATGTTTTTACGCGAGCCCGAACCTGGCCCTATCTACCCGTCGGACTCAATTTCTAGGCCCGAGCCCGGCCCAATGGCATGCACAAGCCCGACCTGGCCTAGGATTTTTGGCCAGGTCGGGTCAAGCCATCTGGGCCAGGTTGCCCTTGGCCATGTTACGTACAAGGCTGCTACATAACTATCTTCGTCATTATTTATAATTATTTCATCAATAAATAGTTTCACTATAGTCAGAATGTCAATAGGCGCTATAAAATAAGTATTCTATCAAACGTCTTACATTTGTTTACAGAGAGAGTACTCACCATTCGTTTGCTGATAGGTCTAATATCGTTCATGTATGGCAAAAATGTTAACATAAATTCTATTTTTTATTATAGGTTAATTTATAGCTATTTTTTATTCTACGCCTTACATTTGTTTATAGCTCCCATCGATCCAAAATAAGTTTTGCAGTTTTGAACTAAGTTTAGTTCAATCTCAATTTAAAACTGTGGTACTTTTTATGCATCGGATGAAGTAACAGGCACAAGAGCGAACAAGTATAATAAACATCTTATAATATCACAGGACAGAGGGAGTATAATACAATATCAATACAATTGTTATTATTTGATAGAAAACGAACGAATACTCACACACACACACGCAAAAAAATCAATTTAGCAGCTGAACTGCTACAAGAGCACTTGTGTTTCACGATCAGAAGCCGGCGAATTTCGATTTCATGGCGCTGACTTCGTCTTCGCCCGCGAGGAAGGTCTTGGTGAGCACCTCCATGGGCATGGCCGGCTTGGTGGCGAAGAGCCCGAGGGTGGGCGTGACCAGGCCGGGCGACTGGGCGTCGAACATGGCCATGAACACGGCGTCCCCCTTGCCGACGTTGAGCTGGAAATGCTGCAGGCCGCGGGGCACGACGTAGAGCTCGTTCTTCCTCACGACCTTGGAGTAGAGCCGGTTGGCGGCCGACGTGAAGCCGACCATGACCTCGCCCCTGAGCACGAGCACGAGCTCGGAGCCGCGCGGGTGCGAGTGCGGCGGGTTGAGCCCGCCCGGGGCCAGGTCGGTGCGCGTGATGGACAGCCCCAGCGTGTTGAGGCCCGGGAAGGCCGACACGGTGGCGCGCGTGGAGTTGACGCCGAAGGGGTTGGTGTCGGTGCGGGGCGCGGCGACCATGGCGTCGGAGAAGAAGTCGTCGTCCGACACCGTCGACGGCGCCTTGCAGGGGAACCCGTCGACCGCCGTGGCGGCCTTCAGGTCGGCCACGCAGAAGTCCTGGAGCGGCGGCGGGTCCGAGAGCACGCCCGGCGCCGCCGCGGCGAGGGCCACCGCGACCAGCAGCGCCCGGAGCATCATGGAGCGTGCCGATGCCATTGCAACTGCTCTTCCCTGGTGTTTGATTCCGTGGAATCGCAGTGTGCTCTTGGTGGTGCCAATGTCCTGCGGTTCGTTCACTATAAATAGAGACCATATTGCGTTGCACGGGTGGAGTTGACTGTTGGAATTAATCACGTCTTGCATGTACGTAGCCGGGCAGGACTAGTTTTTGTGGCCGAGTCGGTTTGTTGCTGGTACTAGCCTAGCTGCTATATATATACAAGTAAACCCCCGTGTAAACACCGTGAGTTGATCAAAGCAATAAAAGTAATAACGGGAGCGACACACTCCCGTGGCTATCCAAGTCGCCGCTTCGTACGCGTGTGTTTCCGGCTGGATCGATCAGCTGTTGTGCGTGCGTTGTGTATCTACCAAGCAGATTGATAGCTAGCTAGCATTGGCTATCAGCGTGGTTGTGTGTGCTAGCTTTGCACATAGGTATCGAGGAAGCCAGCTTTGTACTGCGGTGCGTCTCGGCGTAAAAGCAATTCGTCGAGTTCGTCAGTAAGCTTCGTCTGTCATCGTCGTTCGTCGTCGGTCATCACCGTCGTCGGAAAGTACTCAGCGTCGGGTCTGGGCCAACAATTGGTATCTAGAGCAAGGTTGATCTTCTAGTAACGGGAGATCATGTCGGACGACGAGAAGGACATGACCAAGCAGCTGGTGGAGTACTCCGGTGCAGCTAAAGTAATTGCTGCTCCGGCGAGTTCGTCAGATCCACGGTTTGATCGCGAGAACTTCGGGTCCGGAAGGCCCTCATGGAGTGTGGTCTCCGCGCCAACGAGCTATGGGACGCGGTGGATCCCGGAGGCGACGCTGTTCAAGAAGGAGGAGCCGAGCACCGGAAGGATCGGCAGCGGCGTCGGCGATTTACTCGGTGATGCCGATGGATGTCCTCCAGCACCTAATCGCCAAAGCAACGGCGAAGGAGATGTGGGATACGCCAAGCTCATGTTCGAGGGACACACCGTGTCAAGCAAGCCAATCTTCAAACTCTCCTAAGGAACTACGAGACTTTGGTCATGGGCGATGATGAGTCCGTGGATGTGTTCGCTTCACGGTGGCTACTCGCGTCAATCGGATTCGCGCTTGGTGAAAACCTCACGGAGACCTTGGTTGTCCGGCGGTTCTTGCGCTGCAGCCCTCCCCGGTACCGCAAATTGTCACGGCGACGAAAGCAAGGCGCCGATCTCGCGACTCTCTCCATCGACGATCTTGTCGGACGGTACAAGGCTCACGATGAGCGATGCGGTACAGTCTTGGGGACGGAGGAATGACGAGCTTGTGATGCTCACAAAGGCGCATGGATCGCCTCGAAAAGCGAGGCGGATCCATAAGCAGTAGCAAGAAGAAGGGAAGCAGCGTTCGACGAGAAAGAACTTCGCCGACTCGACAACGACTCGACGATGAGGCTGCACTGCACCACCGAGGAGGAAGTTTGACATCGTGAAAGTGAGGTGTTATAACTGTGGCCTCTGGGTCACTTCAAGGTTGATCGCGAGGAAGCACCGAAGGTATACGCCATTGCCCAGCAAGGAGATGATGGTGACATGATGTTGATGTGTAAACTGGTGGACGAGGAGGATCCAGACTCTCAAGCGTTGACTAAAGAAATTGTCGAACTTGCGGAAGAAAAAGTTTGCCATCATGATCGTGGTTCGGAAACCCGTGTCGAAGCTACAGATGTGGGGAGTGATTCCGAAACTTATGTGAGTGCTATGGACGTAAGTGCCAACTTTGCTGGAGCGGATGCAGCGATTGCTGCATGTGCTAGGCCGTGGAGAAGCAGCCTTGTTACAGACCCGAGGGGTATTTCCAAAACTCGTGTCGAAGCTACAGACACAGATAGTAGTCCTATTGATGCTGTTTCAAAAGTAGAAACAGGCGCAGCAGCTAGCAGTGGCAACCGTGGCCCCTGTGCTACATTTGGGTGGCCCGAAGGCAGCAGCTCAAGAGATTGGCCAGAAAGGCCCAAGAACAGCAGCAGCTGCCCAGTTCAGGAGGGAGCTGCTGGTGGCCTGCGTGGAGGAGCCTTAAGTGGTGGAACGGATGGATTTGGCTCATCAAGAGAAGTTCCACTAGGCTGCAACTCAGATGTGGAAGCGGCCCAGCGTGGCCGAGAGAGAAAAGGAGGCCCATCGCCAGGGTGTGTCACTCCTGAATGCCTAGGAACGGGCAGTGCAAAATCGCCAGCAAACGCAGCGTTGATAGCCTCTATGGAGGCAGCATGGGGTGAGCCAGCGGTTTTGTGTTTGGCTTCAACGCGTCCAAAGTCACAGGATGCAATGGAACAGTGTTTGCGTAACACTAAGGAGCCAGGAAGACTAACTTCAGAATTCACGCATGGTGGCCATGTTAGCAGCACAAAGGTTGTTGCATGTGGAGATGAGCTAGCAGATTTGCATGCAGAAGAAAGGACACGTCCACCTACAACTGAACATCTACAGCCGGTGCTACACACATGTTCAGAGAAATATCTTCGGACGATTGGCCTGGTAAAAGTGAAAGAGAGTGGACGACAGTGTCTAGCAAGCGCTAAGGAACCGGCGGAATTCGAAGACGCAAATACAAAGGAGTATTGGCGTCTGGCTACGGAAGACGAGTTGAGGTCGATCCACGACAACAATGCATGGGAGCTTGTGGATCTTCCCAACAATAAAAAAGTCATGGATCTCAAGTGGGAATTTAAGATCGAGAAAGATGCCGGAGGATCCATGAAGCACAAAGCAAGGCTAGTAGCCAAAGAGTACGTGCAAGAGGAAGGTGCGGACTTCGAAGAAGTGTTCGTTCCCGTTGCAAAAATGGAATCGGTGAGACTACTCATCGCTCTCGCGGTTCAGGAATCATGGAAGATACATCACATGGATGTAAACTCCGCGTTTTTGAATGGCGAGATAGAAGGAGATGTGTATGTGAATCAACCACTGGGATTCATCAAAGAGGGAGAGGAACACAAGGTACTGAAGCTACACAAAGTCGTGTACGGGCTACGGCAAGGCTCTCGGGCATGGAGCATCAAACTTGATCAGACAATGATTTCTCTTGGATTTGAGAAAGCCCCACTGGAGCATGCGATGTACAAGAGAGGTGAAGGAAGGGATCGTCTACTAGTTGGCATCTACGTCGACGACTTATTGATTACTGGAGCAGATGAAGAGGTGATTGCAAAGTTCAAGCTACAAATGAAGGAGCTTTTCAAGATGGATGATCTTGGTATTTTGAGTTACTACCTCGGATCGGGTACATCAAAGGCGAAGGGGATCATAGTATGCCACGAGGCATATGCAAAGAAGGTACTTGAAACCCGTGGCATGAAAGATTGCAATCACATTGTCGCTTCAATGGAACCTCGTCTTGAGCTGAGCAAGAAGGAGATGGTGAAACTACTTGGCTACAGTGGTAGTGACAAGGAAGGAATTGTCGACGGTCGTAAGAGTAATTCGGGCGTGGCATATTTCCTTGGAGGAAGCGTAGTAAGCTGTCTATCACCAAAGTATAAAGTGGTGACATCGACTTCAAGTGAAGCAGAGTATCAAGGTGTGTGGCTAGGAAGGCTACATGGTGATTTCATGGATCGAGATCCGGAACCGACGGTGCTCAATGTTGACAGTGAGTCTACGGAATTTCTATGCAAGGATCCAGTGCAGCGTGAAAGGAGCAAGCACATTGATACGATGTATCATTACATAAAGGACTGTATGGAAGAAGGTAGGACGGAGGTCAACTACATTTGCACCGATGATCAGCTGGCGGACATCCAGACCAAGGCCTTGGATCGAGAGAAGGTCTTGGAGATGCGAAGAAGGATCGGCGTCCGAGCTGTAACATGACGACGTCGTGATTAGGGGGGTGATTGTTGCTGTACATGATCGTTGATTAGCTGTTTGCAGCGCAGAGCTAGCTGATATAGCAAGCAGATGCACAGCGCCTCTGCCGTGCGCCCTGCCGCAAAGCATTCGCCGAGACGCACCGCAGACAAAGCTGGCTTCCTCGATACCTATGTGCAAAGCTAGCACACACAACCACGCCGATAGCCAATGCTAGCTAGCTATCAATCTGCTTGGTAGATACACAACGCACGCACAACAGCTGATCGATCCAGCCGAAACACACGCGTACGAAGCGGCGATTTGATAGCCACGGGAGTGTGTCGCCCCGTTATTACTTTTATTGCTTTGATCAACTCACGGTGTTTACACGGGTTTACTTGTATATATATAGCAGCTAGGCTAGTACCAGCAACAAACCGACTCGGCCACAAAAACTAGTCCTGCCCGGCTACGTACATGCAAGACGTGATTAATTCCAACATTGACGAGGATGACTGATTGTTGCCGGCGGTTTACTGGGTCGTAAAGTGCGTGCATGGCAGCCGGTGAGGAACCAATGATGACGCGCACGAGGGGCTGTCGCTGTCGAGATCAGGGCACCATTTGGCCTCGGATGGGAGTCGGATTTGTGTTTGTGTGCCAAATAGCTGGACGCGCGCGCACCTCACCTAGCTGCCAAAATGCCCATCCGCATATGGGTGCGGTGCTCTTCGGTTCAAGCTGCAGCGACCTCTGCTGCTTCCATTTGTGGTGAGCTACAGGAACTGCGCTATTCGGTACAGCCTAACCTATTCCGACTTTGCGCTCGGGCTATTTTTTTTATTAACACGGTAAACACGCAGAAGCTCATACATAGGCATATACGCTTACTCCTATGAATGGACGCACGCCTCGCACACCCTACCGCTATGAGCATCTCTGAGAGACTAAGCCGGCACACCATCTTGAGATTGACCAAGTTGTCACCAACGTCCTTGTACTCGACGGGAACGTCTCCTCCCACTGAACGCGCATCGTCGGAAGGCCTGAAATAAATACAGAAATAGTGCGAGCATCAGTGTCAAGTTTAGGACTTGAACTCTGATGGACTGGGGATACCACTGTCCTCCTAGTTGGCCAGCGGCTCGGCCTATCTATGTATGCTGCATACCAGTACTCTTGTTCCCTGGTTCTGTTCTTGAGGACCTCTTCGATTTGCAGTTTTTTTTTGAAAAGCAGAAAAAAGCTTTGCAGAAGGGACCGGTAAACGGCGGGAGATAATAATACTACTGTCGCGGCGTCAAATATCTCAAATTCTTAGCTCCGGCCAAACCCCCAAAATTAGCCTCAATCTTTACCTTACTAGTGAACGCGGTTGGCATGGAGGATAGTTTTCTAAAATCCCTAACTTTTCTCTAATTCCAAATTTTCCATGAAAGTAGCATACAGAGAGATGTCATGCCCTTCCTCGCATTGTCAGTGGATAGCCACCATTCTATGATGGAGTTGAAGTTACTCCAAGCGTCAATGTCGACCCAAACCAAGCATTTACCTCATTCCAAATGCGCTTGGAATATCCACACATTTTTTTTCAAAATGTTCACAATTATTTTTAAAAATGGCTTCACAAAACATGCAAATTACAGAAAAAAACACACTTAAAAAATAATGTATTATAAAAATGGTTAAAAATTTCACAAAATTTGAAAACATATTTGTGGCTTTGAGAAATGATCTTAAAATGAAAATGTTCATGCATTTTAAAAATTGTTCACAAAGTTGGAAGCATATTCTAGAATTTTGAAAATGTATGTGTACTTGAAAAGATTTTAAAAACAAAACAAAAGGAAATGAAAAGAAAAACCAAAAGAAAAAAAGACTGGAAAAAGCCCATAGAAGAAACAGAAAGTTTGAGTTTGTAAAGTAGACGATTCTGAAGTTTTTTGTTGGATGTTGACTAGGCATTCGACTAGTAAAAATAGGGTTGAAACTGGCGCATGATTGATTCTTGTACGACTTTGAAAGTTTGAGGTTATAAAGTAGATGGTTTTGAAGTCCGGGTTATACCTTAGACTTTAGTGGTAACTAGGTGATTTCCCCGCGCGCTCCGACGGGAATTTGAAGATTAATTTTAGATGTATTATGTATGAAGAAAATGATTCAAATAAAGAACTACTATATTTTTTAATGTAGAAATGTTTCATACTTGCACTATGTGTAAACAAAGAGTATGCATCTGGTTTGCATGGGGTTGCAAAATAGTGTTAGTGAGTGTTGACATGACACACTTAGTGAGGTGGAAGGCCGCATGTTGAGAGAATTAAATTTAATGAGAATCAACTATTTAAGAATAGTAGATTCATGTTTGCAATATGAACTATTCTCTTCCTTTTTAGCTCGATGGTGTTATGTGTTGTCAACTAGAGCCTGTGTGGTCCGAAGCTCCTCGCTCCGACTTCCCTGTAAATTGGTTTTCTTTTCTCTTGAGTGTCTTTGTACTGCTATAAGAAAAAAATGTGATGCAAGATTAAAATAATGTTCATAAATTTATAAATTCTACTAGATTTTTGGAAAAATTCACATCATTAAAAACATTGAAATTTTCCAAAATGCTAAAAAAATTAAAAGTTTTTGTATTTAGAAATATTCAAAAGTGCAAAGATTCAACGTTGTAAAATAGATTATTTTAATTTGTTTTGACAAGTCAAATGCCAGGAATGGTGACTGGGTATTTTGTTGGGGAACATAGTAATTTTAAAAAAATTCCTACGCACACGCAAGATCATGGTGATGACATAGCAACGAGAGGGGAGAGTGTTGTCCACGTACCCTCGTGAGACCGAAGCGTAAGCGCTAGCACAACGCTGTTGATGTAGTCGACGCCTTCACGATCCGACCGATCCAAGCACCGAACGACGGCACCTCCGAGTTCAAAGACACGCTCACTCGATGACGATCCCCGGCTCCGATCAAAGCAAAGCTTGGGGATGAGTTCCACAAGACGACGGCGTGCAGGACGATGATGATGTTCTATCGGCGCAGGCTTCGCCTAAACTCCGCGACGATATGACCGAGGTGGAATATGGTGGAGGGGGGCACCGCACACGACTAAGGAACGATCCGTAGATCAACTTGTGTGTTCTAGGGTGCCCCCCCGCCCCCGTATATAAAGGATCAAGGGGGAGGCCGGCGGGCCCTATAGGGCGTGCCAGGAGGAGGAGTCCTCCTCCTAGTAGGAGTAGGACTCCCCCTTTCCTACTCCTACTAGGAGGGGAAAGGAAGGGGAGAGGGAGAACGAAGGGGCGCCGCCTCCTAGTCCACCCGACGAGGAGGGGCGCGGCCCCCCCGGCCGCCCTCTCTCTCTCCACTAAGGCCCATGAGGCCCATTACTTCTCCGGGGGTTCCGGTAACCCTCCCAAGACTCCAGTATTCTCCAAATCACCGGAACACTTCGGTGTCCGAATATAGTCGCCCAATATATCGATCTTTATGTCTCGACCATTTCGAGACTCCTCGTCATGTCCGTGATCACATCCGGGACTCGAACAAACTTCGTACATCAAAACTTATAAACTCATAATAAAACCATCATCGTAATATTAAGCGTGCGGACCCTACGGGTTCGAGAACTATGTAGACATGACCTAGAACTATTCTCGGTCAATAACCAATAGCGGAACCTGGATGCCCATATTGGTTCCTATATATTCTACGAAGATCTTTATCGGTCAAACCGCATAGCAACATAAGGAAATAAATACAATTCTAGCATGAATAATAAACATTTATCATGAAATAAGGAAATAAATAATAACTTTATTATTGCCTCTAGGGCATATTTCCTTCAGTCTCCCACTTGCACTAGAGTCAATAATCTAGATTACATAGTAATGATTCTAACACCCATGGAGTCTTGGTGCTGATCATGTTTTGCTCGTGAGAGAGGCTTAGTCAACGGGTCTGCAACATTCAGATCCGTATGTATCTTGCAAATTTCTATGTCTCCCACTTGGACTTGGTCCCGAATGGAATTGAAGCGTCCCTTGATGTGCTTGGTCCTCTTGTGAAATCTGGATTCCTTTGCCAAGGCAATTGCACCAAGATTGTCACAGAAGATCTTCATTGGTCCCGACGCACTAGGTATGACACCTAGATCGGAAATGAACTCCTTCATCAGACTCCTTCATTTGCTGCTTCCAAGCAGCTATGTACTCCGCTTCACATGTAGATCCCGCCACGACGCTTTGTTTAGAACTCGCACCAACTTACAGCTCCACCGCTTAATAAAAATACGATCCGGTTTGCGATTTAGAATCGTCCGGATCAGTGTCAAAGCTTGCATCAATGCAACCATTTACGACTAGCTCTTTGTCACCTCCATATACGAGAAACATATCCTTAGTCCTTTTCGTATTTCAGATGTTCTTGACCGCTGTCCGATGATCCACTCTGGATTACTTTGGTACCTTCCCGCCAAGCTTATTGCTAAGCATACGTCGGTCCGGTACACAACATTGCATACATGATAGAGCCTATGGCTGAAGCATAGGGAACATCTTTCATTTTCTCTCTATCTTCTGCTGTGGTCGGGCATTGAGTCTGACTCAACTTTACACCTTGAAGCACGGGCAAGAACCCTTTCTTTGCCTGATCCATTTTGAACTTTTTCAAAATTTTATCAAGGTATGTGCTTTGTGAAAGTCCTATTAAGCGTCTTGATCTATCTCTATAAATCTTGATACCCAATATGTAAGCAGCTTCACCGAGGTCTTTCATTGAAAAACGTTTGTTCAAGTATCCCTTTATGCTATCCAGAAATTCTATATCATTTCCAATTAATAATATGTCATCTACATATAATATCGTAAATGCTACAGAGCTCCCACTCACTTTCTTGTAAATACAGGCTTCTCCAAAAGTCTGTATAAAACCATATGCTTTGATCACACTATCAAAACGTTTTATTCCAACTCCGAGATGCTTGCACCAGTCCATAAATGGATCGCTGGAGCTTGCACACTTTGTTAGCACCTTTTGGATCAACAAAACCTTCGGGCTGCATCATATACAACTCTTCTTCCAGAAATCCATTCAAGGATGCAGTTTTGACATCCATTTGCCAAATTTCATAATCATGAAATGCAGCAATAGCTAACATGATCCGGACAGACTTAAGCATCGCTCGGGTGAGAAAGTCTCATCGTAGTCAACCCCTTGAACTTGTCGAAAACCTTTCGCAACAAGTCGAGCTTTATAGACAGTTACATTACCATCAGCGTCAGTCTTCTTCTTAAAGATCCATTTATTCTCAATGGCTTGCCGATCATCGGGCAAGTCAACCAAAATCCATACTTTGTTCTCATACATGGATCCCATCTCAGATTTCATGGCCTCTAGCCATTTTATGGAATTTGGGCTCATCATCGCTTCCTCATAGTTCGTAGGTTCATCATGGTCAAGTAACATGACTTCCGAATAGGATTACCGTACCACTCAGTGCGGATCTTACTCTAGTGGACCCACGAGGTTCAAGAGAAACTTGATCCAAGTTTCATGATCAATATCATTAGCTTCCTCACTAATCGGTGTAGTTGTCACAGGAACCGGTTCTTGTGATGAACTACTTTCCAATAAGGGAGCAGATACAGTTATCTTATCAAGTTCTACTTTCCTCCCACTCACTTTCTTTCGAGAGAAGCTCCTTCTCTAGAAAGGATCCGATTTTAGCAACGAAAATCATGCCCTCAGATCTGTGATAGAAGGTGTACCCAATAGTCTCTTTTGGGTATCCTATGAAGACACATTTCTCCGATTTGGGTTCGAGCTTATCTGGTTGAAGTTTCTTCACATAAGCATCGCAACCCCAAACTTTAAGAAACGACAACTTTGGTTTCTTGCCAAACCATAGTTCATAAGGCGTCGTTTCAACGGATTTTGATGGTGCCCTATTTAACGCGAATGCGGCCGTCTCTAAAGCATAACCCCAAAACGATAGCGGTAAATCAGTAAGAGACATCATAGATCGCACCATATCTAGTAAAGTAAGATTACGACGTTCGGACACACCATTTCGTTGTGGTGTTCCGGGTGGCGTGAGTTGCGAAACTATTCCGCATTGTTTCAAGTGTAGGCCAAACTCGTAACTCAAATATTCTCCTCCACGATCAGATCGTAGAAATTTAATTTTCTTGTTACGATGATTTTCCACTTCACTTTGAAATTCTTTGAACTTTTCAAATGTTTCAGACTTGTGCTTCATTAAGTAGATATACCCATATCTGCTCAAATCATCTGTGAAGGTGAGAAAATAACGATACCCGCCGCGAGCCTCAATATTCATTGGACCACAAACATCAGTATGTATGATTTCCAACAAATCAGTTGCTCGCTCCATAGTTCCGGAGAACGGCGTTTTAGTTATCTTGCCCATGAGGCACGGTTCGCAAGTACCAAGTGATTCATAATCAAGTGATTCTAAAAGCCCATCAGTATGGAGTTTCTTCATGCGTTTTACACCGATATGACCTAAACGGCAGTGCCACAAATGAGTTGCACTATCATTATCAACTCTGCATCTTTTGGTTTCAACACTATGAATATGTGTATCACTACTATCGAGATTTAATAAAAATAGACCATTCTTCAAGGGTGGATGACCATAAAAGATATTACTCATATAAATAGAACAACCATTATTCTCTGATTTAAATGAATAACCGTCTCGCATCAAACAAGATCCAGATATAATGTTCATGCTCAACACTGGCACCAAATAATAATTATTTAGGTCTAAAACTAATCCCGATGGTAGATGTAGAGGTAGCGTGCCGACCGCGATCACATCGACTTTGGAACTATTTCCCACGCGCATCGTCACCTCGCCCTTAGCAAATCTTCGCTAATCCGTAGTCCTGCTTTGAGTTGCAAATATTAGCAATGAACCAAGTATCAAATACTCGGTACTCTGCGAGCATTAGTAAGGTACACATCAATAACATGTATATCACATATACCTTTGTTCACTTTGCCATCCTTCTTATCCGCCAAATACTTGGGGCAGTTTCGCTTACAGTGTCCAGTCTGCTTGTAGTAGAAGCACTCAGTTTCAGGCTTAGGTCCAGACTTGGGTTTCTTCTCTTGAGCAGCAACTTGTTTGCTGTTCTTCCTGAAGTTCCTTCTTCTTCCCTTTGCCCTTTTCTTGAAACGGTGGTCTTGTTAACCATCAACACTTGATGCTCCTTCTTGATTTCTACCTCCGCTGCTTTTAGCATTGCGAAGAGCTCAGAATAGTCTTGTCCATCCCTTGCATATTATAGTTCATCACGAAGCTCTTGTAGCTTGGTGGCGTGATTGAAGAATTCTATCAATGACACTATCATCGTGAAGATTAACTCCCGGTTGAATCAAGTGATTATTATACCCAGACATTTTGAGTATATGTTCACCGACGTAACTATTCTCCTCCATCTTGCAGCTATAGAACTTATTGGAGACTTCATATCTCTCAATCCGGGCATTTGCTTGAAATATTAACTTCAACTCTTGGAACATCTCATATGCTCCATGACGCTCAAACGTCGTTGAAGACCCGGTTCTAAGCCGTAAAGCATGGCACATCGAACTATCGAGTAGTCATCAGCTTTGCTCGCCAGACGTTCTTAACGTCGTCGGCCACATCGAAGCAGTTCGCACCCAGCGGTGCTTCCAGGACGTAATTCTTCTGTGCAGCAATGAGGACAATCCTCAGGTTACGGACCCAGTCCGTGTAATTTCTACCATCATCTTTCAACTTTGCTTTCTCAAGGAACGCATTAAAATTTAACGGAACAACAACACGAGCCATCTATCTACAAACAAACATAGACAAGCAAAAAATACTATCAGGTACTAAGTTCATGATAAATTTAAGTTCAATTAATCATATTACTTAAGAACTCCCACTTAGACAGACATCTCTATAGTCATCTAAGTGATCACGTGATCCAAATCAACTAAACCATGCCCGATCATCATGTGAGATGGAGTAGTTTCAATGGTGAACTTCACTATGTTGATCATATCTACTATATGATTCACGTTCGACCTTCGGTCTCCGCGCCCGAGGCCATATCTCAGATATGCTAGGCTCGTCAAGTATGACCTGAGTATTCCGCGTGTGCAACTGTTTTGCACCCGTTGTATTTGAACGTAGAGCCTATCACACCCGATCATCACGTGGTTTCTCAGCACGAAGAACTTTCGCAACGGTGCGTACTCAGGGAGAACACTTCTTGATAATTAGTGAGAGATCATCTTAAAATGCTACCGTCAATCAAAGCAAGATAATATGCATAAAGGATAAACATCACATGCAATCAATATAAGTGATATGATATGGCCATCATCATCTTGTGCTTGTGATCTCCATCTTCGAAGCACCGTCGTGATCACCATCGTCACCGGCGCAACACCTTGATCTCCATCGTAGCATCGTTGTCGTTACGCCATCTATTGCTTCTACGACAATCGCTACCGCTTAGTGATAAAGTAAAGCAATTACAGGGCGTTTGCATTTCATACAATAAAGCGACAACCATATGGCTCCTGCCAGTTGCCGATAACTTCGGTTACAAAACATGATCATCTCATACAATAAAATATAGCATCACGTCTTGACCATATCACATCACAACATGCCCTGCAAAAACAAGTTAGACGTCCTCTACTTTGTTGTTGCAAATTTTACGTGGCTGCTACGGGCTTAGCAAGAACCGTTCTTACCTACGCATCAAAACCACAATGATAGTTCGTCAAGTTAGTGCTGTTTTAACCTTCGCAAGGACCGGGCGTAGCCACACTCGATTCAGCTAAAGTGAGAGAGATAGACACCCGCCAGCCACCTTTAAGCACGAGTGCTCGTAACGGTGAAACCAGTCTCGCGTAAGCGTACGTGTAATGTCGGTCCGGGCCGCTTCATCTCACAATACCGCCGAACCAAAGTATGACATGCTGGTAAGAAGTATGACTTGTAACACCCACAACTCACTTGTGTTCTACTCGTGCATATGACATCTACGCATAAAAACAGGCTCGGATGCCACTGTTGGGGAACGTAGTAATTTCAAAAAATTTCCTACGCACACGCAAGATCATGGTGATGACATAGCAACGAGAGGGGAGAGTGTTGTCCACGCACCCTCGTGAGACCGTAAGCGGAAGCGTTAGCACAACGCGTTGATGTAGTCAGACGTCTTCACGATCCGACCGATCCAAGCACCGAACGTCACGGCACCTCCGAGTTCAGCACACGCTCAGCTCGATGACGATCCCGGCCCGATCCAGCAAAGCCGGGGATGAGTTCCACAAGACAACGGCGTGGTGACGATGATGATGTTCTACGGCGCAGGCTTCGCCTAAACTCCGTGACGATATGACCGAGGTGGAATATGGTGGAGGGGGGCACCGCACACGGCTAAGGAATGATCCGTAGATCAACTTGTGCGTTCTAGGGTGCCCCCCGCCCCCGTATATAAAGGAGCAAGGGGGGGGCCGGCGGGCCCTATAGGGCGTGCTAGGAGGAGGAGTCCTCCTCCTAGGAGTAGGACTCCCCCTTTCCTACTCCTACTAGGAGGGGGAAAGGAAGGGGGAGAGGGAGAAGGAAAGGGGGGCGCCGCCCCCCTCCTAGTCCAATTCGGACCAGAGGGGGAGGGGGCGCGCGGCCCACCCTGGCCGCCCCTCTCTCTCTCTCTCCACTAAGGCCCATGAGGCCCATTACTTCTCCCGGGGTTCGGTAACCTCCCAAGACTCCGTTTTCTCCAAATCACCCGAACACTTCCGGTGTCCGAATATAGTCGCCCAATATATCGATCTTTATGTCTCGACCATTTCGAGACTCCTCGTCATGTCCGTGATCACATCCGGACTCGAACAAACTTCGTACATCAAAACTTATAAACTCATAATAAAACTGTCATCGTAACGTTAAGCGTGCGGACCCTACGGGTTCGAGAACTATGTAGACATGACCTAGAACTATTCTCGGTCAATAACCAATAGCGGAACCTGGATGCACATATTGGTTCCTACATAATCTACGAAGATCTTTATCGGTCAAACCGCATAGCAACATACGTTGTTCCTTTTGTCATCGATATGTTACTTACCCGAGATTTGATCGTCGGTATCCAATACCTAGTTCAATCTCGTTACTGGCAAGTCTCTTTACTCGTTACGTAATGCATCATTCCGTAACTAACTCATTAGCTACATTGCTTGCAAGGCTTATAGTGATGTGCATTACCGAGAGGGCCCAGAGATACCTCTCCGACAATCGGAGTGACAAAACCTAATCTCGAAATATGCCAACCCAACATGTACCTTTGGAGACACCTGTAGTACTCCTTTATAATCACCCGATTACGTTGTGACGTTTGGTAGTACCAAAGTGTTCCTCCGTAAACGGAGTTGCATAATCTCATAGTTACAGGAACATGTATAAGTCATGAAGAAAGCAATAGCAATATACTAAACGATCAAGTGCTAGGCTAACGGAATGGGTCATGTCAATCACATCATTCTCCTAATGATGTGATCCCATTAATCAAATGACAACACATGCCTATGGTTAGGAAACACAACCATCTTTGATTAATGAGCTAGTCAAGTAGAGGCATACTAGTGATGTTATGTTTGTCTATGTATTCACACATGTATCATGTTTCCGGTTAATACAATTCTAGCATGAATAATAAACATTTATCATGAAATAAGGAAATAAATAATAACTTTATTATTTCCTCTAGGGCATATTTCCTTCATATTTGACTACTCAAAACAAGTCAATACAGCGTTGAAACCGGTTTTGGGGTTGATTCTTCTCCGGTTTTGGAAGCTTGAGGTTGTAAAGTAGACGGTTTTAGAGTTTGGGTAGGATGTTGACTAGGACCGGCCAGAAATGGTTGAAACCACTAAAGGTTGATTTTTGTCCGGTTTTGAAAGTTTGAGGTTGTGAAGTAGATGGTTTTGAAGTCAGAGTTGTATTTTAGACTTGGGTGGTAATTCAGGGTTGTAATGTGAACTCTTCTCTCTTACTTTACCTCGATGATGTTATGTATTTTGTGTTGTCGATTAAAACCTGTGTGGGCTGGAGCTCCTTCCTCCGACTTTTCTATAAATCAGTTTTCTCTTCTCTTGAGCGTTTGCGTCCGTATTATTGTAAAAAAACATTTATTCATTACTTTGACACAAGTCTTGCACAAAACCAACTTCCATGGGTAGTGGTCGGTGATTTCAACGAGATTCTATACTCGCATGAGAAGGAGGGGGAGCACCTAAGCCAGTTAATATGATGCAGAACTTTAGGGACGCGCTGGTAGACTGTGAACTCGAGGACATGGGCTTTGTTGGGGAGCAGTTTACATGGAGAAGGCGCATATTGAGGGAACGTTTGGACAGAGCAGTATGCAATGGAGCTTTTTTCGGATTGTTTCCCGCTGCTGTAGTCACGAATGCACCTCATACAAAATCAGACCACAGACCGGTGGTGATTGATCTGGAAGGTGTAGCGGGTTTAGACCAACAGACCAACTTGAGGCCAAAGCAATTTGAAGCCCGCTGGTTGCAAGAAGAGGAAATGATGCAAAGGGTCACAGAGGCTTGGGAGAGAACATGCATATCTGAATGTTTGGCAAGCCGCACTGCGATGGTTCATCGGGACCTGCAAAAATGGGATCGGGAAGTCCTGAAAGTGCCTCACCGACGCTTGAAGGAACTTAAGGAGGAGCTGGAACAGCTGCGATCGGGGCCACTCACTGATGAGTCGGCAGATAGGCAGCGTGGTCTTCTGATTGAGATTGAAGAAACGATGGAGAAGGAGGAAATCTATTGGATTCAACGCAGCAGGGCGAATTGGTTGAAGTTTGGAGATAGCAACACTAATTACTTCAACAATTTTGCCTCGGCTCGGAAAAAGAGGAACTACATCCGGAGACTAATGGATGAGAACGGTGGTGGCAGGAGGATAATGAGGCGATGAAAAACCTCACAGAGCATTACTTTCAGAACTTATTCACTTCAGAGGTTGATGTTTCGAATATGGATGTAGTTAATAGATTGACACCGTGTGTTACTCCCTATATGAATGAGGCTCTTTTGGCGCCTTACACGGAGGAGGAGGTGAAACGCGCCCTGTTCAGCATAGGTGATCTAAAGGCGCCAGGGCCTGATGGCTTACATGCGATTTTTTATAAAAAAATTTGGCATCTTTTGGGAGGCGATCTTGTGAAGGAAGTCTTGGAAGCGGTGAACACCGGGATCATCCTGGAAGGTTGGAACACCACTACTATTGTCTTGATACCAAAAGTTGATGTTCCAGAGAATGTTTCTCAGTTCAGGCCCATAAGTTTATGCAATGTTGTTTATAAGGTGATATCAAAAATGCTTGCAGCACGCTTAAAGGTATTCCTGCCTGACATCATTAGTGAGACACAAAGTGCTTTCGTTCCTGGCCGGATCATAACTGATAACGTGATTGTTGCTTATGAATGTCTTCATACAATGAAGAAGAAGAAGGGGAAAGAAGGTACCTGTGTAGTAAAACTTGATATGCATAAGGCCTACTATCGGGTAGAATGGATTTTCTTGAAGGCCATTTTGGGCAGATTGGGCTTTGCAGAGAGATGGATTAATCTCATTATGGCTTGTGTAACATCTGTGGAGTACAAGGTTCGGTTCAACTCAAATGAGACGGCTCTGTTTCACCCCACAAGAGGCTTGAGGCAAGGGGATCCTTTGTCCCCCTATCTTTTTCTTTTTGTGCAGAAGGGCTCTCAAATATACTCCCTCCGTTCCATATTACTTGTCGCTGATTTAGTACAAAGTTGTACTAAATCAGCGACAAGTAATATGGAACGGAGGGAGTAATAGCTTATGAGGAGACAACGGGTAATCTCAAAGGGGTTCAGGTGTGCCGTGATTCCCCTACAATTTCACACTTACTCTTTGCTGACGACTCATTGATCCTTATGAGAGCAGATATGGAGAATGCCAACACTCTAAAAAGGATCTTGGATGACTACTGTTCAGCCTCTAGATAGATGGTAAGTGTTGCGAAATCATCAATTTATTTCAGCCCCAATACAAATGTGGATAGGAAGGTGGAGGTATGCCAGATACTAAACATTATGACTGAATCTTTGTCTGACAAGTATTTGGGCCTTCCCGTTATGATTGGGGTGGATTGGGTTGATTGCTTTAAGCACTTAATTAAGAGGATCCAGAAGACGATTAATGGGTGGAAGGAGAGAACACTATCTTATGGAGGTAAGGAAGCATTGATCAAAGCGGTAGCCCAAGCCATCCCGACATATGCGATGAGTGTGTTTAAATTTCCAAAGAAAATTTGCAAGGGAATCACTGACGCCATTTCGCATTATTGGTGGGGTGACGGGGAAAACCAACGGAAAATGCATTGGTTTGCTTGGTGGAAAATGTGTATACCTAAAGAGAAAGGAGGAATGGGATTTAGAGATATTCAAAGTTTTAACTTGGCGCTCCTAGCTAAGCAATGCTGGAGACTTATTGAGCACCATGAGTCACTTTGTGCAAGGGTACTCCGTGCTAAATACTACCCTACTGGTGAACTACTAAATTGTGGTTTGGAGAAGGGCTCTTCCTTTGTATGGCAGAGTATATGGGCAGGAGTTCAGTCCTTTAAGAAAGGAAGCATTTGGAGGGTGGGAAACGGTCTGAAGATTAACATTTGGGTGGACTGTTGGGTGCCGAACAGTTCCTCCAGGAAAGTGATTAGTCCACGCGGTAACATAATGTTGGCCAGGGTTTATGAGCTGATTAACCCTGTATCTGGCGAGTGGGATGAAGGTCTAATTAGAGAAAACTTCTGGCCTATTGACGCTGATCGTATACTGCAAATTCCCTTGCACCATGATGATACAGAAGATTATGTGGCGTGGCACTTGACGAGGACGGGAATATTTAGCGGGCGGTCTGCTTATTATAAACAGTGGGAAGATTCGTATGCTAATTCTAAACCAAGTGCTATCTCGAGTGGATCTATGTCACACCCAATATGGAAGAAGTTGTGGAATCTCAAAGTGCCAAGTAAAGTGAAAATTTTTATATGGCGACATATTTCTACTACGGCACAATGCCCGGTATGCAAACTGCATGCTGAGGATGTCGCGCATGCACTGTTCGGTTGCTTGCGCGCCAAAGGAATCTGGGAGTTACTTGGCCTACAGGAAAAGGTAACTGCGGTCGGACCTCCAGGAAAATCAGGAGCAGAGATGCTTGATGCACTGTTGTGTGATAAATCAAACCAGATAATCTACATGGACATGGTGGAAATTCCTGAAATGGTCGCTGTTACTAGCTGGCACATATGGTGGCAAAGAAGGCAGATAGAGAAGGGGGAGGACGTCCAGAATTTAGAGAGATCAACCCAAGCCATACTTGCTATGGCACTGAACTTCATTCGAGCAGCAACACAAAAGACATCTCCAGCAAAATCTAATAAATGGTTGAGGCCACTGAATGGCAATCTGGTTCTGAATACAGATGCTTCCTTCTTGGAAGACCATACTGGCTCATGTGGTGCTGTAATTAGAGATCATCTAGGTTTCTTCATTGCAGCATCCACGGCTAAGCTTAATCATGTGCCGGACGTTGTCACATTGGAGGCAGCCGCGCTCTTGGAGGGTCTAAAGTTAGCTCGATCTATTGGTGCTCATATTCTAGTGGCTTGGACGGATAACATCACTTTGGTGGAGGCGATGACACACAATTCTGGACAAGCTATGGTGGCAGGACCTATACTGGAGGAGTGTCGCTCTTTGTGTTTAGAGTTCGAAAAGGTCTCTTTTCAGCACTGTAATAGAGAAAGTAATAATGTTGCTCATAGGCTAGCTCAAAGGGGTCGTGAGGATCAACCAGCTGTGTGGTTGGATGCCCCCTAGTTTTATTTCGATGCTACTTGCGGATGATGTAAGCATATGTTAAAGTTAATAAAGCTAGCCTGAAGGTCTTTCCCTCAAAAAAAAAACTAGCTAACTGTGCTAGTGTCTAGATGGCAGTCCTCCGGAGCAAAGAAGAGCCGGTTATGTTGGAGGTCAAACGTGAACCGTGTGTCCAACATCTGCCCCGCGCCTATGACCGTCCTCTCTGCGTACGGCGCGACGGCGAAACACGCATAGTGGATATGCTCGTGCGTCACCGCCACAAATAGCAGCTCCGGCTTGATAAAGAGCATGGCTGATTCCGGGTAGAAGTGGAGCGTCACGCTCGGTAAGTGCGCGCGAATACTCTGCCACGTCCCGTGGAAGCAGAGTTTGAGCTTCTGCACCCCCACGTCACGTTCTTATTTGAGGTTATGCGTAGGAAGGGCTTTGGTCCTAAGTGGTGCTAGTGGATTGCCATTCTCTTAAGGACCGCAAGCACGAAAGTGATAGTGAATGGAGTGCCATGTAGAAGTTTCGTGCACGTCAAGGGCCTAAGGCAAGGGGATCCGGTCTCGCCTCTTCTTTTTTGTGATTGCCATGGACGTCCTCTCGAAGATGATGATTCGCGCTGCAAACATGGGTGTCTTGAGTGCCTTCACGGGCATTGCCCCTCACCAAGCGGTGTCAATCTACGCCGACGACGTGGCCTTATTTGTCAAGCCTCGGCGCCTGGATCTCTCACTCGTCCGGTCGGTGCTCATGACGTTTGGGGAGGCTTCGGGATTGAAGGTGAATTATAACAAATCCTTGGTGATTATGATACACGGAGACAGTGTGGACAGAGATCGGTTCGAGGCGGTGTTGCATTGCCGCATGGGTGCCTTCCCATGCAGATATCTTGGGATGCAATTGGCCATCAGGACTCTTTCCAGGGCGGAGTGTCAGCCTATGTTGGATCAAGCGAAGAGCTTTGCGCCGGCATGGAAAAGGGGATTGATCCACCGGCCGGGTCGTCTGGTGCTTGTGAAATCGGTTATTTCGGCTAAACCGATCCATCACTTCATGATTACGGAGGCTCCTGTTTGGGTGTTGGAAGAGATCGAACAATGGATGAGAGGCTTCTTTTGGGCTGGCAAGGAGAAGGCCCATGGTGGTCAATGTCTGATCGCTTGGGATGCGGTTTGCAAACCTACTTATCTGGGTGGCCTTGGCGTCCGGAACCTGCAGCTGCAAGGGCTAGCTCTGAGGGTGAGATGGGAATGGCTACGCAGAACGGACCCTGACAGGCCTTGGCAAGGCCTGCCAATGACGGAGGATAGAGATGCCCGCGCAGTGTTTGATAGCCTGGTTTTCATCTCGATGGGGGAAGGCACGAAGGTTCTGTTTTGGCGTGACAGATGGATCCATGGTTTCTCTGCAAAGGATATTGCACCATCAATTTTTTCGAAGGTGGATACGAGGACGGCAAATAGGAGAACGGTTGCGGAGGGACTGGATAATGGGAGGTGGCTGCGGGATTTATCTGGAGACCTCGGCTTTGGTGACCACATGCAGCTCATTCACCTCAATCTCGCGATTAGTCTGGTCCAGCGGGACGTCTCGCGCCCGGATGCCTTCTCGTGGCCCGCTGATCCGTCGGGTGTTTATACTGCGAGGTCGACATATCAACGGCTTTGTCTCGGTGCTATGGTAGCGCCGTATGCAGTATGTATTTGGAGGAGTTGGGCTTTGCTTAAGTGCAAAATCTTTGCTTGGTTGGCGGTGCAACACCGTATTTGGACCTCGGATAGGAGAGCGAGGCATGGGTTACAAGATCGTCCTTCCGCATGCTTCACGTGTCTGCAAGAGGAGGATAACGCAGAGCACATACTGGTCCAGTGTGTGTACGCCAGGGAGGTGTGGCATTTCATGTTTGATGCTTTGGGATTACAGGCAACCATCCCGGAGGTGCAGGATCAACTCTTGGAGTGGTGGTTGGCACAACGTGCAAGATGGAGTCGTGATGTCAAGAGGGGTTTTGACACGGTGGTGATTGCGGTGATTTGGGCACTTTGGAAGCAGCGTAACACGAGAGTCTTCAATAGGACTAACCAGCAGCTTAATGCGACGGATCTAGCGAGGGCTATCACTGCAGAGCTGCGGGAGTGGAAGGTCGCCGGCCTAGGAGGAGGACGTTTTGCTGGATTTTGTGAGAGAGTAGGCTTGTAGTAGTTTGGGGGTGTGTTGGGGTGTTTGCCATGGGGGTTTGCCTGTATCCTCCCAAGGTCTCTTGTACATTGTTTTCTGCTCTCTTCTATAAAAGTAAGGCACGCGTTTCGCGTGCTCTCGAAAAAAAGCTTCTGCACCCCCGGCACAGTCGCGCGGTGCACCCCGCGGCTGTGCATGTGCGCCACGACCTCGGCCTCCAGGACATGGTACGCGGCCGGGGTCATCAAGGTGTCCGCCGTCCCAACTGTTAGCAATAAACCATGCATTGTATGGGTCATGCACGTAGTTAGTTGTAGTGGATATCCGAGCGTCTGATGCTGGCCAAGTCTTGGACATGGGACAGCTACAGTCCCGTTCGTGTGGGGAGGCAGGTTTGGGTCATGTGGATCATGGGTGATCAAGTCAGTTATTAGTGCGTGAGTGCATGTAATGGAGTAGGTCTTGTGCATAAGAGCCGGGCAGGTTGTTGCCTGGCTGTGTGCGTGCGTGTGTGAGCTATATATAGCCATGTACGCGTGTGGTGTGTCCACCGAGGTGAGCCGTGATGTAGCCTCTGAATACAAAGGAAACAAGTGGCCGTTCGTGCGGCCGGCGGCGTTCGTGCGCCGGGAAAAACCACCATGTCCTCGTGTTCATCCTCCTCCTCCCTTTCTTCTCCGTTGGTTCGAGCCACGGCAATGCAGAGAGCGAGGAGAGCAGTGGCGAGGGACTGGCAGCAACAACAATTGGTATCATGAGCTTGGTGTCTTGGGCGTGCTTGTTGTGCCGGAGGCGTGGCAGCGATGGCGGCGCTCGCCGGCGGCTGCGCGTTGGAGCTCCGGGTCGTGTGTCGGCCTATGGAGGTGGGTGGCGCTGTGGCTGCCATGGCGCGTGGCGGAGGCGGCGGGCGGTGATGTCGTACGTGCGGCGACCGCGGAGGCCGCCGAGGCGCTGCTGGTGGCACGGCGGCGCAGCACGGCATGGCGGCATGGAGGCCGCGGCGGTGCAGGGCAATAAGACGCGGCGGCGAGCCGGGCGCGACCGGTGCTTGTTATAGGTGCGCACTGGATGCGTCGGGCGCGTTGGGACCGCGAGAGTGGACCGCTTCGAGGCGCTGGACCTGGTTGCGCAGATCGCGTACGTGCGCGGCGGGAGCGCGGGCCGGGAGCGCGGGGACGTGGGGAGTGCACGCGAAGGGCACGGCGGTCGCGGAGACGAGGAGGTCGCGAAGGACCTGCGTGGTGGCGCAGAGGTCGCGACGGCTCGGGGCGACAACCATGGAAGGTGCGTGGCACGTAGGTGCGGCGTGGCGGCTGCCATGGCGGACGCGGAGGCAGCACACGGTGAGCGTCTGGTGCAGTCGGGCTCGTCGGGCGCATCGGGTGCGCGCGGGACGTCGGGACGACCTGGTGCGGTCGGGCTCGTCGGTGCGCGCTGGACGGCGGGCGCGGAGGGACGCCAGGCGTGTGTCGCCGGCGGAGAAGGATCTTCGCGTATGTCGCCGGGGTCGTGACGGAGCACGTTGCGACCGGCGTCAGTGCGTCATGTCGGGTCCGTGGCGGTGCGACCGGCGTCGATGCGTCGGGTCGGGTCCGCGGGCTGGGTCACGGTTGTGACGACGACAACGGCGAAAGCTGCAACAACTTCGGCGGCGGCGAGGTCGTGGTTTAGGGGGAGAGTGTTAGCAATAAACCACGCATTGTATGGGTCATGCACGTAGTTAGTTGTAGTGGATATCCGAGCGTCCGATGCTGGCCAAGTCTTGGACATGGGACAGCTGCAGTCCCGTTCGTGTGGGGAGGCAGGTCTGGGTCATGTGGATCATGGGTGATCAAGTCAGCTATTAGTGCGTGAGTGCATGTAGTGGAGCAGGTCTTGTGCATAAGAGCCGGGCAGGTTGTTGCCTGGCTGTGTGCGTGCGTGTGTGAGCTATATATAGCCATGTACGCGTGTGGTGTGTCCACGGAGGTGAGCCGTGATGTAGCCTCTGAATACAAAGGAAACAAGTGGCCGTTCGTGCGGCCAGCAGCGTTCGTGCGCCGGGAAAAACCACCGTGTCCTCATGTTCATCCTCCTCCTCCCTTTCTTCTCCGTTGGTTCGAGCCACGGCAACGCAGAAAGCGAGGAGAGCAGTGGCGAGGGACTGGCGGCAACAACACCAACGTCCAGGATGCACCCACCATGGAGGCTGTGCGGGTCGCATTCAAACATCGCCGGCGTGATCGCCGTGAGCCTTCTCCCTCCCATGCTGATGCCGTCGAGGCGGACGTAGTACATGCCTCCTCCTTGTGCGAGTTCCCCGTGTAGCAGCTTTGTGCTCCGTGCGTGCGACTGGTCCGGGATGTCGGCGCCGAACCGGAGGAAGCCACGCCGCTTGTCGTGCTCCTTGCCGACGAGGCAATACGAGAAGCGCGAGGCGGCGAGGCCGTGGTCCGAGAGCTGCCGGATGAAGGAAGAAGGGTGCCTGTTTAGGCTCATGACGCCGGCCCAGACGTCATGGTTAATGAAGTTGTGCGTTGTGTGCGCGCAGCCGAAGACAAAGCCGTCCACTTCGCTGATGGGGCTGCCGGGGCCGCTGCCGTTGAAGACCAAGTTGTCGGTGCTAAGGAGGCCATGCGCTCTTGAGCCCTCGTACTTGACGTCGAAGGTGCACCGGCCCCGCCCCTGGCCGGCGTGCTTGTACGGAGCCATGCAACGAGGGTCTGTGGACGCAATCAAGTGGTAATGAGGGGATACGGTAGTGTTGAAGACGGAGCCGTCCTGCTTCTTCTCCGGTATGCATGGATGGCACCTCATCCACGTTAGGGGGTGGATGAGATCGAGCGCGAGCTTGTAGAAGTGCTGGGTTTCGCCGCTGCCAATGCCGACACGGACGCTGTATATGGCCCCCGAATATGGGATCATTTTGGGACGTATGGACGTGATGTTCATGCCGCCATCGGCATTACCTTCCGGCAGGAGCTCGTCAAGTATGCCTGCTGCAGAGCGGTAATGGGGCACGAGGGGCAGGCTGAATCCGGCCACACCGCTGCTTCCGGCGGCTCCAAGGGCGAGGCTCACCGGATTTAGCACGGCAAGGAAGAAGCACAACATGCAAGCGTGTACACTGGACATGGCTAATATCTGGTTGGATTAGCACAATGATCCTTGGCTTGCATGTCATGTCTTAAATAGATAGACTCCTCTCACTCATACTGTATCAGTACATGTAGGATATGCATCATTTAATCTCCTTCATCACAACAATGAGATCCTTCTCTTGAAGTTGGAGTAGTGGATATGCATCATTTATCTCGCTCTCGGATGACGTGGATGTGAACTAAATGTATAATCATGAATTTGTGCAGCGAAGATACACATAGTTTCTTGTAGGGAACCAGGAAGGATTTCTCAATTTTTTTTATAGTTTTTCTTTTTTTGATAAACTTCTTTTTTTATAGATTTTCAATAGAAGGACAAGTTGATCATACTGGTAAAATAAAAGAAAGAATAAAACAAGGTCTAAGGAAAGTACAATCAATGAAAGGCATTGGTCCAAGATTCATATCCTTTGGGGGTTAGCATAATGATCCTTTTTTCACTGCTTGGATATCATGATACATGTATCAGATACGCATCATTGGATGCCCTGTCTTAAATATATGGACTCCTCCTACTCGTACTACATCAATACATGTACCCGATACACATCATTTAATGTCCATGGTTTCATCACGACAATTAGATCCTTCACTTGGAGTTGGAGTAGTGGATATGCATTATTTATCTCAAATGATGCGGATGTGAACTATTGTTTCTCCCAAAATGTATAATCATGATTTTATGCGGCGAAGATATACTAAGTTTCTCCCAAAAAGCATATCATTGAAAACATTCAAATTTTCCAAAATGTTCAAAAAATAAATGAGAAGTTTTTGTATTTAGAAATATTCAAAAGTGTAAACATTCAAGGTTGTAAAGTAGATGATTTTAATTTGTTTTGACAAGTTGAATGCCAGGGATGGTGATTAGGTATTTGACTCAAAACAAGTCAATACATGGTTGAAACCGGTTTGGAGTTGATCTTGTCCGGTTTTGCAAGTTTGAGGTTGTAAAGTGGACGGTTTTAGAGTTTGTGTTGGATGTTGACTAGGCATTTGACTAGTGAAAACCAATCAAAAATGGTTGAAACCAGCTCTGGGTTGATTCTTGTCTAGTTTTAGAAGTTTGAGGTTGTAAAGTAGATGTTTTTGAAGTTGAAGTTGTATCTTAGACTTTGGTGGTAATTCATGGTTCTAATATGAACTCTTTCCCTCTTTTTTAGCCTATGTGGGCAGGAGCTCCTTGTTCCGACTTCCCTGTAAATCGGTTTTCTCTTCTCTTGAGAGTCTGCGTATGTACTATTGCAAAGAACATTTATTCATTACTTCCACACAAGTCTTGCACAAACCGATGATATAGGGATGTAGCTACACTAGTAGAAAAGGGGGCAAAGGTCCAGGTCGGGTCAGCCCATTAGTCCCGGTTCAGTCCAGAACCGGGACCCATGGGGGCATTGGACCCGGTTCGTGAGCCCTAGGGGCTGGCCGGGCCACGTGGGCCATTGGTCCCGGTTCGTCTGGACCTTCTGGTCCCGGTTGGTGGGACGAACCGGGACCAATGGGCCTCGCTCCTGGCCCATCACCATTGGTCCCGGTTGGTGGCTTGAACCGGGACAACAGGCGGACTATTAGTCCCGGTTTGTGCCACAAATCGGGACTAAAGGGTTGGTCCTCGTTGCGGTCAGAGTTTAGTCCCACCTCGCCAACCGAAGGGCGCTCACACCGGTTTATAAGCCCCTCCCTCTCTGCCTTGTTGAGCTCCACTCAAAGTAAAAATAGATGCCCTTATACAGGGAATTTGACCTAAATTCATACTGAATTTCTCTGAAATTCATAGAAATTTATTATGAATTTAGGTTGAATTCTCTCTATAGGCGCATCTATGCTCATTTTTTAATAAAGTTAATCACAAACTTGTGATTCACACAAATTTCAAAGAATTCAAATTTTAACTATTCATGCCACCAACCGGTTCATGCCACCAACCGAGACCAATGATATGCCTATATATACCATGGCAAAATGAAAGAGAGGTGCAATGCTCACCTGCACGTTGCTTAGCTTCAGGCCAACGTGCAGGTGAGCACTACGCTTCTCCCTTCATCGTCTCTACACTCAGGGCTTATAAACCGCTGCGAGTGCCTCTCTCTTGGCGAGGTGGGACTAAAAAATAACTACAGAAAGAATCAACTAAAAAACTCTTTTACCGGTTCATGCCACGAACCGGTACTAAAAGGTGCTCGTGGGGCACCGGCCTTAAAACCTGTACCAAATAAAATGCCTTTGTAACAGCCTTAGAACTGGTACTAAAGGAATCAACTAAAAAGCTTTTTTAAACCTCTAGTATTATTGAAACTAAAATTATATATAATTTTATTACAAACTTTAATAGCAAAAAGATTTATCATAAAAGAAAATTAATAAGTAATTAGAATTATGTTCAAAACATTAAAAGCAAAAAGAATTATCATAAAAGAAAATAAATAAGTAATTAGAATTTTGTTACAAACTTTAATAGCAAAAAGAATTATCATAAAAGAAAATAAATAAGTAATTAGAATTTTGTTACAAACTTTAATAGCAAAAAGAATTATCATAAAAGAAAATAAATAAGTAATTAGAATTCTGTTCAAACCATTGAAAGCAAAAAGAATTATCATAAAAATAAATAAATAAGTAATTAGAATTTTGTTACAAACTTTAATAGCAAAAAGAATTATCATAAAGGAAAATAAATAAGTAATTAGAAACAAAAAAGAAAGCAAAAAAGCTGGGAAAAAATTAAAAAAAGTGCCACCTACAGGGCCACCACAGCCTACATACGACTAGAAACTCATTAGGCCCACAAGCACAGAGAGTGATTTCAGGCCCGTAAGCCTGCAGTAGAGAGGAGCTCGAGAGGGCAGCGGGACTGGGGCTTATAAACCACTCTCGAGCTCCCTCAGCTAGCGAGGTGGGACTAAACTTTCGTCTTGTGACGACGCAGCATGAGTTTTTAGTCCCGATTGGTGGCACCAACCGGGACTAAAGACGGCTTTGGTACCGGTTGGTGGCACCAACCGGGACCAATGACCCCCTTCATTATTTTGACACAACTCTTGCATGAACCGATGATATAGGGATGTAGCTACCTAGCTAGTTAACTGCGCTAGTGTCTAGATGGCAATCCTCGGGAGCAAAGAAGAGCCGGTTGTGTTGGAGGTCAAACGTGAAGCGCGTGTCCAACATATGCCCCGCGCCTATCACTGACCTCTCAGCGTACGACGCGACGGTGAAACACGCGTAGTGGGTATGCTGATGCGTCACTGCCATGAACAGCAGCTCCGGCTTGATAAAGAGCGCGGCCGATTCCGGGTAGAAGTGGAGCGTCACGCTCGGGAAGTGCGCGCGGATACTGTCCCATGCCCCGCGGAAGCAGAGCTCGAGATTCTGCACCGGCCCGGGCGCGCGGTGCACCCCGCGGCTCTGCATGTGCGCCACGACCTCGGCCGCCAGGACATGGTACGCGGCCGGGGCCAGCACGGTGTACGCCGTCCCAACGTCGATGGTGCACCCGCCGCGGAGGGTGCGTGGGTCGCGTTCGAACATCGCCGGCGTGATCGCCGTGAGCCTTCGCCCGCCCAGGCTGATGCCGACGAGGTGGACGTAGTACATGCCCCCTCCTTGGGCGAGTTCCCGGTGCAGCAGCGCCGTGCTCCGTGCGTGCGATTGGTCCGGGATGTCGGCGCCGAACCGGAGGAAGCCACGCCGGTGGAAGTGCTCGTGCTCCTTGCCGACGAGGCAGTAGGAGAAGCGCGAGGCGGTGAGGCCGCGGTCCGAGAGCTGCCGGATCAAGGAGGTCGGGTGCCTGTTGAGGCTCATTACGCCGGCCCAGACGCCGTGGTTGTCGAACTGGTGCGTGGAGTGCGCGCAGCCGAAGACAAGGCCGTCCACACTGCTGATGGGGCTGCCGGGGCCGCTGCCGTCGAAGACGAAGTTGTCGGTGCTAAGGAAGCCCTGCGCGCTTGAGCCGTGGTACTGGTACTTGACGTCGAAGATGCAACGGCCCCGGCTGCCGCGCTTGTACGGAGCCGTGCAGCGATGGTCTGTGGACGCAATGGCGTGGTAATGAGGGGAGACGGCGGTGTTGAAGATAGAGCCCTCCTGCTTCTTCTACGGTATGCATGGTCGGCACCGTATCCACGTCAGGGGGCGGACGAGGTCCAGCGCGAGCTTGTAGAAGTGCTGGGTTTCGCCGCTGCCAACGCCGACGTGGACGCTGTAGACAGGCCCCGTCAATGGGATCATCTTGGGGCGTATGGACGTGATGTTCACGCCGCCCTCGGCATCACCTTCCGGCAGGAGCTCCTCGAGTATGCCAGCTTCAGTGCGGTAGTGGGGCACGAGGGGCAGGCTGAATCCAGCCGCACCGCTGCTGTTGGTGGCGCCGGCGGCGAGGCTCACCGGATTTAGCACGACAAAGAATAGGAACAACATGCAAGCGTATACGCTCGACATGGCTGAAGTGTCTGGTTGGATTAGCACAATGATCCTTCGCTTGGATGCCGCATCTTATAGATAGACGTACACCAGAACATGTATCCTTCGTACTAGTACATCAATACATGTATTAGATACACATCTCCTAATATCTCTGATTGAGCAAAACAATGATCATTGGATTGGAGTAGTAGATAGATACGCATCATTTAATGTCTATGGTTTATCAGAACAATGATCCATGGCTTGGAGTAGATAGATATGACAAGGCCGACAACTTCACATGGACCCTCGTCGCCGTGTATGGGGCAGCCCAGGATGAACTCAAGGCTGATTTTCTCCGTGAATTGGTTAATCTGGCGAAAGATAATCCCTACCCCATTCTTATAGGAGGGGATTTCAATTTGCTTCGTTTTCCAAATGAGAAAAGCCGTGGTAGGTTTGATGATCATTGGCCTTTCCTTTTCAATGCTGTCATCGACAGTCTCGATCTGCGAGAGGTTTCCATGATTGGAAGACAATTCACTTGGGCGAACAGTCTTCCGGAACCAACATACGAGAAACTAGATCGCGTTTTAATGGATACTGACTGGGAATCTAAATTTCCTATGGTGTCTGTTCGTGCTCTACCTCGTATCGAGGCCATATCAGACCACGCACCAATTCTTCTAACTACTGGTTTGCCACGACCACAGCATAGACGCAAGTTCAAGTTCGAACTTTGTTGGTTGCTCCGGGATGGCTTCCATGACATGGTTAAGAAGGTATGGGAGAAACCGGTGGCCGGGGATACCCCAATACACAAATGGAATAACAAAATGCGTGCATTACGTAAATTCCTTGGTGGTTGGGCTAGGCATACAGTGGGTATCCTCAAAAAGGAGAAGCTTCGTCTTTCATCTATCATTGATGAATTAGAAGCATTGGCAGAGGTTAGACCATTATCTGAGCATGAAATCGAGATCAAGAGTCAATCGAATGCACAGATAGCAAGCATGCTGCGTGAAGAGGAACTCAAATGGTACCAACACTCTAACTCTCAATTTATCCTGAAAGGTGATTCGAATACTAGATATTTCCATGGCGTCGCCAATGGCAGACACCGGAAGAAACTTATTCATTCACTTCAACAGGATGAGGGCACAATTGAGGGACATGAGCAACTTAAATCTTATATCACTAATTATTATAAAAATTTGTTTGGAGCCCCAGAGGAAGGAAACTTCTCGATGGATGAGTCTCGAACAGATGACATCCCTCGGGTCTCTGATGAGGAAAACAACCTTCTAACAGCACCATACTCCGAGGAGGAAGTTAGAAAGGCAGTTTTCCTAATGGAGCATAACAAAGCCCCGGGTCCGTATGGTTTTCCCGCAGAGTTCTATCAAAACTTATGGGAAGTCATCAAACCGGATCTCCTCCTCTTGTTTAGCTATCTACATGCTGGCCAACTAGATTTGTTTCGCTTAAACTTCGGTGAGATTATTTTATTACCTAAGGTTAATGAGGCTGAAAGGATACAACAATATAGACCTATTTGCCTCCTTAATGTTAGTTTTAAAATATTCACGAAGGTTGCAACTATTAGGCTGAATTCGGTTCTTTGAACATGTGGTTCGTCCTTCACAGACAGCTTTTATGCAAGGTAGACACATCCTAGACGGAGTTGTTATCCTTCATGAAACTGTCCATGAATTACATAGAAAAAAGTTGAATGGGGTTGTACTTAAAATAGACTTTGAAAAAGCTTATGACAAAGTCAAATGGCCCTTTCTTCAACAGACTCTCAGAATGAAAGGATTTTCTGTAGAGTGGCGCGCAATGATCCATAGCTT
Organism: Aegilops speltoides; assembly: GCA_021437245.1. Classification (NCBI taxonomy): domain Eukaryota; kingdom Viridiplantae; phylum Streptophyta; class Magnoliopsida; order Poales; family Poaceae; genus Aegilops; species Aegilops speltoides. Next base: position 60,861,842 of record CM038142.1, read on the forward strand.
TGTTTCAGGAGGCAGTGTTGCCATTAAGGTCAATGATGACCTTGGCCACTATTTTCAAACGAAGAAGGGATTGCGACAAGGTGACTCGATATCGCCCATGATATTCAATATAGTGGCGGATATGTTAGCAGTCATGATTGAGCGTGCCAAGGCTGATGGACAAATCGATGGGGTAGTAAATCATCTAGTTGATGGTGGCCTCTCCATACTTCAGTATGCCGACGATACAATTCTCTTCATGGATCATGACCTCGAGAAAGCGAGAAATCTGAAATTAATTTTATCGACATTCGAGCAACTCTCGTGTCTTAAGATCAATTTTCATAAAAGTGAATTGTTTTGCTTTGGCGAGGCCCAAGACGAGGCTCACTGTATGCCGAACTGTTCGGATGTGGGTTGGGCCAGTTTCCGATCACATATTTGGGGATACCGATACATTATCGGAGACTTACAAATGCTGAATGGAAACACGTCGAGGAGAGGCTGCAAAAAAGACTTAGCAGTTGGAAAGGTAAGCTGCTGTCTCTAGGAGGAAGATTGGTCCTAATAAATTCAGTACTAAGTAATATGGTACTATATATGATCTCCTTCTTCCAGTTGCCAAAAGGAGTTTTACATAGATTGGATTATTTCCGATCACGATTCTTTTGGCAAGGAGATAGCGAGAAAAAGAAATATCGATTGGCTAAATGGAGTGTGGTTTGCCGTCCCAAAGACCAAGGCGGGTTGGGCATTCATGACCTTGAGGTTAAGAATAGGTCCCTACTTGGCAAATGGTTGTTTAAATTACTAACGGAAGATGGTGTATGGCAAACCCTCCTCAGACGGAAATATGTGGGCTCCAAGGCAGTATCCCAAGTATATTGGAAGCCTGGGGATTCTCACTTTTGGGCGGGTCTAATGGCTACGAAGAAATATTTCTTTTGCTATGGATCTTTCTCGATTAAGGATGGCTAGGAAATTAGATCTGGGAGGATATGTGGCTAGGAAATGCCACTCTCCGGGAACAATATTCGGCTCTATACAACATTGTACGTCACAAGGGCGATACTATCGCCACGGTAATGGAATCATTTCCGCCAAATGTGACATTCAGAAGGGATTTATTTGGACCCAGACTACAATCGTGGAACATCCTGCTCCAGCGGTTGTCCACAGTGCAATTGTCACATGGGTCTGATGTATTCCGATGGAACCTACATGGGAATGGACAGTTCTCTGTAGAGTCTATGAATAGAGTGTTAATCCAGTCTGATGTGCCAGTTGATAATAACAAGAAGATCTGGAAGATGAAGATACCGCTTAAGAATAAAATCTTCGCATGGTATCTTCGTCGTGGAGTCATTCTTACTAAAGATAACCTTATTAAGAGGAATTGGCATGGAAGTCCGCAGTGTGTCTTTTGTCACCATGATGAGATAATAAAACATTTATTCTTTCAATGCAAATTGGCTCGTTCTATTTGGTCAGTCATCCAAATAGCTTCTGGCTTGTATCCTCCTTGTAGTGTTGCTAATGTATTTGGCAACTGGCTACATGGGATTGATCACAGGTTTAGAACCCTTCTCAGAGTGGGAGCGCTTGCCGTTATTTGGTCGCTTTGGCTCTGTAGAAATGATAAGGTTTTTAATGATAAAAGTACTTCTCTTATGTAGGTTATCTACAGATGTACCGGGACTCTTCGTTTATGGTCCTCTCTACAACGTGTGGAGAATCGAGACCTATTTATGGAGGTGTGTACACGATTGGAGGCTACGGCGAGGGATACTTTTACCCAACATGGGTGGCAGCATTATCTTAGGATTGGCCTCCCTCCGCTTTAGGCGTTATACGGATACTGCATGTTTTCCTTGTATTTCGCCTTTTTTTGTTTATTTTTTGAATGAGAGGATATTGTTTGGCTGTGTGCATCTTAGCTATGCAGAGGCCGGGTGTAATGCTTAAATCTTTTAAGTAATAAAGCGCCCCTTTTCGAAAAAGATATGCATCATTTAATGTCTCTGGTTTATCAGAACAATGATCCTTGGCTTGGAGTAGTAGATAGATACGCATCATATAATGTATCTGGTTTATGAAAACAATAATCCTCCACTTGGAGTAGTGGATAGATACGCATCATTATCTCACAAGATGTGGATGTGAAATATTGCTTCTGCCAAAATTTGTACTTCAGAGTATATAGATACGACTTGTAGTAGTAGATAGATACGCATCATTTTCTCAGAAGATGCGGATGTGGACTATTGCTTCTGCCAAAATTTGTACTTCAGAGTATATAGATACGACTTGGAGTAGTAGATAGTGAAATCACTAATTGAGGAGCGCTCCTCGCAACGATTAGTCGGGGAGCGCTCCCCGTGCGCCAATGTCGCGCGCACGGCGTCTCCCGTGTTTTCCGGTTTCCGGTTTCCCTTTTCTGGTTTTTCCTTTTTTCACTTTAGTCCTTATACTTTTAATGTTTTTGTAAAACCTTTTGATCTGTTTTGAGATCTGTTTTCTCTTTGGTGTGGGCGAACCGTCATGGAGCACTGTTCTTTCTTTGCCGTCGTCTCCGTCCGTCGCGGCCGCCGCTCTTGTCGCGTGGTTATGGCGGCCCCTGTCCCGGCCGCCGCGCTTGTTGCCTGCTCTTACGGCGGTCCTTCTTTAGCGTCGACCGCGCTTCCTCGTTCGCGTGATCGCCGTTCCCTACCGGTTGCCTTCGTGGGTTCCCTGTTTCCCTTTCTCGTTTCTCTTTTTGTTCCCATTATATTTTCGGGATATGGAGATTTATGGGGTAGTTACGGGTTGGGACTACCAACACTATCAGATGTCAAGTTTCAACTGGGTTTTGTGGGATTAGTTCTTGATAATCATTGTGTTCCTTGCAGTTATGGCTTGTCCTTTTTGCCGTATGCCTGGTGGCCCATGTTCTTCTGTTGATTCTTCTATAGATGGGTTCAGTGTGGTCCTGGATCGGCGTTGTTGGAGGCGTGTTGTAAGAATATCATTTTATAACTGTTCAATTTTTGCACACACGTTTATTTCTTTTGGTGCTGCTCGTGCTGTTTAGATTTTTATTATGATCCTTGTTTTGATTTGTTGTGCAGTATGTTCCGTGCAGTGTTAGAGCTCATCTTGCTCGTTACATCAAGGAGTGTAGGGCTTTAGCCATAAGGAGGGGTGACGAAGATACTGATCTTGCTTTTCAGTGCAATGAGGGTTATTTGTATGGTGTTCTGTTTAGTTATGGTCGGTTGAGGAGCAAATTCCATGGTCCTTCGGAACGATTGGTCAGTGATTATGGTGTTCGTCCTCGTGATATAATGACCATTAGGCTTGAACATTATGGAACATGGATTGGTATTGATTTTTATCATGTTGGTCATGGAGATGCATTGTCTCCTTTACCGTCTGTTGGCAAGGTTTATTTTTAAGGAAGTTTTTAGCTTGTTTTATTGCACATGATGATTTTTCTGTTCCCTTGAGCCTGTGTAATTATATTTTATAGCTCTTGATGGTTTGAGCGACTCCGAGATGGAACTTGTTGGAAGTTGTTATTACACCCGTGGTGTTTTTGTTAATTATCAGCAGATGTATTTCATGAGGTGTCAACTCTTTGATGATGTCTACATACCGTGTTGTCCTTTTGTTCACAGGATTGATTCCATGAATGTTAATGGTCATCATATGGTCAGATTTTTTTCCACTGTTTTTCCTTTGTTTCTGTTTATTTATTTATTTTTATTAACTCTTCTATTTATAGTTTTGAATTTTTGTTCTATTTTTGATAGATCGATGTTTTTTTGTCAGGTTATTCCTGGTATTGTTGTGAGGAGTTTGAAGGAGTTTGTGACTTTTCCTAGGAGTGGTGTCGGTGTCAAAACCGGCGGATCTCGGGTAGGGGGTCCCGAACTGTGCATCTAGGCGGATGGTAACAGGAGACAAGGGACACGGTGTTTTTACCCAGGTTCGGGCCCTCTCGATGGAGGTAAAACCCTACTCCTGCTTGATTGATATTGATGATATGGGTAGTACAAGAGTGGATCTACCACGAGATCAAGGAGGCTAAACCCTAGAAGCTAGACTATGGTATGATTGTTGTAATGGTTGTTCGTCCTACGGACTAAAACCCTCCGGTTTATATAGACACACAGGAGGGCTAGGGTTACCTGAGTCGGTTACAATGGTAGGAGATCTACATATCCAGTCGCCAAGCTTGCCTTCCACGCCAAGGAAAGTCCCATCCGGACACGGGACGAAGTCTTCAATCTTGTATCTTCATAGTCTTGGAGTCCGCCGATGATGATAGTCCGCTATCCGGACACCCCTAGTCCAGACTCCTCAAGAGCCCCGAACCAGGCTTCAATGATGATGAGTCCGCGCATATTGTTCGGCATTGCAAGGCGGGTTCCTCCTCCGAATAATTCTCAGAAGATTGTGAGCACCAGGATAGTGTCCGGCTCTGCAAAATAATTTCCACATTTCCTCGTAGAGAGAATATTATGTACACAGGTTCAATCTGCCAACGTATCTTGTAGCGTGACGTCACGCTACTATCAAGCCTTTACTTGAATTGTTTTTTATTATACCACCTCAGCATGTTTAGCGAAGCGGTTCCCTTGGCACGTCTTGTCGAAGCAGAGATCGTGTTCCCCTTATTCCGGGATTCTCATCAATACGGATGTGGGTAACCCAACCGCACCATTGATGGTGGCGCTTGGGAGATAAGCGAGTTTTACCAGGCCGGTGGGGACGCGTAGTTTTCGTCCGCCCATATATAAGGGGATAAGGATCCGCCCTTTTTACCTACGCCTTCTTCCTCCTTTGCTTATCCATCTCCGCACACTCTCGAGCTCCAGCGCCCAAGTCCGTGCATCTCGCCTCGACCTTCTCCGACCATGTCCGGAGCGGGAGGCAAATGGTTGGCCTCCTCCATTACGGAGGAGCACATCGCAAAACTGCGCAGCGCCGGATACCTTTCCGGCGACATCGCGCACCGGCTGCCCGACAAGGGGCAGCTCATCCCCACCCCCAGGCCCCATGAGAGGGTCGTATTCCTTCCCCACTTCCTCCGTGGACTGGGCTTCCCGTTGCATCCCTTTGTCCGGGGGCTCATGTACTATTACGGCCTGGATTTCCACGATCTGGCGCCAAACTTCATCCTCAACATCTCGGCGTTTATCGTCGTGTGCGAGGCCTTCCTCTGCATCCAGCCCCACTTCGGCTTGTGGCTCAAGACCTTCAACGTCAAGCCAAAGGTGGTGAAGGGCACTCAAGCGGAGTGCGGAGGCGCCATGTTGGGCAAGATGCCCAATGTCATCTGGCTCGAAGGGGCCTTTGTGGAGTCCGTCAAGGGGTGGTAATCGGGGTGGTTCTACATCACCGAGCCGCGCGACCCTAAGTGGGCGGCGGCCCCCGAGTTCAGATCTGGTATCCCTATGCAGCTCACCTCCTGGAAAGAGAAGGGCTTGCTATGGGGCAGTTCGGAGGAGCTGATAGGACTCGATCTGTCTTCGCACTCGTGAACAAGAAGCTTAGGCTTGTCAATGTGATCCAGGTCATGCTCATCCACCGGATCCTCCCCTGCCAACAACGGGCCTCCAATCTATGGGAGTTTGATCCGCACTGACACGGACTCTGGCGGGCTCTTGACACGACGTATGAAGCCGTCTGAGGGTGTTGTTCAAGGCGGAGAAGCCCGCGTCCATGATCGAGGATCGCGGATTCAGCACCAAGCGCCCGGCCGGTGAGGTAAGCTTCGTTATCCTCTATGGGATAGTTGTTTTCTTTCATAGTTTGACTCTATGTGGGATCTAAAACTCCCCATGCCTTTGACAGGACTGGCAGAGGACGTCCGGACAGGTAGACTGTCCGGCTCCCCTTCCCGAAGACCCAGCGGACGCCTGCTTAACGGGGCTGCTGGTTCCGGCACTCTATGTGGTGCCAGAGAAGAAGGCCAAGAAGAAGGCCACGGGAACTCGAAGAAGTTCCCGGCGCCAGGTGCTATCGGACTCATCGTCCGATGGCTCCAAGGCGGACTCCTCCCCTGAAGACGAGGAGGAAAAAGAGGACTCTCTCCCAGAGGAAGGGGAGAGGAAGAGGAAGGCTTCCCCAACAGGGGAGGCCGAAGGGTCCAAGAGGGGAAGGACTGTTCCCCCGGACAGCTCCGCCAACGCCAACGCTATAACGAAGAGTGGCCCTCAAGGGCCAGGCCTCCGGCAAGATCGTAAGTATCCGGATTCCTGAATGATTTATAATTTCTCTTTTGTGTCACATAGTGTCCTTCTAATGCCGCATACTGCCTGCAGTCCGACCGATGATGATCTCCCCGCTTCATCGAGCGGGTCATTGGCTCCGTCGGATGTAGATTCCATCCCGACTGCCTCCACCCCTCGCGACGCTGAGGACGCCGAGGTGGGATCCCAGGAAGGGACCCATCAGGAGGAGGCTCCGGAGGCGCCACAAGGCAGCCTCCCGGACTTTGCGCCGGACTCCCAGACTTTGCGGCCTTTTTGCAAGAAGGGCAAGACCGTGACACCGGCGGTCTGCGTACAACCGGAGGCGCCGGACAACTTGTTGGAGGCGCTCAAAGGCGCTTCCATCGAGGAAGAACACCACACTATCATGAGTGCGGTGATTCAGAAGGTTCACTTCGCCAAGAGCAGGTGACCGAAGCTCGCAGTAGCCTTCTAACAGCTTTGAGGTAAGAAGTTAAAATTATGTAATGTAATACCGCATAGATGTAGCCCCGATGCTCGGTTCGGTGTTTGGAAAGAAAAGCCGGATGAGGATCTAAAAGATATCTGTGAGGTTGCTAAAAATTATGTCAATATGGGTTTGCAGGTTGCGCTGCTGACCTCTGCCACCTCGATGCGGAGGTCGGTGCTTTGAAGCAGGACCTCGGCGGTCCGAGCAAGAGCTCGGCCGTGCCAAGAAGCAGCTCGAGGACAAAGAAGGTGAGTAACACCACTTTCAATAGTTACCTTCTGAGAAAAGGATTTAGGTTGCAATAAAAATAACAAGGATAACGTGGAGTGCTGCGGGGCCACAAGCGAGGTGGCAACCACGAAGGAGGCTGTGTCATGTCGACGCATATGCGGCCATGAACGGGCAGAGCGGGAAAAGCAGGAGGGCGGGTGGCGGAAGTGCGGCAAGAGCTCCGTGCTCTCATGGAAAAGCATGAGAGTTTGGGCGCGACTCAAAGACTCGAGTCCGAGCCTGCCTTGGCTCTCGAAGTGCCAAAGCCGCCAAGGCCGAGGCCCATAAGTCCTTCAGAGATTGAGGCGGTGAAGAAAATAGCGGCGGGTAAGGCATTTTTCATGCAAAGCAAGCATGTTAGTGTGAACTACGACACTTACCCGAATTCGGAGCTCTCGAGGCGTTTGCAGATCTGCCTCGCGGTGTCCGATGTCGCCGCATTCTACCGAGCCAAGGAGGGAGCTCAGCGGAGAAGGTCTTCTAGTCTCGATCGTTGAGGCCGGCCATCCGGTGCCCCTAGCGACCAGTGAAGCAGCTGGTCGAGCTCCACAAGGTAGCCGAGCAGGCCATGAAGGGCCTCATAGTCCGGTTTGTGGCTGGAGAGGCCATGCACAGGAGCTACTTTGGCCTCGTCGGCGGTGGTGGATGCGTGCCCTCGGGTGGAGGTCATCAGCGCTCCGCTTTGTATTGAAGGTGCTCGTCGGGCCCTTGCCCGCGCAAAGGTGCACAGGGGCAGGCTGGATGCGGAGAGGCTTATCATCGACGCCGCCGCCGGCAAGGAGTATCGACGCCCGAGATGTACTATAAGACTGTCCTGAAGGGTGCCCGCAAGATTGCGGATGAGTGACCCAGAGATGTAATTATTGAGTAGACTCGCTATGTGTTATCCTGTGCGCTGAAAACTTTGTTTATATGCGCTAAGCAACACTTGTTTGATTTAAAATATTACCTTCTGTGCGGCCGTTTATAAAATCTGAGAGATGGCAAGTCATCGGCTTCAGCCCCCATGCCACTAGTGCTGGGGTGTTCGGGATAAACTTGAGCACTTTTGTTCCCATTTTTGGGTCCATCTAGGGAGGCGCTCAACACAAAGAACAAGGCAACCAGACTTATAATGCTTGAACACTCTCACTTAGCCATAGAATTCTATAATTTTAAATTTCGGCGAAGCCCCTAGTATTCGGAAGACCGAGTTAGGGGCGCTATCCACGCCTTGGCCGGACATTATCTGGTTCTTCGCTCGAAGCGGCATAAGTCTTTAGGGACTCGAAAAGACCTCTCGAACAGCGACTAGTCTCTCGCCTTATCATGACAGTCAGTTTTAGCTTTCTCCATCGAGGCGCCGCCCAGCTCAACCGGGCGCAATCACGGTGGTTCTCCCAGTGCTACCTTAGCCGATGAGCGGGCGTAAGGTACCAAAACATGGGAGCCGGGCCAACCCAACTATTGACCCAAGACATGATTCGGAGCCGATTCATATAATGCTATAAGTTCGGGGTGCCGCACTTGTGAAAGTGTTCGGACTTATCACACCATAATGCGGGGAACATAAGCCCCTGGTGTATTCGGCCATACCAAATTGTACGGGTGCAAGATGTCATTAATGAACATATATGTAAAGTAATGCAATTATATGCAAAGAGTGCTGCATTATTTATTCAAGGAATTCTGCTATGAGTGCAGAACGATACAAATAGTGCGGTAAGCAAGGGATTGGACTAATTAGACGTGTCTCCCTCCAGGGGTAGGCTGCGGAATGGTGTATTTAACAAATTTAATGCTCGTAATGGAGACCACCTGAGTGTTCGGCGCAGCCTTTGTCCCTCCCTGGCTGTTGCATCGTGAGTTCGGCAGGTTCGCCGCCGGACAGGGCCTCTGGTGAACGGAGTCCTGTGTATAAAAAGAAGGAAAATAAAAAATAAAAAGAGCGACACACTTGGGGGCCCCTGGTGCGGTCGAGCCGCACTTTAGGTCAGTTGTGGTCGTGCCCCTCCTCCTATGCCCATGGTATCTCCAGAGTGTAATGATGTACGCGGAGAGCTGGTCTTGCAATCATGCGAGGGCTGGGGTTGGGGCCGCATTGCTACGCGAGCTCAGAACGTGCCAGGTGGTCTTGATTGATGTTGCTCTGGGCGTGTTTGGCCGTGTCCGATCGTTTAACGGCCGGACTCGAAAATTGCCTTAGAAGGCTGCTCTGTACTTCTGCCGCGAGAGCCGCTGTATGTTCCTCCGTTCGGAGGGAGCGTTCCGTATTTCCGTTGACCATGATGACTCCACGAGGGCCTGGCATCTTGAGCTTGAGGTATGCATAATGCGGCACCGCGTTGAACTTTGCGAACGCGGTTCGTCCGAGCAGAGCGTGATAGCCGCTGCGGAACGGAACTATGTCGAAGATTAACTCCTCACTTCGGAAATTATCCGGGGATCCGAAGACCACTTCCAGTGTGACTGAGCCTGTACAATTGGCCTCAACACCTGGTATGACGCCTTTGAAGGTCGTCTTTGTAGGTTTAATCCTTGAGGGGTCTATGCCCATCTTGCGCCTTTGTATCCGATAAAGCAGGTTCAGCTACTGCCGCCGTCCATCAGGACTCTCGTGAGGTGAAATCCATCGACGATTGGGTCTAAAACCAATGCGGCAAATCCGCCATGGTAGATACTGGTCGGATGGTCTCTTCGATCGAAAGTGATCGGGCAAGAGGACCATGGATTGAACTTTGGGGCGACTGGCTCCATCGCATATCGTCCCTCGATTGCACGCTTCGCTCCCTCTTGGGTATGTGGGTTGCGTATATCATGTTTACCGTCTACACTTGTGGGGAAGCCCTTCATCCTCTCTTGTTCGGCGGCGGGTCTCTTCCTCGTCATCATTGTGCAGCCCCTTGTCATTGTTTTCGCAATTAACTTGCTGCTGCTTGAATACCCAACAATCTCTGTTGGTGTGGTTAGCTGGTTTTGAAGTGCCATGTATCCGCAAGAGCGGTCGAGTATTCTCATCCAAATTGGACGGGCTCGGGGTGGTTCTTTTGAATGGCTTCTTCCACGACCGGGTTTAGAGCCTCGGAATCCGGCGTTGACTGCCGTATCCTCATTGTTGTCGCCGTTAACGCGGCGTTTGTTTTTGCTTCGACGCGACCTGCCATTGTGGTCCTTAGTATCCCTACTGCCAGCATTTTTACCGAGGTTGTTGCTGCGAGCTAGCCAGCTATCCTCTCCCGCACAGAAGCGGGTCATTAATGATGTGAGGGCTGCCATGGATTTCGGATTTTCCTATCCTAGGTGTCGGGCAAGCCACTCGTCGCAGATGTTATGTTTGAAGGCTGCGAGGGCCTCTGCATCCGGACAGTCAACGATTTGATTTTTCTTTGTTAAGAACCGTGTCCAGAATTGTCTGGCCGATTCGTCTGGCTGCTGAATTATGTGGCTTAGGTCATCGGCGTCTGGTGGTCGCACATATGTGCCCTGGAAGTTGTCGAGGAATGCGGCTTCCAGGTCCTCCCAACACCCAATTGACTCTGCGGGCAGGCTGTTAAGCCAATGCCGAGCTGGCCCTTTAAGCTTGAGTGGGAGATATTTGGTAGCATGGAGATCGTCACCGCGGGCCATATGGATATGAAGGAGATAATCCTCGATCCAAACCGCGGGGTCTGTTGTGCCATCGTAGGATTCGATGTTGACGGGTTTAAACCCTTCAGGGATTTGATGATCCATTACTTCGTCTATGAAGCATAGTGGGTCTTGGCGCCTCAGATTGAGCAATATCACGGCGTAGCTCAAGGGGCGTTATGCTGCTGTGTTCGCCCGCCGGAGTTATTGTATCCGCACGACTATATTCGCGTGGGTGGGGGCGCCACGTGATCCATAGATAGATCTGGATTGTCTTGCCTTGTCCTCCAATATATCTCGCAAGTCCGCGCGTTCCCGTAACCGTGCTTTTCGGCGGTCTTTGGGTACGTTCTTGATGGAGGGCCCGGATGCCTCTCTGTCGCGATCACGGGTGGTCGGTCGGCCGTGTGTCGCTGGTGATGAAGGTATGTATGCTTCCTCCTCTAATCGGGGAGCAACTTGCGTTTTGGGTAGCTCTTGGAGGGCATTCGAGTTCATACTCTTGACGCGAGGACCTCGGTCCATCCGTCGGCCAGCAGGTCTTGATCAGCTTGAAGCTGTTGCTGCTTTTCTTTAGGCTGTTTCTTCGTGGCCATTAGCTGCGTCTCAAAGCAGCTCTGTTCGACGGGATCCTCGAGCACGACAATTTGCCGTCGTCGAGGCTTGCCTCGTCTCCGGAGGGGGGTATGTAATTATCATCCTCGACCTCTTCGTCTGCCGCTCTCTCATGAGGGCTTGCTTCTGCATCCTCCTGCGCTGAATCTTGCCGGAGGGGGTTCTCTCTGGGGTGTTATTATCTCTTGTGCCGGAATCTCCATTCTTGCTGTGGCGGGATTTAGAGCGGCGCCGCTGACGTCGGCGCTTGGGCTGTTTCTTGAAGGAATCTGCCTCCGCTGCTTCTTCACCGTCCCCATCTTTTGGGGTATCCACCATGTATATGTCGTATGACGAGGTGGTCTTCCAGTGCCCTGTAGGCGCTGGTTCCTAATCGTCTCCGGCATCGTCGTCCATCCCGTCGATGTCTTCGGAGTCGTAGTCTAGCATGTCGGTTAGATCGTCGACAGTGGCTACAAAGTGGGTGGTGGGTGGGCTTTGAGTTTCGTCGTCCGCATCCCAACCATCCTGGCCGTAGTCCGGCCAGGGCTCTCTGGATAGCGAGAGATGTTTTAGCGAATTTAGGATGTCGCCAAAGGGTGAGTGCTAAAAGATGTCCGCAGCGGTGAACTTCATGATCGGCGCCCAATCGGATTCGATTGGCAGGGGCGCAGGAGGTTGAGTCCGCAGGAGTCCGCACCTCGAGTCACGAGCTTTATAAGGGACAAGGTCGGTGTTCGGCTCTATCTTTGTAGAAGTTGCAGCCCCGAGGCGGTGTCCAGCCACCCGTCCTCGTCTGCGATCGGCTCGAATCGTGGGTCGGAGCGAATTTGTGTGCGACCTCAAAGTCTTGTCCGGTGGCAGAGCAGATCATACCCATCGTGTGGTGTGGAGACGCTCGGCCGCGCTTGGATCCATCAAAGATCAAGCCTCGCGGATATCCGCCAGAAGTTTAGGCTTCCAAATCGACTGATGGCGGGCGTAGCTTCGATCTGCTCCGGATGGCCAAGTGAATTAGCCCGCAGTCAGCGCGGCCGCCGAATCTGAAGATTTGTCCGGGAGAAAAGTCTCACCCAGACTGCGTTGTTGTTGATTGAAGAAGCCATCAAGCCTATCGGTGGCGACACGGAGGAACTCTCGTTGAAAGCACCAATGTCGGTGTCAAAACCGGAGGATCTCGGTAGGGGGTCCCAAGCTGTGCGTCTAGGCGGATGGTAACAGGAGACAAGGGACACGATGTTTTTACCTGTGTTCGGGCCCTCTCGATGGAGGTAAAACCCTACTCCTGCTTGATTGATATTGATGATATGGGTAGTACAAGAGTGGATCTACCACAAGATCAAGGAGGCTAAACCCTAGAAGCTAGCCTATGGTATGATTGTTGTAATGGTTGTTAGTCCCACGGACTAAAACTCTCCGGTTTATATAGACACCGGGAGGGCTAGGGTTACAGTCGGTTACAATCGTAGGAGATCTACATATCCGTATCGCCAAGCTTGCCTTCCACGCCAAGGAAAGTCCCATCCGGACACGGGACGAAGTCTTCAGTCTTGTATCTTCATAGTCTTGGAGTCCGGCCGATGATGATAGTCCGGCTATCCGGACACCCCCTAGTCCAGGACTCCCTCAGGCGTTTTAACCCTTGAAGTTACTTTGGAATCTGGTGATGATGATATATATGTGAGCACTCCTTACTACTACTTCATTGGCCTGGGTAGTAGAATGGTGTTCAAACAGGAAGGTTTTAGTGATTTTCTCCAGGCATCGTCTATTGAAGTAAACAGCTTGGTGCTGATAACTTTCAAAGAGCATGATGGGAGGCTTGTTGTTATCTTCAATCTTCTGCCGCAGTGATGTTAGTTATAGCCTTTGAACATAAATGGATTTTGTTTAAAAATCTATGCTACGGGTTAATGTTGTCTAGATATATGAAACGATATGAACCTAAGTGTTCATTGCTGTTGTATGTTTGTAGAAGAGGTATGGTTGTGCATCTCTTTTAAAGATGTTCTTTTGGACGGATGTTATTTAATTGGGGTCATAGTTATCAATACAGTAGAGGAACGTGTGTTGTTTACTCTGAGGCACGGCTGTGCATCTCTTTTATGTGAGGCACGTGGATTAAGCAAATGAAGGCACGGAATTGAAGTCAGTGCAGGCACGGTCGTGAGGAGGCACGAGTATACTGAGAGCTACGTGTGTGCAGCCCCAAAGTTGTACGGGCGAGATACTATGGGTTTCATGCGAGAGGCACGTGTGTGTGTAGCACGTAGAGTTACTGTTGGTTTTATGTGATGCATGTGGATTGAGCAAAACGGAGGCATGGAATTATAGTCAGTACAAGCACGGTTGTGGAGGTATGGGTATACTGAGAGACGCGTCTGTGCAGCACCAAAGTTGCATTGGCGATCACGCGTGCGGAGCACGTAGAGTTACTGTGGGTTTCAAGTGAGGCACGTTGATCAAGCAAACAGAGGCACGGAAGTGCAGTCAGTACAAGCACGGTTGTGTGGAGGCACGGTTTTGAACCCTCTTGCTGTTGTCAAGATTCTAGAGGCACGGATGTACGACAATAGAGGCATCGGTCCGAATATCTGGTTAGAGGGGCTCGGTTAATGACGCACAGGTGTGTAGTCTCTAGGGTCACGGGTGCGTGGCACCACAGGCATGGATTGAGTAGACACTTAGTGAGTCACGCTTGTACATAGGTCAGTTGCACATAGTAGTGTAGTTTTGTGGCATCGTGCAGAACTGGTGTACGGAGAAGAACCTGTGTACAATAGCAAGGATGTTCTGAATGGAGTGTACAATAGCAAGGATGTTCTAAATGGATTGATACGTCTCCAACGTATCTATAATTTTTGATTGCTCCATGCTACTTTATCTACTGTTTTAGGCAATATTGCGCTTTATTATCCACTTTTATATTATTTTTGGGACTAACCTATTAACGGGAGGCCCAGCCCAGATTTGTTGTTTTATGCCTATTTCAGTGTTTCGAGGAAAAGGAATATCAGACGGAGTCAAAACGGAACGAAATCAACTGGAGAAGTTATTTTTGGAAGGAAAGCAACCCAGGGAACTTGGAGTGCACGTCAGGGGAGATACGGGCTGCCCACGAGGGTGGGCCCCCCTGGGCGCGCCCCCTACCTCGTGGGGCCCCCGTAGCTCCACCGACGTACCCCTTGCACCCATATATACCTACGTACCCTAAAACTTCCAGAACAGAAAATAGATCGGGAGTTCCGCCGCCGCAAGCCTCTGTAGCCACCAAAAACCTCTCGGGAGCCCTTCCCGGCACCCTGCCGAAGGGGGATCCCATCACCGGTGGCCATCTTCATCATCCCGGTGCTATCCATGACGAGGAGGGAGTAGTTCACCCTCGGGGCTGAGGGTATGTACTAGTAGCTATGTGTTTGATCTCTCTCTCTCTCTCTCTCTCGTGTTCTCTCTCGTGTTCCTCTATGGCACGATCTTGATGTATCCCGAGCTTTGCTATTGTAGTTGGATCTTATGATGTTTCTCCCCCTCTACTCTCTTGTGATGAATTGAGTTTCCCCTTTGAAGTTATCTTATTGGATTGAGTCTTTTATGAGAACACTTGATGTATGTCTTGCCGTGATTATCTGTGGTGACAATGGGATATCATGTGCCACTTGATGTATGTTTTGGTGATCAACTTGCAGGTTTCATGACATTGGGAACCTAGGCATAGGGGTAGGCACACGTTCTTGACTCTCCGATAGAAACTTTGGGGCACTCTTTGAAGTACTTTGTGTTGGTTGGATGAATCTGAGATTGTGTGATGCATATCGTATAATCATGCCCACGGATACTTGAGGTGACAATGGAGTATCTAGGTGACATTAGGGTTTTGGTTGATTTGTGTCTTAAGGTGTTATTCTAGTCCGAACTATTTTATAGATTGATCCAAAAGAATAACTTTGAGGTGGTTTCGTACCCTACCATAATCTCTACGTTTGTTCTCCGCTATTAGTGGGTTCGGAGTGACTCTTTGTTGCATGTTGAGGGCTTGTTATATGATCTATCTATGTTATTATTGTTGAGAGAACTTGCACTAGTGAAATTATGAACCCTAGGCCTTGTTTCCTATCATTGCAATACCGTTTACGCTCACGTTTATTACTTGTTACCTTGCTGTTTTTATTATTTCAGATTACAAAAACATTTATCTACCATCCATATTGCACTTGTATCACCATCTATTCACCTAACTAGTGCACATATACAATTTATCATTGTATTGGGTGTGTTGGGGACCCAAGAGACTTTTTGTTATTTGGTTGCAGGGTTGTTTGAGAGAGACCATCTTCATCCTACGCCTCCTACGGATTGATAAACCTTAGTCATCCACTTGAGGGAAATTTGCTACTGTCCTACAAACCTGTGCACTTGCAGGCCCAACAACGTCTACAAGAAGAAGGTTGTGTAGTAGACATCAAGCTCTTTTCTGGCGCCGTTGCCGGGGAGGTTAGCGCTTGAAGGTATATCTTTAGATCTTGCAATCGAATCTTTTTGTTTCTTGTTTTATCACTAGTTCAGTTTATAAAAGAAAACTAAAAAATGGAATTAAGGATGCCTCATATCCTTCATCTTTTTAATATCTTTGGTGAAAATGATGGGAAGGAAAATTGTGCTCAAGTACTAGAAGAAGAATTACATAGAATGCTTGGCATAAAATATGTGAATGATGAGCATGATTGCAATGTTGTTAGTATGAATTCCTTGAATATCCATGATGCTAATGATATGCAAATCCACAAGCTTGGGGAGGCTATGTTTGATGAAGATGATATTTTTTGTCCCCCAAGCTTTGATGAGCAAATTTACTATGATGAAAGCATGCCTCCTATCTATGATGATTATTGTGATGACACGTACGCTTTAAAGAATAATGATAACCATGAAACCTGTCATCTTGATCCTAATTTTAAATCATATGATAGTTATTTTGTTGAGTTTGCTCCCACTACTATTCATGAGAAGAATTTTGCTTATGAGGAGAGTAGTAAATTTTCTATGCTAGTAGATCATGAAAAGAATGCTTTAGGCTCTGGTTACATTGTTGAATTCATTCATGATGCTACTGAAAATTATTATGAGGGAGGAACATATGCTTGTAGGAATTGCAATAATATCAAGTTTCCTCTCTATGTGCTTCAAGTTTTGAAGCTATGCTTGTTTTACCTTCCTATGCTAGTTGATTATCGTTTCCATAAGTTGTTTGCTCACAAAATCCCTATGCATAGGAAGTGGGTTAGACTTAAAAGTGCTAGTCATATGCTTCATGATGCTCCCGTTATGTTTCAATTCTTATCTTTTATGTGAGCATCATTGTCATCATCATGCCTAGCTAGAAAGACATTTAAAGAAAAGCGCTTGTTGGGAGACAACCCAATATTTATCCTTACTATTTTTGTGTGTTCACATGATTATGACACTGTAGTAATCATGTTTTATAGCTTTTGTTTCAATAAAGTGCCAAGTAAGACCTTTAGGATGGCTTACGGTGAGAGTTGTGTTGATCCCGCTGAAAATCAGAAACTTTTGCACCCAGTAAATTAGTTTTGTTAATTCACAGAAACGTGCTTCTGATATGATTCTTTTTTATGTGGATTGGTACACGAATTTCTCAGGACTTCTTAATTCGGTAGGATTTTTGGAGTTCCAGAAGTATACGTTTGATACAGATTACTACAGACTGTTCTGTTTTTGACAGATCCTGTTTTCTATGTGTTGTTTGCTTATTTTGATGAATCTATGAGTGGTATCGGAGGGTATGAACCATAGATAAGTTGGATTACAGTAGATATTACATCAATATAAATTTAGAATGAGTTAATTACAGTACCAATGTGGTAGTTTTATTTTCTTATACTAACGGAGCTTACGAGTTTTCTGTTGAGTTTTGTGTTGTGAAGTTTTCAAGTTTTGGGTAAAGATTCGATGGACTATGGAATAAGGAGTGGCAAGAGCCTAAGCTTGGGGATGCCCAAGGCACCCAATATAGTATTCAAGAATATCCAAAAGCCTAAGCTCGGGGATGCCCCGGAAGGCATCCCCTCTTTCGTCTTCGTCTATCGGTAACTTTACTTGGAGCTATATTTTTACTCACCACATGATATGTGTTTTGCTTGGAGCGTCATTTCCTTTTGTTAGTTTTTGCTTGATGTCATTTATATTAATGTTTTGCATCTTTAGTTTCAATAAAGAAGTCAAGGATAGCCTTTGCCATGCTCATTTTGCTAGTATACATGTTGCTGTTTGAAAAACAGAAAGTTTACCGCTGTTGCAAAAATTCCCTAGAAAATTAAGAGAGTGGTATGATGTTGAATCTTTTTGCATATTGAGATATGATAAATTTATTACAGTGGGAATTTTAGTTCATAATTTTTGGTGTCAGGGAAGTATTGATACTCTTGCATTCTTTACAGACTGTACTGTTTTGGCAGATTGCTGTTATGTTTGCATTGTTTGCATATGTTTGCTTGATTAATGATTCTATTTGAGGATAGGAGTATTAAATATGCAGAGGCATTTAGTATGCAATGTTGAATAATAATGTTAGTGATTTGTTACAGTAGAAAATGATAAGGTTTTGCATTGGTTTATACTAACCTATCTCACGAGTTCTTGTTAAGTTTGTTGTGAATGAAGCTTTTGATAAAAAGAGAAACCATGATATGAGAGGATTTAAGAAGACACAAAACTTCAAGCTTGGGGATGCCCAAGGCACCCCAAGATAATATTTCAAGAAGACTCAAGCATCTAAGCTTGGGGATGCCCCGGTAGGCATCCCACCTTTCTTCTTCAACAACTATCGGTTAGTATCGGTTGAGCCTAAGTTTTTGCTTCTTCACATGAGTTGTGCTATCCTTGCAATGTTTTCTTTAGCTTTTCTTGCTGTTTGAATAAAGTATCAACATCTTAAATTCTTTAATGAGAGAGAGTCTTCGCATAGTTACATAATTATTTAGCTACTCATTGATCTTCACTTATATCTTTTGGAGTAGTTTGTCATTTGCTCTAGTGCATCACTTATACCTTTTAGAGCATGGTTGTAGTTTTATTTTGAAGAAATAGATGAACTCTCATACTTCACTTAGATTATTTTGAGAATCTTAAAGAGCATGGTAATTTTCTTAAAATCCTAATATACTTGGTATTCAAGATATGTGAAACTTTCTTTTCAGTGCGTTGAATACTAAGATAAGTTTGATGCTTGATAATTGTTTTGAGATATGGAGGTGATAATATCAAAGTCGTGCTAGTTGAGTAATTGTGAATTTGAGAAATGCTTGTGTTGAAGTTTGCAAGTCCCGTAGCATGCACGTATGGTTAAAGTTGTGTAACAAATTTGAAACATGAAGTGTACCTGGCTTGTGCATCCTTATGAGTGGCGGTCGGGGACGAGCGATGGTCTTTTCCTACCAATCTATCCCCCTAGGAGCATGCGCGTAGTACTTGATTTTGATGGCTTCTAAATTTTTGCAATAAGTATATGAGTTTTTTGACTAATGTTGAGTCCATGGATTATACACACTCTCACCTTTCCGCCTTTGCTAGCCTCTTGATGACGTGCATTGCCCTTTCTCACCTTGAGAGTTGGTGCAAACTTCACGGTGCATCAAACCCCGTGATACGATATGCTCTATCACACATAAACCTCCTTATATCTTCCTCAAAACAACCACCATACCTACCTATCATGGCATTTCCATAGCCATTCCGAGATATATTGCCATGCAACTTCCATCATCATCATGACATACATTACTTTTGTCATATTGCCATTGCATGATCATGTAGTTGACATCGTATTTGTGGCAAAGCCACCATGCATTATTTTTCATACATGTCACTCTTGATTCATTGCACCATCCCGGTACACCGCCGGAGGCATTCATATAGAGTCATATCTTGTTCTAAGCTTCGAGTTGTAATCCTCATGTTGTAATCAATAGAAGTGTCATGATCATCATTATTAGAGCATTGCCCAAAAAAGGGAAGGCCAAAAAAAGAAAAAAAGAGAAAGGCCCAAAAAAAGGGCAATGCTACTATCTCTCTTCCACACTTGTGCTTCAAAGTAGCACCTTGTTCTTCATGTAGCGAGTCTCATATATTGTGCTTCAAAGTAGCACTTTGTTCTTCATGTAGTGAGTCTCATAAGTTGTCTTTTTATACTAGTGGGAATTTTTCATTATAGAACTTGGCTTGTATATTCCTACGATGGGCTTCCTCAAATGCCCTAGGTCTTCATGAGCAAGCGAGTTGGATGCACACCCACTAGTTTTCTTTTGTTGAGCATACATAGCTCTAGTGCATCCGTTGCATGTCAGTCCCTACTCCTCATGTTGACATCAATTAATGGGCATCTCCATAGCTCGTTGATTATCCTCGTCAATGTGAGACTTTCTCCTTTTTTTGTCTTCTCCACACAATCCCCATCATCATATTCTATTCCACCCATAGTGTTATTTTCATGGCTCGCGCACATGTATTGCATGAAGGTTGAAAAAGTTTGAGATTATTTGAGTATGAAGCAATTGCTTGGCTTGTCATCGAGGGTATAGAAGTTGGGAACATCTTTGTGTGAAGAAAATGAAGCATAGCCTAACTATATGATTTTGTAGGGATGAACTTTCTTTGGCCATGTTATTTTCAGAAGACATGATTGCTTTCATTAGTATGCTTGAAGTATTATTATTTTTATGTCAATATGAACTTTTGTCTTGAATCTTTTGGATCTGAATATTCATATCACAAGTAAGAAGAATTACATTGAAATTATGCTAAAGTATCACTCCGCGTCAAAAATTCTTTTTTATCATTTACCTACTCGAGGACGAGCAGGAATTAAGTTTGGGGATGCTTGATACGTCTCCAACATATCTATAATTTTTGATTGCTCCATGCTACTTTATCTACTGTTTTAGGCAATATTGGGCTTTATTATCCACTTTTATATTATTTTTGGGACTAACCTATTAACCGGAGGCCCATCCAGATTCTTTGTTTTATGCCTATTTCGGTGTTTCGAGGAAAAGGAATATCAGACGGAGTCAAAACGGAACGAAATCAACTGGAGAAGTTATTTTTGGGAGGAAAGCAACCCAGGGAACTTGGAGTGCACGTCAGGGGAGATACGGGCTGCCCACAAGGGTGGGGGCGCCCACCCCCCCCCCCCGAGTGCGCCCCCTACCTCGTGGGGCCCCCGTAGGTCCACCGACGTACCTTGTGCACCCATATATACCTACGTACCCTAAAACTTCCAGAACAAAAAATAGATCGGGAGTTCCGCCGCCGCAAGCCTCTGTAGCCACCAAAAACCTCTCGGGAGCCCTTCCCGGCACCCTGCCGGAGGGGGATCCCATCACTGGTGGCCATCTTCATCATCCCGGCGCTATCCATGATGAGGAGGGAGTAGTTCACCCTCGGGGCTGAGGGTATGTACCAGTAGCTTTGTGTTTGATCTCTCTCTCTCTCTCTCTCGTGTTCTCTCTTGTGTTCCTATGTGGCACGATCTTGATGTATCCCGAGCTTTGCTATTGTAGTTGGATCTTATGATGTTTCTCCCCCTCTACTCTATTGTGATGAATTGAGTTTCCCCTTTGAAGTTATCTTATTGGATTGAGTCTTTTATGAGAACACTTGATGTATGTCTTGCCGTGATTATTTGTGGTGACAATGGGATATCATGTGCCACTTGATGTATGTTTTGGTGATCAACTTGCGGGTTTCGTGACATTTGGAACCTATGCATAGGGGTTGGCACCGGTTCTTGACTCTTCGATAGAAACTTTGGGCCACTCTTTGAAGTACTTGTGCTGGTTGGATGAATATGAGATTGTGTGATGCATATCGTATAATCATGCCCATGGATACTTTAGGTGACAATGGAGTATCTAGGTGACATTAAGGTTTTGGTTGATTTGTGTCTTAAGGTGTTATTCTAGTAGCGAACTCTTTTATAGATTGACCCAAAAGAATAACTTTGAGGTGGTTTTGTTCCCTACCATAATCTCTACGTTTGTTCTCCGCTATTAGTGGGTTCGGAGTGACTCTTTGTTGCATGTTGAGGGCTTGTTATATGATCTATCTATGTTATTATTGTTGAGAGAACTTGCACTAGTGAAAGTATGAACCCTAGGCCTTGTTTCCTATCATTGCAATACCGTTTACGCTCATGTTCATTACTTGTTACCTTGCTGTTTTTATTATTTCAGATTACAAAAACCTTTATCTACCATCCATATTACACTTGCATCACGATCTCTTCGCCGAACTAGTGCACCTCTACAATTTACCATTGAATTGGGTGTGTTGGGGACACAAGAGACTTTTTGTTATTTGGTTGCAGGGTTGTTTGAGAGAGACCATCTTCATCCTACGCCTCCTACCGATTGATAAACCTTAGGTCATCCACTTGAGGGAAATTTGCTACTGTCCTACAAACCTGTGCACTTGTAGGCCCAACAACGTCTACAAGAAGAAGGTTGTGTAGTAGACATCATGGACGAGGGGTGTTTGATGTGAAATGGAGGCAAGGATTTTTTTTTCCAATGTGGTTAAGGTAACAAAGTTCTCGTGGCTTGTGACTGTGTACCGAATGATCTTCTGCAATATTTATGATTTGTTCACCAATGTTTAATAAGCATTGTACTGAAAGTTTACAACGATATCATCACATATTCTTGTAAATGCACGATGCATCTTGTAAAGGTTGAGTATGGAAATTATAATACAATATCATGCGAGATATCTCTCGTTCTATAATCATGGATACAATATATGCTTGCTCAGTACTGGGACATAACTTACTAATTGCATTTAGACATGCAAAACGTAGTATGTATTTGTACATGAGCACAGCACTGTGTTCAAAGTTAAAACGTAAAATAGTAATACAATACACACAGCATTTTTGAGCAACAACAAACATATTTACAACATAGGTTCATACGATCCAAATTAGTACATGAGCACACCACTGTGTTCAAAGTTCAAACGTAAAATAGTAATTCAATACACACAACATCTTTGAGCAAGAACAAACATATTTACAACATAGGTTCATACAATCCAAATTATGCTAATAGTAGTTCCTACTAGTTTAATGTAGACATCCATTTTCTCGCAATTTACCAACCACTGTTTCCCTTCTGGCGCTTCAAGCCGCTGGAAGATCCCTCGTCATTGCTCTTACGTGGGCGGAGTCTTTCTTTCATTGGTTGTTGGTGGAGGAGACGTAGCCCATTCTTGATGATTAGGATTCTGCGGTACAACTCGTAGCTAACATACCCGTCCTTTGCCGCGTACTCAAGGTGTATAGGGGAAAGTGGCTTCCTCTCCCAGAACTGGTGCTTCTCCTTTGGGAATGATTTCTTCATGTTCTTGTATGAGGGGTCGATGATGGCCGCTGCAAGGTCACCCATGGAGTCCCATTCTCCACCACCCTTGATGCAGAATAGCCTCTGGATGTCGACGTGGTGCTCATCTGGAATTCTGATGCATGCACGAGCAAGCATGGTCTTGTCGTTCCTGGTGTCGATGCTAGTGAAAGTAACCTCTTTCCGTTGCAGGAAGTCAACTAACGCCTGGGAGCGCTTGGATCTGCAGTAGTGGTATACAAGGACATGCTCGCGCATGGCAAGTTGGACGACGGCGATCCCTTGTCGTATGTAACTGCTCTTACATGTGTACTCGAGGTCGAGGCCGATGAACTTGTTCTTCTCCTCCTTTAGCCATTCTTCGTACTTGTTGATGATCGGCTGCACGGTCCTTGGGTCGTTGGTGTACACCACCTCGAGTACGGTTGTACCGTGGGTAGTGATGTGTTCGGTGAGTGTTGTTAGTTTCCCGTCGTCCATGGCTGGAGGTGTGCGGTGGTGAACTGCGACCGGCGAGAAACTTTTGAGGAAGAGGATGAAATGGAGTCGGAAAAGTGAAAGGGTTCTTTTGTTGTGCAGAAAAGGAAACCGCCAAAGAGTAGTTGCTAGTCACACGGCGGTTCCAGACGTAGAATTTCAGAAACAGGGGTTTGTTTTATCTGTTTTTTTAAGATTTTCACTTGTCTTGTTCATTGAATTTTTTTATTTGTTGTGTGCTGCCTGCGTGATGCATCTTTGGCTGTGAAAGTAGTCGTGTAAACGGTAGAACACTCAGCAGATGCATGGTCGTGCCTTCGTTGTGAAACGTTTTTTTCAATTAATAATCTTCCTTGGTTAGGGAGGCATGGTTTTTATTGTTATTCGGTGCACAAGTGTGTGTTTAGGAAAAGTTGAAGTAAATATAGTTTGGACTTGAAAACGGAGTCCTGTTTGGTTTTTAATTGAGATATGTTTCGCTAGATGGTTTGAATAAGTTTGATAACATCGCATTGCTAGAGGTTTTGAATCACAAACTGATTCTTGCTACTACTTCATTGGCTTGGGTAGTAGAATGGTGTTCAAACAGGAAGGTTTCAGTGATTTTCTCCAGGCATCGTCTATTGAAGTAAACAGCTTGGTGCTGATAACTTTCAAAGAGCGTGATGGGAGGCTTGTTGTTATCTTCAACCTTCTACCGCAGTGATGTTAGTTATAGCCTTTGAACATAAGTGGATTTTGTTTAAAAATCTATGCTACGGGTTAATGTTGTCTAGATATATGAAACGATATGAACCTAAGTGTTCATTGTTGTTGTATGTTTGTAGAAGAGGTATGGTTGTGCATCTCTTTTAAAGATGTTCTTTTGGACGGATGTTATTTAATTGGGGTCATAGTTATCATTACAGTAGAGGCACATGTGTTGTTTACTCTGAGGCACGGCTGTGCATCTCTTTTATGTGAGGCACGTGGATTAAGCAAATGAAGGCACGGAATTGAAGTCAGTGCAGGCACGGTCGTGAGGAGGCACGAGTATACTGAGAGCTACGTGTGTACAACGCCAAAGTTGTACGGGCGAGATACTATGGGTTTCATGCGAGAGGCACGTGTGTCTGTGTAGCACGTAGAGTTACTGTTGGTTTTATGTGATGCACGTGGATTGAGCAAAACAGAGGCATGGAATTATAGTCAGTACAAGCACGGTTGTGGAGGTACAGGTATACTGAGAGACGCGTCTGTGCAGCACCAAAGTTGCATTGGCGATCACGTGTGCGGAGCACGTAGAGTTACTGTGGGTTTCAAGTGAGGCACGTTGATCAAGCAAACAGAGGCACGGAAGTGCAGTCAGTACAAGCACGGTTGTGTGGAGGCACGGTTTTGAACCCTCTTGCTGCTGTTAAGATTCTAGAGGCACGGATGTACGACAGTAGAGGCATCGGTCCGAATATCTGGTTAGAGGGGCTCGGTTAATGACGCACAGGTGTGTAGTCTCTAGGGTCATGGGTGCGTGGCACCACAGGCATGGATTGAGTAGACACTTAGTGAGTCATGCTTGTACATAGGTCAGTTGCACACAGTAGTGTAGTTTTGTGGCATCGTGCAGAACTGGTGTACGGAGAGGAACCTGTGTACAATAGCAAGGATGTTCTGAATGGACGGAGCGGTGTTTGATTTGGATCACGTGATCACTTAGAGGATTAGAGGGATGTCTATCTAAGTGGGAGTTCTTAAGTAATATGATTAATTAAACTTTAATTTATCATGAACTTAGTCCTGGTAGTATTTGTATATCTATGTTGTAGATCAATATCTCGCGTTGTTGCTCGTCGTTTATGTTTTGATATGTTCCTAGAGAAAACTAAGTTGAAAGATATTAGTAGCAATGATGCGGATTGGATCCGTGATCTGAGGATTACCCTCATTGCTGCACAGAAGAATTATGTCCTTAATGCACTACTAGGTGACAGAACTATTGCAGGAGCATATACAAACATTATGAACGTTTTTACAAAAGCTCGGTATGATGACTACTTGATAGTTTAGTGCACCATACTTTACGGCTTAGAACCGGGACTTCAAAAATGTTTTGAACGCCACGGAGCATATAAGATGTTCCAAGAGTTGAAATTGGTATTTCATACTCATGCCCGTGTCGAGAGGTATGAGACCTCTGACAGTACTTTGCCTACAAGGTGGAGGAGAATAGCTCAACGAGTGAGCATGTGCTCAGATTGTCTGAGTACTACAATTGCTTGAATCAAGTGGGAGTTAATCTTCCAGATAAAATAGTAATTGACAAAGTTCTCTAGTTACTATCACCAAGTTACTAGAACTTCGTGATGAACTATAATATACGAGGGATAACAAAAGTAATTCCCGAGCTCTTCGCGATGCTAAAATCGACGAAGGTAGAAATCAAGAAAAACATCAAGTGTTGATGGTTGACAAGACCACTAGTTTCAAGAAAAGGGGCAAAGGGAAGAAGGGGAACTTCAAGAAGAACGGCAAGCAAGTTGCTGCTCAAGTGAAGAAGCCCAAGTCTGGACCTAAGCCTGAAACTGAGTGCTTCTACAGCAAAGGGACTGGTCACTGGAAGCGGAACTACCCCAAGTATTTGGTGGATAAGAAGGATTGCAAAGTGGACAAAGCTATATTTGATATACATGTTATTGATGTGTACTTTACTAGTGTTTATAGCAACCCCTCAGTATTTGATACTGGTTCAGTTGCTAAGAGTAGTAACTCGAAATGGGAGTTGCAAAATAAACAGAGACTAGTTAAGGGTGAAGTGACGATGTGTGTTGGAAGTAGTTTCAAGATTGATATGATCATCATTCCACACTCCCTATACTTTCGGGATTAGTGTTAAACCTAAATAAATGTTATTTGGTGTATGCGTTGAGCATGAATATGATTTGATCATGTTTATTGCAATACAGTTATTCATTTAAATTAGAGAATAATTGTTGTTCTGTTTATATGAATAAAACCTTCTATGGTCATACACACCAACGAAAATGGTTTGTTGGATCTCGATCGTAGTGATACACATATTCATAATATTGAAGCCAAAAGATGCAAAGTTAATAATTATAGTGCAACTTATTTGTGGCACTGCCGTTTAGGTCATATTGGTGTAAAGCGCATGAAGAAACTCCATGCTGATGGACTTTTGGAATCACTTGATTATGAATCACTTGATGCTTGCAAACCATGCCTCATGGGCAAGTTGACTAAGACTCCGTTCTCCGAAACAATGGAGCAAGCAACTGACTTATTGGAAATAATACATACTAATGTATGAGGTCCGATGAGTGTTAAGGCTTGCGGCAAGTATCATTATTTTCTGACCTTCACAGATGATTTGAGCAAATATGGGTATATCTACTTGATGAAACACAAGTCTGAAACATTTGAAAAGTTCAAAGAATTTCAGAGTGAAGTGGAGAATCATCGTAACAAGAAAATAAAAGTTTCTACGATATGATCGCAGAGGTAAAATATTTGAGTTACGAGTTTGGCCTTCAGTTAAAACAATGTGAAATAGTTTCACTACTCACGCCACCTGGAACACCACAGTGTAATGGTGTGTCCGAATGTCGTAACCGTACTTTATTAGATATGGTGCAATCTATGATGTCTCTTACCGATTTACCACTATCGTTTTGGGGTTATGCATTAGAGACAACTGCATTCACGTTAAATAGGGCACCATCTAAATCCGTTGAGACGACACCATATGAACTATGGTTTGGCAAGAAACCAAGGTTGTCGATCTTAAAGTTTGGGGTTGCAATGCTTATGTGAAAAAGTTTCATCCAGATAAGCTCAAACCCAAATCGGAGAAATGTTTCTTCATAGTATACCCAAAGGAGACAGTGGGGTACACCTTCTATCACAGATCCGAAGGCAAGATCTTTGTTGCTGAGAGTGGATCGTTTCTAGAGAAGGAGTTTCTCTCGAAAGAAGTGAGTGGGAGGAAAGTAGAACTTGATGAGGTAACTGTACCTGCTCCCTTATTGGAAAGTAGTTCATCACAGAAATCTGTTCCTGTGACTCCTACACCAATTAGTGAGGAAGCTAAAGATGATGATCATGTAACTTCAGATCAAGTTACTACCAAACCTCATAGGTAAACCAAAGTAAGATCCACACCAGAGTGGTACGGTAATCCTGTTCTGGAGGTCATGTTACTTGACCATGACGAACCTACGAACTATGAGGAAGCGATGATGAGCCCAGATTCCGCAAAATGGTTTAAGGCCATGAAATCTGAGATGGGATCCATGTATGAGAACAAAGTGTGGACTTTGGTTGACTTGCTCGATGATCGGCAAGCCATAGAAAATAAATGGATCTTCAAGAGGAAGACGGACGCTGCTAGTAGTGTTACTATCTACAAAGCTAGACTTGTCGAAAAAAGATTTTTTTGACAAAGTTCAAGGTGTTGACTACGATGAGATTTTCTCACTCGCAGCGATGCTTAAGTCTGTCCGAATCATGTTAGCAAATTGCCACATTTTATGAAATCTGGTGAATGGATGTCAAAACTACATTTCTTAATGGATTTCTTAAAGCAGAGTTGTATATGATGCAACCAGAAGGTTTTGTCGATCCTAAAGGTGCTAAAAAAATATGCAAGCTCCAGCGATCCATTTAAGGACTGGTGCAAGCCTCTCGGAGTTGGAATAAACGCTTTGATAGTGCGATCAAAGCATTTGGTTTTATACAGACTTTTGGAGAAGCCTGTATTTGAAAGTGAGTGGGAGCTCTGTAGCATTTGTTATATTATATGTGGATGACATATTTCTGATTGGAAATGATACAAAATTTCTGGATAGCATAAAGGGATACTTGAATAAGAGGTTTTCAATGAAAGACCTCGGTGAAGCTGCTTATATATTGGGCATCAAGATCTATAGATATAGATCAAGACGCTTAATTGGACTTTCACAAAGCACATACCTTGACAAAGTTTTGAAGAAGTTCAAAATGGATCAAGCAAAGAAAGGGTTCTTGCCTGTGTTACAAGGTGTGAAGTTCAGTAAGACTCAATGCCTGACCACTGCAGAAGATAGAGATAAGATGAAAGATGTTCCCTATGCTTCAGCCATAGGCTCTATCATATATGCAATGCTGTGTACCAGACCTGATGTGTGCCTTGCTATAAGTCTAGCAGGGAGGTACCAAAGTAATCCAGGAGTGGATCACTGGACAACGGTCAAGAACATCCTGAAATACCTGAAAAGTACTAAGGATATGTTTCTCGTTTATGGAGGTGACAAAGAGCTCATCGTAAACGGTTACGTTGATACAAGCTTTGACACCGATCTGGATGACTCTAAAGTCTCGATCTAGATACATATTGAAAGTTTGAGCTATTAGCTAGAGTAGCTCCGGGCAGAG
This sequence comes from Aegilops speltoides, assembly GCA_021437245.1. NCBI lineage: Eukaryota > Viridiplantae > Streptophyta > Magnoliopsida > Poales > Poaceae > Aegilops > Aegilops speltoides. The sequence continues at coordinate 60,890,293 of CM038142.1, forward strand.
CATTGTAGACATAGAAATTTGCAAAATACTTACGGATCTGAATGTGACAGGCCCGTTGACTAAAATTATCTCACAAGCAAAACATGATCACACCTTAGTACTCTTTGGGTGTTAATCACATAGCGATGTGAACTAGATTACTGACTCTAGTAAACCCTATGGGTGTTGGTCACATGTCGATGTGAACTATGGGTGTTAACCACATAAAGATGTGAACTATTGATGTTAAATCACATGGCGATGTGAACTAGATTATTGACTCTAGTGCAAGTGGGAGACTGAAAGAAATATGCCCTAGAGGCAATAATAAAGTTACTATTTATATCATTATTTCATGATAAATGTTTATTATTCATGCTAGAATTGTATTAACCGGAAACTTGATACATGTGTGAATACATAGACAAACATAGTGTCACTAGTATGCCTCTACTTGACTAGCTCGTTGATCAAAGATGGTTATGTTTCCTAGCCATTGACATGAGTTGTCATTTGATTAACGGGGTCACATCATTAGGAGAATGATGCAATTGACTTGACCCATTCTGTTAGCTTAGCACACGATCGTTTAGTATTCTGCTATTGCTTTCTTCATGACTTATACATGTTCCTATGACTACGAGATTATGCAACTCCCGTTTACCGGAGGAACACTTTGTGTGCTACCAAACGTCACAACGTAACTGGATGATTATAAAGGTGCTCTACAGGTGTCTCTGAAGGTACTTGTCGGGTTGGCGTATTTCGAGATTAGGATTTGTCACTCCGATTGTCGAAGAGGTATCTCTGGGCCCACTCGGTAATGCGCATCACTATAAGCCTTGCAATCATTGCAACTAATGAGTTAGTTGCGGGATGATGTATTATGGAACGAGTAAAGAGACTTGCCGGTAACGAGATTGAACTAGGCATTGAGATACCGACGATCGAATCTCGGGCAAGTAACATACCGATGACAAAGGGAACAACGTATGTTGTTATGCGGTTTGACCAATAAAGATCTTCGTAGAATATGTAGGAGCCAATATGAGCATCCAGGTTCCACTATTGGTTATTGACCGGAGACGTGTCTCGCTCATGTCTACATAATTCTCGAACCCGTAGGGTCTGCACGCTTAAAGTTCGATGACGGTTATATTATGAGTTTATGTGTTTTGATGTACCGAAGGTAGTTCGGAGTCCCGCGTGAGATCGGGGACATGACGAGGAGTATCGAAATGGTCGAGACGTAAAGATCGATATATTGGACAACTATATTCGGACATCGGAAAGGTTCCGAGTGATTCGGGTATTTTTCAGAGTACCGGGAAGTTACGGGAATACGAGGAAGAAGCAATGGGCCTTAATGGGCCTTAGTGGGAAGGAGAGGCAGCAGCCAGGAGGTGGCACGCGCCCCTCCTAAGCCCGGTCCGAATTGGACAAGGGGTTTGGGGCGCGGCCCCCCTCTCCCTTCCTTCTCCTCTCCCCTCCCCTCCTTTCCCCCCTTCTCCTAGTTGGACTAGGAAAGGAGGAAACCTACTCCTACTAGGAGTAGGAATCCTTCCTTGCTCCTTTATATACGGGGGCAGGGGGCACCCCATATACACAACAATTGATCGTTTGATCTTTTAGCCGTGTGCGGTGCCCCCCTCCACCATAGTCCACCTCGATAATACTGTAGCGGTGCTTAGGCGAAGCCTTTCGTCGGTAGAACATCACCATCTTCACCATGCCGTCGTGCTGAAGAAACTCTCCCTCAACACTCGGCTGGATCGGAGTTCGAGGGACGTCATCGGGCTGAACGTGTGCTGAACTCGGAGGTGTCGTGCGAAAGGTACTTGATCGGTCGGATCGTGAAGACGTACGACTAAATCAACCGCGCTGTGCTAACGCTTTCGCTTTCGGTCTACGAGGGTACATAGACAACACTCTCCCCTCTCATTGCTATGCATCACCATGATCTTGCGTGTGCGTAGGATTTTTTTTGAAATTACTACGTTCCTCAACGGCTATATCATTCAATTTAGTAAGATGTGCCACAACAGTTTCAGATTCATAGCCATAAAAAGGATCAGATTCAACCAAAGTAATTATATCAGGATCAACAGAGAATTCATAATCCTTATCAGTAACAAAGATAGGTGAAGTAGCATAAGCGGGATCATATTTCATTCTATCATTCAAAGATTTTTGTTTAAGCTTAGCTACTAATTTCTTAAGATCACTTCTATCATTGCAAGCAAGAAAGTCTCTTTTAGTTTCTTCATCCATAATATAGCCCCCTGGCACAATGGGCAATTCATATTTATTAGGGGTAGAGCCTCCATAATCACTATCTTTAATATTATCAATAATTTCATTTTCTCTAGCCCTAGCAAGTTCTTCATCAAGAAATTCACCAAGTGGCACAGTAGTATCAAGCATAGAAGTATTTTCATCATAAGTATCATGCATAGCAGAAGTGGCATCATCAATAACATGCGACATATCAGAGCTAATAGCAGTAGCAGGTTTATGTGTCGCAAGCTTACTCAAAATAGAAGGAGAATCAAGTGCAGAGCTAGATGGCATTTCCTTACCTCCCCGCGTAGTTGAGGGATAAATTTTAGTTTTCTCGTCTTTCAAGTTCTTCATAGTGACCAGCAGATATAAATCCCAAGTGACTCAAAGAATAGAGCTATGCTCCCCGGCAATGACGCCAGAAATTAGGCTTGATAACCCACAAGTGTAGGGGATCGCAACAGCTTTTGAGGGTAGAGTATTCAACCCAAATTTATTGATTCGACACAAGGGGAGCCAAAGAATATTCTCAAGTATTAGCAGCTGAGTTGTCAATTCAACCACACCTGGAAACTTAATATCTGCAGGAAAGTGTTTAGTAGCAAAGTAATATGATAGTAGTGGTAACAGTAGCAAAGGTAACGGTAGCAAAAGTAATATTTTGGGGTTTTGTAGTTGATGGTGTCCTGGATTAGGGGGTACTCACCACGTCGTCTCTCGATCAGTTATATTGGGCCGAGGACCCTGTGGCCGCATACTCATGGGCCAGTTCGGACAACCCCTGCCGCATACAAGGAAGACTCCATAACACTTGGCGCCCAAGACAAGGAATCTCCTAAACCCTAGGCCTCCGGTGTCTTATATAAACCGAGGCCAGGCTAGTCGATAGACAATCTCATATTCATTACTACAATCTCGTGGTAGATACATGTACTCTGTACTACACCCAATGAATACAATAAAAAGCAGCATGTAGGGTATTATCTCATCAAGAGAGCCCGAAGCTAGGTAAAACTTCGTGTCCATGTTACCATCACTACAAGATGCCTAGCTTAGGACCCCTACTACGAGATCCGCCGGTTTTGACACTGACATTGATGCTTTCATTGAGAGAGTCTGTTGGGTGATCGTCACGGATTGATGGGATGATCAGGTGTTATATTTCCACTTTATTCTGTTTTGCATAGATCAAATTGTTCGCAAAAGTGTCTTTGCTTTGTTTGCAGATCGAGATCGCGGAAAAATTTGTTCAACCGATCAACAATTCTATGGATCCGCCGTCGCGCGGATATGTTTTTTGGACAGAAGGTATGCGTCGGTATACTGGCGCTAGATGGCGGCGCGCGCTTAGAGCGGCGGCGGCAGGATGTTCGGCGGCCGAGCTCTACGTCAAGATCGGATCAATCAAGCTGATACGTGTGCCCTACGCTGAGATTTGTGGACCTGCTGTAACAGAAAAAGAAAACGGGGATCAGCGGCCGCTACCGCTTTTCAGGTTCCGCATGTGGTCCTCAGGACAGCCATGGGCCGTACACCTTTTTTTCAGGTTTGCGTGTGATCAACCAAGGTCATGCTAGTTCTTCTTCACGTGATCCACCAGGGAAGTAAATCAATTCCTTAAATAGTAGCACTATTTGTCTAAGCACAGCACGTCTGTTAAGGTTCAATCAATGGATAGAACGTCTCAGCTTTTGCTCACGTGATGGTAAAATTTAATGTTTGATTCTTGGTTGCTCTTTCTCAATTGCCATTACAACTTCTCGTGGAGGCCGGTCTGCCTGGATCGCCTAGGACGTAGAAGAATTTCCTCTTCGGTCCGCTACGCGCAGAATAAATCTGGTTTTATTTCTCCTAACTATTCATTAAGCGCCTAAAAATATTACGCCGAATATTCCCTATCGGCTTGTACTGCACTATTTTTTGCAGAGAAAATTTACCGACCCTCATACATGGCGTCGGTCTGTCCAATCCCAGCGCAGTCACATGGAGATCCGATCCTTTTTCTTTGCTTTATTCATTATTTGATTATACATGGAAATAATCTGCGCTTTGGACTAGTGGTTTACTTTTCCATCTACTTTTCATGTATCACAATTAATGGTCTACACCCCTCACGTACTAGCATGGGTATGATCAAAAGTGTGCTAATTATTTCATAATTCGGAGCCGGGATTCTTATCAGCAGATAGACGGACACTGCCGGTGCGACACGGTCTACACCATGTGTTGAAACTTCGTCACGGCATCGGCGTAATGCCTCGAAACTGCCGTCGCTCAAGCTCCGACCTACATCGATGCCAGTGCGTTGCTGATTTGATCTCAACGCACATGCTATATTCCTTGAATTACTTACTTCGCTTAAGTTAAATACTTACTTTTGTCGGGCACTGTTTTATGTGCACAGGTAAACAGACGTCGACTGGTCTACGTCGTCACCACGGCTTTGCTGCACCTGTTTGCGACACATCGGCTGACGACGGGGCTCCGGGTGTCGCCCTGCCGACCTGCGCCCTATGAATTTAGGCTTCGTCGGGCCCTCATTGTGGCATTAATGACCCGCGTCGACACCGTCCTCGGCATCCAGGATATATTTGTCGAATTATCAACTTCGCATAAATAAACTATGCATTTTTTTATTGTTATTATTTTTGGTTTGCACTATTTTATCTGTGCAGGCTATTGACTTAGACCGGGTCGTGCTGTCACCTCCGCGTGCCGACGTCGTCGCCCCACTTTTGTCGACCAAATTGTGTCGTCACTTTGCTGACGTGGGGACTCCAACGTCACATTATCGACCTGCTCCGTCAACTTGGTCGGACTGGGGGTTTCGCCTCATCACTTCGGAATGCCGAACTCCTCGCTCGGCCGTGCTATGTCACCACTTCGGAATGCCGAACTCCTCGCTCGGCCGTGCTGTGTCACCCTTTCGGAATGCCGAGCTCTTCGCTCTGCCATCTCGGGACTGGCTTGGGGGCTGGAACCTTGTCCCGCATCAAGCTCGGACCGCGTCATCAATTCCGAACACACTGACCAGCTAAGTCACTTTGATGCCCAAAAACTTTCAGTTTTAAATTTTGTTCGTTTCGACCAAGCATTATACTTTTTTGGCAAAAAGTTGTTTGTGAAAACCTCCTTGTCAAAACTTCGTTTGTGACACACAAATTCAAATACCCCGTTTATTTGGGGGCTTCCTTTATGAAGCCTTTCCTCTTGCAAATGATTATACTTGTACGGCTTCGTTCCTTGTTCGTGTATTACGCCACAATATGCACCATGTTGACTTAAGCGATTTGCAAGCTGGGTTGCCTTGCTCCTGTGTTTACCCCTACGTTCCCGATTGTTCGGCTAGGGAGTAAAGGGAGCACCTCTGCTATTGTCACGATCGGGTCATCCGAGCCGGACCTTAGACTGGGTGAAGCCAAAAGTTAGCGCTCTTATTGTTTTCAATTATGGTCGGCACACAACGGAACTCATGAGTACAAAAAATCTATTGCACAAGTCTCATAGTAACACTGAGCACCGAAGAAAGGTATCAGTGGGGGTACTATTTTTTCGAAGATGCTTCTTACACTTTGTCAGTAATATAGCATAAGTTCCCTGAGCGCGCTTTGTCTGTTACAGCCTTATGGCCTGATTGCCTGGTTATCGCAAACACCGTTGATATTCTCGACAGGTGGAGTACATAACACTTTTCGGCCCTTGACCGAAGAGGGAGAAGCCGACGGTCGGTTAAGACGCGTATAAAGTTCGGGTGAACACAGATATGATATAAGTACTTTGGTACATACAATCATTATACATAAAATTCTTTTACCCAAGTCACTCGGGGGCTCTTAAATTTGCATGAGCCGTTTTACAATAAATATTTCTTCACAGTCATTGCAAAGTCTTTTTCTATCACTCCTTTTTCGACACGAGTGTGTGGTCAATAGCTGGGTAGCCTGATTTCTCTCTCAAGCCGCTCAAGTTTTAGTTCGCTAAACTGGCCTAACGAGAAACACCCCGCCTTCGGGATAGGGAGGTTGAAGCCGAAGGTTGGCCCGCTTGAAGTCTTGTGATAGGATGCGTCATGTTAAAGCATGACAGAAGCACCCCTTTTTTTCTAAGACCAATTTTTTGGATTGGCACCGAACACTTGATCCAGTTCGGACGTCAAGTTTTTCCTGAGGTTTTTTGGTTTTCCAAGCTGTTTGACACGAAAAAGGAAAGAGATATTGCTCATACAAAAAAGAATAGGGGGTTTGTATAAGCGTCTCCCTTTGCACCGGGGAACAAAAAGTTCTTGGGCGTGCAAATGTAAAATACACAAATACAAGAAGAGGAAAAGAAAATGTGTGGGGCCTGCTGGCGCGGCCAAAGTGATCAAGCGATCACGGTCTCCTGGTTCCCGGGGGCCTCGGAAAGCCCCCGGTTAATTACACTATTGAAAGTGCAATCATGCCCTTAATCTTATTTTGATGTTGATGACAACATGCATTTTTGGGACTAATCATGTTATCAAGTATATCTCAGGATTATGTTTCAAGTGCTATGTGTGTGGATCATGACTACAAACAAAGAGGTATATATTACTCAAGAGCGGAGAATACAAGACAAATGGCCTTGGCCCTTTATTTCAATTTGTTCTTGAGTATAGGGATCTCGCACTATTAAGAGGGGACCGTTGGGTAACGTGAAAGACTTGCTCAAAATACACAAAACACTTCTTCTATCATCTTTTAGTTTTCATCATGTGTGCACGGTCTATTTTGTGTTTTTGAACCTGCTGGACTAGCCTTCACAAATGACCGGACTTCCGGTGCCCACCGGACGTCCGGTACATCTCAACAGAACACTTATTAACGGATGTCCGGTTTCTCCGGACGTCCGGTACATCCAAACAGAACACATATTAACGGATTTCCGGTCTCTCCGGACGTCCGGTCAGCGGTCGGCCGCTACTCTCCGGACGTCCGCTACCTGTGATGTGTTCACGGTCAGATTTATACTCCAGCGAGCGGACGACCGGTTGCCCGGCCGGACATCCGGTCCGATCTATGTCGCCGGTCATCCGGTACCCACCGGACGTCCGGCAGCTCCTGTGCCATAAGTGGCCAGACGGCTAGCTTTTCACCAACACTATATATAGCCTTTCTTTCCCCACGGGATAGGTGACTCACTTTGAACAAACCCTAGCACACATTACACTCTCTCTCTCATTCCTACACACCAAACCTTAGATCCCCAAGGGATTTGAGAGCACTTGAGAGAAGTTGTCCGATCAAGTGATTGATCCACTCCTTCCCCTTCTTTGCACCAAAGGAGTTTGTGATTTGAGCAAGTCTTGAGCTTTTTCCCATCATTCTTGTTACTCTTGGAGGTTGGAGACTCCTAGGCGGTAGAAGTCATTCGGAGAGGAATCGAACTTTGTGATTACCCCTCGGAAAAGTTTGTGAGGGTTTGGAGACCACCCCAAGGTCTACCACTAGTGGTTGAGAAACGCCTTCATGGTGTTGTCTCAAAGGGAGAATAGGGTGAGCCTTCATGGCGTTGGTGTGCCTTCGTGGTAACATCCACCTCTCTAACGGTGACTAGCTTCACTCCAAGGAAGTGAACATCGGCATACATCCTCGTCTCCCGGAGTTGCGGTTATCCCTAACCCTAACTCCCTACTTGTGGTTACTTGTCTCATTGCACTTACTTACATCATTTTGAGCTTGCTTACTTATATGCTTGTGTTACTTGCTTAGTACTTAGTACTCACTTGCAATTGTTAGGATCACCTTCATATTCCGCATTATTACCTAAAATTGCTAAGTAGTAATTAAAATTTGTAATTGTACCTATTCACCCCCCCTCTAGGTCCAGCTCGATCCTTTCAATTGGTATCAGAGCCTCGTGCTCTATTCTTGTGGCTTAACCGCCCTAGAGCGAGATGAACCCGGATGGGACTCCCTTGGTTGTAGATCCTAAGGATAAAGGCGAGGCTTCCTCTGAAGTCAAGTCCTTTACGTCGAAGGATCTAGAACGGGCCCTTGCTAAGCAAAAAGAGGAGCATGATGCTTCTCTTGAGGCCTTGGTCCAAATGAGATTTGCCACGTTGTCCACGGTGCTTGCACCACTCTCGGGTGGTGCTGCTTCGAGGCCAACTGTGCCTACTCCATCACTTGGTCAACAACCTCCTAACAATGAACACGCCAGTGTTCCTTGGCTTTATGCAAGACCTCAGGTTGAGAAACCAAGATATAACCCTCAAGGCAAACCTACTGTACTAAGTGCCACTTCCGATTTTGCTTTGTGGAGAGTTGCTATGCAGGATCATCTTCGACATGGAAACGATGAGATGCTGGAGATCTTGGAGTATGGCTATCATGTGGTTGATCCAAAGAACCCCACACCAAGAGAAATATATGACAAGAACCTCAATGACACTGCAATCATGTGTATAAGGAGAGGTATGGACGAAAAGCAAAGGAGACCATTCATACACATCACAAGTGCCAAGGAACTATGGGAAAGTGTTATACGATCCAAGACTGGCACTTCTACCCTCCGGAGTGCTCAATATGAAATTGCCAAAGGGCAATTGCAAAACTTTTGTATGGAGAAAGGTGAAACCCCCAATCAACTCCATGAGCGTCTCGTGACTCTCACGGCCGATATTAAGTCATGTGAGTGTGACAAGACACAAGATGGATTCAACATGACTAAGAGGTTCCTTGTGGATAAGTTGCTTCATGCTCTTGCTCCATATCACCATCAAATGGTGTGGGACATAAGACAACATCATACCTTCAAGGAAATGACTACAGATGACATCGTATCCACCTTTCAACTATTTGAAGAGTCAAAGGCTAATGCCACAAAACATCTTGCCATGCATGGTTCCCCATCATCAAAGGTCAATCTTGCATTGAAGGCCAAGCATGTATGTGAAGATGAACAAAGTGAAGAAGAAGAAGAAGATGATGATGATGAAGACGGTGATGAGATTGAATTCGACGAGGGTCCGTCATATGAAGACATGGCTCTCTTTGTCAAGAAGTTTAGCGTGGGAAAATTCAAGGGAAGATTCCAAAAGAAGAAAGTAGAAAATGCTACAACTGTGAGGAAACCAACCACTTCTCAAATGAGTGCCCTTATGAGAAGAGAGAAGATAAACCACGGTTTCCCAAGACCTTTCCTAAGAATAAATTGCCAAATCCTTTGAACTCCAAGCTCAAGAAGAGAGATGGGAAAGCAATGGTTTCTCAAGAAGAATCCGATCCGGATGATGTAAGTGGTGTTGCCGGAGTTGCTCAAGATTCTCAAAACACATTGAGGCTAGTCAATAAGAGTGGTGAAGTTGTCACCTACAACTACATGAAGGATTACAAGGGCAACGCTCACAAGTGCCTCATGGCAAAGGCCGTGGTAGAAGATGGAGAGGATCAACACTCTCCTGACAAGGTCAAGGTAACCCCACGATCAAACCCTCCTCTTTTCACTCCTCCTACTCCTAGTGATGAGTATCTTGATGCGGAGGATAGTTATGAGGATGATGATTTAAATGATCCTATGCTTGCTAAACTTAATAAGTTCATGTGCTCCCTCAAAGGAAAGAAGCTCACTATGTTTCGTATGCTTATGGAGATGGTGAGTAAGCACACCATCACCATTAAGGAACTCGAAACCCTCGTCACCGAGGAGAAGGAAAAATGTGAAATCCTTGAGCGGAAAGTCCAATATGAGGAAACACAAAATGATGAACTATGCTTAAAAATTGGTGCAAATATTGATGTTCATACTAAAGATCTTGCCTCCTTGAAAAAGGCTATTGGCTCTTGTGAAGAGTTGATGAATGATAAAAGTAAGCTTGCGAAGTCTCATGCTTCTCTCTCTAAGGATTGTGAGCTTCTATCCGTGTCCCTCAAGACTAAGGAAGAAGAGCTCACCCTTCTTACAAAGAGTTTTGAGACGCTCAAACTTACTTATCTTGAAACTCTAGCTAAGGCCTACTCGTCTCCTATTATAAATGTTGACGCCTGTTCTACTAACTCTAGTAGTGATCTAGCATCTGTTCTTGAGGAGAATCGTTTTCTCAAGGCTCAAATTGTGAAAGGGCTCATGACATGTGCTCAAGGGCAAAAGAACCTTAATGAGGTGTTGAGCCAACACAATGAAGTGTTCGCCAAAGAGGAACTCGGGTTTGACCCGAGCACAAGCAAGAAGAAGACATCCTCTCAACAGTGCACCACCCCTTTAAAAGAAACTTTTGTACGAGAAGGACACAAGGAGAAAGGTAAGGTTGCTAGTGGGAAGGCCACAAGGGGCATGCCCACTCTCAACAAGCCAAAAGAGTTCATGCCTCCATCCTATGTACTTCGTAAGACTAAGGATGGAGAAGTTTATGCAAAGTTTGTTGGTCCTCGAAATGCATTTCGGTTTTATGCTATTTGGGTCCCTAAGACCCTTGTAACTAACTTGAGAGGTCCCATCGCAAAATGGGTGCCTCTAACCAAGTAATAATTGTGTGTAGGTTGCCTTCTCCGGTGGAGTAAAATGGGTGATTGATAGTGGATGTACCAATCATATGACCGGAGATAGCAAATTGCTCTACGATTTCATGGAAGCTATTCAACCATTTATGAGCATTATGTTTGGTGGAGGATCAAAAGAACAGGTACTTGGGTTGGGGAAGGTGGCTATCACAAATGACATGTCTCTTGCAAATGTCATGCTTGTCCAATCCCTTAAATATCATTTGCTTTCTGTTCGTCAATTGGCATCTGTTGGTTATGATACACTATTTGGACTAACGGATGTGAAAGTCTTTAAGAGAGACACTCTCAAAGTGGCCTTTGTTGGAGAGTTGGATGGCAACCTTTACACGGTTGATTTCTCGAAAGAGAGTACATTCCATGCAACTTGTCTAATGGCCAAGGCCGACAAGGGGTGGCTATGGCATCGCCGGCTAGCCCATGTCGGCATGAGGAATCTTCAAGATCTCTTAAAGGGTAATCACATCCTTGGACTAACAAATGTCTCTTTTGAGAAAGATCGTGTGTGTAGTGCATGTATAGCCGGGAAGCAACATCAATCAAAGCACCCACCCAAGAATATTGTGTCTACTTCAAGGCCTTTGGAGCTCCTTCATGTGGATCTCTTTGGGCCTCCTTCATGGGATAGTCTTGGTGGGAAAAAGTATGGACTTGTCATTGTTGATGATTACTCAAGATATACATGGGTGTTTTCCTCAAGTCCAAGGGCGAGGCGAAGATCACTTTCATTGAATTTGCCAAGCAAGCACAACGCAAGTTTGACAAAGAAATCTTGGCAATAAGAAGTGACAATGGATCTGAGTTCAAAAACTATACCTTGGAAGAATTCCTTAGTGATGAAGGGATTGAGCATCAATATTCAGCTCCATACACTCCTCAGCAAAATGGTGTAGCCGAAAGGAAGAACCGCACTCTTGTGGAGATGGCAAGGTCCATGTTGGATGAATACAAGTCACCACATAGTTTTTGGGCCGAAGCTGTCAACACCGCATGCCATGCATCAAACCGGCTCTTCCTCCGCACTATATTGGAAAAGACTCCATATGAGCTTCTAACTGGAAACAAGCCAAATGTCAAGTACTTTCGTGTATTTGGGTGCAAATGTTTCAACCTCAACAAAAGAGAACGGTTAGGAAAATTTCAATCCAAAACGATTGAGGGTATATTTGTTGGCTATGGATCAAACTCTCACGCCTATAGAGTCTACAACAAATCCAATGGATGTGTTGTAGAAACTTGTGACGTGGTGTTTGATGAATTTAATGGCTCCCATGGGGAGCAAGTTGATCTAAGTGATGTAGGTGAAGAAGATTCTTCTCAAGACATTTTGACCATGGGGGTTGGTTCACTTCTTCCTATGGAACAAGAACCTCATGATGATGAAGAAGAAGATGGAAGTCTCACACATCATCAAACTACTTCAACATCCATACCACCACAAGCTCCTATTGTTCAACCGATACCCTTAGCCCAAGTTGATGAGGATGATCAAGTTCCTCCTCATGACAATCTTCAAGAACAACAACAAGAAAATCCAATCATTGATGATGAACCTCAACAAATGCAATATGAACAAGAAGATCTTCCTCCTCACATTAATGATCCATATGTTGAGGATGTGGATGATGTACATGAAGTTGAACCTCGTGAAACCCTTACCTCTATCATGCCACGAGTGGCCAGTCGTGTTGATATTGACAAAATACTAACCGGCATATCGAAAGGTAGAGTCACTCGTAAACATTTGACCAACTTTTGTGCTCACTTCTCTTTTGTGTCTAGTTTTGAGCCCATCAAGGTATAAGATGCATTGATGGATAACGATTGGCTAGTTGCTATGCAAGAAGAGTTGAACAGTTTTGAACGCAATCAAGTGTGGTCATTAGTCAAGAGGCCATCTATCGAGCACAACGTCATTGGAACAAAATGGATTTTCAAGAACAAACAAGATGAGAATGGTGTGATCATCCGAAACAAGGCAAGGTTAGTGGCACAAGGGTACTCACAAGTTGAAGGTTTGGACTTTGGTGAGACCTTTGCCCCCGTTGCCCTTCTTGAATCCATTCACATCTTACTTGCTTATGCTGCTTTCAATGGTTTTACATTACATCAAATGGATGTGAAGAGTGCTTTCCTTAACGGTCCTCTACAAGAAGTATATGTATCACAACCACCTGGGTTCGTTGATCCCGATCACAAAGACTATGTGTATAAACTTCATAAGGCTTTGTATGGCCTCAAACAAGCACCTCGTGCTTGGTATGATCATCTTAAGAAGTTTTTACTCGATGATGGTTTTGTGAGAGGGGTGATCGACCCCACTCTTTTTAATAAGAGGGATAACGGTGATTTTATCTTATGCCAAATCTATGTAGATGATATCATTTTTGGTTCTCCTAACATTCATTTGTGCAAGAAGTTTGCGGACTCAATGACCAAGAATTTTGAAATGTCACTCAATGCGGATTTGAAGTTCTTCCTCGGATTTCAAATTCAACAATTTCAAGAAGGAATTTTCTTGTCTCAAGCAAAATACCTCAAGGATATCTTAGAGAAGTTTGGTATGTATGATGCTAGTCCATGTAAGACACCAATGCCAACCAAAATAACTCTCACTGAAGACACAAACGGTATCCCCTTCGACCCATCTAAATACCGCTCTATGATTGGTTCATTGCTTTATCTTTGTGCATCTAGACCAGACATCATGTTTAGTGTATGCATGTGTGCTAGATTTCAAGCTTCCCCTAGGGAAAGTCATCATAAGGCAGTTAAGCATATTCTTAGATACCTTGTTCACACCCCAAAGTTGGGTCTATGGTATCCCAAGGATGCTAAGTTTGATCTCATTGGGTACAGATTTACAACTGGCCGATATTTTCACCAAACCATTGGATGAAACAAGGTTTTGTCGACTTAGGCGTGAACTTGGTATCTTGGAGCTTGACAACATTATGTGAAAACTAGTACTCATGCATGCATTGTCATAATGTCCTGTCTCTATGTAGGCATATACTTAGGGGGAGACACTCAACTCATGCGTTCTCTCTCCCTATGAAATGCATAAAAAGAACAACCACTCTCAAAGCTACCATGTTACTCTAACTATGGTGCTTTCAATGATGGCATAGTGATTATGGACCCAAAGTTCAAATCTTTGCAGTGTCATGTCACGTATACGCATACATGGTGGCATCTGCCACCGCATTGTCATTAGAACAACTTGTGAGCAGTATGTGTGTTTATTAGTGTTGATTTAGGAAACTCAGTGTTTCACCCAGGATGTCCTTGCATCCTACTACCTATGTCACTCATCATCTCTCCATCATTGTCATTAGCACCAACTATGGCACTCTAATCTTTCTCGTAATAATAATAATAATAATAATCTGCCGCCGGACGTCCGTCAAATCCTTTCTGGTGCTCTTGCACCGGTCGTCCGCTGTAACCGGACTTCCGTTATTTATTGCTCTGTCTAAACGCGTCGGTCGTCCATTGTTGCCGGTCGTCTGCTACTCCACTCAGGCCCCGGACGTCCGGTTCACATCGGATGTCTGGTACGGTTCTCGCCCGCGTATATATGCTGAGGTGTGCGGTCCGGTCGTTCCTAAACCTAACTCATCTCCACTCCCGCTCCCGCCGCCGCCGCCGCTGCCGTCGCCGCTCTCTCTCCTTGCTGTCTTCACAGGCTGGGCCCCTCGCCGCCGGGACCCCGTTGGGCCCTTTCGGCGGTCGTCGGGCCTCCGGCCACCCCCTTCTCTCGACCCGGTCGGCATCAGGGGAAGATTTCTTCCCCGTCGCATCTTCCTCTCAACCTCCCGAGGTAGCAACTGCTATTCTCCTTCCCCCCATTGCTCTAACCTTCTTGATCTATGGCGATTGTTAAGTATGTTGGAGTCTCCTCCTTTGCTTGGTAGCCATGCCAAGGACAAAGCGCTCTGCTCGCAAGCAGGTCAACGATGGGGGCTCTCGTCCGTCTCGACGTGGTGGGTCTGATGATTCGCAGGAGCACGCTCGTCCTCGGAAGCGTGTCGCTCACCCTCACAGCTCCACTAGCGACTCTTCGTCGGAAGAATCTGACTACGAGGATGAATTGGAAGAAATGGAGGAACCCGCTTATGTTGCTGTTCGCACCACTGCACCCAAGCCTGGAACTCGTCGGCCCACATTCAAGCCTCCTTCTCCTCCGGTTCAACCTCAAGGTGCTGTCCGTCGCATCTCTCTTGAACCTCCACTCTCTCACGGCCGCACCATCAAACAGTTCAATAAGGTTCCCATCGCTTCTTACCTTAAGCTTCGTCGTGATGTAGATCAATTCACTGTTCTTAGCGATTCACAGGATGCTCGTTTTCACACAAATGTCCAAGCCGACATTTTCACCACTATAGTCATTCCTAAAGGTTTATCGCTCCATTGGTGCATCGACTTAGAGCATAACCGCACTCATCCGGCGAAATATCCGGGAGCTATTGAGCTCATTGAGTCCTCAAATCTTGCTGCACCACTTGAATTTCAGCATGATTATAACCATGCTGCAATTCATCAATTCTATGCCACTTGTTACTTTGGTCCCGATAAAACTGTCACTTGGATGACCTCCGACACCGTGCTCACGGCATCCTATGCTCAATTTGTTGCTGCACTTGGTTTTCCTGACACAGGGTTCAAAATCCATAAGGATGACCCTAACCATAGGCCCAAGGGCATAGAGGTCTATATGGATCTTCTCAAGCCCATCAGTGAAATGTCTAATGAGGAGAGACAAAAGGGCCTGAATCAAGTTTCAATTTGGCGCTCACCTTTCTACATCATTTTTCAGTGTGTTATTCGCACCATTTATCCCAAGATGGGTGACAAGGGGTCATGTAACAGCTACTGCATTGATCTCATGCATCGCCTCTATGCGTCTCCCAAAGGGAAGATAAATATCCCTCATTTTCTGTGGCATGAGATCCGTCTGGCTTGTTTTCAACACAAGTGAGCCTTTCCTCATGCCCCCTTTCTTCAGGCATTTATCGAGAGTGTTGCTCCGTTTCCTATTGCCCGCACTCACTTGCATGAACGGTGGATCATTCCATCTCACATGGCGGCTGATTGGGTTCCCAAGGACTCTGTTGCTCCTGCTCGTCGTACCCCGGCTAGTGTTCCTTCTTCCGCCACTCCGTCTACTTCTTCCAGCTCCGCACCTTTTGGTCGCATCTCTCGCTTTCTTGGGAAGGCTCACTCTGCTATGATGAAGATGTTTACCTTTCATTGCACCCAAAACCACACCGTTGTCACACGCTTGGTCACTTCCAAGAATGCTCTGAAGGCTCGTCTGCGAGACTCCGGAGTTCTGATGTGAGTGACGATGAACGTCTTCCTGATGCTCCACCTTCTGATTTCGGTTTTCCTTCGGGTCCCGAGTGGGCTGACTTTCTTGATGAGGCTGGTGGTAGTGGTGCTCGTGACAGTGATGATGATGATGCTCTTTGATGCTGCTCTGATTCCTCCTTTTTGGTTATTTGCTGCAAGGGGGAGTAGGCACTTATTTATGTACCATAGGCACCTATTTATCTAATGTGATGATGCTATGTTATTAACTTGTTATCGAACTCATGCTATGTTAGTAGCCTACCTGTTATCTATGTTATACGCTATGAGTGTTGAAGGAGTTGATTCTCTAGGGTATTGAGTTTCAGTGTTTGAGTCTCGGTGGTGTTGGTATCATATTAAGGGGGAGCCCCTCTCATGCTTATCTTTAGTTATTGCACATAATGAGGGGGAGCTCCACATCATATTCTTCGATACTAATGTTTTTACTTCTTTCGATATTCAAAGACTATTCAAAAAAGTGCATGTATGTTGTCATCAACTACCAAAAAGGGGGAGATTGAAAGTGCAATCATGCCCTTAATCTTATTTTGATGTTGATGACAACATGCATTTTTGGGACTAATCATGTTATCAAGTATATCTCAGGATTATGTTTCAAGTGCTATGTGTGTGGATCATGACTACAAACAAAGAGGTATATATTACTCAAGAGCAGAGAATACAAGACAAATGGCCTTGGCCCTTTATTTCAATTTGTTCTTGAGTATAGGGATCCCGCACTATTAAGAGGGGACCGTTGGGTAACGTGAAAGACTTGCTCAAAATACACAAAACACTTCTTCTATCATCTTTTAGTTTTCATCATGTGTGCACGGTCTATTTTGTGTTTTTGAACCTCTTTGGACTAGCCTTCAATCGACCGGACTTCCGGTGCCCACCGGACGTCCGGTACATCTCAACAGAACACTTATTAACGGATGTCCGGTTTCTCCAGACGTCCGATACATCCAAACAGAACACATATTAACGGATTTCCGGTCTCTCCGGACGTCCGGTCAGCGGTCGGCCGCTACTCTCCGGACGTCCGCTACCTGTGCTGTGTTCACGGTCCGATTTATACTCCAGCGAGCGGACGACCGGTTGCCCGGCCGGATGTCTGGTCCGATCTATGTCACCGGTCGTCCGGTACCCACCGGACGTCCGGCAGCTCCTGTGCCATAAGTGGCCAAACAACTAGCTTTTCACCAACACTATATATAGCCTTTCTTTCCCCACGGGATAGGTGACTCACTTTGAACAAACTCTAGCACACATTACACTCTCTCTCTCATTCCTACACACCAAACCTTAGATCCCCAAGGGATTTGAGAGCACTTGAGAGAAGTTGTCCGATCAAGTGATAGATCCACTCCTTCCCCTTCTTTGCACCAAAGGAATTTGTGATTTGAGCAAGTCTTGAGCTTTTTCCCATCGTTCTTGTTACTCTTGGAGGTTGGAGACTCCTAGGCGGTAGGAGTCATTCGGAGAGCAATCGAACTTTGTGATTACCCTCGGAAAAGTTTGTGAGGGTTTGGAGACCACCCCAAGGTCTACCACTAGTGGTTGAGAAACGCCTTCGTGGTGTTGTCTCAAAGGGAGAATTGGGTGAGCCTTCGTGGCGTTGGTGTGCCTTCGTGGTAACATCCACCTCTCTAACGGTGACTAGCTTCACTCCAAGGAAGTGAACATCGGCATACATCCTCGTCTCCCGGAGTTGCGGTTATCCCTAACCCTAACTCCCTACTTGTGGTTACTTGTCTCATTGCACTTACTTACATCATTTTGAGCTTGCTTACTTATATGCTTGTGTTACTTGCTTAGTACTTAGTAATCACTTGCAATTGTTAGGCTCACCTTCATATTCCGCATTATTACCTAAAATTGCTAAGTAGTAATTAAAATTTGTAATTGTACCTATTCACCCCCCCCCTCTAGGTCCATCTCGATCCTTTCAACTATCCGCGGGACACCTCCAATTAAGTTGCGCAGTCGTCATCTTCGGTCTTCGTTTTGCGTTCCTCATGCATGGTGGTGGTGGTGTGTGTGTGGCGGCAGCAGAGTCCGTGTACGGAGTGGCACATGCGCCGTCGAGAACGTGGCCTTTGCTCCGGCCACGCCCGCCTACGCCGTCTTGCCTCGTCGGTCTCGAGCGGCGTTGATGTGTTGTTGAAGTAGGATGCATGGTTGGGCTCGGCTTGGACGTCGTTGATGACTTTGTAGATTCGCCGGACGTGCGACACTACTAGGAAAAGGGCTATAGATAGGATTGATTCTAATGGCGCACCGTGGAGGCAGTGCGCCACTACTATATACTAATGGCGCACTGTTCGACGTCGCCATTAGTGTGGAAGACACTAATGGCGCACCGTGGACAGGTGCGCCACTAGTATGAATTTTTTTTCATTTTCCCATACATACTAATGGCGCATGAGGTCTACAATGCGCCATTACTATATATAACTACTAATGGCGCACCAATCAGGCTGTGCGCCATTCTCGTAAATTTTGTTTTATTCTTTTTTTGCAAAACTACTAATGGCGCACCCATCGCTGATGCGCCATTAGTAACCAGGGTTACTAATGGCGATCGGCAGAGGGTGCGCCATTAGTAACCTGGGACCAACAAGATATTTTGGACAGTCCACACCTACCCACTCACTTTCCCCACTTCATTCCATTCACCTCCTTCTCCAAGATTTCGGCCATCTCCTCCTCTTCACCTCATTTCCACCATAGATTCAACAAAATTAAGTGGTGAAATTACCTTTTTGATAGGTAAGTAAGGAAAGCTATCTTCATGATATAGATCTACTTTTTTCTCCCTAGCTCGCTCCAACAACGTGCACATGCACTTTTTATGGCCTAGCTAGATCTATGTATGTTTGTGGTGTTGCAAGTGTTTGTGGTGTTGCATATATGTTTGTGTTTGAAGGTGCAGGTATTTGAAATATGCGATAGTTGCCAATATTTTGCGAAATGTTTTGATTCATTTCCGTTTAGCAGAATTTTGGCACTATGCATTCTTTTTGGTCCTATTTTTAGGGAAGGTCATGCCAAATTTTTCTTGGTTCTAACATATCGTTTTGCTCTACCCTTGACGACCATGGTCCGCATGATGGTGAAGGCATCGTGAATAGGTTTTGAGCTCATGAAGGCGAGATGCTTCAAAAGAACAAGAGGCGGAGATAAGATGTCCATGTCGAAGATGCAAGTGAAGAGCCTTATTGCGGACCCGGATTCGGGCAGGTGCGGGACCACCGCTGCTCTTGCGTGGTTTCATGGATGGCTATCGGTGGCAAGGTGATGAAGATGACTATCAAGTCGTCCATGGCGGGGCGGGCAAGAAATGAGGAAGGGCGACAAGACAAGTACCACCCTTGGCGAGGGCGGCGAGAAGACGAAGAATCTCGGGACATGATCACGACGGTGATCTTGTAGATACGATCATCATGTAGAAGATGTCGTACATGATGATGAGGAAGATTAAGACGAAGGGCATGATCATGAAGATGAAGATCGGAGCAGACGACGATGGAGGCTGGGTGCAGGGCCCTCATATTCAAGAGCTGCTTCTCAAGCGGACGGATAACGCAAGAGCTGCCGCCGAGAGAAAGCCAAGCTGGATCAAGCGGAGATAGACGCGGTTACTCCATTGTATGAAGGATGCAGGCCGAGGATACCGCTTTGAAAGTAACGCTCATGGCTCACGGAGATGAAGGTAAAACACAAAATGACCGGCGATGCTTCGACGAGAACATGTCATTCAGCACGAACGTCTTCCCAAGGGGAATAAGTGCCCGACCAGTTCGAGGAGGCAAAGAAAATCGTGTGTCCTCTGGATTTACCGCGACGTGAAATACCATGTGTGCATGAACAATTGCATCATTTATCGGGACGAGCACGCTGAGTCTACCATATGTCCGGTGTCTTGGCGTCACTCGATACAAGAAGAGGAAGAAAGCTCCTCGAAAATCGGTGTGGTACTTTCCGATCACTCCTCGTGCAGCGGTATTTCGCGGACCCTAAGGTAGCAAAGCTCCTGCGTTGGCACGCGGATAGGGAGGAGAAGAAGCGAGAAGATGGCGCAAATGATCCGGAGATAGATAAAAACACAAGATCTGAGTCACCCTAAGGATGCGAGCACATGGCAAGCGTTGAACTTCAAGACCGAATTTGGGAAGGATCCAAGGAACATCGTCTTTGGGCGCAAGCACCGATTGAGTCAATCCGTTTGGCAGCGAGAGAAGCACACATAGCACCTGGCTTTGTGTTTGTGTGGATGTACAACCTTCCCCCTGGTTGTGCATGAAGAGGAAGTACATTCATGTGAGTATGCTAATTGAAGGGCGAAACAACCGAGGAACGACATCATCAGATCTGGGGCTCTTTGAAGGAGGAGCTAGACACGCTGTGGAAAACGACAGCCAATACGTGGGACGCCGCAGAGAAAGAATATTTCCCTATGAGAGCCGACCGCTCACGACGGTGCACGACTATCTCGATTACGGATATCTCGCAGGCAGGTAGTCCACGGATTTTACGGATGCGTAAGGTGCATGGATGACTCAACGATCGCCAGACTAGATAGAGATCCCGGTCTTGAAAACCGTGTTCATGGGACATCGAAGGTGGCTTCGCGACGATGACCCGTGGAGGAAACGCAAGGATCTGTTCGATGGTGAAACCGAACTCGAAAACGCCTGTACGAGGAGCGGCGAGGAAATAGACAAGCTGTTGAAAAATTGGAAAGAGCGCCCCACCGCCGGAAAGATGCGAAGGCGCCAGAGCAGCTGCTGAAGGTATGGAAAACGAGGTCTGTTTTCGGGACTTGCCATCTTGGAAGATCCACCGTGTGCCTCACAGCCTTGATGTCATGCATATCACGAAGAACGTGTGCGAGAGTCCGCTTGGTACCTGCTCAACATGCTAGAGAGGACCAAAGATGGGCCGAAAGCAAGGCGGACTTGAAATCAATGGGCATCGGCGGGAGCTTCACGCTAATGATGATGATGATGATGATGATGAGGCGAAGGGACACGGAAAGTCGTCACAAAGGCAAAAGGCCAAGAAGACCGGAAATGACTACCCTCCCGCATGCTTCACTCTAAGTCGAGGAGATCGAGCAGTTTTCACCGCCTCCTAGGAGTAAAACTTCCTTCTGATTCTGTGGGAAGATAAGTAGATACCTAGACCCAGTGAGCGAAGTTCAGCGGGATGAAGTCTCACGGTATCACGCGGCTGATGACGCAGATACTTCCGGTTGCAATCCATTGGGATCATGGACGCGCACGTCCGTGAAACGCTATTTGGCCTGTGCAACTTTTTGACGTCATCTCTCGGAAGTCGATTGGCGTGAGGCAACTCGAAGGCTACTGAGGAAGAGATCGTGGTGATACTATGCGAGCTTGAGATGTACTTCCGCCCGCATTCTTGACGTTATGGTGCATCTGCTGGTCCATATAGTGGAGGATATCATCCAACTCGGCCGACGTTCTGCACAAAGCATGATGCCGTTCGAAAGGATGAATGGTGTCATCAAAGGATACGTTCGCAACATGTCACGCCCGAGAGGAAGCATAGCGGGGCTTTCGATGAAGAGTGCATCTCCTAGTGCACGAATTATCTAGGCATCGAGAACCCGTTGGTCCGCGTCAGCAGCACCTCGGCAGGCTCGCTGGATGGGGTCACGATGAGGGTCGCCGAAATGCATGTCGACTTCGAGGGTCGACTCGCCGACTTTGAAAGAGCAAACCTAGTCGCGCTACAACACATAGACGTGGTCGATCCTTGGGTGGTAGAGCACAAAACCTTTATTAAGAAGACGTACAATGACCGAGGCCAACAGAGGACGGACAGAGATATACTCAAAGAGCACAACTCATGTTTCACGCGTTGGTTCAAGCAGAAGCTTCTGTTGTACCCTTTACGTGAGGATTCTTCCGCGGAAGAACAACTCATATTCGCCTTATCACAGGCGCCGAGCACAACGATGACCTATGAGGCGTCGATATCAACGACTACACATTCTACACCGAGGACAAGGACATGAAGAGCGATGGTTATCGAACTCCGGTAACGATGGAATCCTACACGGTAACAACAAGGCAGATACTACGGAAGGATCGAGGAGATCTGGGAGCTGAGCTACTGTTGGAGAGAAGGTCCCGATGTTCCGTGTCGATGGGCCAAAACGTCATAAAAGAAGACCGTATTTCACCACCATGGTTATACCGAAGCCAAATCAAGATCAAGGGCGCAAGCGTCACCGAAAAATGAGCCATGGGTGCGGCTTCCCAAGTGGACCAATGCTTCTTCATTACCGACCGCCAAAGCCCGGTCGTGTTGTCATGAGGAGAGGCAAAAGGAAGATCATCGGAATGGATGGAGTAGCCAATGAGCAAGACTTCGACAAATACGGCGACCGAAGATCGAACATGACGCGACGATGAAGTAGCAAAGACACACCACAAGAAGAAGCAGGACCACCCTACCTAAAGGACGTCCGTTCCACGTAAGAACTCCGTTTATAAAAAGAAGGGCAAGAAGATTGTGAGCAGATAGCTAGCTAAGACCGATTGTATTTAAATCGTAGTCTTCATTTCTCGATTGTATTTCATGGGCACTTTTTGATATCATGAATATTTTTAAATTTCATGGGCACTTTTTGAATTCATGAGGACACTTGATCTCGATTCCCCTCCATCTCGATCTCGATCCCCTCCATCTCGATCGCACTCGCACCCTCCCGCTTAGCTCCACCCATCGCAACCTCCCCGCTCCACCGCGAGCACCTGCCCGACCCCCAAGACCAAGACTTTTTGAACATATTTTTAATTTTTTACTATTTTTATAAAAATATTACACTGTTATAATTTAAACAAGTTTGAACATATTTAAACACAAATAAATATAAAAAACAACATTTAAAATGCATAAAAAATATTACTGTTATGATTTAAACAAGTTTGAACATATTTAAACACAAATAAATATAAAACACCATTTAAAATGCATAAAAAATATTGGGGATCCAGGAATCGAACAGGACCTCCTGTGTGTGTGTCTTTGCGTCTTGACCGGTCGACCTAGTGGGTGGGTTACATTGTAGATAGGGTTGGGCTGTAGATATGGCTACTAGGCTAGGTTAAAACAAAATTCTAATGGCGCACCGAGGGTGGTGCGCCATTAGAATAGTTGTACTTATGGCGACCGGGTGTGGTGCGCCATTAGAAAGCTTCCTCCTCCACCTATTCCCCTCGGCCTCTCTCCTCCTCGCCAGATCCCCACTCGACCTAACGTGCGACGCCCGCCCGACCCTTGACCCACGCCGCCGACCCCACGGACTCCACCCCCCCGCCCGCGCCCCACCCCCCACCCCCCGCCCCCCACCCTGCCGGACTCCACCCCCCGCCCCACCCCACGCCCCACCCCGCCGCCCGCGCCCCATCCTCGCCGGACTCCACCCCCCGCCGCCCCTTGCGCCCCACCCCGCCGCCCGACCCTCAACGTCCTTGCCTTCCTCCTTGTCGTCGGCGCCGAGCAACAACGCAGCACCGTCGCCCGACCATCCTCCTCCCTTCCCCTCCTCCTCCTTCCTTGCCCCTCACTGCGCCAGGCCGACGACCCTTCTCTGTCTCGCAGGCAAGGTCTCTGGCGCCTCTTTACACCGACGCCTCACCGTCGATCCGCGTCACCTCGTCAACCACAGCCTGCACGAGCTCGCCATCGTCTTCCTCTCGGTGAGATGCGGTTCCCCTCCTCCTTTTCGTTAGCTCAACATTTTCAGGTTTAGGTTACGTTGGCAAAAAGTTTAGATTCGTAAACATTGTTGGGTGATAGGAAGTTTGTTGAGCAGAGCAATCTACACTGTAATTTCTCTTGTTATGCCTTTGTTACTCCAATCAAATTTTTCTGTCAAAATATTCAGTCAAGCACAACTGATCATGTAACTTGAGACCTTGCCTGCGGCATTATAATGTTTGATGCCCTGCATCAACACTTCTCTCAGATTGCATGCGGTTGTTATAGTTGAGGGTCAAAAGTAGATATTCAAGTCGATGCTTTCTCCGGATGGGAATAATAGTCTGAAATACACGATGGAAACCTTTGTTGATTGTGATCTCTACACATGTTTAATGTCTATCTTTCAAAGCGGCTGTTATGTGTGTCTATGTCGGTGAGCTTGTGTTATGCATACGCATTTTGATGTCCCCCTTACCTTAGTTTTTCATCTCACTTGGTCCTTTTCATTCTATTGGTCCTTTTCATTTTTGTCAAAGAGGCCCCGAGTTCTCTCTTCACTTGTGTGGTGATTGTCTTGGTCCTTTTCATTTTGTCATGGCATTCTTGAGGTGCTGATGTGTCCGAGGGCATGAACCATGATCAGGATATTTGAGTAATCTTGTCAATGAGAATAACTTTTACATGTTTGCATTACTTCCAAGAGTAACAAAGAAGTGCTTAGGACACCTTTAGGAGATTTCTCTGTTTCTGCTTGCTGCATTTGACAAGATCATGTTCTTTCAGATCAAAAGTTCATAGTATCATTAGTTGAATCTGCAGATTTATTTTCTCTCTGAAAAAACTGACCTCCCTTTTCAGTTGAAAAGAAAAGATTACAATGAACAATGATCCAATTGGTATCACACTTGTTTTAGTAAGTGTATAAAAAAGATATCATCAAACAAATCCTATAGTTATTGTCTCTGTTCATGCTTATCTCTGCACAAATAGTTGTTGCAACGGGCTATTGGAACTTTCGATGCTCAAAACTTGCTTCCATGCTCGCTTGAGATAGCACAGACAAGATACTACTCCATATACTACTAATACTACTACTATATTTCATTTCAAAGTTCAAAATGCTGGTATTGAGATTTTCATTTCCAATGGGTGATGTTTTTCCTAGCAGCAGAAAAATAGTAGTAGCCATGTACTAGGAGTGCATTTTTATTCTAGGGTGATGGATAGATCTAGTGAGTCTGCATTTCAGCTTAAGCTGTTATGGACAATTGTCAATTTTACGTAATGATGATGGAACATTATAAAGCATTAATTGTACTCAAAGTGTATATGAAGGATGATGATCATCTTGCTAGTTTGTTGGGTTTTGTCTCCGACCATTGTGTCGTGATGAATTTGCAGTACCCGAGAGGCCCTTGAGTTTGCGGAATGTCGATTAACTTCCGTTCCGGCAAATTGGTACTCCATATGTCCTATTTTCAGCAAAGGTCATGCTGAAATTTTCCGTGAATTTTAGCATGACTTTGCTAAAATAGGACATATGGGGTACTGCGACTAATGCATGGGCGGGCTATCTTAGTACTTAGTTAAGTGGGATCAACTGCCCTGCCATTCTTGCTGCATTAAATCATAGGTGGCAATAGAGCCAAGTGATTAGGCCCAACTTAGAATTATCCTTAGCATCAATAAACCCTAGATGATAAAGCCAACATAGGTGGCAATAGAGCCAAGTGATTAGGCCCAACCTAGGGTGCCTCGGCATCGATAAACCCTAAATGATGAAAACTTAACTTGGCTGCCCCGGATGCCTCGGTGTCGATGAGAACCTAAATGATGAAATCTTAGGCTTTTAGGGTGCCTCGGTGTCGACAAACCCTAAATCATGAGACCATGATCTTGTTCCTTGACAATAACCATCTTTTTGACCAAACTTTTTTCCTATTTAGAGAGAAACATGGCCCACAACGATGAGACCGGTGGTTCGGGCGGCAAGCAATTCTGGGAGCTGTCCCAAGAGATGGAGGAACAACAACCTCACCGCTATGATGATGCCGCGGAAGACACCGATCCTGATTACACAACCCCTAGTGGCGTCGGGGATGACACCACTGATGGTGCCGCCGAGGATGCCACCCCTGGTTGCACTACACCTTCGTTCGGTTGTTTTCGCTAAGCATGCAGATGCGGATCATTAGAGACAATACCCCGGACATCGTGATAGTTGACCCCTTCTACATGCGTGCCAAGCACTTGAGCAGCGCTGGGGACCGCCAAGTTGTGAGTTCACACCTCGAAGGCGTCATTCTGGCAAACGCAGATAAGGATAACTTCCTTGTGCCTTACTTTCCCGAGTAAGTCATCCCTTAACCGCCCCGTAACATATGATTTCTTAGATTTCGATCGTTCTTTTTTTCTAACATTCCGTGTTCTGTGCAGTGACACACATTGCACACTCATCCTCTTAAGCCCGAAATATTCCATGGCCACGTATTTCGACCCGAACCGTAACTCCATGATAGACTACACAAATGTGAAGGAAGTTCTTGATGATGTTCTCCCGCCTCGCCAAATCTGGAGGCACCTTCACGGGACAGTTCGTAAATCACGGCAAGCACATCTTCTCACACAATCTGAAGTTCTGCTGCGTCAAGCAGCCGCTTTGGCGGTCGAAGGATGCCTACTATGCCCTCCATCACATGCGAGGCGATCGTAAGGACCATCATCACCTTCGCTACCAGATAATCTCAAAGATTGGGCGCGAGCTTGTCGGCAGTCCAGACGCGGACCTCGGACAAGAATTCTTTCGCATCCGATCGGAGTTTGCGGACATCATCCATCAAGATGTCCTTCATACGTCGGGCAGTTCTTCCTCAGAAATCGACCGTCCAACAGTGAGATAGATGGAATGCTACAAATGCAGGGTGACAACGACCGCGATTTCATGACCATCGCGACAGACGGCGGCTTCATCCACGCTCCTGTCCGATGAGTCGAGTCGAAAGTAGTGATGTGTAGTTCTGAAACATTGATTGGCTCATGTTGTAATTAAACTTTTTAATGAATCCGTATGTCTTTTTGGTTTGGACGGTTGTTCAACTTAAATGTAATCGATGCTATTTATTAGTAGGACCATGAATCGTGCTATTAATGTCTTGCTTTTCTCTTCCGATCCTTTTATTGCATACTTACACATTGCTTATGTATTGTCTGTTGTTTGGCTTGTGCATAGAGATGCCGTCGTATGTCGTGTACAAGGGTAAGGTTCGAGTCTCGATGATCGGGAGGAGTGTCGGAGACAGGTTCACCGTTCAGCGGTAATAGTTACAAAGGGTACACCACTAGGGCGGAGGCGAATCTAGATCGCCCGCTATGTAGCAGGAGAGAGGAGGAGCGTTGGAGGAACCGGATGAAGACCAGTTTGATCGCGATGATGCTCATCGTGATGACCACAGCTCTCTTCTATGTGATGGTAGTTTAGATGATCGATATCGACTTGTAATGTGAAGGCAAACTCGATACTCGCGGTCTTGAGACTTGTAATGTTTTATCTTTGTCCGGTCTTTTGAATCCGGAGACTAATATGATGAATTGTATTCGGAGACTAATCTTCTATTGTATTTGATGAATCTGATGTTGCTGTGTGCTGCTGTCTATATTCTATGCAATAATATATTTTGTAACCTGTGCAAAAATCAGAAAAGCAAAAAAAAAACCTAATATTCATACTAATGGCGCACCACAAAAGACACTAATGGCGCACTGTGATCATCACACTAATGGCGCATTAGCAGCTGATGCGCCATTAGAATGCCATAGCACATTTGTACATATGGCCCCTGGGAGGCATTCTAATGGCGCACTGCAGGCTATACTAATGGCGCACTAGGTGGTGCGCCATTAGAACACCAGATACTAATGGCGCACCGGTAGTGCGCCATTAGAATTTAATTCTAATGGCGTGATGCCAGTGGCGCACTAGTAGTGCGCCATTAGAAGGCAAAACTAGTGCGCCACTAGCATGCCTTTTCCTAGTAGTGCGAGGGGTATGCCCCGCGGGAGTAGATGTCGATAGGAGAAGTAAGAGTGGATGGATGTGCGACACATGGCATGCACACGTCCGTTGATGACCGCATACACCGCCGCCAATGGCGGAGGAAGTCGCCACCTTGCACCGCTCGGCATGTGTGACACGTGTTCGTGCCGACGAAGGGGGAGGCTACGAGATACGCTTAAGCGTGTCCCGACCATAGCAGAATGTTGTCTCCGCCGCCATAGCTACGACGAGTCATCGTGACTCATCGAGTGCCGCGTCGCCTCCATGGTTACGACGAGGGGAGGTGACTCGTCGAGCGCCGCGCCACTGCCGACGCGTCGAATGGACCATGCTGCCAAGTCCCGGCCAGCCCATGGCGCCTCCATGGACCGGCAAGACAATGGCGAAGGAGACCTCGCGATGCGGCGGAGCCTCGCCCTGGCACCGCCGAGGGTGTAGGTAGAAGGGGTGGCGCCCTAGATGGCGCCGAGTCGAACGAATCGTGTCGACGAGTCCAGACCAGCCCATGGCGCCTCCATGGACTGGTGAAAAGGGGCGAGTACGACCTCGCGATGCGGCGGTGCCTCGCCTTGGCGCCGCCGACGGTGTAAGTAGAAGGGGTGGCGCACTAGATGGCGCCGAGTCGAACGACGCGTGTCGACGAGTCCCGACCAGTCCATGGCGCCTCCATGGACCGGTGAGACAGGCGAGTAAGGCCTCGTGATGCGGCGTTGCCTCGCCTTGGCGCCGCCGACGGTGTAAGTAGAAGGGGTGGCGCACTAGATGGCGCCGAGTCGAACGACGCATGTCGACGAGTCCCGACCAGTCCATGGCGCCTCCATGGACCGGTGAGACAGGCGAGTAAGGCCTCGTGATGCGGCGGTGCGTCACCTAGGCGCCGCCGATGGTGTAATTAGAAGGGGGCGCACTAGAGTGCGCCGAGTCGAGATGCAAGTCGACGAGTCCCGACCAGCCCATGGCGCCTCCATGGACCGGCGAGACTGGGAGAGTAAGGCCTCGCGATGTGGCGGTGTGTCGCCCAGGCGCCGCCGATGGTGTAATTAGAAGGGGGCGCACTAGAGTGCGCCGAGTCGAGATGCGTGTCGACGAGTCCCGACCAGCCCATGGCGCCTCCATGGACCGGTGAGACTGGGCGAGTAAGGCCTCGCGATGCGGCGGTGTAATTAGAAGGGGGCGCACTAGAGTGCGCCGAGTGAAACGATGTGTGCCGCCGAGTCCCGACACGATGGTGTTGCCGGCAGACTCGGCGACGAAGGGTGCGCCGGAGACCGCACACGATCAACGGCCCCGGTACATCGTCGTCATGTGCGGAGAGTGCGTCGGGGGCGCCCGTGGGCGGCAGCCCCGACACGTTGTCGCCGTCTTCGTGGTAGTTGTCGCCTTGCGCGGGGAGTGTGCCGAGGGCGTCCACCCCAGCACGTCATCGTCGTGAGTGGCGGGCGGGCCGAAGGCCGTGCAAACACGATGGCCCCGGTTCGTCGTCGCCGGTGGAGAGTGCGCCGGGGTCGCATAGACGGCAGCCCCGATGCCGCGTCGCCGTCTTTAATGAGATGAGATGGGGGAGACGGCCCTCCTCGAGTCCGGCCGTCCGGACGCAACTCCGGTCACCGCCATCGAGGGAGATGCAGAGAGAAGGAAGAGATGGCACGGGAGGGAGAGATTAGTTCAGGTCCTCACCTTGCGAGAAAACGATCGGCATGCTCGCCTCGTCGATGGCCGGATTGATCTGGTTGATCTCCCGGCTGGAGGGCTGCGTATTGGATGGATGGTTGTATTATGCGTTATGGCTGGAGGTGCGTGGATGGATTGATGTGTGCAAGGGATGGATGTGCTGCGTGGATGGAGGAGCGCCTTGGTCTTCCTCTGGCCGTGCCTCTGTGCGTGCGTGAGTTCTGCCCCCCCTGCCATGCGTGCCTGGGTTCTCTATTTATAGGCCAGAGAGGTAGCCAGGGCGCTATGAGAGCTGCCGTCCTCTTGTTACGATTTTCTTGGACGGGATATAGATGGCGATCTATTTAAGATATCACGCCGGTGCTTCAACCCCTCGTCCAAGTCAATCGGCTCCTTGACTGCAAAACAAAGCATAACAACAGCATACCGGTACTTCGATCGCTTGAACGTGTTTGCAACCGGAACGTGACCACACTTTGGCAAAGTCTGAGCCTAAGCCAAATCTCACGTATTTTATCTAGCCAGCTAATTGTGTGGGTGTCATCTTGTATAATACGTGTAGCTGGCCGCCGGCCGCATGACCGAATACGTACATATATGATAGTGCATAATGATACGCACTGGTACGCATGCACGCATACATTACGCGGGCGATTTGGATATGTATATACGTATGGCCGGCCAGTATGTAGGTATTCGAGTACATACATACGCACCCCGGTAGTCCGGCACGGGTATTCGGCCCGTATAGACCTGGCCTCCAGTACGTACAAGTGCTAGTGCGTAAACACCACGGCCATGCACGTACATGCACATGCACTAGGGCATGCACGTAGGGCCATGCATGGTTTCGGAACTAAACACACACATGAGGCTGTGTACTTAGTAAATTCATTCATTTCCATGAATAAATTTTCTTGTTAAATTATGTACAAATGTACATCAAACACAAGCCTAGGGCACTTTTAAACTATTTATGTGTTTCCCGCATAAGTCTCACAGTGCAATGTCGAACA
The DNA here is from genome assembly GCA_021437245.1 of Aegilops speltoides. NCBI lineage: Eukaryota > Viridiplantae > Streptophyta > Magnoliopsida > Poales > Poaceae > Aegilops > Aegilops speltoides. The sequence continues at coordinate 60,920,910 of CM038142.1, forward strand.
CCTTTAGAGATTCGGCACAAACATTCTCGGATATTGCTATATGTGCATTGGTTTCGAATTGTGTCTTTGATCAATAGTTGGGCTGCCCGGCTCCTGTGCTTGCCGTCTATGTTCCGCGTTGTTCGGCTAGGTGTGCAAAAAGAAAAACTATGCGATTGTGCTTCCAGCTCGCATGGTTAAACACCTCAGTGGAGAAAGCCGAAAATTGATTGTCACAATAAGCGAAAACTGGTCAGCAATCCCATTACTATGTTAAATGATGGGTCGTTCATAACATCGGCCGAAGTGTTTACGGCTTGACCTCGGCTGTCGCCGAACACTAACAAGGGGCTAGTAACTGGCCTCCCGACTTTAAGCTCCTATGACTAAGTGAAAGTTATAAAGCCCGCATATCTGATTGCCTCGTTTCTGCTAACACAACCGCCTTCGGGCACCGAGACGTCGGCTAAGGGTTGTCTTGTTATTGTGGAAACACCATGCTTAGTATCTACAAAGGGGTAGAAGCCGACGATGGGCCACTTTCAACTGATAAACGGTCGCAACGGAGTCAAAATAAACTTTCCCCGAACTAAATCCTCAATATTTTTCTCATGCTTTGATCGGAGGTGAGGTCTCATGATCATGGTTGGCATGACAACCCAAAAAAGGAACCGATAGCGGGACTATTTTTTTTGGAAGATGTTTCCTACATTAAACAATAATACAACATATCTCTCTGTGTACCTTTGTTTATAAAACCGTATGGCTGGATTGCCTTGTTTGTCGTAAATCTTTGCCCTTGTAAAGGCTTTATAAAGTAGGACAAACACTCCTCGGCTACTGGCCAAGGAGGTGGAAGCCGATGGTCGGTCAACAAAGTTTTGTACAATGCGGATCCGAGTATTGATGATGTAAAGTATTTGGATACATAAAATCATTTCACATAATTTATGATTTTACTTTGGATATCGATCCTTAATTCGGCCACCCGTGCCCCCATTAAGGCTCAGGGGCTACTGGGCTTCGTGCTTATTATTTACAATTATTAAAGGGGTACATCGATCCCCTGATCTGGTGTTGCCACCCGACCGGTGTCTCGTGGCTACTGCATTGACAATCCAATGCAGAAAATTTAAAGTGTAATATAGTTTTCGAGGAGATTATTACCCTTAGGTTGGTCGGCCGCACCCAACCTGAGTCTCGAGGACTTTGCACACCGCGTTTCTATTCCTAAATATGCTGCCAAACTGGGAATTGATCCTCAGGCTGATTTTATGAATCGACCTGAGTCTCAGGGGCTACTAGGGTCAGCGGTTTGATTTTTTCCTTTAGGTGCATCCCAGATAGGCCAACACGCACCTTGAGGGCTACTGGTTATACATCTCAGCAGAGATTACATTGCACAATTCGAAATTAAATTCATAAAAATCAGCCCATCCGAGGTGCTGAGCCACCTCGGAAGCAGTTCGGCATATAGCTCGGATGCAAGTGGCTTGCTCCTTAGAGGACATTTCTGGCATTAAGCTCGGCTAAACACTTTTTTGAACCAAGGTGATCTATGACACCTCAGACATAGTCCGGCGTTGGAGCTTGGACATAGTCCGGCGTTGGAGCTCGAATACAGTCCGGCATTGGAGCTCGGACGCAAGAGGACACTGCCACCCGGGAACAACTTCAAACCCGGGGTGTGGCGTAAAAATAACAAGGCATTGATAAAGGCCAGAAACTTAAAAGGGCTCCTCGGATACCCGACGTGTAAACACTTCGGATTCACTTTGGCGATCCTCAAAATCGAAGATGGAAAGATTTGTTGAACCAGCTTTCAAGACCGACGACCGAAAATGAATAACAGTTCGGAAGAATCGAGGAGCGTCCCCAACTTGAAGACCGGTTCAGGGGGCTACTGATGGTGTCCTGGATTAGGGGGTACTCACCACGTCGTCTCCCGGTCAGTTAGATTGGGTCGAGGACCCCGTGGCCGCATACTCATGGGCCAGTTCGGACAACCCCTGCCGCATACAAGGAAGACTCCATAAGACTTGGCGCCCAAGACAAGGACTCTCCTAAACCCTAGGTCTCCGGTGTCTTATACAAACCGAGGCCAGGCTAGTCGATAGACAATCTCATATTCATTACTACAATCTCGTGGTAGATACATGTACTCTGTACTACACCCATTGAATACAATCAAAAGCAGCATGTAGGGTATTATCTCATCAAGAGAGCCCGAAGCTGGGTAAAACCCCGTGTCCATGTTACCATCGCTCCAAGACGCCTAGCTTAGGACCCCTACTACGAGATCCGCCAGTTTTGACACCGACAGTAGTGATTGTAACAATAGCAGCGGAAAAGTAAATAAGCGAAGAACAATATGTGAAAAGCTCGTAGGCATTGGATCGGTGATGGATAATTACGTCAGATGTGGTTCATCATGTAACAGTCATAACATAGGGTGACACAGAACTAGCTCCAATTCATCAATGTAATGTAGGCATGTATTCCGAATATAGTCATACGTGCTTATGGAAAAGAACTTGCATGACATCTTTTGTCTTACCCTCCCGTGGTAGCGGGGTCCTAATGGAAACTAAAGGATATTAAGGCCTCCTTTTAATAGAGTACCAGAACAAAGCATTAGCACATAGTGAATATATGAAATCCTGAAACTACGGTCATCACCGGGAGTGGTCCCGATTATTGTCACTTCGGGGTTGCCGGATCATAACACATAGTAGGTGACTATAGACTTGCAAGATAGGATCAATAACTCACATATATTCATGAAAACATAACAGGTTCAGATCTGAAATCATGACACTCGGGCCCTAGTGACAAGCATTAAGCATAGCAAAGTCATAGCTGTTGGGGAACGTAGTAATTTCAAAAAATTTCCTACGCACACGCAAGATCATGGTGATGAATAGCAACGAGAGGGGAGAGTGTTGTCTACGTACCCTCGTGACCCCGAAGCGAAGCGATCTGGCGTAGAGGAAGTAGTCGACGTTCTCCTCGCGATCCGACCGATCCCGGCGCCGTTACTTCGACGCCCGAGTTCTTGACACACGACAGCTTGATGGCGTCCCTCGTACTCGATCCAGCCGAGTGTCGAGGGAGAGTTCCGTCGACGACGGCGTGGGACGATCTTGATGTTCTGCGCAGAGCTTCGCCTAAGCTTCTGTGACGATATGACCGAGGTGGAATATGGTGGAGGGGGCACCGACACGGCTAAGGAACGATCCGTAGATCAAACTTGTGTGTCCTAGGGTGCCCCCTGCCCCGTATATAAAGGAGGGAGGGGAGGCCGGCCGGCCTAGAGGAGGCGTCTTGGGGAGTCCTACTCCCACCGAGTAGGACTCCCCTTTCCTAGTTGGAATAGGATTGGGGGGAGGGAAGAGGAAGGGGCGCCCCCCCTCCTGTCCTATTCGGACTGGGGGGGGGCGCCACCCCCTGGCCGGCCCTTCCTCTTCTCCTCGAGGCCCATCGAGGCCCATTTACCCCCGGGGTTCCGTAACCTCCGGTACTCGATAAATTCCTGTTTTACTTGGAACCATTCGAACTCCAAACATAGGTTTCCAATATATCAATCTTTATGTCTCGACCATTTCGAGACTCCTCGTCATGTCCGTGATCACATCCGGGACTCGAACTTCTTGGTACATCAAAATACATAAACTCATAATAAGCATCATCGAAACCTTAAGCGTGCGGACCCTACGGTTCGAGAACAATGTAGACATGACCTAGAACTATTCTCGGTCAATAACCAATAGCGGGACCTGGATGCCCATATTGGTTCCTACATATTCTACGAAGATCTTTGTCGGTCGGACCGCATAACAACATACGTTGTTCCCTTTGTCATCGGTATGTTACTTGCCCGAGATTCGATCGTCGGTATCCAATACCTAGTTCAATCTCGTTACGCAAGTCTCTTTACTCGCTCAGTAATACATCATCTCACAGCTAACTCATTAGTTGTAATGCTTGCAAGGCTTAAGTGATGTGTATTACCGAGAGGGCCCAGAGATACCTCTCCGACTATCGGAGTGACAAAACCTAATCTCAAATACGCCAACCCAACATCCGCCTTTGGAGACACCTGTAGTACTCCTTTATAATCACCCGATTCGTTGTGACGTTTGGTAGCACCAAAGTGTTCCTCCGTAAACGGAGTTGCATAATCTCATAGTTATAGGAACATGTATAAGTCATGAAGGAAGCAATAGCAACATACTAAGCGATCGTGTGCTAAGCTAACGGAATGGGTCATGTCAATTAGATCATTCAACTAATGATGTGACCTTGTTAATCAAATAACAACTCCTTGTTCATGGTTAGGAAACATAACCATCTTTGATTAACAAGCTAGTCAAGTAGAGGCATACTAGTGACACTGTTTGTCTATATATTCACACATGTATTATGTTTCCGGTTAATACAATTCTAGCATGAATAATAAACATTTATCATGATATGAGGAAATATATAATAACTTTATTATTGCCTCTAGGGCATATTTCCTTCATCTCCCACTTGCACTAGAGTCAATAATCTAGATCACATCACCATGTGATTAACATCGATAGTTCACATCATCATGTGATTAACACCCATAGTTCACATCGCCATGTGACCAACACCCAAAGGGTTTACTAGATTCAGTAATCTAGTTCACATTGCTATGTGAGTAACACCCAAAGAGTACTAAGGTGTGATCATGTTTTGCTTGTGAGAGAGTCTTAGTCAACGGGTCTTTCACATTCAGATCCGTTATGTATTTTGCAATTTTTCTATGTCTACAATGCTCTGCACGAAGCTACTCTAGCTAATTGCTCCCACTTTCAATATGTATCTAGATCGAGACTTAGAGTCATCCAGATCAGTGTCAAAACTTACATCGACGTAACCCTTACTTACTAACCTTTGTCACTTCCATAATCGAGAAACATATCCTTATTCTACTAAGGATAATTTTGACCGCTGTCCGATGATCTACTCCTAGATCACTATTGTACCCCTTGCCAAAATCGGGCAGGGTATACAATAGATCTGGTACACAGACATGGCATACTTTATAGAACCTATGGCCAAGGCATAGGGAATGACTTTCATTCTCTTTCTATCTTCGCCGTGGTCGGGTTTTGAGTCTTACTCAATTTCACACCTTGTAACACATGCAAGAACTCTTTCTTTGACTGTTCCATTTTGAACTACTTCAAAATCTTGTCAAGGTATGTACTCATTGAAAAACTTATCAAGCATCTTGATCTATCTCTATAGATCTTGATGCTCAATATGTAAGCAGCTTCACCGAGGTCTTTCTTTGAAAAACTTCTTTCAAACACTCCTTTATGCTTTGCGAATAATTCTACATTATTTCCGATCTACAATATGTCATTCACATATACTTATCGAAATGTTGTAGTGCTCCCACTCACTTTCTAGTAAATACTGAGGCTTCACCATAAGTCTGTACAAAACTATATGCTTTGATCAGCTCATCAAAGCGTATATTCCAACTCCGAGATGCTTGCACCAGTCCATAGATGGATCATTGGAGCTTGCACACTTTGTTAGCTCTCTTTGGATCGAAAAAACCTTCGTTGCATCATATACAACTCTTCCTCCGTAAAACCATTCAGAATGCAGTTTTACATCCATTTGCCAAATTTCATAAATTGTGGCAATTGCTAACATGATTCGGACAGACTTAAGCATCGCTTCTGAGCTTGAGAAAATCTCATTGTAGTCAACATCTTGAACTTTGTCGAAAACCTTTTTGCAACAAGTCGAGCTTTGTAGATAGTAACACTACTATCAACGTCCGTCTTCCTCTTGAAGATCCATTTATTTTCTATGGTTTGCCGATCATCGGGCAAATCCATCAAAGTCCATACTTTGTTCTCATACATGGATCATATCTCAGATTTCATGGCCTCAAACCATTTTGCGGAATCTGGGCTCATCATTGCTTCCTCATAGTTCATAGGTTTGTCATGGTCAAGTAACACGACCTCCAGAACAGGATTGCCGTACCACTCTGGTGCGAATCTCACTCTGTTTTACCTACGAGTTTCGGTAGTAACTTGATCTGAAGTTACATGATCATCATCATTAACTTCCTCACTAATTGGTATAGTAGTCACAAGAACAGATTTCTGTGATGAACTACTTTCCAATAAGGGAACAGGTACAGTTACCTCATCAAGTTCTACTTTCCTCCCACTCACTTCTTTCGAGAGAAACTCCTTCTCAATAAAGGATCCATCTTAAGCAACGAATATCTTGCCTTCGGATCTGTGATAGAAAGTGTACCCAACAATTTCCTTTGGGTATTCTATGAAGACGCACTTCTCCGATTTGGGTTTGAGCTTATCAGGATGAAACTTTTCACATAAGCATCGCAACTCCAAACTTTAAGAAACGACAACTTGGGTTTCTTGCTAAACCACAGATTCATATAGTGTCGTCTCAACGGATTTAGATGGTGCCCAATTTAACGTGAATGCAGCTGTCTCTAATGCATGATCCCAAAACGATATTGGTAAATCAAGAAGAAACATCATAGATTGCACTTTATCCAATAAAGTGTGGTTACGATGTTTGGACACACCATAACATTGTGGTGTTCGGTGGCGTGAGCTGTGAAACTATTCCACATTATTTTAGTTGAAGACCAAACTCGTGACTCAAATATTCGTCTCGCGATCAAATCGTAAAACCTTATTTTCTTGTCACGATGATTTTTCCACTTCACTCTGAAATTCTTTGAACCTTTCAACTATTTCAGACTTATGTTTCATCAAGTAGATATACCCATATCTGCTCAAATCATCTGTGAAGGTCGAAAATAACGATACCGCCGTGAGCCTTAACACTCATTGGATCGCATACATCAAGATGTATTATTTCCAATAAGTCATTGCTCGCCCAATGTTCGGAGAACGGAGTCTTAGTCATCTTGCCCATGAGGCATGGTTCGCAAGCATCAAGTGATTCATAATCAAGTGATTCCAAAATCCCATCAAGATGGAGTTTCTTCATGCGCTTTACACCAATATGACCTAAACGGCAAGTGCCACAAATAAGTTGCACTATCATTATTAACTTTGCATCTTTTGGTTTCAATATTAAGAATATGTGTATCACTACGATCGAGATCCAATGAACCATTTTCATTGGGCGTGTAACCATATAAGGTTTTATTCATGTAAGCAGTAACAACAGTTTATTCTCTTACTTAAATGAATAACCGTTTTGCAATAAACACGATCAAATCATATTCATGCTCAACGCAAACACCAAATAACATTTATTTAGGTTCAACACTAATCCCGAAAGTATAGGGAGTGTGCGATGATGATCATATCAATCTTGAAACTATTTTCAACACACATCATCACTTCACCCTTAACTAGTTTACATTTTATACGCAACTCCTGCTTCGAAGTTACTACTCTTAGCAACCGAACCAGTACCAAATACCGAGGGTTGCTATAAACACTAGTAAAGCACACATCAAACACCAGTATATCAAATATACCCTTTTTCACTTTGCCATCCTTCTTATCCACCAAATATTTAGGGCAGTTCCGCTCAAAGGACCATTTCCTTTGCAGTGTAAGCACTTTCGGTTTCAGGCTTTGGTTCAGCTTTGGGCTTCTTCGTGGGAGTGACAACTTGCTTGTCAATCTACTTGAAGTTCCCTTTCTTTCCTTTGCCCTTTTCTTGAAACTAGTGATCTTGTCAACCATCAACACTTGATGCTCTTTCTTGATTTCTACCTTCGTCGATTTCAACATCACGAAGAGCTCGGGAATCATTTTCGTCATCCTTGCATACTATAGTTCATCACGAAGTTCTACTAACTTGGTGATGGTGACTAGAGAATTCTGTCAATCACTATCTTATCCGGAAGATTAACTCCCACTTGATTCAAGCGATTGAAGTACCTGCACAATCGAGCACATGCTCACTAGTTGAGCGATTCTCCTCCATCTTTTAGCTATAGAACTTGTTGGAGACTTCATATCTCTCAACTCGGTATTTGCTTGAAATATTAACTTCAATTCTGGAACATCTCATATGGTCCATGATGTTCAAAACATCTTTGAAGTCCCGATTCTAAGCCATAAAGCATGGTGCACAAAACTATCAAGTAGTTATCATATTGAGCTAGCCAAACGCTCATAACGCCCGCATCCGCTCCTGCATTAGGTCTGTCACCTAGCGGTGCATTAAGGACATAATTCTTACGTGCAGCAATGAGGATAAACCTCGGATCACGGATCAAATCCGCATCATTGCTACTAACATTTTTCAACACAATTTTCTAGGAACATATCAAAATAAACATATGAAAGCAACAACGCAAGCTATTGATCTTACAACATAATTTGCAAAATACTACCAGGACTAAGTTCATGATAAATTTAAGTTCAATTAATCATATTACTTAAGAACTCCCACTTAGATAGACATCTCTCTAGTTATCTAAGTGATCACGTGATCCAAATCAACTAAACCATAACCGATCATCACGTGAGATGGAGTAGTTTTCAATGGTGAACATCTTATGTTGATCATATCTACTATATGATTCACGCCGACCTTTCGGTCTCCGTGTTCCGAGGCCATATCTGCATATGCTAGGCTCGTCAAGTATAACTCGAGTATTCTGCGTGTGCAAAACTGGCTTGCACCCGTTGTAGATGGACGAGAGCTTATCACACCCGATCATCACGTGGTGTCCGGGCACGATTTAACTTTGGCAACGGTGCATACTCGTGGAGAACACTTCTTGATAATTTAGTGAGAGATCATCTTATAATGCTACCGTCAATCAAAGCAAGATAAGATGCATAAAAGATAAACATCACATGCAAATCAATATAAGTGATATGATATGGTCATCATCATCTTGTGCTTCGTGATCTCCATCTCGCAGCACCACCATGATCACCATCGCCACCGCGCGACACCTTGATCTCCATCGTAGCATCGTTGTCGTCTCGCCAATCTTATGCTTCTCGACTATCGCTACCGCTTAGTGATAAAGTAAAGCATTACAGTATGATTGCATTTCATACAATAAAGCGACAACCATATGGCTCCTGCCGATTGCCGATAACTTCGGTTACAAAACATGATCATCTCATACAATAAAATATAGCATCACGTCTTGACCATATCACATCACAACATGCCTGCAAAAACAAGTTAGACGCCCTCTACTTTGTTGTTGCAAATTTTACGTGGCTGCTACGGGCTTAAGCAAGAACCAATCTCACCCACGCATCAAAACCACAACGATACTTCGTCAAATAGACTCGTTTTAACCTTCTCAAGGACCGGCGTAGCCACACTCGGTTCAACTAAAGTGAGAGAGCAGACACCCGCCAATCACCTTTAAGCAACGAGTGCTCGTGGCGGTGAAACCAGTCTCGCGTAAGCGTCACGCGTAATGTCGGTCCGGGCGCTTCATCTCACAATACCGCTGAACCAAAGTATGACATGCTGGTAGGTAGTATGACTTGTATCGCCCACAACTCACTTGTGTTCTACTCGTGCAAAACATCAAACCATAAAACCTAGGCTCGGATGCCTTTGTTGGGGAACGAGTAATTTAAAAAATTTCCCACGCACACGCAAGATCATGGTGATGAATAGCAACGAGAGGGGAGAGTGTTGTCTACGCACTCGAGACCAAGCGAAGCGATCTGGCGTAGAGGAAGTAGTCGACGTTCTCCTCGCGATCCGACCGATCCCGCGCGTTACTCCGACGCCCGAGTTCTTGACACACGACAGCTCGATGACGCCCTCGACTCCGATCCAGCCGAGTGTCGAGGGAGAGTTTCGTCAAGACGACGGCGTGGTGACGATCTTGATGTTCTATCGGCGCAGAGCTTCGCTTAAGCTACGCTGTGACGATATGACCGAGGTGGAATATGGTGGAGGGGGCACCGACACGGCTAAGGAACGATCCGTAGATCAAACTTGTGTGTCCTAGGGTGCCCCCTGCCCTCGTATATAAAGGAGGGAGGGGGAGGCCGGCGGCCTAGAGGAGGCGCCGGGAGGAGTCCTACTCCCACCGAGTAGGACTCCCCTTTTCCTAGTTGGAATAGGATTGGGGGGGGGAAGAGGAAAGGGCCGCCCCCTCCTTGTCCTATTCGGACTGGGGGGGAGGCGGCCACCCCCGGCCGCCCTTCCTCTTCTCCTCGAGGCCCATCGAGGCCCATTTACCCCGGGGTTCCGTAACCTCCGGTACTCAGTAAATTCCTGTTTCGCCCGAACCATTCCGAACTCCAAACATAGGTTTCCAATATATCAATCTTTATGTCTCGACCATTTGAGACTCCTCGTCATGTCCGTGATCACATCGGGACTCAACTTCTTCGGTACATCAAAATACATAAACTCATAATAACCATCATCGAAACCTTAAGCGTGCGGACCCTACGGTTCGAGAACAATGTAGACATGACCTAGAACTATTCTCGGTCGGTAACCAATAGCGGGACCTGATGCCCATATTGGTTCCTACATATTCTACGAAGATCTTTGTCGGTCGAGACCGCATAACAACATACGTTGTTCCTTTGTCATCGGTATGTTACTTGCCCGAGATTCGATCGTCGGTATCCAATACCTAGTTCAATCTCGTTACCGCAAGTCTCTTTACTCGCTCGTAATACATCATCTCATAGCTAACTCATTAGTTGTAATGCTTGCAAGGCTTAAGTGATGTGTATTACCGAGAGGGCCCAGAGATACCTCTCCGACTATCGGAGTGACAAAACCTAATCTCGAAATACGCCAACCCAACATCCGCCTTTGGAGACACTGTAGTACTCCTTTATAATCACCCGATTACGTTGTGACGTTTGGTAGCACCAAAGTGTTCCTCCGTAAACGGAGTTGCATAATCTCATAGTTATAGGAACATGTATAAGTCATGAAGGAAGCAATAGCAACATACTAAACGATCGTGTGCTAAGCTAACGGAATGGGTCATGTCAATCAGATCATTCAACTAATGATGTGACCTTGTTAATCAAATAACAACTCCTTGTTCATGGTTAGGAAACATAACCATCTTTGATTAACAAGCTAGTCAAGTAGAGGCATACTAGTGACACTCTGTTTGTCTATATATTCACACATGTATTATGTTTCCGGTTAATACAATTCTAGCATGAATAATAAACATTTATCATGATATGAGGAAATATATAATAACTTTATTATTGCCTCTAGGGCATATTTCCTTCAATAGCAACATCAATCTCAGAACATAATGGATACTAGGGATCAAACCCTAACAAAACTAACTCGATTACATGATAGATCTCATCCAACCCATCACCGTCCAGCAAGCCTACAATGGAATTACTCACGCACGGCGGTGAGCATCATGAAATTGGTGATGGAGGATGGTTGGTGATGACGACGGCAACGGATTCCCCTCTCCGGAGCCCCGAACGAACTCCAGATCAGCCCTCTCGAGAGAGTTTAGGGCTTGGCGGCGGTTCTGTATCGTAAAACGCGATGAATCCTTCTCTCTGATTTTTTTCTCCCCGAACACGAATATATGGAGTTGGAGTTGAGGTCGGTGGAGCACCAGGGGGGCCACGAGGCAGGGGGCGCGCCCGGGGGGGAGGGTGCGCCCCACCCTCGTGGACAGGGTGTGGGCCCCTGGCCTTGATTCTTTCGCCAGCATTTTTCTTATTTTCCAAAAATAAGTTCCGTGGAGTTTCAGGTCATTCTGAGAATGTTTGTATCTGCACATAAATAACACCATGGCAATTCTGCTGAAAACAGCGTTAGTCCGGGTTAGTTCCATTCAAATCATGCAAGTTAGAGTCCAAAACAAGGGCAAAAGTGTTTGGAAAAGTAGATACGACGGAGACGTATCAAGGTGCGGCGTTTGCTCTTACTGCATACGAACTCCCTAGTGAGAGCAAGGCTGTGGACATGTGAAAAGCTAATCATTCTAGAAAGACTTAGCTGGTTGGCTCTTTCTGTCCAACGCCTCCGCGGCGATCTCGAAGGCCTACAGCCCGCTGTGAATCCACATGCCGCCTTACAGGCGCCTAATAGCGTTCTCCACATGCTTGCTCGGATTAAGTACCAAGCGGGTGAGCTAAGACGTGCTAAGACCGAGATCAGATTTAGGGTTGGAGTGCTCGCAGCGCAAGTTGGAAATCTCGGCACACTCTTATATGGTCTGTCAGAACAGGTTCTATCAGGCTGCATGACCATAGCGGATTTCCAGGCACGTATCCCAGAGCACTTCGTTGACATTGACAATCTACTCCATGCGGGGATGCAATTCTGAGGGACAATAAGAAGAGTGGTGAAGCTGAGGCAGAGTAAGATGGTGGTGGCTGAGTTTGCGGCGACAAATGCCATCTCTTATATCGCTAGTCTTAGTTGTGAACTTAATTCTCACTTCTGTATGATCAAAGGAGATCCGTAGTTGCTACCAATGTGTTTTTTTGTCTTGTTGCCTATCTGCAATTTAATTAAAACCATCACTTGTGTCCTTTTGAGCATTGGTCATTTTCGCTCTGCTGTGGTCTGTTATCACTTGCCTCCTTTCATGTCGGTTTCGTGGCTTTGGTGGTTGTCGGTGTCAAAACCGGCGGATCTCGAGTAGGGGGTCCCGAACTGTGCGTCTAGGCGGATGGTAACAAGAGACGAGGGACACGATGTTTTTACCCAGGTTCGGGCCCTCTCGATGGAGGTAAAACCCTACGTCCTGCTTGATTAATATTGATGATATGGGTAGTACAAGAGTAGATCTACCACGAGATCAAGGAGGCTAAACCCTAGAAGCTAGCCTATGGTATGATTGTTGAGATGTATGTTGTCCTACGGAGTAAAGCCCTCCGGTTTATATAGATACCGGCGAGGGCTAGGGTTACACAGAGTCGGTTACAATGGTAGGAGATCTACATATCCGTATTGCCAAGCTTGCCTTCCACGCCAAGGAAAGTACCATCCGGACACGAGCCGGAGTCTTCAATCTTGTATCTTCGTAGTCTTGGAGTTCGGCGGATATTGATAGTCCGGCTGTCCGGACACCCCCTAGTCCAGGACTCCCTTAGTAGCCCCTGAACCAGTCTTCAATGACGATAAGTCCGGCGCGCATAATGTTCGGCATTGCAAGGCGGGTTCCTCCCTTGAATAATCCAGAGAAGATCATGAACACCAGGATAGTGTCCGGCTCTGCAAAATAAATTCCACATTCCACCGTAGAGAGAATAAAATGTACACTTAGTTCAATCTGCTGACGTATTATGCGGCGTGACACCACACCGCTACCAAGCCTTTGTTTGAATCGTTTTTTATCAGCGAAGTGGTTTCCTTGGCACGTCTTGTCGAAGCAGAGATCGTGTTCCCCTTATTCCGGGATCCTCATCAATACGTGTGTGGGTAACCCAACCGTTCCCGTCGCCACGCCTCCTCTATCGAAGGGGAATCCCAAACGGTCACGGAGACGGCCCTTGGTATTTCTTCCCCTTTATAAGAGGACCAAGGCTCGCCCTTATTCTTCAATCTCGCATCGAATCTTTTCCCTGCTCCCAGTTCCAACACCCAGAGCCTCAGATTCGAGCGCTTCGGATCCTCAATCATGTCCGGCTCCGACCTCCAGGGCCGGTGGATGCCCTCCTCCGTCACGGAGGAGGACATATTGAAGTTGCGTGAGGCCAAAGCACCGCCTACGAGGTTTCGACAGGTTGCCTGCCCAAGGGCAGGCCGTGCCACCCGAGCCCGTGAATCGTCGTCTTCGTATCCCACCTCCGCCGAGGTTTAGGCTTCCCGACGGATCCTTCGTGAGAGGGCTCTGTTCTACTATGGGCTGGATTTTCACGACTTGGCTCCGAGTCTATCCTCCATATCTCCGCATTCATTATCGTCTGCGAAGCCTTCCTCGCGTCATCCCCACTTCGCCTATGGTGAAGACCTTCAAGTGGAGCGAAGATGATCGGGGCGTCAAGCGAGTCGGCGGGCGACCATAAGCAAGAAGGTCGATGCCCGTGGCTTGAGGGTTCCTTCAAGAGGAACTTGGGCTGTGGCAGCAGGTGGTTCTATATCACCGCTCCAAGGGGCAGCAGCAAAAGCCGCCGCCTCGCTCCGCTTGGGACCTCCACGCCAACCGATGTCGTGGGTCAACCAAGGGCTCAACTGGGGCCGTCAGAAGACGTGCCCTCACTGCGGAGGCGGATTCGAGATCTCCAAGCGAGGAGATCGACTGATCAAGGTGATGCAGAGTTATGCTAATCGGGCATCTTCGCCGCCTGAACGCCGTCCTCTCCGTCTATGGGAGTTCAACCGGAGGGACCTCGGATTCTCCAACACTTCATGGGTGCGACACCCGTGGAGATGTACAAGTTGTTCTTCGGACCGCAGGTGGCGTGTCCGGACTTAGCCGAGGATGCAGGTCTAAGCCGCGATCGCCCGGATACTCAGGTAAATAGCTCAGAGTCCGGACATTCTGTTTATGTGCCTTTCTAAAGTTCGCCTCCTGACCCTTTGTTCTTTACAGGAATGGGTGGCGCGATCAAGGCTGATAAGGTGTCCAGCCCCCCTCCCAGAGACCGCACTGGAGCCCGTGCTGGTCAGAATGTTGGAGGTTGCACCCACAGAAGGGGGCAACGGGGAAAACAGAGGAGCTAATATTTCGCCCAAAGGGGTGACAGAGGAGGGGGGAACCAAGAACCCCTCCCTTTAGGGGGAGAAGAGGACCACCTCCGAAGATCCGGAGGCCAAAGCCCCTAAGCGCGGGAAGAGATCTTCCCCGGGGGGTCCGGCGCCCGGAGAGAATCCGGACGCACAATCATCACCAAAGGATCGGCCCTCCAGCGAGCCGTGAGTATGAAAGAGGGAGTTAATTAGTAAGGAAATACCTTCATTTGTGCTTACAGAGGTAACCGAAATATTTATATTGCAGTTCGGATCTGCAGCCTTCTCAGATGAGTTCATCTTCGGGGGACCTTCTTCCGGAGATGATGGAGAGCGATACGCCTCCATCCGCAGCGCCGCCAGATGAGGCAGGCGAACCCGAAGTGTCATCACGGAGGGTATCCCCGAGTCCGGAGGGGCCAGAGTGTTCGGCACCTACTAGTGTCCGGCCGGGAGAACTGAAGAATCTGCTTGAGAGGCGTCCATTTCGAAGATCATCGATGCGTTAATGCGTATGGTGATTGGAAGGATTTCGTCCGCGAGAGCGGATTGCGTAATGCCGCCATGAGTTTCTTTGGCGGGTTTTGAGGTATGCAAAATGACGCATCCTTTTGTCTTTTAACAGTTTTGCACATAAAATGCGCTCTGTATAGATAGTAGCCCCGAGACTCGGTAGGTTGTCGGAAACGACATAAGCGTGCCGAGGATCAAATCTCAAATCTCAAGTAATGAATTCTGCTGTCCCTATGCGGTGGCGGATAGTCCGGCGCCGGCCGGACTAATGAGTTTGCCGAATTAAGTCGGCAACTTGACGTGGCGGATCTCGATATCACGCTTGTCAACCGGCGACTTGACGAGTCGCAAGGTAAATAAATTCTCCGATTGCTTTATTTAAGGGGTCAAGCCCTCCTCGATAAATTGTATGTTGTTGTACGCGACGACGGTGTTGCTGCTTTGTGGAGAGCCTTCAGGCGAACTTGCTCGAGCTAAGGAGCAAGCCCGAAGGAGTGACGCGGCTGCCTCGAAGGCGGCCGAAGAGTTGAAAGCCGAAAAGGCTGCGCACTGCCTAAGCAGGGCGGAGGTGGCCAAATTGGCCATGAAATGAAAGGATGCTACCGACCGCAATGAGGCTCTTGAAAAGGAGCGCTTATCGGAGCGGGAAGACCTGAAGAAGGCCATCGCCGAAGCCAAGGATGCCCGCTCTGCAATGCGGTCTATGAAGGAGGAACTGCGCCAGGCCGGAGAGATCGTGGTTGGCAAGCCTATTCTGCTGCGTCGCCGGTTTATGGATGCAAAGTATGCTCAATTTGAGCGACTGTGGAGTCCGGAGGATCCGTATATGGACTTAAGCGCCAGTCGGGTGATGCCGATTAAGCACTTCCGGAGCCGGAGGATCACGAGACGGAAGAGCTGTATTGGTCTCAATTCCACAGTCCGGATCGCTCACTTCCGTTGACGGACCGGCTGGCCGAATGGGCCGAGCTAAATAGATTGTCCGGACTTGCCATGACTGACATCGTGGCTCATATCTGGCCAGAGAGGTCCAAGGCGACGAGCTATTTCGGCTTACTGCAGCAATTCCTTGAAGCGGTGCCGCATATAAAGGAGATGAAGCGGTCGGCCTGAAGGAAATATGCCCTAGAGGCAATAATAAAGTTATTATTTATTTCCTTATTTCATGATAAATGTTTATTATTCATGCTAGAATTGTATTAACCGGAAACATAATACATGTGTGAATACATAGACAAACAGAGTGTCACTAGTATGCCTCTACTAGACTAGCTTGTTAATCAAAGATGGTTAAGTTTCCTAACCATAGACAAAGGAGTTGTCATTTGATTAACAAGGTCACATCATTAGTTGAATGATCTGATTGACATGACCCATTCCATTAGCTTAGCACATGATCGTTTAGTATGTTGCTACTGCTTTTATCCATGACTTATACATGTTCCTATAACTATGAGATTATGCAACTCCGTTTACGGAGGAACACTTTGGTACTACCAAAGCGTCACAACGTAATCGGGTGATTATAAAGGAGTACTACAGGTTTCTCCAAAGGCGATGTTGGGTTGGCGTATTTGAGATTAGGATTTGTCACTCCGATATTCGGAGAGGTATCTCTGGGCCCTCTCGGTAATGCACATCACTTAAGCCTTGCAAGCATTGCAACCAATGAGTTAGTTGCGTAGATGATGTATTACGGAACGAGTAAAGAGACTTGCGATAACGAGATTGAACTAGGTATTGGATACCGACGATCGAATCTCGGGCAAGTAACATACCGTTGACAAAGGAACAACGTATATTGTTATGCGGTTTGACCGATAAAGATCTTCGTAGAATATGTAGGAACCAATATGGGCATCCAGGTCCCGCTATTGGTTATTGACCGAGAACAGTTTTAGGTCATGTCTACATAGTTCTCGAACCGTAGGGTCCGTGACGCTTAACGTTTAGTTGTGATATAGTATTATATGAGTTATGCATGTTGGTAACGAATGTTGTTCGAGTCTGGATGAGATCATGGACATGACGAGGAACTCGGAATGGTCGGAGATAAAGTTTGATATATGGGATAATAGTGTTTGATCTCGGAAGGGTTCGAATTCAGGAAGGGGTTCGGATGTTTCGAAATGTTTGGGTACAAGAACACGTTATTTGGGCCCAAGGGAAAGCCCACAAGGTTTTGGAAAGCTTAAAAGGAAGTTTTGCGAGTCGAGGGGCGACGCTTGAGGTCCTGGCGTGCAGGTCGACGCCGGAACCTGGCGTCGCCCCGAGTCCGAGAAGGACTCTTGCCTTTCGGGTGAAACCTACTTTGTGGAGGCTTTTACTCCAAGTTTCACCCCAAGGCTCAACATATAAATAGAGGGTAGGGCTAGCACCAAAGACAGATCAAGAAACACCAAGCCGTGTGCCGCAACCCGTCCCCTCTAGTTTATCCTCCGTCATAGTTTTAAGTAGTGCTTAAGCGAAGCCACGTGGAAAGTGTTCTTCACCAACACCGTCACCACACCGTCGTGCTGCCGAACTCATCTACTACTACCGCCGTCTTCTTTGGATCGAGAAGGCGAGGACGTCATCGAGCTCAACGTGTGCAGAACTTGGAGGTGTCGTGCGTTCGGTACTTGGATCGGTCGGATCGTGAAGACGTACGACTACATCAACCGCGTTGATAAACGCTTCCGCTTAGCGATCTTCAAGGGTATGAAGATACACTCCCCCTCTCGTTGCTATACCATCACCATGATCTTGCGTGTGCGTAGGAAATTTTTGAAATTACTCGTTCCCCAACAAAGATGGCATCCGAGCCTAGGTTTTATGGTTTGATGTTTTGCACGAGTAGAACACAAGTGAGTTGTGGGACGATACAAGTCATCTGCCTACCAGCATGTCATACTTTGGTTCAGCGGTATTGTGAGATGAAGCGGCCTGGACCGACATTACGCAGACGCTTACGCGAGACTGGTTTCACCGTTACGAGCACACGTGCTTAAAGGTGATTGGCGGTGTCTCTCTCTCACTTTAGTTGAACCGAAGTGTGGCTCGCCCGGTCCTTGAGAAGGTTAAAACGAGTCTATTTGACGAAGTATCGTTGTGGTTTTGATCGAGGTGAGATTGGTTCTTGCTTAAGCCCGTAGCAGCCACGTAAAATTTGCAACAACAAAGTAGAGGACGTCTAACTTGTTTTTGCAGGGCATGTTGTGATGTGATATGGTCAAGGCGTGATGCTATATTTTATTGTATGAGATGATCATGTTTTGTAACGAAGTTATCGGCAATGGCAGGAGCCATATGGTTGTCGCTTTATTGTATGAAATGCAACGCTCGTAATTGCTTTACTTTATCACTAAGCGGTAGCGATAGTCGTAGAAGCAATAGATGGCGAAACGACAACGATGCTACGATGGAGATCAAAGTGTCGCGCGGTGGCGATGGTGATCACGATGGTGCTTGAGATGGAGATCACAAGGACAAGATGATGATGGCCATATCATATCACTTATATTGATTGCATGTGATGTTTATCCTTTATGCATCTTATCTTGCTTTGATTGACGGTAGCATTTTAAGATGATCTCTCACTAAAATTATCAAGTAGTGTTCTCCCCGAGTATGCACCGTTGCCAAAGTTTGTCGTGCCCGGACACCACGTGATGATCGGGTGTGATAAGCTCGTCCATCTACAACGGGTGCAAGCCAGTTTTGCACACGAGAATACTCGAGTTATACTTGACGAGCCTAGCATATGCAGATATGGCCTCGAACACGGAGACCGAAAGGTCGGCGTGAATCATATAGTAGATATGATCAACATAAGATGTTCACCATTGAAAACTACTCCATCTCACGTGATGATCGGTTATGGTTTAGTTGATTTGGATCACGTGATCACTTAGATGACTAGAGATGTTTGTCTAAGTGGGAGTTCTTAAGTAATATGATTAATTGAACTTAAATTTATCATGAACTTAGTACTGATAGTATCTTGCTTGTCTATGTTTGTTTGTAGATAGATGGCTCGTCTTTGTTGTTCCGTTGAATTTTAATGCGTTCCTTGAGAAAGCAAAGTTGAAAGATGATGGTAGCAATTACACGGATCGGGTCCGTAACTTCGAGGATTATCCTCATTGCTGCACGAGAAGAGTTCGTCTGGATGCACCGCTGGGTGCGAACTGCCGCTGATGCTAACCGACGACGTTAAGAACGTCTGGCGAGCAAAGCTGATGACTACTCTATAGTTCGGTGTGCCATGCTTTACGGCTTAGAACCGGGTCTTCAACAACGTTTTGAGCGTCATGGAGCATATGAGATGTTCCAGAGTTGAAGTTGATATTCCAACAGAATGCGGATTGAGAGATATGAAGTCTCCAATAAGTTCTATAGCTGCAAGATGGAAGAGAATGGGTCTGCATCGGTGAGCACATACTCGAGAATGTCTGGGTATTACAATCACTTGACTCAACTGGGAGTTAATCTTCCGGATGATTGTGTCATTGACAGAATTCTTCAATCACTACCACCAAGCTACAAAGGCTTCGTGATGAACTATAATATGCAAGGGTTAGTAAAGACTATGCCTGAGCTCTTCGCAATGCTAAAGGCATGGAGGTAGAAATCAAGAAGGAGCATCAAGTGTTGATGGTCAATAAGACCACTAGTTTCAAGAAGAAAGGCAAAGGGAAGAAGAAGGGAACTTCAAGAAGAACAGCAAGCAAGTTCTTTGCTCAGGAGAAGAAACCCAAGTCCGGACCTAAACCTGAAACTGAGTGCTTCTACCGCAAGCAGGTGGTCCTTTGAAGCGGAATTGCCCCAAGTATTTGGCGGATAAGAAGGATGGCAAGGTGAACAAAGGTATATGTGATATACATGTTATTGATGTGTACCTTACTAGAGCTCGCAGTAGCACTGGTATTTGATCTGGTTACATTGCTAATATTTGCAACTCAAAGCAGGGCTACGGATTGCGAACAACGGCAAAGGACGAGGTGACGATCGGCGTGGGAAATGGTTCCAAAGTCGATGTGATCGCGGTCGGCATGCTACCTCTACATCTACCTTCGGGATTAGTTTTAGACCTAAATAATTGTTATTTGGTGCCAGCGTTGAGCATGAACATCTGGATCTTGTTTGATGCGAGACGGTTATTCATTTAAATCAGAGAATAATGGTTGTTCTATTTATATGAGTAATATCTTTTATGGTCATGCACACTTGAAGAGTGGTCTATTTTTAATGAATCGCGATAGTAGTGATACACATATTCATAATGTTGAAACCAAAAGATGCAGAGTTGATAATGATAGTGCAACTTATTTGTGGCACTGCCGTTTAGGTCATATCGGTATAAAGCGCATGAAGAAACTCCATCTTGATGGACTTTTGGAGTCACTTGATTATGAATCACTTGGCACTTATGAACCGTGCCTCATGGGCAAGATGACTAGAACCCGTTCTCGGTACTATGGAGAGAGCAACAGATTTGTTGGAAATCATACATCTGAGATGTATGTGGTCCGATGAATGTTGAGGCTCGTGGCGGATATCGTTATTTTCTCACCTTCACAGATGATTTAAGCGAGATATGGGTATATCTACTTAATGAAACATAAGTCTGAAACATTTGAAAAGTTCAAAGAATTTCAGAGTGAAGTTGAAAATCATCGTAATAAGAAAATAAAGTTTCTACGATCGATCGTGGAGGCGAATATTTGAGTTACGAGTTTGGTCTACATTTGAAACAATGCGGAATAGTTTAGCAACTCACGCCACCGGAACACCACAACGTAATGGTGTGTCCGAACGTCGAATCGCACTTTACTAGATATGGTGCGATCTATGATGTCTCTTCTGATTTACCGCTATCGTTTTGGGGTTATGCTCTTGAGACGGCCGCATTCACACTGAATAGAACACCGTCGAAATCCGTTGAGACGACACCTTATGAACTATGGTTTAGCAAGAAACCAAAGTTGTCATTTCTTAAAGTTTGGGGATGCGATGCTTATGTGAAAAAGCTTCAACCTGATAAGCTCGAACCCAAATCGGAGAAATGTGTCTTCATAGGATACCCAAAGGAGCAGTTGGGTACACCTTCTATCACAGATCCGAAGGCAAGACATTTGTTGCTAAGAATGGATCCTTTCTAGAGAAGGAGTTTCTCTCGAAAGAAGTGAGTGGGAGGAAAGTAGAACTTGATGAGGTAACTGTACCTTCTCCCTTATTTGAAAGTAGTTTATCACAGAAACCGGTTTCTGCGACATCTACACCAAATAGTGATGAAGTTGATGATGTTGATCATGAAACTTCAGATCAAGTTACTCTGAGAACCTCGTAGATCAACGAGTAAGATCCGCACTGTGAGTGGTGCGGTAATCCTGTTCGGAAGTCATGCTACTAGATCATGATGAACCTACGAACTATGAAGAAGCGATGGTGAGCCCAGATTCCATAAAATGGCTTGAGGCCATGAAATCGAGATGGGATCCATGTATGAAAACAAAGTGTGGACTTTGGTTGACTTGCCCGAGGGTCGGCAAGCAATAGAAAACAAGTGGATCTTCAAGAAGAAGACCGACGCCGACGGTAATATTATCGTTCTACAAAGCTCGACTTGTCGCAAAGGGTTTTCGACAAGTTCAAGGGATTGACTACGATGAGACCTTCTCACCCGTTGCGATGCTTAAGTCTGTCCGAATCATGTTAGCAATTGCCGCATTTTATGATTATGAAATTTGGCAAATGGATGTAAAGACTGCATTCTGAATGGATTTACGGAAGAAGAGTTGTATATGATGCAACGAGAAGGTTTTATCGATCCAAAGGAGCTAACAAAGTGTGCAAGCTCCAATGATCCATTTATGGACTGGTGCAAGCATCTCGGAGTTGGAATAAACGCTTTGATAGTGTGATCAAAGCATTTGGGTTTATCTGAGACTTTTGGAGAAGCTTTGTATTTACAAGAAAGTGAGTGGGAGCTCTGTAGCATTTCTGATATTATATGTAGATGACATATTACTAATCGGAAATGATATAGAATTTCTGGATAGCATAAAGGGATACTTGAATAAGAATTTTTCAATGAAAGACCTCGGTGAAGCTGCTTACATATTGGGCATCAAAATCTATAGAGATAGATCAAGACGCTTAATTGGACTTTCACAAAGCACATACCTTGACAAGATTTTGAAGAAGTTCAAAATGGATCAAGCAAAGAAAGGGTTCTTGCATGTGTTACAAGGTGTGAAGTTGAGTAAGACTCAATGTCCGACCACCGCAGAAGATAGAGAGAAAATGAAAGATGTTCCCTATGCTTCAGCCATAGGCTCTATCATGTATGCAATGCTGTGTACGGACTGATGTGTGCCTTGCTATTAGCTTAGCAGGAGGTACCAAAGTAATCCAGAGTGGATCCGGACAGCGGTCAAGAACATCCTACTAAGGATATGTTTCTCGTATATGGAGGTGACAAAGAGCTCATCGTAAATGGTTACGTTGATGCAAGCTTTGACACTGATCCGGACGATTCTAAATCGCAAACCGGATACGTGTTTACATTAAACGGTGGAGCTGTCAGTTGGTGCAGTTCAAAACAAAGCGTCGTGGCGGGATCTACATGTGAAGCGGAATACATAGCTGCTTCGGAAGCAGCCAATGAAGGAGTGAAAGTGCAACTAATCCCCGGGTGGTTTTGGTAATTAATAACAACATATATATCATTGAACTAATTATTTCTTGAGAATATTTCAGAAAGTTCGATGATATGGGTATGGCAATGACTGATGATGTGGACCCTCAAAATGCTAAGGAAAACATTGGCAAAAGCTCAAGACTCTATTTTTGGTTTAGTGATCCAAGATCACATTGAGTCCATAGGAAAGCCAATACTATTAAAAGGGATGAGGTTATGATGATGATCTGGTTGCTCAAAGTGCTTAGTGATTTATCTCTCAAACTATCGCAATCTTTCATTCCAACATAAACCCATAAGTAATCTCGGTCCCACCGATTCCATAAACTCACCACACCGAGATGAACCACCTCACCATATACCCAAACCCTAAGAATTGGATTTTCCGATTCCAAACTCGGTCATACGAAATTGGTGTTGCCAAGCTTTTGTAACCATACGTACTCAAATCGGTGTCGAGATGAGAAAGTCGGTCCCACCGAGATTGGCAAACCCTAGACTTTGGAAGAATCGGACTAACCGAGATTGTATTTTGGTCCCACCGAAAATCCCAACGTTCACAAGATTTGAACTTTCGGTCTCACCGAGTTGTCAACTTCGGTCCGACCGAGATTGGTCAAATGTGTGTAGCAGTTGGATTTTGTGTGGAGGCTATAAATACCCTCCACCTCCTCTTCATTCGTGGAGAGAGCCATCGAAAGAACTACCACTCCTACCTTACATTTCGAGAAGAAAACTACCTACCCTTGTGTTGAGATCAAGTTGCTCCACTCCCACCATATGAAACTTGATTTCTAGCCTTCCCAAGTTGCTTTCCACTCAATCCTTTCTTCCACCACAGCCAAATCAGTGAGGAGAGTTGAGTGTTGGGGAGATTATCATTTGAAGCACAAGAGCAAGGAGTTCATCATCACCAACACCATCTATTACCTTTTGGAGGTGGTGCCTCCTAGATTGGTTAGGTGTCGCTTGGGAGCCTCCGTCAAGATGTGGAGTTGAACCAAGAAGTTTGTAAGGGCAAGGAGATCGCCTACTTCGTGAAGATCTACCCGAGTAAGGCTAGTCCTCCGTGGGCGTAGGCCATGATGGCATAGACAAGGTTGCTTCTTCGTGGACCCTTTGTGGGTGGAGCCCTCCGTGGACTCTCGCATGGCCGTTACCCTCCGTGGGTTGAAGTCTCCATCAACGTGGATTGACGATAGCACCACCTATCGGAACCACGAGAAAAATCTCCGTGTCTCCAAATTGCGTTTGCTCTTCTCCACCTCTTATTTACTACATGTGCAATTTACTTTCCGCTGCCACAACTCTAGAATTGCATGTGTAGGGTGATACTTGACTTGGTCATCATTGTGAACTTGCTAAAAACTTGCCCTAATCAAAAGGCTAAACTTTTAAGTTGTCGTAGTCTAATCACCCCCCCTCTAGACATACTTCCGATCCTACAAGTGGTATCAGAGCTTTGGTCTCCATTGGATTGGTTTCCATTGCATTGGATTCCATAAGCTTGGTTTCACAACCTAGGAGAGTATGGCGTCTAGTGAGGGTAATTTCCGTAGAGGTCCTTACTTTGATGGTTCAAACTTTGCTAGTTGGAAGCATAAAATGAAAATGCATATTCTTGGACATAACCCGCCGCATGGGGCATTATTTGTGTTGGCTTGCAAGGTGAGTTCTTGAGGAAGGAAAAGTTCGGATCGCGAAGCTCTGCGGATGAGTTGCGGATGTTCTGAACAATGCTCAAGCTTGTGACATTCTCTTCAATGCTTTGTGTCCCGAGGAGTTCAACAAGATCAGCCGTCTTGAGAATGCAAAAGAGATTTGGGATACTTTGGTGAAATGCACGAAGGTACCGAGTCCGTGAAGGAATCAAAGCTAGATGTTCTTCAAGGTCGACTTGACAAGTTCAAGATGAAGGAAGGTGAAGGAGTCGCTGAAATGTACTCTAGGCTTGCTCTCATCACCAATGAGATGGCAGGCTTAGGAAGCGAAGAAATGACCGACCGATTCATCATCAAGAAGATTCTCGAGCTTTGGATGGAAAGTATGACACCGTGTGCACTTTGATCCAAATGATGCCAAACTACAAAGATCTCAAGCCTACGAAGTCATTGGAAGAATTGTTGCTCATGAGATGACACTTAAAGACAAGGAAGAGCTTCACAACAAGTCAAGTGGTGCTTACAAAGCTGCAGTTGAAGCTCCCACAACCTCAAGTGACAAGCTAGTTTCCAATGAAGAGATAAGCCTAATGGTGAAGAACTTCAACAAATTCTACAAGAGTAGAAGCAAGGAAAGAAGCTCAAAGTCTAGATCATATGATGAAAAGAGATCTTCTAGTCGTGATCGAAGCTGCTACAATTGTGGAAGACCGGACACTACTCAAATGAGTGTTCGACTCCCCACAAGAGAAGAGAAGAATCTCCAAGAAGAAGAAGCTCAAGAGAAGAGTCGCCTTGAAAAGAGAGAAGGAGTAGAGATGATCGTTATGAGCGAAGATCCTCTCGGAGAAGCAAGGATTAGGAAAGGAAAGACAAGTCATCAAGGAGCTACACAAGAAGAAAACATCAAGCTCATGTTGGTGAATGGGTTTCGGCTCCGACTCGACAATCACTCGAAAGAAGCTATCACTCCAACTCGAATCTGATCAAGATGAAGGTGTTGCTGGTCTTGCTCTCGTGTCCTCCAACTCCAACTCCTATGACATATTTGATTCACCAAATGAGGGAATTGGAAGATGCTTCATGGCAAAAGGCCCCAAGGTATCACACCCTGAGTTTATTGACTTTGATAGTGATGAGGATGACTTGCTTGGTGAAGATGAGCTTTTACATGATAAATCTAGTGAGCTTAGTAATGATGAACATGCAAATAGTCTTTATAGTCGAGAAGAGTCGAATGACAATGCTATGAAGGAGATTGATCGTCTAACTAAAGAACTAAACACTCTTAAGTTAGCTCATGAAACAACTCAAGAAGATCATAGAAAGCTCCTAAGATCTCATGAGAAGCTACGCTTCGAGAAGCTCAATCTAGAGCAAGAACATGAGTTTCTAAAAGCTATCAATGACGATCTTCGAAAGAAGAGTTCTTCATATCTTGCCAAACGACTTCTCTTGTCTAATTTCTTGCCACCTATTAAAACTAAGCATGACAAGCATAAGAAAAATTCTTCATCTAGTAGTAACAATAATCATGCTAAATCAAATGTTGTTACTTCTAGTAATTCTCTTGATTCCACTAACAATGTTTCAAGCCAAGTTTCACTTGAGCAAGAAAATAGTCTATTGAAAGGGATTATAGAAAGGTGTCTACAAGAGTCTTGCGGAAGCAAGAGCTTTGAGAAATTGTTCGCAAACAAGGAAGACAGGAAGAATCAAGGAATTGGTTTTGAGCGAAAGTTCAACGCCGAGGGTGTTGAATGGGAAGAAGGTCAATATCCCACTCCAAAGTTTGTTTCTCAAGAGGAGAAGTATGATCCTACTTCTTCCAATGTGGAACAAGCTCAAGATGACCTTCCACCACAAGACCACAAGCTAAAAGGCAAGGACAAGCTTCAAGAGGAGATTGATGCATTCATTGAAGCACCCAAGGCCATGGTCAAGTGGGTTCCCAAGGCAACGTCAAGTTCTACTTCGACAAGCTCAACTACTACCCCAAGGATTCCCATCAAGATGATGTGGATCGAAGAAGAAGAACTAGAGATCTTGAGGGTGACTCCGCCAACATACTTCACTCACATTCATTTTGGCAAGAACTTGTGCAATCAACTTCCACATCTTGCACTAGTTCATGGAGTCACAAACCCTCATGATGGTAAGTCAAGGGACAAGGTAATCATTGCTTTCATGGACATCATTTATTGTGTACTTCAATCTATGTCCATGGATATCCTTGTTTGTTCCTTGTGGGACTAACCCATGTAGGTATTGAAAGTGCCGAATCCAAAGGATTGCTCCCAACTCTTGATGATCTTCATCAACATTGAGCATCCACATCTTCAACATCTACATGAAGTCTTCAACGACAACCCAAGGTTAGTTTGACCCTTTAAAAGGGTTCTCACATCAAGGGGAGCTTTGCTCTAAGGAAATGAGCTAAAGCATCTTCAAATGATGTGAACACATTAATGCTTTATGGAAAAGTGGTAACCCCACTTGTGCTTAAGCGATGAGTATGACCTATGATCAAATGTTCTCATTTGACTCCTAAGTCAATATACTCATATATAGATGACCTAGTCATCGCCAAATTGTGTGCTAATAGCTAGTGTTTTGTTTGTGCATGTTTGACACATATTTTATTTGCCATCTTATTGTGTGAGCATGTTGGATGCATGATTTTATCCATTCGAGGACATCCATTTGTTGCTTTGGTATTTTGGATTTTTCTTTTTGACCAAATGGATGGACAAGAATGCCTAAGTTCCTCCCCTAGCTATCTATGCTTTCTTGTCTCAAACTCTATTCATGCTCATATCACAAACTTTGAACAAGACTTTTTGGACAGACCGAGTGAGGAGCACTCGAGCCACCGATCCGTCAAAAGCCTAACTTCCAAAACCTTCTAAGTACTTTCGGTCAAACCAATATACTCAAATCGGACGGACCGAAATTACTTGGATTGATCTAGGTTTTCACCTCGGTGAAACCGAGTTACAAATTCGGCGTGACGAAGTGAGTAATCGCACGCGATTAACCATCTCGGTCCCACCGAAGTTTTCAACTCGGTCCCACCGACACGAAGGGTATATATACCAGAGGACAGTAGCGTTGATTACTTCTTCAAACGCCTCGCCCTCAAACCCTTCGCTGCGTCGCCGTGGTCTTGGATCATCTCCGCCGTCGCTGTGCGGCGCCCGCTGGGTCTCCTTCGCTGTCAACGGACAATCTCATCGCACCGTTGCCGCCGTAGTGAAACTCCACCAGATTGGGTGAGTTTCATCCCTCTCGTGCTTCAACCTCTGAATCTATGCACGATAGGTTTTGCCTAGCTTCTTGCCAAGATTGAAATCTTCCTATCCAGCAGATTAGATCATAGAACAAAATTCGAGTGAAAATTTTAGGGTTAGGTTTCCGCCGAACACATCTCGGTGTGACTGATTCTACATTCTCGGACTGACCGATTTGGCCTCTGGCCATTGCACTGCACTTTTCGGTTAAACCGAGTTGTGCAAATCGGTAAGACCGAAGTGAGGATTTAGTGAAACCCTAGTGCTCTCGGCTAGACCGAAACCCATTTCGGTCCAACCGAAAGTGGTGTGTATGGTCTGTTTAGGCACTTCGGATTCACCGAATCTTTAGACTCGGTCAGACCGAAATGCATTCTGTGAAAACCTAAAACTAATGTTTGAACTCATTCTTTTTGCAAAATCCTCTGCAGTTTGTGATAACTCTTCTATTACGCCTATACCTATTCTTTTCACGGGTTGTCGGTCATATACGATGCAAGTGACAGCGAACAGTCTGAATCACCGGTTGAGATTCGAGGCGATTACAAGTCTGAAGCAAGCAGTTTTTCAGATGATGGAGAGAGGAGCACTCCAAGTGGATTGCCTCCAGCTGCCACCAGGGCCAGGAAGAAGAGGAATTCTAATGAGGAAGACTCTGACTTTGTTGCAGATGAGGAGATAACTTCCAAGCCTAAGAGGAAAGTGGTTGCCAAGGGCTATCAAGGGCAACAAGAAAAGAAAGGCACCAGCAAAGAGAAGAAATCCACAGTTGCAAAGAAGCTGAGCATGGAAGAAGAAACCTCCAGCAAGATCAAGAAAACTTCCAAGAGGAAGAGGCTAGTTCATGAAGAAGCTGCGATGATGATTTCGATGAGGAAGCACCCCAGCCTCCTCGAAGCAAAAGTTGATGGGAGATGCCATCGAGGCAGGAGCACCCACAAAATCTAAGCCATCAGCTCCAGCAAAAGGCAGCCCAAGCCAAACCTGCTTTGCCAAGCCAAAGAAAAGCTGTGAGAAACATACCGCTTCAGAGAAGAAGAAGGACAATGTGCCACTGCTGAATCGATGAAGAGGCACATGTTTTCTTTCAAGCTCGCATGAAATTGCCAGTTCATAATGATGCTCATCCTCGAGCTGAAAATATGAAGGAAAGGAAGGACAAAGGTCTCGAGCTATGGAGGCAAGTTGATCCATATGCCACCGGAGAAGGACAGCTGTTGACTCTAGGTTCCACACCGAGAGCAACAAGATTTCTATGAGGCAGTGCTTATGGATAAGAAGCCAATTATTCGACACACGGATATGTAGGCGGGATTACATCGACGGTGAAAGCACAGAGACTATTTCCCACATGTGCATGAGAGCTTCACCGCATGTGGAGTTGCTGAGTTTGTTGGTCGGTCGACCGCTTGGAATGATGAGATGATCATGCGGTTCTATGCCACCGCACACTTCTATCCGGATGGCGTAATTGTATGGATGATGAGAAGGACGAGATTCTCCTTAGCTGTTGAGGAATGGAGAGCGTTCTGAATGCACCGATATCAAGGGACGATGATGTTGATGTCTTTGGCATTCCAAAGAAGAATCACGAGTCTATGAAGAACATGTACAATGAGGTACCGACAAGGATGTTGAGATATGGAAGCTTGGATCGGTTTATCATCTTGAGCAGGTCTCCCAACCACTAACACCATTACGAGGCATACTTTGATGCCCAAGTCAGAGACCACCGCATGATAAGGGCTACTCTATCAACATGCTGCACATTCGGATCGAAGACACCTTTTAAGGTGATGGACACGATAGTAGAGACTATCAAGAGGACGGCAGCAGACCGAGAAGAAGGTCGTGTGGGTTTGCTCGCATATTCAGATGCTCATTAATGCCAAGTTTGGCACGGACACCTACTGTTGGATAGACCCCACTTGCCACTGCAGCTGAACATGAAGATAATGAAGTTGTGATGGTGAGGATGCTCCCACATCTGTTGAAGGACACGCTAAGTCTGAAGCTGCCAAACAAGCTAAAGCTGAGAAGGAAGCAACAAAGCCCAAGAGCGTTGGAGAACAACTTCTTGAAGCCACTCGAGAGAATTGAACTACGCTGGCCAGCATAGTGTAGTCTCGGGAGAGTCTTGAGAGGATAGTTGAAGATAAGTTCCATGCTCTGGATGTCAAGTCGATGAAGTGCAGTCACCGTCAACAAGCTTGAGGCGACATTGAGGAAGTGAAGAGGAGAAGGCAGAGCTCATGAAGGAGATGGAAGGTGATCTAGTCGGGATGACTATGAGCAGCCTGCTGCAGTGCCCATAAAGCCCAGATCATTTGCTATTCGATGGCAGACCCAGGGCTACTACATCAGCACCTCCCATAGCTCCATCGGTTCAAAGCACCAGCTCAAGTATCCACTCCTCCAGCTCCACAGACTTCAGAAGCTTTGCAGATGCAGCTATCTCCACTCCATCGACGCAGAGCAGAGCCGCCGCCCGCAGAGTCCCTAGTGACGATTAGCTCTATACCTTTCAAACTTTTGGTAACTTGTTGCCAAAGGGAGAAATTGTATAGATCATAGGACTTCGAGAGAGAGTGCTTGTTTTTGCTCTTTCGTTTGCGGTTTTCCTTGAGATACTCTTGAGTTCTTTGAGACATTTCGTGTGTTTGATACTACGTTTGCTCTATCTTGATGAGTGCTTGATCATACTATGCTTAATGTGTGCTTAGTGCTTATCATATTCTATTCATATCTTGTATGATCACTTACTCATGTCTTGGTGATTGGGTGCATGCTATTCATTCTTATCATTTTGTGCGCTCCACCAAGATGTATGTGACATGGAAGAGTGACCCATGATCCTAATCGATTGTGCATTTGCATTCAAACGCAAATTTTAAATAATGCACAAATTTAGGGGGAGCTCTTGCTTATCACATACTTCTCAAAGCGACGATGTTATTCATTGATTATATCATTTGTCGAAGCTTTGATCTATATGTTGTCATCAATTACCAAAAGGGGAGATTGAAAGTGCAACTAATCCCGGGTGGTTTTGGTAATTAATAACAACATATATATCATTGAACTAATTATTTCTTGAGAATATTTGAGAAAGTTCGTTGATATGGGTATGGCAATGATGATGATGTGGACCCCTCAAAATGCTAAGGAAAACATTGGCAAAAACTCAAGACTCTATTTTTGGTTTAGTGATCCAAGATCACATTGAGTCCATAGGAAAGCCAATACTATTAAAGGGATGAGGTTATGATGATGATCTGGTTGCTCAAAGTGCTTAGTGATTTATCTCTCAAACTATCGCAATCTTTCATTCCAACATAAACCCATAAGTAATCTCGGTCCCACCGATTCCATAAACTCAGTCACACCGAGATGAACCACCTCACCATATACCCAAACCCTAAAATTTCGGATTTTCCGATTCCAAACTCGGTCATACGAAATTGGTGTTGCCAAGCTTCAGAACATACGTACTCAAATCGGTGTCACCGAGATGAGAAAGTCGGTCCCACCGAGATTGGCAAACCCTAGACTTTGGAAGAATCGGACTAACCGAGATTGTATTTTCGGTCCCACGAAAATCCCAACATTCACAAGATTTGAACTTTCGGTCTCACCGAGTTGTCAACTTCGGTCCGACCGAGATTGGTCAAATGTGTGTAACAGTTGGATTTTGTGTGGAGGCTATAAATACCCTCCACCTCCTCTTCATTCGTGGAGAGAGCCATCGAAAGAACTACCACTCCTACCTTACATTTCGAGAAGAAAACTACCTACCCTTGTGTTGAGATCAAGTTGCTCCACTCCCACCATATGAAACTTGATTTCTAGCCTTCCCAAGTTGCTTTCCACTCAATCCTTTCTTCCACCACAGCCAAATCGGTGAGGAGAGTTGAGTGTTGGGGAGATTATCATTTGAAGCACAAGAGCAAGGAGTTCATCATCACCAACACCATCTATTACCTTTTGGAGGTGGTGCCTCCTAGATTGGTTAGGTGTCGCTTGGGAGCCTCCGTCAAGATGTGGAGTTGAACCAAGAAGTTTGTAAGGGCAAGGAGATCGCCTACTTCGTGAAGATCTACCCGAGTAAGGCTAGTCCTCCGTGGGCGAGGCCATGATGGCATAGACAAGGTTGCTTCTTCGTGGACCCTTTGTGGGTGGAGCCCTCCGTGGACTCTCGCAGCCGTTACCCTCCGTGGGTTGAAGTCTCCATCAGCGTGGATTGGCGATAGCACCACCTATCGGAACCACGAGAAAAATCTCCGTGTCTCCAAATTGCGTTTGCTCTTCTCCACCTCTTATTTACTACATGTGCAATTTACTTTCCGCTGCCACAACTCTAGAATTGCATGTGTAGGGTGATACTTGACTTGGTCATCATTGTGAACTTGCTAAAAACTTGCCCTAATCAAAAGGCTAAACTTTTAAGTTGTCAAGTAGTCTAATCACCCCCCCCTCTAGACATACTTCCAATCCTACAAGGAGTCTGGATGAAGGAGTTCATATCCGATCTAGGTGTCATACCTAGTGCATCGGGTCCAATGAAAATCTTCTGTGACAATACTGGAGCGATTGCCTTAGCGAAGGAATCCAGATTTCACAAGAGGACCAAGCACATCAAGAGACGCTTCAATTCCATCCGGGACTTGGTCCAGGTGGGAGACATAGAGATTTGCAAGATACATACGGATCTGAATGTAGCAGACCCGTTGACTAAGCCTCTTCCATGAGCAAAACATGATTAGCACCAAGACTCCATGGGTGTTAGAATCATTACTATGTAATCTAGATTATTGACTCTAATGCAAGTGGGAGACTGAAGGAAATATGCCCTAGAGGCAATAATAAAGTTATTATTTATTTCCTTATTTCATGATAAATGTTTATTATTCATGCTAG
This sequence comes from Aegilops speltoides, assembly GCA_021437245.1. Classification (NCBI taxonomy): domain Eukaryota; kingdom Viridiplantae; phylum Streptophyta; class Magnoliopsida; order Poales; family Poaceae; genus Aegilops; species Aegilops speltoides. Next base: position 60,953,642 of record CM038142.1, read on the forward strand.
AATTGTATTAACCGGAAACATAATACATGTGTGAATACATAGACAAACAGAGTGTCACTAGTATGCCTCTACTAGACTAGCTTGTTAATCAAAGATGGTTAAGTTTCCTAACCATAGACAAAGGAGTTGTCATTTGATTAACAAGGTCACATCATTAGTTGAATGATCTGATTGACATGACCCATTCCATTAGCTTAGCACACGATCGTTTAGTATGTTGCAACTGCTTTTATCCATGACTTACATGTTCCTATAACTATGAGATTATGCAACTCCGTTACTGGGAGGAACACTTTGGTACTACCAAACGTCACAACGTAATCGGGTGATTATAAAGGAGTACTACAGGTGTCTCCAAAGGCGGATGTTGGGTTGGCGATTTCGAGATTAGGATTTGTCACTCCGATTGTCGGAGAGGTATCTCTGGGCCCTCTCGGTAATGCACATCACTTAAGCCTTGCAAGCATTGCAACCAATGAGTTAGTTGCGAGATGATGTATTACGGAACAAGTAAAGAGACTTGCGATGTAACGAGATTGAACTAGGTATTGGATACCGACGATCGAATCTCGGGCAAGTAACATACCGATGACAAAGGAACAAGCGTATATTGTTATGCGGTTTGACCGATAAAGATCTTCGTAGAATATGTAGAAACCAATATGGGCATCCGGTCCCGCTATTGGTTATTGACCGAGAATAGTTTTAGGTCATGTCTACATAGTTCTCGAACCCGTAGGGTCATGACGCTTAACGTTTCGTTGACGATATAGTATTATATGAGTTATGCATGTTGGTAACCGAATGTTGTTCGAGTCCGGATGAGATCATGGACATGACGAGGAACTCCGGAATGGTCCGGAGATAAAGTTTGATATATGGGATAATAGTGTTTGATCTCCGGAAGGGTTCGAATTCACGGAAGGGGTTCGGATGTTTCGAAATGTTTGGGTACAAGAACACGTTATTTGGGCCAAAGGGAAAGCCCACAAGGTTTTGGAAAGCGCAAAAGGAAGTTTATGGAGTCGAGGCGACGCCAGGTCCTGGCGTGCGGGTCCGACACCGGAACCTGGCGTCGCCCCGAGTCCGAGAAGGACTCTTGCCTTTCGGGTGAAACCGACTTTGTGGAGGCTTTTACTCCAAGTTTCGACCCCAAGGTGAAGGAAATATGCCCTAGAGGCAATAATAAAGTTATTATTTATTTCCTTATTTCATGATAAATGTTTATCATTCATGCTAGAATTGTATTAACCGGAAACATAATACATGTGTGAATGCATAGACAAACAGAATGTCACTAGTATGCCTCTACTAGACTAGCTTGTTAATCAAAGATGGTTACGTTTCCTAACCATGAACAAAGGGTTGTTGTTTGATTAGCAAGGTCACATCATTAGGTGAATGATCTGATTGACATGACCCATTCCATTAGCTTAGCACACGATCGTTTAGTATGTTGCTACTGCTTTTATCCATGACATATACATGTTCCTATAACTATGAGATTAAGCAACTCCCGTTTACCGGAGGAACACTTTGGGTGCTACCAAACGTCACAATGTAACTGGGTGATTATAAAGGAGTACTAGGTGTCTCCAAAGGCAGATGTTGGGTTGGCGTATTTCGAGATTAGGTTTTGTCACTCCGATTGTCGGAGAGGTATCTCTGGGCCCTCTCGGTAATACACATCACTTAAGCCTTGCAAGCATTACAACTAATGAGTTAGCTGTGAGATTATGTATTACGGAACGAGTAAAGAGACTTGCCGTGCGAGATTGAACTAGGTATTGGATACCGACGATCGAATCTCGGGCAAGTAACATACCGATGACAAAGGAACAACGTATGTTGTTATGCGGTCGACCGATAAAGATCTTCGTAGAATATGTAGGAGCCAATATGGGCATCCAGGTCCCGCTATTGGTTATTGACCGAGACGTGTCTCGGTCATGTCTACATTGTTCTCGAACCGTAGGGTCCGCACGCTTAAGGTTTCGATGGCGGTTATATTATGAGTTTGTGTATTTTGATGTACCGAAGAAGTTGAGTCCCGGATGTGATCGGGGACATGACGAGGAGTCTCGAAATGGTCGAGACATAAGGATTGATATATTTGAAGCCTATGTTTGGAGTTGGAATGGTTCGGGTGAAATCGGGATTTTTTGGAACACCGGGGTTACTGGAACCCTCCCGGGGTTAATGGGCCTTAGTGGGCCATGAGGGAGAAGAGGAAGGGCCGGCCAGGCAGGCAGGCGCGCCCCCCTAGTCCGAATAGGACAAGGAGAGGGGGCGCGCCCTTCCTCTTTCCTCCCCCAAGTCCTAATCCAACTAGGAAGGGGGAGTCCTACTCCCGGTGGGAGTAGGACTCCTCGCCGCCTCCTCCTAGGGCCGGCCTCCCCCCCTTGCTCCTTTATATACACGGGCAGGGGGCACCCTAGAACACACAAGTTGATCCTTGAGATCGTTCCTTAGCCGTGTGCGGTGCCCCTCCACCATAATCCACCTCGGTCATATCGTAGCGGTGCTTAGGCAAAGCCCTGCGTCGGTAGAACATCAAGATCGTCCACCACGCCGTCGTCGACGGAACTCTCCTCGCCAAGCTCTCTTGGATTGGAGCCCGAGGAGCGTCACCGAGCTGTACGTGTGTCAAGAACTCGGAGGCGCCGGAGTAACGGCGCTGGGATCGGTTGGATCGCGAGGAGAACGGACGACTACTTCCTCTACGTTGTGATCGCTTCCGCTTCGGTTTACGAGGGTACGTAGACAACACTCTTCCCTCTCGTTGCTATGCATCACCATGATCTTGCGTGTTCGTAGGAAAATTTTTGAAATTACTGCGTTCCCCAACACAAGGCTCAACATATAAATAGAGGGGTAGGGCTAGCACCAAAGACAGATCAAGAAACACCAAGCCGTGTGCCGGCAACCCCGTCCCCTCTAGTTTATCCTCCGTCATAGTTTTCGTAGTGCTTAGGCGAAGCCCTGCGGAAATTGTTCTTCACCAACACCGTCACCACACCGTCGTGCTGCCGGAACTCATCTACTACTTCGCCCGTCTTCTTTGGATCGAGAAGGCGAGGGCGTCATCAAGCTGAGCGTGTGCGAACTCGGAGGTGCCGTGCGTTCGGTACTTGGATCGGTCGGATCGTGAAGGCGCACGACTACATCAACGCGTTGATAAACGCTTCGCTTAGCGATCTTCAAGGGTATGAAGATACACTCCCCCTCTCGTTGCTATACCATCACCATGATCTTGCGTGTGCGTAGGAAATTTTTTGAAATTACTACGTTCCCCAACACGGCCTGCATCGAGGGCGCGCGGATGGCTCTTGCCCGTGTGAAGGTGCATTGTCCGGAGATGGATGCCACCGCTGTTGCCGCCCAGGGTCCGGATGAAATCCGGCTCCCTGCCGAGCACTACTTCGGAGAAGTCATGCGCGGCGCTCGTATAATAGAGTCGCAGTGCTCGAAGAATGTAACGTTCAAATGAACGCATTAGCTTGTAAATCGATGATTATGTTATAACTGCTTTTTATACTTGTGCGTCCAAGTAAAACTTCTCTGCGGCGGCCGTTCACGATACTTGTGTATAACTTGAAAGATGGCAGTCTTCGGCTTCAGCCCCCACGCACAAGGTTACGGGTGTTCGCAAAAATAGCGCGTTTTCACACTTAATCCGACGTCTCGGTCCTATTATAAGGAGGTGGTAGCGTAGCGAACTAGGCAATCCGGACTATAATGCTTTATCACTTTCACTTAGCGGTGGAGCTCGAGGTGGGGCTACTATATAGCCTGGTGGCACCGCACATCTCCGGATTCGAGTGCGTATGTGCTCGACCGAAACGGTTCTTCGTCAAAGCGGAATTCTAAACATTCCGGTAGTCGATTGAGTGGTTGACGGACTCTCATTGTATCATGATGATCAGTTTTTGACTTTCTCTCTTGAGGTGCTCGCCCGGCCGAACCGGGCACAATCGCATAGTTCTCCGGTGCGCGTTAGCCGATGATACGGAACATAAGGCAGCAAAACACGAGCCGGGCAAACCCAACATTTGACCAAAGACATGATTCGAGCTGATGCATATAATGCCTAACTCGAGACGCCGAACACTCCCTAAGGTGTTCGGTCTTTATAATAATGGGCGAACGATGCCCTAAGCCCCTAGTGTCCGCATGCGGGCATGGTCTTCGACGCGCCGATGCCAAAGCGTCCAGCTCGCTATGGCTATAGGAAAACCAAGGAGAATAACAACAAGAGCGGTAAAAAAAGGTCTACGCAGGTCTTAATCTGAAAAGAATCCTTGCAACGGGTCCCTCTCGCACGTCTGCGCTGTGTCTCCGTTCGCCGTTATCCCTGACGGGCATGCACGTTGTTCATCTGTAGAAAGAGAGGAACCTTTAGTTTTTAAGAACAATTCGTGCGAAAAATATGTAAAATAAGAAATATAAATAGTTAAAGCAAGGTTTATATGAAACCGTGATTGTTTGTCTTGCGCAGCCCCCTGTCAAGGGTATGCGGCTAGGGAGCCCTAACTTTCTTTGAGGCCGGATTCGTCTATCCGAGTCCGGGGTCCTTAAGTGACCCTCACACTGAAATGACGCCACGCGGACTGGGCATCTTGAGTGTAAGAGACACGTAATGCGGTATGGCGTTGAAGCGGACAAAAGCCTTTTGTCCCAAGAGTGCTTGATGTTCACTTTTAAATGGGACGATGTGAAAAATTAATTTTTCTCGTCGAAAATTGTTCGGTGATCCGAACACGACTTCTAGTAATATGGAGCCTGTGCACTTGGCGTGAGGGCCTGGCGTCACTCCTTTGAAGGGAGTGCGGCTGTGTCGGATTTTGGTAGGGTCTATCCCCATCCGACGGATTGTGTTTGAATATAGCAGGTTTAGATCACTGCCTCCGTCCATTAGGACGTTAGTAAATTGTAATCCGTCTATTATGGGATTCAATATCAAGGAGTCCGCCCCGCATTTGAACGCTTCGAATAGTCGGTGGTGAAAGTGATTGGTTTTGATATCCAATCTCTACGGTCTCATTGGGTTGGACCGCTGAAGCTTTTTAGAAAGGGCCGCACTATTTTTCCGTGTTATCACATGAAGTGAATTTACTGCTTTGACCCCTTGTGGGAAAGTCTTTTGTTTTCCGGTGCCCTGATGGTGGGGTTTATCTTCTTCGCTTGACGCGTCGAGCCCCTTGTGTTCGGCATTTAGTCGGCCGGACTGTTTAAAAACCCAACAATCCCTGTGGGTGTGATTTGCAGGCCTTCCGGGGGTACTGTGGATTTGACATATCCAACCCAAATTTTTGTTTAAGTTGGACAATTCGTCATTGTCATCCTTAAGAGGCTGTATCTTAGTATTGGGCCGCGAGCTTTTGAATCCGGCGTTGACTGCCGTGCTCTTTGGGCTTTTCTCTTTATTTCGGCGCTGCTCTTTTCTGCGCCGTGATTTTCCGTTTCCATCTCTTATCTCGGATGTACTTGGGTCGCTGGTGCTGCTTCTTGCTAGCCAGCTATCCTCTCCCGCACAGAAGCGGGTCATGAGGCTTGTTAGTGCGGACATTGTCCTCGGTTTCTCTTGACCGAGGTGCCTGGCGAGCCATTCGTCTCGGACATTGTGCTTGAAAGCTGCTAAGGCTTCGTGTCCGGACAATCGACTATTTGGTTCTTTTGGTAAGAAACCTGTTCTAGAATTTCATGGCCGACTCTCCAGCTGTTGAGTTATATGACTTAAATCATCGCATCCGGAGGACGGACATAAGTCCCTTGAAAATTCGCTCTAAACGCGCGTCCTCAAGCTCTTCCCAACTTCCATGATGTTTTCGGGAGGCTTTTGAGCCAATGACGGCTGGCCCTTTGAGCTTGAGGGTAGATATTTTATGGCGTGGAGATCGTCTCCTCCGCCATGTGTATATGCAGATATAATCTTCTATCCAGACTCGTGGTCTGTTGTTCCATCTTAGGCCTCTATGTTTATGGGTTTAAACCTGCTGGGAATTCATGGTCCAAAGACCTCATCGGTGAAACATAGTGGGTGTGCGGCGCCCTGACTTGTATGTGCCGCTATCACGGACACTTGACGTGTTACTTTGCTTCCGGGGCCTTCTTTTGGGTCCGTAGATGGACTGGCTGGGCCATTTAATGGTGGAGGCTCTATGGCCTCCTCGTCGGTCTCGTAGCAGCTTACGCCGGGTAGCTCTTGATTGGTGGCCATTGCCGTATTTATCTGCGGTTTTGAGCACTTTGCTCCATCTTATTCGAGCGTGTCTTCCGCTGTTTTGAGCTTCGCTTTTCCTTCTTGAGCTTCTTGCCGTGGCGATGAGCCTGCGCTTAAAAAGCTCTTGTTCGACGGGGTCCTCGGGCACGACGAGTTAAATCGTCATTGAGGCTTGCTTCGTCTTCGGAGGAGGCATATAGTTATGATCCTCAACCTCTTAAATCGCCGCCCTTTCGTGAGGGCTTGCTTCGCATCCTCTGCGCCGAGTCTTCTTTGAGGGGATTGTCTTCGGCACTCTATGAGGTATTGTTATCTCCTGTGCCGGAATCTCTATTCTTGCTGTGGCGGGATTTAGAGCGGCGCCACTGACGCCGGCGCTTGGGCTGTTTCTTTAAGGAGTCTGCCTCCGCTGTTTCTTCGCCATCCCCGTCTTTTGGGGTGTCCACCATGTATATGTTGTATGACGAGGTGGTCTTCCAGTGCCCTGTGGGCGCTGGTTCCTGTTCGTCTCCGGCGTCGTCGTCCATAGCGTCGATGTCTTCGGAGTCGTAGTCTAGCATGTCGGTTAGATCGTCGACAGTGGCTACAAAGTGGGTGGTGGGTGGGCTCTGAATTTCTTCGTCGTCCGTATCCCAACCATCCTGGCCATAGTCCGGCCAGGACTCTTTTGATAAAGAGAGATGCTTTAGTGCATTCAGAATATCGCCGAAAGGCGAGTATTGGAAGATGTCCGCGGCAGTGAATTCCATAACTGGCGCCCAATCCGAATCGATTGGTAGGGGCGCGGGAGGTTCGGAGTCCGGCGTGGAGTCCGGCGCCTCGGAATCACGAGTTTCGCTGGGGACAAGGTTGGTGTTCGGCTCCATCGCCGTGGATGTTGAAGCCCCCGGGGCGGCGTCTATCCATCGACCCTCGATTTGGGCGATCGGCGCCGGGCTAATGGCCGGAGCGGATCCGCAGCGCTACCAAGGCACCGCTCGCGGGCAGAGCTAGATCATGCCCATCGTCACAAAGGCGGCACGCTTCGGCCAGGCTCGAGTCCGTCGAAGATCAAGTCTCCGCGACATCGGCCGTGAAGTTTAAGCTTTCAAATCGACCGACGGCCGGGCGTAGCTTTGATCTGCTCGGATGGCCAAGTGAATTGGCCACAGGCGGCCGCCGAATCTGAAGATCTGTCCGGGAGAAAAGTCTCACCTCGACAGCGTTGTTGGTTGAAGATGCCATCAAGCCTATCGGTGGCGATACGAGGAACTCTCAATGAAAGCACCAATGTCGGTGTCAAACCGGCGGATCTCGGTAGGGGTCCCGAACTGTGCGTCTAGGCGGATGGTAACAAGAGACGAGGGACACGATGTTTTTACCCAGGTTCGGGCCCTCTCGATGGAGGTAAAACCCTACGCCCTGCTTGATTAATATTGATGATATGGGTAGTACAAGAGTAGATCTACCACGAGATCAAGGAGGCTAAACCTAGAAGCTAGCCTATGGTATGATTGTTGAGATGTATGTTGTCCCACGGACTAAAGCCCTCCGGTTTATATAGACACCGGAGAGGGCTAGGGTTACACAGAGTCGGTTACAATGGTAGGAGATCTACATATCCGTATTGCCAAGCTTGCCTTCCACGCCAAGGAAAGTACCATCCGGACACGAGCCGGAGTCTTCAATCTTGTATCTTCGTAGTCTTGGAGTCCGGCGGATATTGATAGTCCGGCTGTCCGGACACCCCCTAGTCTAGGACTCCCTCAGTGGTCATCCCCACAGCCTTGCACCGCTAATCTGCGAGTTGAGCGTGCTTTGCTTGTATGTATTGGAAAGGGATGCATGATGCATCACGTCGTGTTCCTATGTAGATTCATCACTTCACCATTGTAAGCAACTAAAAATCCTGACATATATAGTAGGATGCATGCATACATATAGTAGTAGTAGTGAACGGCATGTTTCCTGAAACTGATCCTACTTCCTCCTTGGCAGCATTAACACTAGTTTTTCTGTTCAGGTAAAATTAAGATAGCTTTATTTGTTTTTCTCTTCTCTCATATATGGCGTTGTATTGGTAGATACTGGTTACATGCATGAGATCGCCACGAACAAGCCAGAGCCAGGTTTTTAAGTTTAAATTTAAATGGCTAGCTGTTCAAATGGCGGATACTATATGTGATGGACAGAGGTGGGTTATAATGTTGAATGATTAGATTTGAAATCTCAACAAACAAATTAACATATACAGTATGATCAAGTCAAACATGTCTGGAAAAAATTGGTAAGCAGCATATTTATTCCAAACAAATCAAATTTTACTGAATCTCCTCCATACCACCACATAATTGCAATTAAACTAGGGCAAAGCAAAGCAAAGCTGGCTTGATGGGTTCCTTTGGATCCACAAGGTGAAAAGCAACTAGACAGGAAACAACACTTGCACAAAGCAACAACTAGTAGCACCAGCTGAATTGTTGGAAAACTGTTGCAGCTGCACCATCAATTGCCATCGATGACACCAATTAGCTAGAATTTACAACTGCTTTTGATTCATATATTGTACTAGTGGGTGAAATTAAGTTTGAGATGATTTTATTTTGACAGACATTGTCGCTGTTATCTGCTTTTGCTTTTGAGCGCAAATTTGTACCAGGTAACCTATGCGCCATAATTCGTGGTTTTTTGAATCTACCTTTTGCATGTCTCCGGTTAGTGTCATGCATGATTCTGGTTTGTTGCTTATGGAATTGATTTCTCCGAAGGGAATGTTCTTCTCATTGGTGCTTCTTGAACATTCTACTCTTGTCATTTCTCGATTAGTGTCATCTTCAATAAATATGATTCTAGTTTGTTGCTTATGGAATTGATTTTTCAGTCTCTTATTCAGTGGAATCTGTATCATGGAATCTTGAGTTGCATCTGCTCGGGTTGATGGGGAACTTGCTAGTTTTGTTTTGATTGATAGCCAGCAAGGGTAATTTGAATGACTCCTGCTGATTCTACACTTACAAGTTATGTTTCTACTTAGGTCATCCTGGATGCTACTTTGATCACTATATATCAATGCTTTGTACATATGCCAGTTTATTTTGTATTGTACTTACAAAGCATCTTTCAATACATCTTGCGGTCTTCTGACTAATTTGATCACGATTACGGAATCTTGGGTTAATATTCTTTGTTTGCTGGGGAACTTGTAATTTAATTGATAGCTCGCTAGTTAAACACCTGCCGATTGCATTTTTCTTACATGCATCCTTGATTTTTAGGACACAAGGTATCCGTTCATGTCGTTATGTTCCATATTTCACATATATTTATTAATGGCTAAAACAGCAGAATCTTTTTCTGTACCGAGTGATGAAGATAATCAGGCTCTAGCTTCCTAGAGTATTTTTGAGACCTTGAGAGTCTAGATTTTGTTTACTTAGGTCCTGTTAACAATTTATTGTTTGTTGTTTTGTGCCATTGTGTGTGTGTGTGTGAATATTATTGTTGTATGCCACTGTGTGTGTGTGTGTGTGTGTGTGTGTGTGTGTGTGAATATTGCCTTGGTGTTTACTGCCACTTTTGAAATATATTCAGGTGAGCATTTCAAAAAAAAAAAACAATGCCTTGGTGAGTGTGGCTGTGCGTTTGTAATTCGTGTTTTGTACTGTTGCAGTTTAACGCTGTGCCGGTCACAAGCCGGCCCGGATGAGAAAATGTGGAGGGAACTCAAGTACAAGTGTTATGGTCCAGTTATTATTTTATAGTATTGAGTAGCAGCGAATGAAGTGAATAGAAATTAAACAGTATTCTAAACACATGCAGATTAATAGCCAAAAATACAAAATCATCTTGAACAATTCAGAAATTTAAATCCATGAAATGAGCCTTGAAACCTCTTGTCAGCTTCTTTGTTCTGCACTTGTGAGGCATCGATCTTCCTAATTAATTAATTAAGTCATCAAAAAAAGTATCAGAAGAAAAGCTGGCTACTCGCAAATCATCCTAGGAGAAGAGGTCCGTCCAATTCTGGGAGAAAAGTTAAGTTAGCAGAGGGAGGCGTCCACCAACACCATAGCATAGCTGGCCCCAAGGAAGCATCAAGCATCAGGAACTTGGTTTGGCTTGAGCACATCAAGCATACCCGGTCTGGCTTGAGCACATCAAAGCATATATGTCAGGCAGCTAGCGTCCACAAGCCACCAACAACTTACTGTATTTCTCAACCAGAATGGTAGGCAGAGCAAACAAATCCTTGGTATCTATTTATTTTCTAGTATGTTTTTCATGTGCCCACAAATCTTGATCAAGCCATGCCAGAGGAGGAATATTACTTTAAATCACCAGCACGCCAGGCAATTTTAATTTGATTGATTCCAGCTACCACGCATGCATCCTCAGGATACTAAATCAGAAACAAAGCTAGATTTGATGATAAACACATTCAGGATGCCACACAGTTGAAATGATATGATACCCAGGTCTGGTACATAAAAGCAAATGCAAGAATTAACCTAGCTACAAAATCATACTGTAACTAGCCTCATCCCCCCACACCGAGTCACTCTTATCAACTTTGAACATAAACCTAACCAGATAAAGTTACAACAGGCATTAATTAATCTAGCAAAGATGAGACTTGTCCCATTCAATAGTCGACGGGCCAGCCAATCTACTCTCGAGGAGGAGATCCTCGGCCACGGCCCCCTTCCTCCATCACCTTCTGCACAGGATATCATTAATAAGATAACATTGCTTAATGGTGATTAAAACCATATTCAGAGAGGAGTTGGGCAACTGGAAAACAAGTATTCAAAGGAATGCCTGCCAATTTATAATATCATCACTACTACTTTCTACCCAAGTCAAAGCACAATATTAAAGATTTAATAAGTAACAAACACATTAACAATGCACCGACAAGAGAATGAACCCATACTTAAACTATTGTGCAGAGCACCTATAATATAAGAGTATATATACATATACATTATGCTCCTCCAAAGGTTGGTAGCTTAATTTGTTGAGGCTCTCCTCTCATATGGCAAGAGTTGTTCATCAGTAGGAGTAAATCATATCAATTTGTGTGACTTGAATTGTCAAAATCGGTGAATTTGTTTCTTGTGCAGCTGTGACACCATCTTGAGACCTAGTACAACTGGAATTAACTAGGCAGGGCAAAGCAAAGCTAGCTTGCTGGGTCCTTTTCAATCCACTTTCAAGGTGGAAAGCAAGCAGACTTGCACAATAACATCCACAACCACAATAAGCTAGGTGCAACATTCTTGTTTTCTTCATATTACACTAGAGGTGACAGGCCTCCACATGCCCTGCCACTTAATGTCGACAAAACGCACTGACTACTATATCTTTGACAGATTGGGCCGTAAGTTTATGATGTCATGCCCAAATTCGACAAGCATAAATACATCAGGTGTACAGGTGGACGGTAACCATAGGATGATGACTATTCCCAAGTCGTCTACCAGTTCAAGAATCAGAGTCACTTTCTGTATCGGAATGCACGTCAAACGGTCTATTTCTGTTCGTGTTTGCCTCAAGTGGCGGCATATCATCAGAGTCGTCTTCATCAGAGTTCTGCTCTTCCTCAGCCTGTGATGTCGTTCCTTGTGGCCCTGTCGCCCACCCATTGGGAGTTGACTTGAAGATAGCCGGCCTGGCATAAGATGAGTGAATCAGTAACAAGCTAACAATCCTGATTTTATCAAGTAGATAGACTACTGATGCAGAGCTCGTACGAAAACCAACAAACTGGCACAGTATTATTACAAGACCTTCTGGAAATATTTTAGGATCTTCATTACTCCCTCCGATCCACATTAATTGCCGCTTATTTAGTACAATGGAGTATTAGAATTTTGCCATCAACTTATATCACATCAACATTTTCATATAGTATCAGTGCTCGGTATCATTTCCATGTTCCATCAGAGCAGGCAAAACCAGAATCAAACCATTTAGGCTGTTTGCCCAAATTTTGTTTTTACCACACCATTTAGGCTGTTGAAATGCAGCACTGGCTACCACCTACCAGCATATCACATGGAAAGTGAATTTGATCCAATACGTCTAGATACATTTGTTTGAGCGTCAGTTAATATGGGACAGAGGTACTATTACTAAAACAGCCAGACAAACTAGCACAAACTGGGTGGGTAGGTCATATATCAGATTACAAGCAACCACAGCAGACATATAGTTAAATATAACATAAGACCATTTTGCAACCTAACATAGCTTGCAAAATGATGTTATATTATGGGACGGAGGGAGTAACAGACAGCTATCATAAACACAAGAAATTTAGACATATTGCCAGGACTAGGAGGGTGTATTCTTACAAATTCTATCGCGACAAAAGGAAGTCTTGAGTTGTGCCTAGAATTGGAAAATTATTGTACATCTTGGCCTGGGTGATAGAACACACTACATACAAGCCTATACTGCAGCTTGGTGGATAACAGGTATCATAAACACAAGAAATTTAGATATATTGCTAGGACTAGGAGGGTGTATTGTTATACCTTGTGTTGCAATGCAACAAAAGGAAGTCTTCTTCAGTTGGTTAGAAGACCATTGCACATATCGGGACACTCGTCAGAATGGATGTGAAGCACAAAACCATATTAGAAGACCAGTGCTAATTAGAGTATAAGTTTTAGGGAGAAACCAGTGCCAATTATTTAAGGTAGTACAGTACTTGTATGAAGTATTCCTGCTAAATTTTACTTGATCAAGCAAGCAAATCATTCGGTCTGTTTCGCATGACACAAACAAGTGCAGTGGGTGGCTGATGTCATGACCCAAGGCAGGTTAATTTTAACTAACCCAAAGCTGCAGAGCAATTATGTCCACAGATGACTTGTGCCTAGTGGTGAATTGGGCATTGATCTCCAGTAGAGTACAAACTTATCCTAGAATTTGCATACTTGCATTTAGGGGACATAAATCCACTCCAAGTAGTAACTACGTAATGTTTACTTTGTCAAGTAAAGTAGTGCAGTAAATATTCATTCAGGGAGAGGGAGCAGCAGAGCAGAGGGGAATTGAGCAACAAACTCACCATTTGCCGGATTTCTCGAGCGCACGAACTTGATCATGAAAGAGGACCCGTGACACGACACAGGCTATCTTGCTTCCAGATTCGAGAGCCTCGTCCCTCCCACTAGCATCAACAACCACGAAATTCCCTGCACATTCATTCATTCATTCACCATTCTTGATCAGAGCTAGTTTTCTTAGCGTGGTGAAGTATATATAAAAGCCAAGCCATTTTTTGGTACTAAATAAATGACTGACCGTTCTTGATCCAGAAGCTCTTCTGGAACTTGGCGGGGAAGAGGGCGAGAGACTTGACGCCCTCGCCGTCCGTCACCTAAAACCAGCACCAGCACGGCGGCAGCAGGAAGGCAGAGTGAGCAAGAAGCAATTTTGAAGAGAGGGAGGGAGAGAGGGTAGGTACCTCGATGAGGTTGGAGCCGCGCAGCGTGACGACCTGCATGATGCTCTCGCCTTCCGCCAGCGTCACCGCGGTGCCCTCCTCGCACGCGCGCCGCAGGTTCTTCCTACCGCCCTTCATTCTTGCCCTCCACAACGGACGGACGGCGCCGCAGCCCACCGACAGAGGGAAGGTTCTGGTTCTGGTGCTGGACTCAACACTGCTGCGGTGCTGGCTGCCCAGAGGGAAGGAGGCGGACGGCGGCGAGCTAGCGTCGGCTCTTGTTGCGGCGGCGGCGGCGGCGGCGGCGTCGGTCCGCTCGGGTGTGCTCTGGTGGGGAGCTAGGGTAGGACTGCAGGCAGAACTTCAGCACATAACACGCCCAGCCCACTATGTGATGTGATAGTGGGCCTTCCAAACTTGGGCCTTTAGCAAATCATTGGCCCCTCTAAACATTATAACACTACTTCGGTTTTTTCCGAAATCACTAATTAAGGATTACTTGTTGCAAAGAGCACTCCACTTTCCTAGGTCGCGACAAGTAGCGCACATGCAGCGCGCCACTTGTCGCAACCTGGGAGTTTTCCCTTTTTTCGTAGATCCGTTTATTCAAAACGTTTTAAGAGAACCGGAGAGTTTTCCCTTTTTTCGTAGATCCGTTTATTCAAAACGTTTTATCTCTTAAACCGTGTGTTCAAATTTTGAACCGTTTTCACCGTTGGATTCCTCACGTCGAGATCTTCAAAACTAGATCCCACGTTGATAGGTTTTGACAAACCACGAAAAAAACCGGGCGAAAAACCGAACCGGGAACATGGTTTTTTTCCCTTTCCGAAAGAGGCACGTCCGTGCCTCCCGCGAAATCACAACCGTGCTCTCGTGAAAGCAAACCGTGACTCTCGTGGAAGGAAAAAAACAGAAAACACGTTTTTTTTTCGTTTCCGAGAGGCACGGCCGTGACTCTCGCGAAAGCAAAACCGTGACTCTCGCGAAAGAAAAAAACAGAAAACGCGTATTTTTTCCCTTTCCGAGAGGCACGGCCATGACTTTCGCGAAAGCACAACCGTGCCTCTCGCGGAAGCAAAACCGTGACTCTCCCGAAAGAAAAAAAAAACAGAAAATGCGTTTTGTTTTTCCCTTTCCGAGAGGCACGGCCGTGAATCTCGTGAAAGCACAACCGTGCCTCTCGCGGAAGCAAAATCGTGACTCTCGCGAAAGAAAAAAAAACAGAAAACGCGTTTTTCTTCGTTTTCGAAAGGCACGGCCGTGACTCTCACTAAAGCACAACCGTGCCTCTCGCGGAAGAAAAACCGTGACTTTCGCGGAAGGAAAAAAAAAAGAAAACGCGTTTTTTTGCGCAAAAAAATTTCAATTTTTTTTTGATCGAGAAGCTAAGAAAGACCGGGGGAAAACAAAAACGTCGAAAAAACCGAAAAAAACAATTAAAAAGCCGAAAACACGTGCGGAAAAATAAAAAAAATAAAACCCGAAGGGAGCGTCCAGAGCGCGACAGTGGCAAATGGCTGAGAGCGCGCCAAGTGGCACTGATCGTTGCGAGGCTCCCGAAGGAGCGCTCGTTAACTAGTTGCTCCCAGTTTTTCCTCTTTTCGGTTCACCGCGGCAAAAAAAAGTTTGCTACCACGTGACATATGTGGTAAGCAATCCAAACATTTCAAAAAGAAACAAAAAAATATTAATTCCGTCAATAAATTAATAATAATGGAAATCATGCTCGGTTTCTATGCCCACCCTTGGCGTAGAATGAGCTTAAGGTCATTTTTAAAAATGTTTACAAATTCTATAAAAAATAATTTTAGTTCAGACCATTTAATATTCTTAAGGTCCTTTTTCAAAATGCTTATGGTGTAACGATATCCAGCTCAAAACAGCCCATGTCCATGGTGTAACCAACAAAATTGGTATAGAGTGGTGGAGCTAGACGGGCGGGGTCGCTAAATTCATGAATCCATGCAGAGACAATAGAGTAATTATCATTGAGGCAGAGCTATGTGTTAAGATGAGGGGGCCAATGCCCCCAACCCCCACCATTGAACCAACTTATGAAAAATGAGGGCTTAGCCGTTTGACGGCCACAAGCACTACAATACACAACATAGACACACTATAGTACACAAATCTCACAACTCCTGGTGAGTGGCAAGAGGGTGAGTGGCAAGAGAACGAGTGGCTCGGAGTAGCTGGTGTAACATGATGAACAGAGTGCATAGCATTGTGATGGCGCCGACGTAAGCTGCAAGCCATCCGAAAAGGGCGACGGCGCATTCCTGGTTCATGAGCAAACGCGCCTCGCGCCCTGCAGCTTGCACGTGAGATCCATGAACGCAATGTGGAGTCGCTGCCCCATCAAGGTGATCGCACGGGTGGAAAATAATTAAGGTGGCCACCAGGTGCGTCAACCATGGTGATCCCAAGTTTTTCTTCTTGTCTGCTCTACATCTTGTTTAGTTTGTTGATTCACTCAATGCTACAACTTGATGATCATGTTACCATATAGCCCGGGTGTGCTGCCACGCCGTACAAAACAATAGAGGGCGGGCCATCATGTTGATGCATTGTTGGATGGAACTCGGGGGGGGGGGGGCGGCAAAGTGTGTGGATGAACAACACTTGTCGCCCGACAACTTTTTGAACATCGGTTCTTTTTTCAGATGTAATATTTATATTTGAACAATTGTTGTGCTAGAATATTTGCATGCTATTTATGAATTAATTGTTCTATTTTATATAATTATTTACATGCTATTATGGATTAATTATGCTATTTTATATAATTATTTGCATGCCATTTATGAATTAATTGTTCTATTTATATAATTATTAGTTACATGCTATTTATGGATTCATGATGCTATTTTATATAATTGTTTGCATGCCATTTTATTCTATTTTATTTAATTATTTGCACACTATTTATGAATTATTTGTTCTATTTTATTTAAAATATTTGCACGGTACTGATGAATTAATTGTTCAATTTTATTTAAATATTTACATGTTATTTATGAATGAATTATAGTATCTATAATGCATGTTAATATTCTTTTGAGATTTATCCATACTGCATGTTATGGGTGCAACTTGAGGCATCCTTTGTAAACTTGGGCTAAACGGGCTTGTAGCCACAGGGAACCTCCTCCTTCGTCTTCGGGTAGCGGGCCGTGTTTCCCTCGGCTCGTTCGGTGAGGAGGCACACGCCAGCAGCTGTTGCTGCTCTGCTAGTTTTACGAGAAAACCGATTTACTAGCATTACCGGTATTCAAAAATCTGAAAACAAAATTGCAATACAAAATGTTTGCAAGTTACTAAAATGTTCTCGAATTTGGAAAAGTTAATGATTTTTTTATTTTCAAAACTGTCCTCTAATTTAAAAGCATTAAAATTTTTGGAAAATGAATTTGCAAAAAGTTGATGAATTTGAGAAAAAATTGTGAATTTTATAAAGTAAGTTGACACATTTAAAAATGTTGAAGGATTTAAAAAATGATCACGAACTTTAAAAAGTTTGGAAATCTGAATTTGAAAAAGAATCATGAGTTTTAAAATATGTTGATGATTTTTCTAAAAAAATATTCATGGATTTAAAATGAAAATGAATCGATCGGTTTCAGTTAGCAGCAGTAACGAAGGAATCGCTCGATCGGGTTCAGTTAACAGCCAACGATCGATCGCTCGGGTTCGATGAACGCGTAACTGCAGGTCAATCGCTGGTTGATTAGAGACCAACGCCTCGCTCGGGTTCAGTTAGAGCCAACGCCTCGCACACACGCGCGTACGTGTACGAGAGAAACGCGCATCGCTCGGCCCCCGACCTCCCACCGTAACCGGGAACTCCCCGAAATTTTCCTCGCCCTCGCTTCTACCACGGTTTTTTCCGTCATGGACGGCCCAAAGAATGTCATGCAGCTGCGTCTCCGTCCCGCCCAGGACAAAAAGCCCATTTTTTGTCATGATTTTTTGTCATAGAAGTAGGAGTCCACTACATCTATGATGATACCGGGTTTTGTCACAATTATCGTCATAGAAGTATCATATGTATGACAGAAAAAAATTTGCTCGACCCAAAATATCACGGATGTGTCTTTTTTTTTGTAGTGTAGGTGTCGACAAGACAGGTATATATGAAGGCGACCAGTGCAAGCACTAGAAAGTTTGCAAGCACTTGGATGTATCTCACGATGAAGATAACCACAGGCTAATACAGGGAAGCGGGTCCCTAGTATTTAGGGAACATACAATACGAACTTAGGAAGCATTGTACTATTGGCAAATATGTTGTTTGAATGGATCGTGGAAACAAATTTATGTTAGGTTAGAAGCAAATTAATTTAAGTTGCCTTAGCGACATGCTCTAGCAACCTCAACCCATGGCTCGCCATTGTCGCACATGCAATATATTACGATTGTTTATCAATTTTGAATCCAACTAGGCTCTAGTTTGCTTTCTACACACAAAAGTAAAGTTTTTTTTGCGGGATCACAAAGTAAAGCTTCAGTCACATGAAAATCAAATGATGCATGTTCGCTAGACCTGTATGGTCCCTACGAACATGAAGTTTTGGTTACAACTAAACATGCTTCTAAGATTTAGTGCATTGTGCTTCGTATACAGTTGGATAAAGCTTCTTTCCCGCAGGAAAAAAAAATGCTTCTAACAGTGTAATAACTTATGCTTTCAACAATATGTTAGTGCATTCTGCTTCAGCCATTCAAATTTAATTTCTGTGTATACATTCAAGCAAATTCCATTCACCATGGAATCAAAATCTATAATCGGTATGGAAGCATGGTTTGACACGTTAAAACAAAACTATTTGGAAATAATTTCCTTCTGAATTGAAGCAAATCTCAGTTGCGATGGAAGCAAATTTGAATAGCATCTATTTATATTGTTGAAATATAAATAGTTGCATAACATAAAAATATACCAATACGAATTAACGGGTCATTGCCACTTGCCAGCCTATTCTGAATGCCTTCAAGCACAGCCCCCATATACACAACTTAAAGGCTGTATAAAAGAGCTCCCAAAAGTAACATATAAGATTTGCCTAAAAAAAGTAAAATCTAAGATGATGCAGTACAACAATGATGTATCCAGTCCAATGGCATGGGGTAGTCTGGCAGTGTAACTACGCGCATGAATATATTTTAGTTTTTTTTCAATGTGATGCTATATACACTATGTGAAAAATTTGCAGATTTAATTTTATGAGTTGATTCCCTGTATTATATTGGCTCAATATTCCCTCTGGTGGAGCCATCTCATTCCATCCTAGTTCTTATACTGCACCATCACTAAAATCTAGATATGTTCCATTATATTCTACTAGATTTCTTTGTTGGGAGTTATATTCTACTATGTTCCACCAACAAAACACACTATTACATTTAATCTTGATACTATTGTGTGCCATAAAATTTTAAAAACTATTTGTTAGATTGATAACTCTACCAGGTTCTGTAGATACTTAAATACGATAGTGACTTGCTCGTTTGAATGAGCAATTCTCAATCATTTTTCATACATGTCTATAAAAATGTTCATGACATTAGAAAAGATTATTCATATAGGCGCAAACAGTAATAATGTTAGAGCATAGAGAAAATAATTTTTGCATGGATCTCAACATCGAATCGATGCTACAAGTTGTTGATTGAGATTTAACTAATTTCAGTCTACTAATAATTAGTCAACCAACCTAAATATTTCTTAGACAAATGAAACAAATGAATGCACCACATCACATTGCAAGGACTAAATTGAATTGTACTATAATATTATTGTTTGCTTCCATTTAGAGTAAAATCCAATGTAACACAAGTTTACACCTCCAACTCAATTAGAATATAAAATTTATACAATTTCATTTAGCCCGTGAAAATGTATTTGTAATCTTAAAACATGGTAAGATTACATATTTAATGCAACTATTTATATCTAAGATAATATTAAAGATAGTACATTAAAGGTTGTGGTAGAATAAGACATACACTTAGGAACCGGATAAAGTATGTCAAAGTATAAATGTTCAATATAAATAAATGCACCCAACATGTACCAGCACCTCCACTCCCTAGTGAGAGCACGACACTGGACATGTGAAAAGCTAATCGTTCTGGAAGGACTTATCTGGTTGGCTCTTTCTGTCCAACGCCTCCGCGGCGATCTCGAAGGCCTACAGCCCGCCGTGAATCCACATGCCGCCTTACAGAGGCAGACGGCGGCGAGCAAGGTCTTCTCTTGTTGCGGCGGTGGCAGCGGCGGTCCGCTCGGGTGTGCTCGGGACGGGAACTAGGGTAGGAGGACTGCAGGCAGAACGTCAGCACATAACACGCCCAGCCCACTATGTGATGTGATAGTGGGGGCCTTTACCAAATCAATGACCCCTCTATCTAAACATTATAACACTACTTCTTTTTTTCGGTTCACCAGGGCGTGACATACCATGTGGTAAGCAATCCAAACAATAAAAAAACCAATGCTAACTCCGTTAATTAATTAATTATAATGGAAACTAGATTTTGTGACACCAACAGAAAAAAAAATGCCCGAGGATTCGGTTAACTTTATTTCATGCTCGGTTTCTATGACCGCCCCTTGGCGTAGAATGAGCTTAAGGTCATTTTTAAAAATGTTTACAAATTCTATAAAAAAATAATAATTTTAGTTCAGACAAGTTAATATTCTTAAGGCCCTTTTTCAAAATGTTTACGGTGTAGCGATATCCAACTCAAAACAGCGCATGTCCACGATATAACCAACAAAATTGGGATAGAGTGGTGGAGCTAGACGGGCGGGCCCGCTAAATTCATGAATCCATGCAGAGACAATAGAGTAATTATCATTGAGGCAGAGCTATGTGTTAAGATGAGGGGGCCAATGCCCCCACCCCCACCATTGAACCAACTTATGAAAAGTGAGGGCTTAGCCGTCGCAAACACTACAGTACACAACATAGACACACTATAGTACACAAATCTCACAACTCCTGGTGAGTGGCAAGACAACGAGTGGCTCGAGTAGCTGGTGTAACATGATGAACAGAGTGCAGAGCATAGTCACGCGCACCGACGTAAGCTGCAAAACAGGTGAATGTCAGCTCGAGGCGAGAGAAACTTCGCTAGGACTTGTGGTTCTTGTGGCTATGGACTGCAAGCCATCCGAAAAGGGCGACGACGCGTTCTTGGTTCATGAGCAAACGCGCCTCGCGCCCTGAAAGCTTGCACATGAGATCCATGAACGCAAATGTGAATTCGTTGCCCCCATCATGGTGATCGCACGGGTGGAAAAGAATTAAGGTGGCCACCAGGCATGTCAACCATGGTGATCCCAAGTTTTTCTTCTTGTTTGCTCTACATCTTGTTTAGTTTGTTGATTCACTCAATGCTAAAACTTGATGATCATGTTACCATATAGCCCGGGTGTGCTGCCACGCCGTACAAAACAATAGAGGGCAGGCCATCATGTTGATGCATTGTTGGATGGAACTCGGGGGGCAAAGTGTGTGGATGAACAACATTTGGCGCCCGACAACTTTTTGAACATCGGTTCTTTTTTCAGATGTAATATTTATATTTGAACAATTGTGGTGCTAGAATATTTGCATGCTATTTATGAATTAATTGTTCTATTTTATAAAATTATTTACATGCTATTTATGGATTAAGTATGCTATTTTATATAATTATTTGCATGCCATTTATGAATTAATTGTTCTATTTATATAATTATTAGTTACATGCTATTTATGGATTCATGATGCTATTTTATATAATTATTTGCATGCCATTTTATTCTATTTTATGTAATTATTTGCACACTATTTATGAATTATTTGTTCTATTTTATTTAAAATATTTTCACGGTACTGATGAATTATTTGTTCTGTTTTATTTAAATATTTACATGTTATTTATGAATGAATTATACTATGTATACTGCATGTTATTTTTCTTTTGAGATTTATCTATCTACTCCCTCCGTTCCTAAATATAAGTCTTTTTAGAGATTCCATTATGGACTACATACGGAGCAAAATGAGTGAACCTACTGCTGGAATTTTGTCTATTTTGGGCCTAGCCCAGTAGCAGTTTCAGAAATTCCTAATAAATCCTAGAGGCCCACGCAGCCCATTTGTGCAAGGCAAGAGGTGGAACTAAAGTTTAGTCCCACATTGCTAGTTTAGAGGGAGTTAGACCTCTTTATAAGGGAGGCTCCTTCCCCACTTGTATGAGCATGAGAACAAGAGGGACATCCACACGCGCTCTTTCTCCGTCGCCCGCCTCGCCACGCCACGCCTCGTCACGACGCGCCGCGGGTTGCGGGAATGAGCCGATGTCTAAATTTTTGCCACGCACGATGGGTATCTGACGGTCACACGGAGTGAAACGTTTTGTTTGTAGTGGGCGTGAATCTGACGAAGCAGTGCGCACCTCTTCGCGTCTTTGCTGTTCGCTTCGTCTCCCTCCATTGCTTCACCTCCCGCCGCTGACTGTTCGCCTCCTTCTCTTGCGCCTATAAAGGGAGGTCGCTTCTCTCGAGAGACGCACTGAACTTCTCCTTCCTCTCGCCACGGTTCCATTCCACGAGCTACATTGTCTTCCTCATCCCGGCTTGCGGCATGCACCGCAAGTCGGGACGATAAACCTCAAACCGCACTCTTTGAGTCTGTCAGACGGAGAAGGGTGATAAGGTTTTTGGGAGCGCTCTGTAGCGACCATTGGCTGCTTCATCACGGACGATCCGTTGTTCGAGCGACTACTTCCCGACGACGACTTCTTCCCGGCGTCCACGATCTCCTCGGCGACATGGCGGCGAGGACACCGACCCAAGTCGGTAACCTGCTCATTGTTGTGCCGTACATGTTCTTCTCCTTCTGTTAGAAGTCCTACTACGGTTCTTGGCTCTAGTTTACATCCCTCGTATGTTAGGTTCTATGTCGTATAAGCAACTTCATCTAGTGTCCATTCTAGATGTGTTTAGCTCAAACTCATATATCGCAGCGATGTTTACCTTATCTCTTATGCATCTTGATCTACT
The DNA here is from genome assembly GCA_021437245.1 of Aegilops speltoides. NCBI lineage: Eukaryota > Viridiplantae > Streptophyta > Magnoliopsida > Poales > Poaceae > Aegilops > Aegilops speltoides. Next base: position 60,976,358 of record CM038142.1, read on the forward strand.
ATCCGCTCTAGAGATGATCGGTTCTAGATTATATATGCAGATGTTGTTTACCTTCTCTTTGTAATCGCATGACTTGCTTTATCAACGTTATATTAGTCATGCTTTATCTATTTACATTAATAAAATCATTGGTAAATCGCTCATATTTCCAACATTCCAAAAACCTTATTATAGGCAATTTACCTCGAATGGTTTCTTTGCTTCCATGAGACCTCCTATGTTTGAGGGTATCCACTATAAGAGGTGGTGGCGTGAGTGCGATCTTATGGTTTCAAACCATGAGTTGCTATGACGCCACTCTTGGCAAACTGAAGGAGAGCAAGATGCCCAACAGCACAAGCTTTTCGAAAATGGATACCTTGTTTAAGGCTGCTCTTTTGAGTGTTCTTGGTGAGAACATAGTTGATGCTTATCGTCAATTGACAATGGAAAAGATATGTGGGGCCTTTTCGAGGCCAAGTTTGGGGTCTCGGATGCAACCTTGGTGTACATCATGGAGCAATTCTATGACTACAGGATGGTCAAGAGCGCCCGTGGTTGAGCGGGCTCACGAGATCTGATCATTTGCTAGAGAACTTGAGCACTTCAATTGTATCCTACCGGACAAGTTTGTTGCAGGATATCATCACTAAGCTTCCTCCTTCGTGGAGGAACTTTGCTACCTCTTGAAGCATAAGAGACAGGAGTTTTCCGTTCCGGATCTCATTGGTACTCTTGATGTGGAAGAAAAGCGAGAGCAAAGGACACACGTGCTCGAGGTATTGAGGAGGATCTAGTGCCAATCTGTATGAAGAAAAACTTCCATCCCACAAATTCAAGAACAAGGGCAAGTTTGATGGTAAAGGAAAGTTTGATGGGAAGAACAAGGCAGTGCAAAGACACGAACTTCAAGAAGAAGAATGACAAGAAGAAAGGTGCTTGTCATGTGTGTGGAGATCCCGATCATTGGGCTCCTAGTTGCCCCAATCGCTATGACAAGCGTCATCACAGGAAAAGCGGCAAGACCGCTAATGTTGTCATCGGAGGCATTGACATGAAGGATCTTTGGGTATGGTATATTTCCACTATTCTTTCGGTATGTCATTCTCTGATTGGTTAATTGACACGGGTGCTAATGTGCATGTATGCGGTGATATTTCCATGTTTTCGTCTTATCGATGCGGGGACTTCAACCGTCTTGATGGGCAACGGTTCAAGTGCTTCATTCGTGGTGTTGGCACGGTCGATCTGAAGTTTACTTGGGAAAGATCGTCTTGGTGAAGAACGTGCATTATGTCCCTCCGTCAATAAAAATCTTGTTAGCGGATCTCTTCGTGTAGAGATGGCTATAAGCTTGTCTTTGAGTCGAATAAATTTGTAATATCCAAGTATGGAACCTTTGTTGGTAAAGGCTATGAGTCGAGAGGCTGTTTCGTTTATCCTTATCGGGCGTTTGCAATAAAGTTGTTAATCATATTTGCAACAATAGTGAATCAAATGTGTGGCATTCACGACTTTGTCATGTTAACTTTGGTTGCATGTCGCGACTAGCTAAGTTGAACTTAATCCCTACTTTCACCACCGTTAAGGGATCTAAGTGTCAAGTGTGTGTGCAAGCTAAGCAACCTCGTAAATCTCACGTGATTGAGACGAGAAATCTTGCACCACTAGAACTTATACATTCAGATCTATGTGAAATGAATGGTGTTTTGACAAAAGGTGGAAAGAAATATTTCATGACGTTAATTGACAACTCCACTAGATCTCGCTGTGTGTATCTTCCGAAATCTAAGGATGAGGCTTTGAACTTTTCAAGATCTATAAAGTGAAGTGGAAAACCAACTTGATCGGAAAATTAAGAGGCTTAGGTCCCACCGTGGTGGAGAGTATTTTTCCAATGAATTTGATGCTTTTTGTGCGGAACATGGTATAATCCATGAGAGGACGCCTCCCACTCACCTCGGTCAAATGGGGTGGCGAAAGAAAGAACCGTACTCTAACTAATTTGGTTAACGCCATGTTAGACACATCGGGTCTCTCCAAGGCATGGTGGGGAGGCGATATTGACAAACATGTCATGTCCTAAATCGAGTTCCCACAAAGAACAAAGAGATAACTCCATTCGAGGAATGGGAGAAGAAAAGGTTAAAACTCTCTTATCTGCGAACATGGGGTTGTTTGGCAAAAGTCAATGTTCCAATTCCAAAGAAGCGGAAGCTTGGACCAAAGAGCGTGGATTGTGTTTTCTGGGATATGCTTTTCATAGCATTAGCTATAGATTCTTGGTTGTAAAATCTGAGGTACCGGACATGCAGGTTGGTATGATCATGGAGTCGAATGATGCGACTTTCTTTGAAGATATCTTTCCCATGAAGGATATGGCCACCTCATCTAATCGGGAGATGCCTAGTTCATCGAATCAGAACCGATTACAATTCTTGAACCGCCATTTCGATGGAACACTTTGAAAGTCTGTGGAGGAGAACAATGAAGTTCCTATTAGGAGCAAGAGACAGAGGACTGCAAAGTCCTTTGGTGATGATTTTCTTGTGTATCTCATAGATGACACTCCCAGTTCTATTTCAGAGGCCTATGCATCTAAAGATCGACTACTAGAAGGAAGCGGTTAAATGGCGAGATGGATTCCATCTTGGCGAATGAAACTTGGGAGATAAGCGATCGTCCTTATGGGTGCAAACCTATAGGATGCAAATGGGTATCCAAGAAGAAGCTTAGGCACGATGGTACTATTGAAAAGTACAAGGTTCGCTCGTGGCTAAGAGTTATACCCAAAAGGAAGGTGAAGATTTCTTTGATACTTACTCACCGTGGCTCGATTGACCACTATTCGAGTTCTACTTTCACTAGCTGCCTCACATGGTCTTCTCGTTCATCAAATGGATGTTAAGACCGCTTTCTGAATGGAGAGTTGGATGAGAAAATTTATATGGAACAACCAGATGGGTTTGTAATAGATGGTCGGGAAGGAAAGTGTGCAAGTTCTTTGAAGTCTTTATACGGACTCAAGCAAGCACCCAAGCGATGGCATGAGAAGTTCGAAAGAACTTTAACAACCGCTGAGCTTTGTTGTGAACGAAGGTGACAAATGTGTGTACTATCGCCATGGTGGGGGGCGAGGAGTTATGCTTTGCTTGTATGTTGATGACATCTTGATTTTTGGAACAAATCTGAATGTTATTAAGGAGGTCAAGGATTTCCTATCTCTTTGTTTTGAGATGAAGGATTTAGGAGTGGTGATGTCATTACAACATCAAGTTGTTGAGAGATGATGATGGTGGGATTACATTGCTTCAATCTCACTATGTGGAAAAGATCTTGAGTCGCTTTGGCTATAGTGATTGCAAGCCCTCTCCAACACCATATGATGCTAGCGTCTTTGCTTGAAAGAATCGAAGAATTGCTAGAGATCAATTGAAGTATTCTCAGATTATTGGCTCGCTTATGTACTTAGCTGCTACAAGACGACATCTCTTTTGCGTTAGCAAAAGTTGAGCGGTTTGTCTCAAAACCGGAGATGTGCATTGGAAAGCTCTAGAGAGAGTTTTGCGTTATTTGAAAGGCATCAGAATTATGGAATTCACTATTGGGCACCCAAAGGTGCTTGAAGGGTATAGTGACTCAAAGCTGGATCTCGATCTTGATGAGATAAAGGCCACGAAGTGATATGTGTTCACTCATGGAGGTGGCGCTGTTTCTTGGAAGTCTTGCAAGCAGACCATCTTAACGAGGTCAACTATGGGCAGAACTCACAACACTAGATCTGACTACGGTCGAAGCAGATTGGCTTCACGACTCTTGAATGACTTGCGGTAGTTGAGAAACACATGCAGGGTATCCTTATGAACTGTGACAATCAAACTATGATCACTAAAGTGAGCAGCTCAAAGCATAACATGAAGTCATCAAGACACGTTCGAGAAAAGGTTAAAATCATCGAAAAATGAGAAACTCGGAGTTATTGCATTGGATTATATCCAAGCGTCTAAAAATCTGGCAGATCCTTTCACCAAGGGTCTATCACGTAATGTGATAGATAATGCATCGAGGAGATGGGTATGAGACCCACAATATAAGTTGTTCACAGTGGTAACCTATTCTTTGTGATCGAAATCCGTGAATTAGATGTGGAAGACAAGTCGTTGGTCAATTTGGGAGGAGAGTATCCTTACTATTAAAAATACCACTCCATGAAGATGCAATACTCTCCTAATCTACATGGCAGGTTGATGTATATCTTAATGTGTTCTAAGTGGCTCTTTGAAGCGTAGATGTTGTCTGCAGAACATCTTTTGAAGAACACACCTATATGAGTCGATTGTCAAACGTCGCAATCTATGAGAGTAGGGCTCTCTAGTAAACTCATGAAAGGTCACGTAGTATGGCGCATAAGCTCCACCTGGGAAGACCCACGGTAGCCACGTGTCGGTCAAGGCTTTATGTGAAACTAGATTCACGAAAACTTGCGATTCAAGGCCCATCCTTTGTTCAAGTTGCTTACTAGTGTAGCATAGAGTTCTAGGTGGAAGTTCAACTTAACAGTCTCCACCGCAGATCTAGGTATATAAAAGCAGTGTTTTTGGAACCAAAGGCAAATTTTGTGTGCCTCTAGGATGCAGTGGGGATTCTGGAATTTTGTCTATTTTGGGCCTAGCCCGAGAGCGATTCGAAATTCCTAATAAATCCTAGAGGCCCACGCAGCCCATTTGTGCAAGGCAAGAGGTGGAACTAAAGTTTAGTCCCACATTACTAGTTTAGAGGGAGTTAGACCTCTTTATAAGGGAGGCTCCTTCCCCACTTGTATGAGCATGAGAACAAGAGGGACATCCACGCGTGCTCCTCCTCCACCGCCCGCCTCGCCATGCCACGCCACGCCACGCCACGCCACGACGCGACGCAGGTTGCGGGAATGAGCCGAGCCGATGTCTAAATTTTTGCCACGACGACGGGTATCTGACGGTCACACGGAGTGAAACGTTTCTTTGTAGTGGGCGTGAATATGAACGAATGGTGCGCACCTCTTCGCGTCTTTGCTGCTCGTTTCGTCTCCTCCATTGCTTCACCTCCCGCCGCACTGTTCGCCTCCTTCTCTTGCGCCTATAAAGGGAGGTCGCTCCTCTCGAGAGACGCACTGAACTTCTCCTTCCTCTCGCCACCGGTTCCATTCCACGAGCTACATTGTCTTCCTCATCCGGCTTGCGGCGTGCACCGTGAGTCGAGACAAGAGGCCTCGAAACCGCACTCTTTGAGTCCTATACGGAGAAGGGTGATAAGGTTTTTGGGGGCGCTCTCTGCGACCATCGGTCGCTTCATCACGGACGATCCGGTTGTTGGCGACTACTTCCCGACGTCCACGATCTCCTCGGCGACATGGCGGCGAGGACACCGACCCCAAGTCCGGTAACCTGCTGCTTTGTTGTGCGTCGTGTTCTTCTCCTTCTGTTAGAAGTCCTACTACAGTTCTTGGCTCTAGTTTACGCCCCACGTATGTTAGGTTCTATGTCGTATAAGCAACTTCATCTAGTGTCCTGTTTCTAGATGTGTTTAGCTCAAATTCATATATGCAGACGATGTTTACCTTATCTCTTATGCATCTTGATCTACTATCTGCTCTAGAGATGATCGGTTCTAGATAATATATGCAGATGTTGTTTACCTTCCCTTTGTCAAATCGCATGACTTGCGTTATCACTGTTATATTAGTCATGCTTTATCTACTGTTTCTGTTAATAAAATCATTCGGTAAATCGCTCATATTTCCAACATTCAAAACTCTAAAATATGTCTATATACATCCGTATGTAGTTTGTAGTGAAATCTCTAAAAAGACTTACATTTAGGAATGGATGGAGTATACTGCATGTTATCGGTGCAACTTGAGGCATCCTTTGTAAACTTGGGCTATACTCTTCAGCGCCGCGGTCCAGAAATTAGTGTTTCCCTCGCCTCGTTGGGTGAGGCACGCCAGCTGTTGCTGCTGCTCTGCTAGTTTTACGAGAAAACCGATTTACTAGCATTATAGATAGGTATTCAAAAATCTGAAAACAAAATTGAAAAAGAAAATGTTGGCAAGTTACTAAAATGTTACAGTAACAACATTTTAATTAGGGGTGGAAATGGATCGGATGCGGATCGGATAGTGCTCTTACCACTTCCATTTCCATATTTTCAAAACGAATACGAATCCGAATATGGATGTTATCGGATACGGATGCGGCTCGAATATTATTCGAATACGGATACGTATCGGTTATTTTGTTGATTCAGAACGGATACGAATAATATCAACATATTGCGTAAGTATATTAGTCGATAGTTGTGTGCCCTGAAATAATCAACTTGTGACATACAATAAGTCAATGATAAATAGGTTTATGAATAAATACTATTGTAATGCATAATAATTTATAAGTTTAATCATATAAATAGTAAAATTTGACCACTTATTTGACTTTTATGTTGGATAATTGGAATATTGGGTCCAAAATTTTGAAATGTACCTCTCATAATATTATTCGGATACGGATATATCCACTTCCATATCCATATTTGTGTTAAAATCTCCTACCATATTTTATTTTTATTTGTTTAATAAATTCGGATACGGATAATTTCCATTTTCATTTTGGTTCGGATGCGGATGTTTCGGATACGAATAGGCATTTTCTCGAATACGAATATCGGATATTTCGGATTATCCGCTACCACTTTCCACCCCTAATTTTAATCAATCACATCACAGCACAACACGTTGTTGTTATTGTAATAATCAGCAAGTATTGGTAACTTGCCACGTCCCTGCTGCTGCTGCCTGGTCACCCTGGAACCAGGAGCCACTACCATCCTCTGACAAAGAAGAAGAAGGCTGCTGCCGCGGGCCCTCGAAGACGCCAAGCGTTGAAGGCCGACCGGATCGGCGCCTCTTGACCTCACCTCGCCGCCTGCAGTCTCCTCTTCCTCGCCACGGTAGTGACAGCGAGGGCGTGGTTCTCGACCACCCCGCATCTTTGCTCCTCTTAGCCGGCGTTACGCACCACCCGGCACCGCAAGAGGGTGGCTTTCCTCCCCTTTCCTCTTCCTCTCGTTCACAACGGCCGCCTCCGGGGCGAACAGGGAGCTCGGGACCCGCTTGTTGGCCGAGTCGGAGCTCCTCAAGATGCGTCGGTGCTGCTGCGCCTTCTCGCTCATCGCGTCCTCCCTCGCGCAAGCCGGCACCACGTTTGTCTCCACAGGGGTGGCAGGAAGAACCCTTGTGATTGGATTATTGTTTGAGGGTTCGGGCATCGTCGTGCTACTAGTGCCTTGAGGTTTTGGGTCAGGCATCGTGCTTGCGTCTTGGAGTTTTGTCATCTCCTGCAGCTTCTTCTCGAGGTCGAGCAGCTGAAATAACATGGACACAACATCAGGCTCTGCATTACTTACAAGTGCCCTCCAAATGTAAGACAAGAATGAGAGCAGAGCTCTGAGTAAAGGCTAACCACCTTGCTCTGAAGCATTGACTCTGTTTTCTGTGCTTCCAAGAGTTCTTGCCCCATTTCCATTGCCTGCACATTTTTTAGGAATGATGATGAATAATATACAAGTGTCAGCTACCCGTTGGTTTGAGAATTTACACCAGGATGGATGATCAAAGAAACCAAATACGTGCAGATGCAGCTAGAAAATAACCTTTGATTCTGCAGCTGATCTTTGCTGTTCCTGCTCCTTTAGTTTCACCTCCAGCTCCTCAATCTGAAACAAGAAAAAGGTACATAATCAAATCAATCCAAGTCTCTTGTTAATAATAATGCCCACTGACTGATGATTGTTATCCAGGTAAAAGATTCAGTTGAGTTCTGTACCATTTACTTAAGAGCTGCAACGTCAGAGTCTGACTGGTGCTGCTGTCCAAGCTTACGCTCCAACTCCACTATCTGCAAGAGGATAGCATTATTATCTGCCTTTCCTTACACAATTACTAACTTTAACGACATTAATTAACCACTTCCAATTCCTACGTTACCTACATGCTTCTTCCTTCTCCTTAAGTTTTCCAGAAAGCTGACTCTGCTGCTTTTCCGACGTAATTTGAGAATGCGTCTTAGAGTCTAGTTGGCTTTCAAGCTCCTTCACCTTCAAGTTATTACAGAAAGTCTGTCAGGCACAATTTACAAGTGAAGAAAAGCAGTCTAGAAGAATCAACACAAGATTCAGTCAGATATCTGAAACTGAAGTGTTAGCCTCCTCAATTGCACATACCTTGTCTTGCAAGTTTTTGTAAAGCTGCTCTTTTCCCTTGGCTTTACTCTCTAAATTTTCACAGTTCTCTTCCAGCTTTCTCAAAGATTCCTCCTTAAGCTTGGCTTCCTGCTTAGACCTTTCAAGCTGACACACGTTCACCCAATGAAATACCCATCATTCGACTTCAAGCAGGCAGAACTAAGAAGCTTCACAGAAGGCAATCTGACACTCACCATCTGTTTGACCTTTTGAAGCTCTTTGTGTCCACCGCTTCTTTCTTTGGCCCGATTCTATACCATGGACATGGCTTGCAAAGTTCAACGAACTCAAGGTTTCCGACGCATCATTGTCGGATGGGCTAATTTGCACAAACATTAGGGCTTTCGAATCCCCTCCTGTTACCGCAATTGTGGAGAAGAACAAAAAAGAGCAAATTAATCACGTAGCCAAGTGAGAGAATGCAAGAGGAACAGAAATGGTTAATATTTGGTATATTGTTGATATGGTATTTGTTCCACAGCAACAAACAGATCAAGTTACCTAAAGAGTCTTGGAGCAAGTGCATCAGCTTGGAATTTCAAGCGTAAGAAAAGCATCAAGACGGTGAAAACAGAGGCGATAGGTGCAAACCCGTTCTTGACTCGAGTACAAACTCAGAAGGAATGTGGTCGCTCGAAGCAAGAGCGAAATGACATCCCTAAAGCGTAAAGTTTACACATTGACATTTTGTGCTTCCTTGAGCCGATCACCTTATGCGTCTGTCTTGGCTAACCGCTCGCTTCAAAGAAGATCAACTAACCAAAGCTTACTTCTTATACGGTCCCCATTTATCGGGTTCTTTGCTCTAACCATGATACAAAGCATCTTTGAAAAAAATGATAAAGGTCAAACCATTTTACCACAAGGTGAAGGTACTCCATGGAGAAATGAAAAATAATGTTAGTTATGACCAACCAAAGTGTGAGCGACTGCTGTGTTCATTCACATTGTTTGACCCTACAACCCTCGAATTGCTTCCAGTTTGTAAGACATCCCAAACTTCATTTATGTCCTCAACTTTGGCCTCAACTATGCTGGGCACATGATGGGATCCTTCACCTGCTTGTTTGATCTCCAACCTACATATGCAAAGGTATACAGGTTACCACAACATGGTAATATTGTGAACAAAACATGAACGGTGCCAAAGGAAAGTGGTTGTACTTCTTAGGTGAGCTATTGTGAAACAAAATGAAGGATACTAAAGGAAAGAGATTGTACTTCTTAGATGAGGGGGATGTTGCAAGAAGGTCTCTGATTTGTTCATGGTACACCTCAAGCACACTAATAGATATGTTATACGTGACAGTGTCTTTTCTCTCCTCAGCAATCTTGAACAACTCCTCGAGAGTTCTATAGTTTACTCCTCTGTTCCTCTCAGTCCCTTCCATGGTGAAGGTTTTCCTAGTTCCTGTTTGTCCGTATGCAAAGATGCATACATTGTATCCATCTAGCACTGACGTGACTAGTGGAGATGCATCGGCATAAACCTCAGTTGTTCATGGGTGCAACTTGTATATTAGACAAACAAAGAAAAATTTATGATTGAAAACTCCAACACTATTTGGAAGTATAAACTAGAATTAGCAATATTTGCATTGTAAGAACAGGTGTGAAAGACAACAAAAAGCTAATACAGGCTCCATAGTACCAAGAGATACCTTGGTCATCTTTTGGTGTGTAGACTCTGTCAAACTTGAATGTCTTTTTTGCTGTTCCTCCATTTATAATCCCAATGTCACCATCATTTGCTCCATCAAAATCTACAACACATTTGTACCCTGACGATGTCTCAACTTTGCTCAAGGGGTGGCATCTGCAGAAAACTCTGATATTTCCTGAAATAAAAGAGATAGCCAGAGTCACTATCCCAACCAAATTCTGGAAATGAGTGTAAGCATCTGAATACAGAGGGGGCAATAGGCACCTTTTGTCTCCTGGACAATATTATGAAGTTTCTTTCTCTTGGCCATCTCCTCGTGGTACTTCATTTTCGGATCGTCACCTTTGTCTGTTGCAATACTAAAAACATGCAATGCTTTGTTAAATACTTGAAAAGTCGTGTAACAATCCCACTTGAGTCGGTATTACCTAAGGCTCGAACAACTTCAATCATCTTACTCAAATCAGAATCGCGCGCGCCGGTCGTGTGCTTCAAGAGATAACAGTGCTTGCTCTTGTTTCATGGCCTGAGTATTACGAAGATACAATTAGCAGCAGCTACAGCAACCATTTACCATTTCTTGTGGTTGTTTTGATCTTGCAGACAGTAAATCAGAGCATTACCTTGATTTTGCCCTCCAAGTTAGATATGGCAGCAGCCCATAGTTTCTTGTCATTTTCGTAGTTCTGAGAAACTTTTCTTAGTTGGTCCGTTTGTGTGTCAAGGACTTGACCCGCTTCGGTACACCCCCCTCACAAAACGTATAAAGGGTAACATGGACTTTTCACAAATTGTATCCACTTTCGTATGTACGGTGGATAGCCCACCGATACATGTACGTGGTACGTTTCCTGGGCCGGCCCAATTCACCTTCTTGTCTCTTCTATCTAGAGTTACAAAAATAGACGCAGCCAACAAGATTTGAACTCTGCACCTCTTGCCAGCATATAAACCATGGTATCCAATGGACCACTGTACCACTTGTTGGAATTTTAGGTATGTCACTACATTTAGTTAAAATCCGCAGCCCATCAGGAGCACATACGATCAGAAGCATCGTAGCCATCCAATATTTTATAATATGGCCACACATGATTTGTTGGTTTCGATTCCTTAATAAATTGCTGCCGTTCGGCTAAACACGTTCACTATAGATGTCAACTCTTGTTGTTTTCTTTCCCGCAAAAAACAAAACCTCTCGTTGCTTTCTAAATAAGTGCTTCCTGATTGGACATGCACATCAAGATATGGTAGATTCATAGTACTTGACCGTTAGCCGGAAATTGCTTCCCATAAATCACGCCAAATATTATTAATTATAATAAATCCTATTAAGTTGTGATTTTTTTCACACAAACAAATATAAGAGAATAATTATTACTATTTGAGATGCTTTTTGTGCAGCCCAACATGCTTAGGTGGCATGGAAGCATTATTCTTTATCAATACAAGCATCATTTTTATGGTGTGATGAGAACATATTTATTCCATATTTATTGATCGTATTATGAAATATTTTTGCATCAATAGAAGCATTATTTCTATGCTATTGTAGCATTCCTATGATCTGTAAATATATTTTGATGTAACAAAACCAGTATTTCCGTTTGATGGAAACATTTAACTTTTGCAAAATAAATTGTACAGAAGCAAAATAAGAATATACACAGGCACAAAATTGGTTGATAAGAACTATAAACACTTTTATTCTTAAACAACAATAATTTAACTTATTCATAGCCATCATCCTTGGACGTTGAACTAGCCTACCATGCGTGAGCTCCACGTGCATCATCCTTGGACAAGTTTTGCATTTTTTGGAGTTTTTCAATAAAAAAAGGCCAATGAATGGTAGGACGTGTCCTAACTTGTATACGGTGTCGGAAAATCGTTCAAACCTGGCATGGATTCCTACCATGGGCATGCCCACCAGGTTACAAAAGTTGAAGTCATTTGAAGCATGTACAAAAATAGACCATGTTGAATGACGAGTGCTCGAGGGCCACAAGGCTCCGTCTGAGAGCACGTTGTTTCTCGACATTGATGAAATGCCTTCAATTTCTTTTCATGGCCTTGTATGAGCAATTCAAGGCACCATGCCAAGTTACTTGGTTTTTTGACAAGTTTTGCATTTTCTGGAGTTTTTTCGGTGAAAAAAGGCCGATAAATGGCCAAATGTGTCGCAACTTCCATACGGTGTCATAAATCGTTCAAACCTAGCATGGATTCCTACCATGTGCATGCCCACCTTGCAGCAAAAGTTGGGTTCATTTCAAGGATGTGCCAAAACAAGACCATGTTGAACATAAGGTTCATGGGTAGGCTAGAAGACTCTGTGTGATAGCACAATTTTTTGACTTATTTGAGATTACCCCTTTTTTTCATGGCCTTGTATGATGAATTGAAGGCACCATGCCAAGTTGTTTGTATTTTTGATGAGTTTGGCATTTTCTGAAGTTTTCCTGGTGAAAAAAGGTCGATAAATGGCCCAATGTGTCGCATACGTACATACAATGTCTGGAGTAGTTCAAACCTGCATGGATGCGGCATGAGCATGTTCACCGACTTACAAAACTTGGGGTCATTCTGAGATTTCCAAAAATAAAATACCATGTTCAACTAAGAGTGTTGGGTGGCGAGAAGGGTCCATTTGGGAGCACCTCGTTTCTCGACAATCCTTAAATCACTCCAAAAATTCATGGTCGTGTATGATCAATTCAAGCAACCATGCCAAGTTATGCGGGTTTTCGACAAGTTTTAAATTTTCTTGTTTTTCTCCTAAAAATCGATAAATGACCGAGCATAGATGTTTACCGTGGCCATGGCCACCTGCTTGCAGAAGTTGACATCATTTGAAGGATGTCCAAAATTTTGATGGTGTTCGGATAGGGCGAAAAGCGTTCGTCTGAAAGCACGTTATTATTCGACATCCGTCAAATGGAATTCTAGAATATTTTTTAAATTGTAAACTATATTTGAAACAAGAACATTTTTTTTATTTCCAACAATATTTTAAAATTTAGAACATGTCTCAAAAAGAATAATAAAGTTCAAAGAAAGAAAAATGAATTAACGAAAACAGAATTTGTCACTATTTCGCATTATATGGACATGGACCGAATATGCAATATTGAAGCAGCATGACTAAAGCAAGTTTATGAATATTAGGGAAGCATATTTGCTATGAAACTGAATCACACTAGATCGAAGCAAAGTTCGGTGGCGTCGGAAGTAACGACGTCGAGTAACACCGGAACTAAAATATGCTTCTTGACGGAAAATATTAGAAAATTGATACAACATTTTGTTTCTAAATAAACAACAAATAATAAATTGTTACATTGGACATAAAAGTTTTCTCGATCGAAGCAAATTTAACATGTACGGAAAGCTAACTTTAGTAGGAAAAGAAACAAAATTTCATCCGGTATAAAATAAGAAAATATGTCGTTGCTTGATTGGTCTGATTAGTTTGAGTAACAGAATTACATGGAAACAAAGATGGACCAACGTTCCATTTCAATAACCGTGGTTTTTGGGACCACTTAATTTAGGAGGCAGATTAGGCGGGACCAATTAATTGTTTGAAGCAGATTATAAGGAAACTAGCTGGAGAAAGACCCGGCGAGGTTCAGATTAATCCAACGGACAGAAGCAGCTTCGCCGTGCCATGTTGGGCTAGCCTGACATTGTGATTCCTTATATATTTCGTGCTTTCTAATATCACTAGTTGTAGCATAGGGTAAGTGGTAAGAGGTGTAATCAGGTGTTCGAGGTTAGGAGTTCGATTCCTCATGCAAGTTACTCATGATGATTTTTACTTCGCACTTTTAAATAGCAATAGGCCTCGCGCCCGCTGGCCCGCCCAGTTGTAAAGCGTCGATCAGTAGCGTTCGCTCAGACGTAGGCCTCGTATCAAAGGACCTTCGGTTATCTGGAAAAAAAAATTAAAGGACCTTGGGCGCTGGCGTACTTTAAGAAAAAGACCATCCTACCCTTTATTATGAAGGGGTATGGGATAATCTTCACCGTCGATGTGTTTAGGGGGTTGTACCGAAGCAGAAGTCTTATTATAATATATATTAGAACAATCATACACCTATATAAGCAAACCTAGGATAGGACGATGCTTAATGCAATAGTCTGGTACTTACCAAAATTATCAGTTTGCACAAGTTTTTGGTGAAGCTCCATCTTAAGCCTGTCAAGTTCTTGATTGGTAGATTCTACTAAAGACCACGCCATGGAGCACTCGTCGGACTTGATGGAGCACTGGCTGGTTAGCTCCTCGATCTGTTTTTCGTACTTTGAGATCAGTTTAGCTGTCCTTTTCTGCAATTTGGGTACATTGATCATGTATCAGGATTACATACATGAGATAGGATGGTAAAACAGTTTGTGAGAAAAACTGACCTGAATAGGTGAAGAAATCTCAACATCAGTTAAGCATTTTTTGCATAAGCCACTCCCACGCGTACCTAACTTTGCCGCTGCATGTTCAACGCAAAGATTATTTATCGACGGGAAAGGAATGCAAGCTTGTGAATGAGCACATACATTGTTTGCATCTAAAATAAACCAGCTACCTGGTGTTGCTGGGGATTTCCGAATGCAGATGCCACAAACCATGGGGTTTCCTCTTACTCCCTTGAAGCTGATGGTGATGGCAGCATTGCTCCCAACAAAAGCCCTGATGTCAAGCACATGAAGGGGCCTGTTACCTCCGACCACCTTGAACACATCAAGTTCAGACAAAATCTGTGAACAAAAAGGCAGACAGTTTGAGCCACGAAATGTGGATAAGGAAAGCATGCAACGAAATTTATGAGAGAAACAAGTGAGTGAGCTTGCCTTGTCTTGTTGCACGAGGACATCAAAAGATCTGATTCCTGTTGGCCCGGCAGTGTGCACTATCTCCGCGAAATGCAGATCCAGGTAATAGTCTCCAGGGGCAAGGCCGTCGAATCTGTAGCTGGAATCGCCGTAGCGTGCCGAGCTGTAGAGCGAGGGATAGTCGCCGCCTTGGACTATGTTCTCGGATGTCTCTATCGACTCCCCTCCTTGAAAGAAAGAGTCGCTGGAAAACAAGTTTGCAGAGGGATCGTCGGATTGGATGGCGCACCCGCCGGCGTTGACGAACAGGACGCATTCACCTGCTTGAGAGAGAGCACAAGCACCAAGAGGGGTAATGAGAAAATAACTTGAGACAGACAGAGCTAACAAAAGCATTACGAGACGAAGGTTTACTAGAGTTATTATATGGGAACAATAGACTAGTAGTTATTGCGTGTGAAATAATAACGTGAGAGAGGCGAGCTTGGCCATTTGTTTGAAGCGTGGAAGAAGACTCTTGTAAAAACCTGAATCTATCTAGCAACAGAATCAGAAAGGCAAGCCTGGCCATTCCTCCACAATCTTAGCAGGGAGTAATAGAGTACGTACTAGTCATTGCGTGTGAAATGAGCTCAGAAAGGTAAGCCTGAACCTAGCAACAGAAATGAGATTTGGGGGCAGTACAGTTGAGTTCCTAGGGTTTATTTATTATGAATCCGAGACAAGTCAGGGACTCTAACCAGATCTACTTGGCGATTCACGGGCAGCAGGGGACAAATCGACGGCATACACGGGAGGAGCAGCGAGCGAATCCTAGGAAGCAAGCAGGCACGAAGGAAATGCGCACGGGCGTAACCGAGCAACCTAGACACGGCGGACGGACGACGGCGCAATGGCCAAGGGGAAGGGAAGGGAAGGGGAGGGGAGCAGCACCTGCGCGGCAATCGGCCCGCCTGAGGCCGGAGACGGCGACGCGCGGGCCGGAGACGAGGATCATGGACTCCGCCTCCGCCTCCTGCGGCGCCGGCGCCGGGTTGGGCGCGGGGTCGGGGCTGGCGTCGCAGGCCGGCGGCGCTGCCTCCCAGCCCGCGGTCCAGGTGAAGTCCATGGGGTCGTCCCCCGCCGCGCTCCCTTCCATGGGGTCGGGTCCGGCCGAGAGAGAGCCGCCTGCCTGCGAGAGGAGGAGGATGGAGGAGAGGGAGTCGCGCGGCGTGGATTTGGATTTGGATTTGTTTTTGCTTTTGCGTTGTGTTGTTTGGAGCCGCCGTCCCAATTCGAAACTGCTCTGCTCTGTGGTGTGGGTGACGACCGTTGTTGTGTGGTTGGGTCCGGGCCGGGCCTGGCCCTGGCCCGGTTCTTGCCCATGCCTCCTGGGCGTGGCCCATTCTCCCGCCCTGGTAAAATTCCATTTAGTTTTGGGTCTTCCCCTTATTTATTTTAGATCAGGAAAAAAGAACCTCAATGAATGTGTTGGTTTGGCCTCAGAGATTTCCGAGTCCCTCTTTTACCGTTCGCCTTGTGGTTCGACGAGCTATGCCTCTCGGAGGCCATTCACGGTTTCTCCTCTAGCCGCACAAGGATAGCAGCATTGTACTAGAGCATCGTTCTCGGCCCAAGCACTCCAACCCCTTCTCCTCCATATTAAATAGACCGGAAGTTTCTCATAGAAAAAATAAGAGGGCAAGGAACTTGTAAAGTAGATTATCCTAGCTAGCATCGCTCCCTTGAATGAATTAAGTAAAAAACATAGGTTTTCTTTCAGGCTGGTGGCGTTGGCTTTGCCTATGCAAACTGTTGGGCCGCCATTCTACATGTGTCTGTCTATTCCACGCTAGGAGGATGGGTCCAAGCCCAAAACGCTTAGCATCGACGTGATGGCTAGAGGCAACCTTCAAGCTCTCACAAGTGATTCTTAAAAAGAAAAGAAAAAAGCTCTCACAAGTAGTAAAATAATAAATGCGTCCTCCTAATCAGATGGTGAATAAGGCAAGAGAAGGAGAAACAACGCACATCGGTTCAAATATTAAATATTTTTAAATTCACAACATAGGCTCCACCTTAGAGGCAGCAAGGCAACAACACACTGCAACATTTTACATAAAATTTAAAGGCAGTTTGCGGGACCCAACTTAGAGGCTGGGTTGCCTTCAAACACTAGAGACGCTCTAATAGCATGCCTCGTCGGACTTCTCAGTCGGCCTAGACATTATCTTATATATATTAACATCCCTTCTCATTACGGATAAGTCTTTTTTTTCTACTACTACTTTATTTGTTGAAGAATTAGCCTTTGTTATTACTCCGCCCGTCCGTCCAAAAAAACAGCGATTGGAGGAGAAATGGATGCTTCTTCCGTTCATCTCAGGTGATGCCTGCACTTAATTTTGTCTGTTTACTGAAATAAGTTAACAAATCTACACATGTCTGCTTTTTTGCAAATGGTTAATTTCCTCCTAATGGTCGGGATCCCCTCCTCCGCAAGATTGGGCTACCCCGATCCTTGCCCTTCCTCCCTCCTCCTCCCCCAACTCAGCTCGCCTCCTAAGATTGACGGCCGGATTCGGGCGGGTATTTATAATTGGCAATTGAGCTCGCCTGATTCGAAATTCAGCTCGCCTACGCAAGCATCTTCGACCGATTCGGAATTCAGCTCCCCTGTGCGAGCATCTTCGACCGATTCGGAATTCAGCTCCCCTGCGCGAGCATCTTCGACCATCCGCAATTCAGCTCGCCCACGCCTTCCAGTGAGCAACAGTTTGCCATCGCCACTGTGCCTTCGATCATCATCTTCCTCTGTTTCTTCTTCTGCTCATTTCCTGTTCTTGTTTAATTGTTCAGCGGTGACCATGTGAAAGGAGAAGATGACCGGCCCAGATGTCGCCAAAATCGGGGTAAGAGCTATGTGTTAAGATGAGGGGGCCAATGCCCCCCTCCCCGCCATTGGACCAATTTTATGAAAAATGAGGGCTTAGCCGTTTATTTTTGGGTCTTCCCCTTATTTATTTTATCAGATTAGGAAAACATGGGACGCCTTGTGGGTCTCCCACGACCAGGAGGCCTTATGGGACTCCCACGACTAGGAGGGCAGCAGCGCTGTCCATCCGGCGTTGACGCTTCCATCGTCGAAGTGTGTTGCAGCAGGTGAAGACGTAGTCGGTGTGAAGGCCACACATTGTACCCGTAAAAGATGTCTGGATTGCCACAAATTACAGGCAAAGCAACCCAAGATCAACTGTTTTTCTCATCCTTCAAGGTATCAGACGTTGCTTTCCACCGCCACAGTGCGGCAGATGCCTTTCCATTCCCTTGCTTGCCACCACCATCGTCGGACTGCCTTGAATCCAAAGCAAGGGAGGGAATGGAAAGATGTTGTCGGACTACCTTGAATCCGAAGCAAGGGAAGGATGACTCTGTTGGTTCTTGAGGATGAGTGCTTGTCAGTGAGGAAGGAAAGAGAAGAAATTTGCACCAAGAGGGGAGGGAAGGAAGGAATCCATCGGTGATGCATTGCTTGCCACCGCCACCGTCGGACTGCCTTGAATCCGAAGCAAGGGAGGGAATGGAAAGATGTCGTCAGACTTCCTTGGATCCGAAGCAAGGGAAGGATGACTTTGTTGGTTCTTGAGGATGAGTGCTTGTCGGTGAGGAAGGAAAGAGAAGGAATCTACACCAAGAGGGAAGGGAATGAAGGAATCTGTCGTTGATGCATTGCTTGCCACCGCCACCGTCGGACTGCCTTGAATCCGAAGCAAGGGAGGGAATGGAAAGATGCCATCGGACTGCCTTGAATCCGAAGCAAGGGAAGGATGACTCTGTTGGTTCTTGAGGATGAGTGCTTGTCGGTGAGGAAGGAAAGAGAAGGAATCTGCACCAAGAGGGGAGGGAAGGAAGGAATCTGTCGGTGATGCATTGCTTGCCACCGCCACCGTCGGACTGCCTTGAATTTGAAGCAAGGGAGGGAATGGAAAGATGCCGTCGGACTTCCTTGAATCCGAAGCAAGGGAAGGATGAGTCTGTTGGTTCTTGAAGATGAGTGTTTGTCGGTGAGGAAGGAAAGAGAAGGAATCTGCACCAAGACGTGAGGGAAGGAAGGAATCTGTCGGTGATGCATTGCTTGTTGATACGTCTCCAACGTATCTATAATTTTTGATTGCTCCATGCTATATTATCTACTGTTTTGGACTATATTGGACTTTATTTTCCACTTTTATATTACATTTGGGACTAACCTATTAACCGGAGGCCCAACCCAGAATTGCTGTTTTTTGCTTATTTCAGTGTTTCGAAGAAACAGAATATCAAACGGAGTCCAAACGGAATGAAACCTTCGGGAACGTGATTTTCTCATCAGATAAGACCCAAGAGACTTGACCCTCCGTCAAGAAAGCCACGAGGCGCTCACGAGGGTGGAGGGCGCCCCCTGCCTCGTGGGCCCCTCGAAACTCCATTGACGTACTCCTTCCTCCTATATATACCTACGTACCCCCAAACAATCAGATACGGAGCCAAAAACCTAATTCCACCGCTGCAACCTTCTGTACCCACAAGATCCCATCTTGGGGCCTGTTCCGGAGCTCCGCCGGAGGGGGCATCCACCATGGAGGGCTTCTACATCATCACCATAGCCTCTCTGATGAAGTATGAGTAGTTTACCTCAGACCTTCGGGTCCATAGTTAGTAGCTAGATGGCTTCTTCTCTCTTTTTGGATCTCAATACAAAGTTCTCCCCCTCTCTCGTGGAGATCTATTTGATGTAATCTTCTTTTTGCGGTGTGTTTGTTGAGACCGATGAATTGTGGGTTTATGATCAAGATTATCTATGAACAATATTTGAATCTTCTCTGAATTCTTTTATGTATGATCGGTTATCTTCGCAAGTCTCTTCGAATTATCAGTTTGGTTTGGCCTACTAGATTGGTTTTTCTTGCAATGGGAGAAGTGCTTAGCTTTGGGTTCAATCTTGCGGTGTCCTTTCCTAGTGACAGTAGGGGCAGCAAGGCACGTATTGTATTGTTGCCATCGAGGATAACAAGATGGGGTATTTATCATATTGCATGAATTTATTCCTCTACATCATGTCATCTTGCTTAAGGTGTTACTTTGTTTTCATTAACTTAATACTCTAGATGCATGCTGGATAGCGGTCGATGAGTGGAGTAATAGTAGTAGATGCAGGCAGGAGTCGGTCTACTTGTCTCGGACGTGATGCCTATATACATGATCATACCTAGATATTCTCATAACTATGCTCAATTCTGTCAATTGCTCAACAGTAATTTGTTCACCCACCGTAGAAATACTTATGCTCTTGAGAGAAGCCACTAGTGAAACCTATGGCCCCCGGGTCTATTCTCATCATATCAATCTCCAATCACTTTATTATTGCTTTGCTTTTTTACTTTGCCTTTTATTTTACCTTGCATCTTTATACCAAAAATACCAAAAATATTATCTATCATCTCTATCAGATCTCACTCTCGTAAGTGACCGTGAAGGGATTGACAACCCCTAATCGCGTTGGTTGCGTTGAGCTATTGTTTTTGTGTAGGTACGAGGGACTCGCGCGTAGCCTCCTACTGGATTGATACCTTGGTTCTCAAAAACTGAGGGAAATACTTACGCTACTTTGCTGCATCATCCTCTCCTCTTCCGGGAAATCCAACGCAAGCTCAAGAGGTAGCACTTGCCACCGCCACCGTAAGACTGCCTTGAATCCGAAGCTAGGGAAGGATGACTCTGTTGGTTCTTGAGGATGAGTGCTTGTCGGTGAGGAAGGAAAGAGAAGGAATCTGCACTAAGAGGGGAGGGAAGGAAGGAATCTATCGGTGATGCATTGCTTGCCATCACCACCGTCGGACTGCCTTGAATCCGAAGCAAGGGAGGGAATGGAAAGATGCCGTCGAACTACCTTGAATCCGAAGCAAGGGAAGGATGACTTTGTTGGTTCTTGAGGATGAGTGCTTGTCGGTGAGGAAGTAAAGAGAAGGAATCCGCACCAAGAGGGGAGGGAAGGAAGGAATCTTTCGGTGATGCATTGCTTGCCACAGCCGCATGGTCGGACGGGGAATTACTTCCAGGAGCGAACGAACGAGAAGGCTCCAGGAGCAACAGCGTGAACCATGCAATGAAATTCAGAGGTCCACCACCTACCGATGTTAATGCCATGAACCAATGCATCAATTAATTCAACAAGGGCAAAATACGTTCAGAATTTTCTGGGCAAAATACATTGATTAATACGTCTATGCTGGTAACTACATAAATGGGTGCAAAAAATGGGTGCATGTCTATGTCTGTGTTAGCATGACGTCCCGCGTCCAGTGCAAGGGCAGGAAGACCGTGGAGTCATGGTGCCCCAACCCACGTTCGTGCTAGACCAATGTTTGGCATCGAGTATGACGAGAAGGGGAGGCACCACGGATCCGGTCATTGCACAAATCTCAATGCCATGGAACATTACGAATTCATGGATCTCAGTATGACTAGAAGACGACTTGTAATTGTTGATCCCCAACACATATGTCGCTACAAGAAAAAAGTCGACTCACGTCTCTTGCCATGAAGAAACAAGGGAGCGAACAGGCCCTATTAATATATCAAATTCTCAATTTTAAGACAAATCTTTTGTCGGGAACAAGAAAAAAACATATACCGTACTGAGCTATCTCAAAAAAAAGGTTCAACCAGAAAAAACAGGAAACTATTTATGTCATACAACTATTTTTTGTGAGAAAAGCCAGGTTGGTTTACCCACCCATGGAAGATACCATCGAGATTTCAGGTCGACGACCACGTCATGCTCATCTACAAAGCGACACTTCAATCCTTACCTTGCCTCTTCGGATGTAGAAACATGTTTTGAGCAAAGACTGCTCACAAAGAACATGCCTAGTATAGCCGCACTTACCGGAATCCACATCCTTGCGTCCATGTCCGCTTCTAGGACCTCAACCTGAAGAGTATAGTTAGGGGAGTGGTCGGGGTGGTATTGTTGCCGTTTTACTAGAAGCAACTTGCTGCCACTGGACTCAAACAGATGTCTCAGTGCCATCCCCTGGTTTCCCTTGTTCACCGCAACGGAAACCGGCCTGCTCCAAGACATCAGGTACCTTCTCATCACTGCCGTGACGCTTGCCCTTGAGCTCCAATCTACATAGTATTGTCTTGGCATCATCAAACTTGTCTAGAATACCCTCTGTGACATCCTCTGCCTCTCCTTTGTCCTTGTTGCTTGACACTTGTTTGTGGTCGCAATTGTGTAGGTTGTTTTCCTCATTTTCCATATCATCATTAAATGCATCATTGCCACAAAACACCTCTTCATTCTCCTCATCGACCCTTGAAGCCTTGTTGTACTCCATCTCTTCATCGTAGATGTTGATCGCACTTCTCCATCTTCATTGTACTCTTCTTCTTCACCGTTGATGTAGACTTCTTCATCGTCTTCTTCTTCTTCATAGTTGATGTACATACACTCCTCCCTCTTCATCGTACTCTTCCACCACCTCATCATCATCATCATACGGGTGCTTGATAACATACCTCACATCTTTAAAAATGGGGATGTCGTTGTCATCCTCATTAAGATCCATCACGACGAGGTCATTGCGCTCAGTGATCCCGTAGAGACCGTCTTTATGGAACACGATATCAAAAACATATGCATATGGCTTCTCCCTCCGTCGAGGCACCCACGCTCTGGGTCTCCTAGGGCGACACAAGATGACCAAGCAGTTCCTCAGTGGACTCCATGCGTACCTTTCAGATCTCAGAGAAATAAGAGACATCACCGATGATGGAGTCCAGCCCGGGGAGTGTCACTGTTGTCCCGGTGAATGGATTATGCAAGAGGTAGCTACGTCGTCCGTCCTTAGTGTTGGTGTGGTAGAAGGCCAGCCATGTGCTATCAGTAGCGCAGATGAAGGTCATGCTCCCTGGGAACGGTACACTACAAAAAAAAAGACACATCTGTGACATTTTTGGCCGAACGAATTTTTTTCTGTCCTACATATGACAACTTCTATGACGATAATTGTGACAAAACCCGGTATCATCATAGATGTGGTGGCCTCCTACTTCTATGACAAAAATCATGATGAAAATGGGCTTTTCATCCTGGCGGGCGGAGACGCAGCTGCATGACATTCTTTGGACCGCCCATGACGGAAAAACCGTGGTAGAAGCGAGGGCGGGAAAATTTCGGGAGTTCCTGTTACGGTGGGAGGTCGGGGACAAGTGATCGCGCTTTCTCGTACTGACGTCTGGCGTGTGTGTAGGCGTGGCTCTAATCGAACCCGAGCGAGGCGTTGGGCTCTAATCGAACCCGAGCAATTGCGGTCACGAGCTACGCGTTCATGAACTCGGGCGATCGGTCGATGGCTGTTAACTGAACCCGATCGAGTGATTCCTTCGCTATTGCTGCTAACCGAAGCCGATCGATGTTGCCTCTGGATGAACAGTGAGCATTGTGGGGGAGGGGGGGGGGTTGGATGAACAGTTCCCGGTGGGGGTGGATGAACAGGACCCCGTGGTGTTGCCTCTAGATGAATAGGACCCCGATCGATCGAGCCGGTTGGGGCTGGATGAACACGACCCCGTGGAGAGCTGGATGAACAGGACCACCCCGTGGAGGGCAGGATGAACAGTATATGGTGGAGGGCTGGATGAACAGTAGCCCGTGGAGGGGTGGTTGAACAGGAGCCCGTGGAGAGGGCTGGCTGAATAGTAGCCGGTGGAGTAGCGCACGGTGGAGGCTGGATGAACAGGAGCCCGTGGATAAATAGTCGCAGGTGGAGGCTAGAGGAGGTCGACGGTGGATGAACAGTAGCTCGTGGAGGCTGGAGGGGGTCGACGGTGGAGATGAACAGTATCCCGTGGAGTCCCGTTTTGCGGTACGCCACACCCTCCCGGCGAACAGACCCCGTTTGATTGTAGGAGGTCCGTTTCGTCCGTTTTGCGGTACGCCACACCCCTCCCGATCAACAGGACCCCCGTTTCGATCGTAGGAGGTCCGTTTCGTCCGTTTTGTGGTACGCCACACCCCTCCCAATCAACAGGACCCCCGTTTCGACTGTAGGAGGTCCGTTCCTCCGTTCTGCGGTACGCCAGGCCTCGTTTTCATCGCCTGTTCCGTCCAAGCCTTCCCGATGAACATGACCACGCATTCCGTTCTGACCCAGCCGGTTGGCTCCCACGCATTCTGTTGCCTCCCGATGAACACAACATTCCGTTGCCTCCCCATGAACATGACGCATTCTGTTGCCTCCCCATGAACACGACAACGATGCTGTTTCTCCGTTCCGACCCAGCCATGTCAACGAGCCCTTGCCGTACGTATGCGCGAGTAGGCGTTCGAGACCCCGCCCGTATGTACACATACGTGGCCGTATTTTCTTTCTTGCACCCTGGCCGCCTTTACTACGACACGTGCGCGCCTCTATATCCACTAGTATATATGTATGTACACATTCACGACCAGAATGACAATGCTACGTACGCTTCGACCAGGTGGGTCCTGATTGTCAGGCACTTCCTTGCGTGCGAAGATGTAGCTGGTGGGTCCCAGCAGTCAGGGGGGCGAATCGTTTTGTTTTTTTTGCCCGGACGCACTTCCTTGCGTGTGAAGGTGTAGCTGGTGGGTCCAAGTAGTCAGGGGGGAAATGTTTTTTTCACGAAATATGGTGGCCCGTCCGGTGGCTCCCCGCTGTCAGGTGGAGGAATAATTATTTTGCATGTAATAAGGAGGCACTTCCTTGCTGCGGCCGTGGACCCAGCTGTCAGCCTCTCCACGTAAAGTCCACGTCTGATGGAAGTCGTTCCTTGACCACGTTGACCATGCCGCGCCGAGAGCACCAGGGCGGTGGATGACGGCGAGGCCTAGGAAGGGGACAACGCGGAGCCGGGGAAGACGCGGCAGTGGAAGCCTGTGCGGAGAGGAGTACGAGGGTTCACTGGTTCGGCTGTGGTGTGAGGCTGCCGTCACCGCAGGGCCTGGCCATCGGTGGGAATAGTAGGGGCGGTGAGGCCTCTGTGGCAGCACAGCCGGCCACGGGAGGTAGGAGCATGCGGCACGACCGGCGCTGCTTTGGGCGGCTGGAGCAAGAAGACCAGAGGTCGAAGAATCACTACGGCCGTTGGATGGACATCGTACGGTCACTGGAGCTAGAATCGTTCATATTGACTAAGTTGACAAAGCTCTTTGTCCCCGTCAACTTAGTAGGCCCACAACTCAGCCTCCCACCAAGGTGGGTCCCAGCTAGCCGGGGGAGTATTCATTTTTTGTGCGTAATAAGGAGGCACTTTCGGTGGGTCCGAGCTGACAGCAGGGGGAACGCTTTTTTTCATGAAATACGGTGGCCCGTCCGATGGGTCCCAGCAGTCAGGGGGAAACGATTTTTTTCGCAAAATACTGGTGGCCCGTCCAGTGGGTCCCTGATACGTCTCCAACGTATCTATAATTTTTGATTGCTCCATGCTATATTATCTACTGTTTTGGACCTTATTGGGTTTTATTTTCCACTTTTATATTATTTTTGGGACTAACCTATTAGCCGGAGGCCCAGCCCAGATTTGCTGTTTTATGCCTATTTCAGTGTTTTGAAGAAAAGGAATATCAGGCGTAGTCGAAACGGAACGAAATCAACTAGAGAAGTTACTTTTGGAACGAAAGCTACCCGATAGACTTGGACCCCACGTCAAGGAAGGAACGAGGAAGCCACGAGGGTGGGGGGCGCGCCCACCCGCCTAGGGCGCGCCCCCTGCCTCGTGGGGCCCTCGTGGCTCCCCTGACGTACTTCTTCCGCATATATAACTCCACGTACCCTAAAACTTCCAGAACGGAGATTAGATCGGGAGTTCCATTTGAAGCCTCAGAGCCACCAAAACCAATCGGGACCTGTTACGCACTCGCCGGAGGGGGGAACCTCACCGATGGCCATCTTCATCATCCTGGCGCTCTCCATGACGAGGAGGGAGTAGTTCACCCTCGGGGCTGAGGGTATGTACCAATAGCTATGTGTTTGATCTCTCTCTCTCTCTCTCTCTCTCTCTCTCTCTCTCTCGTGTTCTTGATTTGGCACGATCTTGATGTATCGCGAGCTTTGCTATTATAGTTGGATCTTATGTTTCTTCTCCCCCTCTACTCTCTAGTAATGGATTGAGTTTTCCCCTTGAAGTAATCTTATCAGATTGAGTCTTTAAAGATTTGAGAACACTTGATGTATGTCTTGCCGTGCGTATCTGTGGTGACAATGGGATATCACGTGATTCACTTGATGTATGTTTTGGTGATCAACTTGTGGGTTCCGGATAGGGGTTGGCACACGTTTTTGTCGTGATTCTCTAGTAGAAACTTTGGGGCACTCTTTGAGGTTCTTTGTGTTGGTTGAGTAGATGAATTGAGATTGTGTGATGCATATCGTATAATCATGCCCACGGATACTTGAGGTGACATTGAAGTATCTAGGTAACATTAGGGTTTTGGTTGATTTGTGTCTTAAGGTGTTATTCTAGTACGAACTCTAGGGCTGTTTGTGACACTTATAGGAATAGCCCAACGGATTGATTGGAAAGAATAACTTTGAGGTGGTTTCGTACCCTACCATAATCTCTTCGTTTGTTCTCCACTATTAGTGACTTTGGAGTGACTCTTTGTTGCATGTTGAGGGATAGTTATATGATCCAATTATGTTATTATTGTTGAGAGAACTTGCACTAGTGAAAATATGAACCCTAGGCCTTGTTTTCTATCATTGCAATACCGTTTACGCTCACTTTTATCACTTGCTACCTTCCCGTTTTTATATTTTTAGTTTACAAAAACCCATATCTACCATCCATATTGCACTTGTATCACCATCTCTTTGCCGAATTAGTGCACCTATACAATTTACCATTGTATTGGGTGTGTTGGGGACACAAGAGACTCTTTGTTATTTGGTTGCAGGGTTGCTTGAGAGAGACCATCTTCATCCTACGCCTCCCACGGATTGATAAACCTTAGGTCATCCACTTGAGGGAAATTTGCTACTGTCCTACAAACCTCTGCATTTGGAGGCCCAACAACGTCTACAAGAAGAAGGTTGCGTAGTAGACATCAAACTCTTTTCTGGAGCCGTTGCTGGGGAGGCTAGGTAAGCGGCACTCACACCCCGTCAACTAAGCTCTTTTCTGGCGCCGTTGCCGGGGAGGTGAGTGCTTGAAGGTATATCTTTAGATCTTGCAATCGAATCTTTTTGTTTCTTGTTTTAGCACTAGTTTAGTTATAAAAGAAAACTACCAAAAAATGGAATTGAGTTTGTATCATACGCTTCATCTTTTTAATATCTTTCGTGAGTATGATGGAAAGGAAAATTGTGCCAAAGTGTTAGAAGAAGAATGCGTTAAAATGTTTGGCACTAAATCTTTGAATGATGAGCATGATTGCAATGTTGTTGGTACGAATTCTTTGAATATCCATGAGCACTACTACAGGAATTAGCTTTGGTAACACATCCCGGTAACACAAGAAAACATGTGTTACTGGTTGAAATCCCGGTCAAACAAAATTTGTGTCCACACCTAAGTTGTAACACATTCTGTGGGAAGTGTTACGGTGTTGTAACACATATTCCACATCCGTCGAATGTGTTACAGTGCTGTAACACATTATTTAAGCTGGTTGAGAGAGTGTTACATGATTGTAACACATATACGATATGCAATGTTGTGTTACAAGTTTGTAACACATAGGTGATCTACGTAGGTAAATGTTACACACGTAAGGATTGAATTTTCCTTTCTTGTCACGAGAAAACTTGTTGGAAGATGCATGCGATCAATTCTTAGGTCGATCCCATCGTGGCACGTGTCCTCTGAGGTAATAGTTATGGGCTTGTGCCATTCACATGTTAGCTACGTATAGAAGTTTATAGGATGTGTGTTTGATTACTGGCGGGATATATATATTGGGATAAAACAATTGGCGTAGCCCACCTACCTAAGCCCACATAAGGCAGGACTCAAACTATAGCAGCTGACAGTTTGTGCTTCATACTGTGCGTGTGTTCGTAAACTTGTAAATATTTTTTCTCTTATCTTAATATAAAAGATGTGCAACTCTTTTGGGTATTCGGAAAAAAATGTTTTCTGCTTCCAAAATTTGTTAAAATTAAAAGGTGTGCTAGCTACTTTTAAGTAATTTTGGACTTAATTAATTTAATATGCTTTGAAGATTTATTGATCCGTATTTTTATTATAAAGTATAAAAGTATGTTGACGTGTTGTATTTGTGAAGCGGTTTTCGATCAAAGGTATACTGTATTGTTCAAATGTTATAACTGTGACTTTTTTTATTAGTTGGACCACCCTAATCCAGAATTCGTGCTAATTCGTCGAGATAGGGAGACATATTCAATAGATACTATTTCGTGTAATTGGAATAATGAAAACCTAAATTTGAATGCATTTTGATAGCTGGGTTCAAAGAGCAAAAATCATGAGAAAGCTGAGTGTCATTGGCAGAACATTGAACTTTCTACTTGTTACATAATCCGCCTTCACCCTTCGGAGAAAAAGACTTCAATCAACATTGAACTTTCATCTTGCACATGAGAGTCTAGTCTTTTAACCATCTAATCTAACCATCAGCAAGAGAAGTATATGTAGAGAAACTAAAACATATATACTGCTTCAGGATAGATTCAGACTTCTAAAAAAATGGCAACATGTGATCGCAAAACATGATTTTTGAACACTGCAAGAGTATGCCAATTCTGAACTGTTAACCAAAAGTATACAAAATAAAGTTCCAAACAAGCTGCGTGTATCTCAATTCTGAACTGTTGTTGACCAAAGTACAAAATGATGTTCCAAACAAGCACGTGGTGTCGCAGCTGACCGAATTACCAAGCATGAATATAAGAGTATACTAAGTTTTGACCAACACATGGTCTCACACAACAGTATATCACCAAGCAAGTTGGTCAAGTAGTCAGCCGAACGCCAGCAAGAAGAAAAGAGTAGGCTGTTTTGTACCAACACAAAGCACACAGCCGACCACCCCCATGTAGCATGCAGTCTGAACCTGTAGCATGCAGCCAAAATAATTCAAAACACGAACAAAAAAATAGAAGAAACATTTTGTGCTACTTTTATCACTAAATTTCATATTTGATATGAAAGTGTCAACCCAACATAAAAGAAAGAATGCACAAAACATAATTGAAGAACAGAAAGATTGAACAACAAATTATATTAGAGGTAAAAACACATCTTGTAAATTGAATGTGGAAACACAAGAACATATTGCTACTAACCTCAACTATTCTTTGTTGCTCGAAGCATTATTAGAATCCACTATTGTCCCCTCAACGTCTGTTCTAACCCAATGTTGTTCATTGTTCTTTCTTTTCAAACTCTCTCCAAGCTGTGAAACATGGAATGGCTCATTTTCTGTCTGCGCTTCCCATTCCAAGTTGCCTAAGTCATATACATCTCTAGCAGGGGCGGATCCAGCATGGGTCAAGGGTGTTCAGATGAACACCCGAAAATTTATGCAAATATTTTTTTACATATAGGCATATATGGCAGAGTATAGAAATACGATCCTACATGGGCCCAATACGTGCACTTCGGCACTTTGGCAGCAGGCGAGCAGCCCATTAGGCCATTAGGTATTACCTGATTGCGCACGAGAGCCTGGACACGCAGCCGGCCAGCCGCTTCCTTCCCCAATTCCCACGAAGACAGGAGCGGCGGCGCGAGGGCATGGCGAGCCACAGCCAGCCGCCGGCGCAGGAGTTCACCAGGGCCATCGCCGACGCGGCCGCCACCAGTGAGGAGCAGGAGCTAGTACCCAGTCCCAGTGCGGGGCACGGCGCCGCATCACAGCCACAGAGACAGTGGGTCACGCCGCAGGCGACGCCGGCCGCCGCAGTTGTCGACGCCGCGGAGGGGAGTGTACCTCCAGTGCAGCAATTTGCTCCAACAACCTCAATCTCTAAGCCTAAGGTGAATCCCCTTTCAAGTTCCAAGTTCCAACTCTGAAATTTCATTCTTTGATTTGATTCATTGTGAAATCCGAACTGAATGTGTAGTTTCTATTTGATTCAGTGAGAAGTAGCTATAGATGTCATTGAAAGGAGTTAGGATCTGTTGATTTATTAGCATAAAAATAACAAAGGAATTGTATTTGAATTGTAGGCAGTACAGAATTCAAAACTCAAGAGGAAGAGCATTGCCATTGACTTGAAAACTTTGTGGAGTAGAGCTGGGAAGAAATCTAGAGCATCTGCAGGGGCTCTAGTGAACACAAGTCCAATTGCAGAACATGTTCAGGTTGAGCAGCAAGTGCAGGTGCAGAACAATTCCCCATCGAATCAACTTCATAGCACTATGAGCTCCCCTTCAGTTCAAAATCAGCAGCAGCTACAGATTGTTGGTGCCATGAACACAAGTCCAATTGCAGAACCTGAGATTGAGCACGAAGCAAGCGAAGAATCTGAAAATATAGAGGAAGAGAATGACTCTGAAGATGCAGTTTACGATGTTCAGCTGCTTGAACCTGATCCTGGGAAGAGGATTGCTATTGCAGATTATGGTGTTAATGACCAAAATGAT
Source organism: Aegilops speltoides (assembly GCA_021437245.1). Lineage (NCBI taxonomy): Eukaryota > Viridiplantae > Streptophyta > Magnoliopsida > Poales > Poaceae > Aegilops > Aegilops speltoides. Next base: position 61,006,707 of record CM038142.1, read on the forward strand.
TAGAAGAGGATACATTGCAAAAGGGGCTTGTCGACCAAAAAAGTATGCTTTTCCACAACACCTTGCTGGAGGTATGCGTCGATTTGTAGCTAAATGGTTCAAGTCTTATAAATGGCTTGAGTATAGTAAAGAACTAGATGCTGTTTTCTGCTTTGTATGTTATCTTTTCAAGGATAATTCACATGTTGGTGGGGATTGCTTTGTGAATAAGGAAAACTTGGTTAAGCTTGCACATCTTTATCCTTTGGATTTCACGGAGGAAGATCTGATGCATATTCCTTATCAACTTACACACTTCATTACTGATATGCGTAGAGATGAGAGGTTTAGAAAGGTCAAAAACATAGTCGACCTTTCTATTATGCTTGTCGAGACAAACAAGAGTGTCACTTATAACCTTGTTTACAAGCTTCTCAAATTGGTTCTAATCCTACCAGTAGCAACAGCTACTGTTGAGAGATTGTTCTCTTCAATGACTTATGTGAAAAACAAGCTACGGAATAAAATGGGGAATCAACTCTTGAATGATTGCTTGGTTACATTTATTGAGAGGGAATTCTTTTTTGAAGTGAAGGATGATGTTGTCATTTCTCGCTTTCAAGCCATGACAAAGCGTATGGTCGAGTTGTAATTTTCTTATCTATTTTGTAATTTCCTTAATCTGTATTGCTGTTGCTGTGAACGAATTGGCTCCTCTGTTAAGGCCGATCCAGAATTGACTCCTCTGTTGTCTTTCAGTTGCTTGCTTCTGCTTTTATTGATATAGATGTTGTTGCTACTGAACAACTTGTATTGCTGTGAATGAATTGGCTCCTCTGTTAGCGTGGAAAAAAAAATTTGAACACCCAATTTTAAATTCCTGGATCCGCCACTGATCTCTAGGCTTTGGCAACTTCATTACCACAGACCGACCTGGATTCAATTCATCTTCCACATAGAACACTTGATTCGCCTGGTTAGGGAAAAGGCTCATGCTCAATCTTTTCTCCTTTCTGTATTAGATGTGAGAAGTTGACAAGTGTGTAACCGTACTTGTCTTTTTTCATTCCTGTTTCTGAGAACACATTAACTCACTCACATTTAAACAACACCACTAAAAACTGTCCAGAGTAGTTTAGCTCGACAATATCAATTACCCTCCCGTAGTACGTCACATCACGTAAAACAGGATTGGCATCATGCTGAATCATAACTAGAAGTTTTTGCAGTTACCATGACTCCACTATTTTGTGTCTTTATCCAAGCGTTTAGGCCTAAAATGGTAGCCTCGGGAGTTGAAAGCGCAATATCTTTTGGCTGCATTAACTGGGCCCCCGGCGAGCAATCTAATATCTTTTTCCACAAAGGTACATCTGCTTCTCTCAACAAGTCATAAAAGGCTTGTGTTTCAGGATCTGGCCCATGTTGTGGAGGGTTTGGGTCATTGAAGTCATTCACTTGAGACCCATTATCTATGTTCCCGAAAACATCATGGACCAGCTGGCGCATATTAGAGTTTATGCCTTCCTGTTTTGACCTTTTTCGTTTGTTAGAGGAGATGTATCCTGCAGTTTCACCATGACAACCCCAAACTGTGTATCCAAGTAGCATTCCATCACACACCAAATGATCATATACAGTGTCCTGCTTCAACAAGTTCCTATTGACACATTTGACGCATGGACAATGGATCTTGGCATCTGAACTTTTTCCAGTGTATGCAAAAGCAAGAAAACCATCTACGCCAGCCAAATAGTCTGCACTTGGTCTACGAGAACACAATAACTTTTTAGTAGTTGTTAGATCCATTGCCTCTGTGTTAAAGTAGCAAATATCATTAGTGAATTTATTATAATGCTAAAACAGTTGAAATTGTATTGAACCATCGTTACTTTCCAACAGCGAGTTTATAATACTGAGCTAAGCCAAAGGGGACATCATATTCTACAGTATGCTTTGTGACTCACAACGCTCCAAATGCAAGATTTCACTTGCAGCTCTAAAAGCACAACAAGGCAAATGGAAGGCACCTTTGATCAACAACCCAGGTAAACTGAGCTTACTCACTGCTGAACATTCAGAGTGAGTGCTGTCAACTTATCTTTTCTGCTCAAGTAATGTGCCGGATAATTCAAACCTCATATGATTTTCTTGTTCATGCAGAGTACAAGGGTGAAACCTTACAACTTCGCCTTTGACAGATCAAGTAACGTGTCAGCTTAATTTTTCACAAGTTATGGAAAACACGATTGGCACTGTGTGAAGGTTTTGTTCGAACTATGTATATTGATTTATTGTTTGACACGATTGACACTTTGTGAAGTTTTAAACTGACTCAACGCATCTGACGACGGCAATGAAATTCTGAACATTATGATCTAGCAATATACCCAGTACTACTATGTAATGAAATGAGTCGTGTGTTCCTTTAAAGAAAAAATTGAAAAAGAGGCACAACAGCGAGTTCTGAAGCTCTAGTTCTCAAACCTCAGCTGGCTCGATCTGACGACGTGGAGAAACAGCGGCGCCCGCCACCAGATTGTGGAGAACCAGCGTCCAAGTAATGAAGTAATGGTCGGCGGAGGCGAAATCCTGCTCTTCCGCCGTCTCCCAGTCTCCCGTCCGTGGACTCCGGCGGAAGCTCCTGCGGCCGGTGGACGAGTGGATTCGAGCGGCTATAGGAGGCGGCGTGGGCTGTGGACTAGAGCGGCCGGTGGAGGTATGGAATCGAGCGGATGCAACGCTGGGTGTGGACTCGAGCGGCGGCGGCACGGCCTCCCTGTGGCCGCGATGTGGCCAGCGGCCAGCGCTCGGGTCGGGCGGCGGCGGAACAGGGGATCGAGGTAAGAGATGAGGAACGAATCGATAAAGGGTTCTTTTTTTGGTGTTTTCTTTTTGGGAAATCATTATACAACTCAACCGGCTGATTGAAGCTTCGTGTCGGTCGTGCAGGGAGCCGTCCAACTCTAGTGCGTGCGTGTGCCCACCTCTCAAAGTTTGTTGCCACGTCTCTTTTCTCTGCAAGTTTCTTATATCCCGTATGTGTCAAAAAGAGTTTCTTATCCGTATAGCAGCTGTTTTTTTAACACTGTACAGATGCAAACGCTCATATACATGCGTATACACTCATCCTATGAACATACACACGCACATCCTACCCCTATGAGCACCTCCGAAAGACTGAGCCGGCATATCACCTTGAAATTTACGAAGTCACCGTACACACCTCGTCGTCGACGGAAACGTCTCCTTGCACTGAATATGCATCGCCGAAAATCCTGAAAGTCCCTCTAATTATCCAACCACAGGTTGGTTCTTATAGCAGTTGTCTTTTATCATGTACATACGCATTCTTGTGTTGGCGCGCGGCTCATGTACACGCCAATCGCACATAAGTAATCGATTGGGACCAAATTGTATTGCATTTTTTTAAGTATAAGTTGACTAAAAAATGGATATGGGTCGATCGAATTTCATGAGAAGGATGCGTGGCGAAGCACGAGGTAGTCGACTGTGGCACCGAGGCAAGTTATAGCGAGGCATGAAGACACCGACAAGACCTTGGCCAGGAACAAGTGTAGCGCGCGCCAGTCGGCGAAGGCAAGTTCGAAACTTGACGGTTCTGATGAAAGGGGGTGCAGGCCCGCTGGAAAAAATCTAGCGGTTCCCTGGTTTAAAGGGATGGCCGGGGACGGTGGTGAGGGGAGGCCGGGGCTGCGAGGCTGGCGTGGGAGCACCACGGACGACAGAGGCTAGTGATTCATCCAAGGGTCTATGGCGCGATTTAGTGAAGAAGATGAACAACAAAGATAGAATGTTGTACAATGCCATCTCGGCGTTGATTTTGACGACTCAAAAATTGAATCAACTGATCCAAAAACACCTTGTAGTCGAAAGATCTCTAACCTATCCTTTATAAGAAAATTGATCAAAATAGAACAGTTAGCATGACGACTTCCTGACTGTCTACTACAGCAAGTTTTGCCTCGCTCCGGCGAGGGAGGAACGATGACAGCTGCACCTTCGGCTCGCTTCAGTGCTTATAGATGTCTCAGTGCCTTATTTCTATTCAATTAAATCACAAACACAACTTGGTAAAAATAAAGCAATCATCGGCTCGGAGGTTCCTTGCTCTCTCACTGTCGGCCGTCGGAGTCCCTTGGGAGCACCTGTAGTTCACATGTCTTCTCATATTGCAGCAGGCGCAGGGGCTTCCCCCCTCAATCGACCTCTGTCTACGCTCAGCGACAGATCATCAATCAATTCCTCACACGTACATGAATCTGTTTTTCCCGGCCAGGTCGTCGGACTCCACAGGCGGCATGGGCACACAACATCCATGTCAGGACGCGTCAATCGAGGCGCACCACCAGTCCATCACCTCGGAGTCGCTGGACTTGGAGGTGGCAGTATGAATGAAGGTAAGTAATTGTTTCTTTTTACAATATTTGCTATACAAATTCACAAAATTATATTGTTATATTCATTTCATAAAGAAATTACTATTTATAACTATATATTATTTCCTTCTCAGTAATGAAATAAATACAAAATATGCTCCATTGTTTTTCATTTTTAACATTTCTCGAATTATTTATAAATCAAATATTTTTTTCCCGAAACAAATTTTTTCGTCAAACATTCTCTGGATTATTCCCGCAAAAAATTCCTCCAGATCTCGATTTCCCTCCTCCACTTCTCGATGGACAAAAAGTTCCCTCCAGAGCTCCCAATTTAGACCCGCTTATTTTTCCATCCGGTTAACTAACGAAGCGCTAAATAAATTAGATCGCTAATCCCATCTGCATCATTCGCGCCGCCCTCACAGACTCATCTCGCCGGCCTCCGTCGCCGCCCCTCAGCGGCCACCTCGCCGCCCCTCCAACCCCGCTACATCCTCATCCAACGCCAACTGTCAGCGGCCACCCACGCGCCTGCCCGTCCGTCAACGCCAGATTGAAACCATTGCTGCCCAGATCTGCCTCAGTGTGGTTTGCATCGTTGCGGCAACAACATCGTCGATCCTCAACTCCGGAACTAAATCCCGAAGGACTACACCATTCTCCTGGCTGGTATCGATCTAAACTCCCAGTTCGTTGCTTTCTCCCTTCTATGCGTGACTGATTCTCTTTCCTCCTCCCTTTGTTTTCCTCTCTGAATCTGGTATTAGGTTTGTGCGTACCAGGCAGTAAATCAACCAGTGGTTAATTTAGGATAAGAATGGAGGATGGGCTGTAATCATTAGTCACTGTGTTAAACTGACATACGGCTTATAGTCTGGTTTTTGTGCACTTCAGAAGTAGTACCATGTTCTCTGAATATACGTGAGATGTTGGCTGCTTTTCCCCCTCTTTGCAGTTTAAGGTTTCAGTCTTTTGTAGGCTATAATACCCTGATTAGTACTGATATATGCAGTAGTTATACAAAACTTGGGGCCCCAAATCTTGTACTCCGAAATTCATAGTATATCTTGTACAGTACTGTCATAGTATATCTTGTATAGTACTCTGAAATGCATAGTACTCTGAAATGCATAGTACTCAGAGTAGTTCTCTGAAATGCATAGTACTCAGAGTAGTACTCTGAGCAGTAGTTAGACAAAAATTGGGACCAAAAATCTTGTAGTCTGAACTCTGATTATTACTGATATATGCAGTACTTAGATTGGGGCCAAAGATCATGTACTCTGAACTCTGATTATTACTGATATATGCAGTACTTAGATTGGGGCCAAAGATCTTGTACCCTGAACTCTGATTAGTACTGATTTTTAAAATTTATGTACCCTGAAATTCATAGTACATCTTATACAGTCAGTATTCAGTTTATACCCTTGATTTAGGAAGTTAGTATGTTGCATTCGTATAATTATTTTACTGAAACTTGTTTAATTTCTGTTGTAGGAAAATTTCAAAACTGTAGGTAGTGGCGAATCTCATCCAGAAGTACTACATAATAATAGAAGAAAGGTATTGTCAATATATTCGACATGTCTTAGTTCATTTTCAGCTCTCTTTATAAATATTTCATTTTGCAGGGAGTTCATGCCCATGGACCCGATGTAGAATACGTAATGATCAAACCCAGAGATACAACAATGGTAAATTTGTTTATTTACACTACACTTTGTAAGTGTCTAATAACGAATGCCTATTCATGTAAAATGCAGAATAAAGCTCACCCACATCGACATGGCACGCACGAAGATAATGACATTCTGTCAGGCAAACAGGTTAGAATCTTGTTGTTACTCATGCTCTAAAGGATACACTACAACTTATTAATCTCTTTACATTGTTGTATAGAAGCATCTTCTTGAAAATGAGGGCTGCAATAAATTGTCATATCAAGCACCATCATCACCAGCCCATCCTGTTTTCGCTCCTGTTTTTGATGGAGAGGTAATGGTTGTCTCTTGAGAAATCTGCTTCCTAGGCAGTAATCGAAAACATTTTCCTTATGAATTATTGATGGCGTGATTTGTTATTCACGCACATTTAGTTAAATTATCAGGTTGTACTAGCGATTTCTCATTCAAGTGCAATCCAATATTCATACTACTGACTCATATTTGTTTGTATAATGCTGAATGAATGAGTTTCTGCATTTTAAGTTCGATTTGCATGGAATGGACTCTCCTGAGGTTATAAAATGATGTTGCCACATGTAATATTTGATGAATAAAATGTAGTGTGAACTTTGCATTGCAAAATCACAAGGATAAATCATTTTTCCTCTTACGTTTATTTGTAGATGAGAAAGAGCAGGGAGAATATGGATGGAAATTTGACTAGAGTACACAGACAAAGCACTCAAGACTAGTCTGTAGTCCATGTGCCCTCTAAGCAGAAACGTAGTCCTTCCATGGAGGTAACAAAAATAGTGTGTTAATACTAGATTCGTGTTGACAAAATTGGTTTTTATTACTATATATTATAATTTGAACCTCATTTCAGGTTGGCACAAAAGTGATTCTGAAGTCTTCAGTATATCCAAACAAAAGGCATGTAGCACATGCTAGCATTTTGGGTTGTAATTAAAAAAATGTTTGGTGGTGTTGAGCTAGGTCGGTAGTTCATAGAAGTCCAAGTTGATTACCTATTGAGGAATGTGAGGTCTTGGTAAGGGAAAGGGAAAATTGTAGGACAACTGGCAATGCTTTCACCTCTGGATTAACAATTTCTTGGCCTTCATCATGTATAAGTCAATATTTAACTTCTTGGGTTTTGTTAAATTAACTTCACGATATACTTAATGTAGTCGTAACTGATTTTTTTTTCTTGCAGATTGAGAGGTTCAATGGTTGAGTTGATTCGGATGCTTTTGCTTATGAGGAATCGAGATGCAAATATGACATACTGATGCAAGAAAGATCCGAGGGGCACATTCTAGTGAACATGAATAGGGGTGTCACATGGGTTCAATGATAAGAAATCTTTCACATACTATAGTTTACATTTGTGGGTTGAGAAATGTATTTTTTTCCCTAAAATATGGATCTTCTATATGTTTATTGTTACAAATGCTATGGAATGGTATGGACCATATTGATATTTTATATCCTCGTGCATATATGCAAGCTTTATGTCCATGGTCCTTTTATATAGTATACACTGTGTGCCATATGCTTATCGCTTTTCACTATGAGGAAGTATAAAAACAAAAATCTATTGATACAATATTTCATAAAAATGGTTGCATAGCACATTGGACAAATTATGTCGTGTTACTATAGTTAGGAAAAGGTGTTACTAGGTTGGCTACCTATCACCACTAGAGATTTTACAATATATACAAAAACTGTGTTACTGTTGCGTTGCTACTTGTGTTGCAAATTTGTTAAACCGTGTTACTAACTATGTTGCTACGCAAGGAAAAACATGTTACAAAGTGTGTGCCTATAGTTCTAAAAGTGTGTTACCAGGCCTTCGGTAACACATATGGCTTGTGTTGCAATGATACAATAGTAACACGTTTATATACATATAGGAACAACTCTTATGTGCTACAATAGATACCGCCTAGTAACATAGCCTACAGGAACACATACAAACGTGTGTTACTGTGTGCTTTAGTAACACTATATCTAACCTGTAGTAGCACATCAACGTGTTACAAGAGATCAATCCTGTAGTAGTGGAGGCTAATGATGATTGCACTAGCTATGATGAAAATGTCTCCTATAAACATGTCAACTTTTGTGGAGTGCATTTGGTTTGAAAGTACACACCAAATAGGGAAGATAGATATTGCAAGAGGCATAAGTATTTAGAAACTAAATTGTTGCAAGAAAGTCTTGATGTGAGTGCTGAAAATTTAAAATATCTTTACCGTACTTGTGAACTTTGCAATGAACATGGTCATTTAAATATCAAATGCAAATTGTTTCATGACTGAATCGTGTCCAAAAATTGTGACGACTTGATTTCCCTTGCGCATTATAATGAACTAAGTTTGCTTTTGGGTTATGAAGAATTGAAATGTCAAACTAAGCATATTCCAGAATATAACCTTGAGAAATTCCTCGATATTGATCTAGAGAAGGTTTATATGTATTGTGCGGTGAATTGCATTGAAAATCCTCATATTGCCAACTACATAAAGAAAAGAAAACAAATAGAGGATGAAGAGAATGCTAATGCAAGGGAAGAGACTTCCCAATATCCTCCTATTATTTCTTATGATGAATCAGGTAACGAGGAGGAGCCTTCTATTCAACCAATCTAATTAATAAGGAGCTCCAAAAAGAGGATTGAACCCACACATGATGTGGTAAAGAAGAAGAAAAGAAAAATGAAGAGAGGTAAAAAGGTATCTCTCCCAAATAAAGTTGCTCCTATTATTGCTGTGCCTCATGAAAATGAAGATGATACACTTGATGATGATCTTGTTATGCCTATTGCTTGTTGTGATGATTATGATTGGGAAGATAATGATACTTCTTATGATCTTGAAAATCTTTTTGGCACTTGCTTGGAAGAATATAATAATTGCTATACTATTGGTGCTATCCATACTATTAATGTTGAGAGTGATTATGCTTATGATATGAAAATGACCAAGCTTGGGGAAGCTATGTTTGATGATGATGAAACATTTGAGAATATATTTGCTGCAATTAATGTTTGTCCCAAGCTTGGGGGTGCTATGTTTAATAATGATGATATTTTTAGCCTCTCAAGTTTTGATATGCAAAGTTGTTATGATGATAGCATGCCTTCTACCTATGATGATTATATTTATGAAAGTGGGTTTGGAAGAGTGTCTACTTTAGGAAGTAATGATCCCACAATATTGGAGGATGTTGAATCTTATAATATATATGAAAGTGGATTTGGAGACGTCATGACTCTATTTAGTGATGTATCCACTATCTTGGAATAGGTTTCAATCGATTATGATGAGAACAAAGTTGCTACTTATGATGATTATTGTGATAAAACTTATGCTATAAAAAGTAGTGATGATTATATTTGTAAAACTTTTCAAGATTATGAGTACCCTTTCTCTGAACATTACTCTTTTAATGTGGAAACAATTTTTAGTATTCAAGTCTCTTATGATACTCCCACTATTCCGAATGAGAAGAATATTGCTTATGTGGAGAGTAGTAAAATTTCTATGCAAGTAGATCATGAAACGAATGCTTTAGTTGCTGGTTATATTGTTGAATTCATTCATGATGCTACTAAAAATTATTATGAGGGAGGAATATATGCTTGTAGGAATGGCAATAATATCAAGTTTCCTCTCTATGTGCTTAAAATCTTGAAGTTATGCTTGTTTTGCCTTCCTATGCTAGTTGATCATTGTTCCCGTAAGTTGTTTGCTCACAAAATCCCTATGCATAGGAAGTGGGTTAGACTTAAATGTGCTAGTCATATTCTTCATGATGCTCTCTTTATGTTTCAATTCTTATGTCTTATGTGAGCATCATTGAAATCATCATGCCTAGCTAGGGGCGTAAAACGATAGCGCTTGTTGGGAGACAACCCAATTTTACTTTAGTTTCTTGCTTTTTGGTTCTGTTTAGGAATAAATAATCCATCTAGCTTCTGTTTATATGTTTTTGTGTGTTTTAATTAGTGTTTGTGCCAAGTAGAACCTTTGGGAAGACTTGGGAAGTCTTTATGATCATGCTGTAAAAAACAGAAACTTTAGCGCTCACGAGATTAGCTTCAACTTTTTACTGGAGAGTGCTATTTAGTTTATTCTTTTTGCATATGATTACTAGACAAATTCCTCAGGTCTGTCAATTTATTTTAGAATTTTTGGAGTTCCAGAAGTTTGCGTTAGTTACAGATTACTACAGACTGTTCTGTTTTTGACAGATTCTGTTTTCATTGTGTTGCTTGCTTATTTTGATGAATCTATGGGTAGTAAAATAGTTTATAAACCATAGAGAAGTTGGAATACAGTAGGTTTAACACCAATATAAATAAAGAATGAGTTCATTACAGTACATTGAAGTGGTGTTTTGTTTTCTTTCGCTAACGGAGCTTACGAGTTTTCTGTTAAGTTTTGTGTTGTGAAGTTTTCAAGTTTTGGGTAAAGATTCGATGGACTATGGAATAAGGAGTGGCAATAGCCTAAGCTTGGGGATGCCCAAGGCACCCCAAGGTAATATTCAAGGATAACCAAGCATCTAAGCTTGGGGATGCCCCGGAAGGCATCCCCTCTTTCGTCTTCGTTCATCGGTAACTTTACTTGGAGCTATATTTTTATTCACCACATGATATGTGTTTTGCTTGGAGCATCATTTTATTTTTCTTTTGTTTTGCTTGCTGTTTGAATAAAGTATCAATATCTGAAATTATTAATGGGAGAGTCTTCACGTAGTTGCATAATTATCCGACTACTCATTGATCTTCACTTATATCTTTCGGAGTAGCTTGTTGTTTGCTCTAGTGCTTCACTTATATCTTTTAGAGCATGGTGTTTGTTTTATTTTGAAGAAATAGATGAACTCTCATGCTTCACTTATATTATTTTGAGAGTCTTAAGTAGCATGGTAATTTGCTTAAAATCCTAATATGCTAAGCATAAAAGATTTGTAAGAATTCCTATGAGTGTGTTGAATACTAAGAGAAGTTTGATGATTGATGATTGTTTTGGGATATGGAGGTAGTGATATCAAAGTTGTGCTAGTTGAGTAGTTGTGAATTTTAGAAATGCTTGTGTTGAAGTTTGCAAATCCCGTAGCATGCACGTATGGTAAACATTATGTAATAAATTTGAAACATGAGGTGTTATTTGATTGTCCTCCTTATAAGTGGCGGTCGGGGACGAGCGATGGTCTTTTCCTACCAATCTATCCCCCTAGGAGCATGCGCGTAGTGCTTTGGTTTTTGATGGCTTGTAGATTTTTGCAATAAGTATATGAGTTCTTTATGACTAATGTTGAGTCCATGGATTATACGCACTCTCACCCTTCCATCATTGCTAGCCTCTTCGGTACCGTGCATTGCCCTTTCTCACATTGAGAGTTGGTGCAAACTTCGCCGTTGCATCTAAACCCCGTGATATGATACACTCTTTCACACATAAACCTCCCTATATCTTCCTCAAATCAGCCACCATACCTACCTATTATGGCATTTCCATAGCCATTGCAAGATATATTGCCATGCAACTTTCCACCATTCCGTTCTTCATGACACATCTATCATTGTCATATTGCTTAACATGATCATGTAGTTGACATAGTATTTGTGGCAAAGCCACCGTTCATAATTCTTTCATACTTGTCACTCTTGATTCATTGCATATCCCGGTACACCGTCGGAGGCATTCATATAGAGTCATACTTTGTTCTAGTATCGAGTTGTAATCATTGAGTTGTAAATAAATAGAAGTGCGATGATCATCATTCAGTAGAGCACTGTCCCAAAAAAAAGGCCAAAGAAAAAAAAGAGAAGGCCCAGAAAAAAAATTAAAATTAAAATAAAATAAAAAGGGGCAATGCTACTATCCTTTTACCACACTTGTGCTTCAAAGTACCACCGTAATCTTCATGATAGAGAGTCTCTTGTTTAGTCACTTTCATATACTAGTGGGAACTTTTCATTATAGAACTTGGCTTGTATATTCCAACGATGGTCCTCCTCAAGTGCCCTAGGTCTTCGTGAGCAAGCAAGTTGGATGCACACCCACTTAGTTTCTTTTGTTGAGCTTTCATACATTTATAGCTCTAGTGCATCCGTTGCATGGCAATCCCTACTCCTTGCATTAACATCAATTGATGGGCATCTCCGTAGCCCATTGATTAGCCTCGTTGATGTGAGACTTTCTCCTTTTTTTGTCTTCTCCACATAACCCCCATCATCATATTCTATTCCACCCAAAGTGCTATATCCATGGCTCACGCTCATGTATTGCGTGAAGGTTTATAGGCTTGAGATTACTAGAGTATGAAACAATTGCTTGGCTTGTCATCAGGGTTGTGCATGATGAGAGCATTCTTGTGTGACAAAAATGGAGCATGACTAAACTATATGATTTTGTAGGGATGAACTTTCTTTGGCCATGTTATTTTGAGAAGACATAATTGCTTAGTTAGTATGCTTGAAGTATTATTATTTTTATGTCAATATGAACTTTTGTCTTGAATCTTTCGGATCTGAATATTCATATCATAAGTAAGAAGAATTACATTGAAATTATGCCAACTAGCATTCCACATCAAAAATTATCTTTTTATCATTTACCTACTCGAGGACGAGCAGGAATTAAGCTTGGGGATGCTTGATACGTCTCCAACGTATCTATAATTTTTGATTGCTCCATGCTATATTATCTACTGTTTTGGACCTTATTGGGCTTTATTTTACACTTTTATATTATTTTTGGGACTAACCTATTAACCGGAGGCCCAGTCCAGATTTGCTGTTTTATGCCTATTTCAATGTTTTGAAGAGAAGGAATATCAGACGGAGTCGAAACGGAACGAAATCAACTAGAGAAGTTATTTTTGGAACGAAAGCTACCCGATAGACTTGGACCCCACATCAAGGAAGGAATGAGGAAGCCACGAGGGTGGGGGGCGCGCCATCCCCCTAGGGCACGCCCCCTGCCTCGTGGGGCCCTCGTGGCTCCCCTGACGTACTTCTTCCGCCTATATAACTCCACGTACCCTAAAACTTCTAGAACGGAGATTAGATCGGGAGTTCCGCCACCGCAAGCCTCTATAGCCACCAAAAACCAATCGGGACCCTGTTCCAGCACCCTGCCGGAGGGGGGAACCCTCACCAGTGGCCATCTTCATCATCCCGGCGCTCTCCATGACGAGGAGGGAGTAGTTCACCCTCGGGGCTGAGGGTATGTACCAGTAGCTATGTGTTTGATCTCTTGAAAGTGCAACTAATCCCCGGGTGGTTTTGGTAATTAATAACAACATATATATCATTGAACTAATAGTTACTTGAGAATCATTTCAGAGAGTTCAATGATATGGGTATGGCAAGGATCAAGAAGTGGACCCCCAAAATGCTAAGGCAAGCATTGGCAAAAGCTCAAGACTCCATTTTTGGTTTAGTGATCCAAGATCACATTGAGTCCATAGGAAAAGCCAATACTATTAAAAGGGATGAGGTTATGATGATGATCTGGTTGCTCAAGTGCTTAGTGATACATCTCCTAAACTATCGCAACTTTCACCGCCATATACACTCATAAGTAGTCTCGGTCCCACCGATATTCCAAACTCACCACACCGAGATGAACCACCTCACCATAAGCCAAACCCTAGTAAACTCGGATTTTCCGATTCAACTCGGTCTCACCGAAACATGAGTTGCCAAGCTTCAGAACCTTCGTCATCAAATCGGTGTCACCGAGATGATGAAGTCGGTCCCACCAAAGCGGCATGCTCTTGTCATTGCACGAATCGGACTAACCGAGATTGTATATTCGGTCCCATCGAAAATCCCAACGCTCACATTATTTGAACTATCGGTCTCACCGAGTTGTCCACTTCGGTCCCACCGAGATTGCTCAAATGTGTGTAACGGTTGGATTTTGTGTGGAGGCTATTTATACCCCTCCACCCCCTCTTCATTCGTGGAGAGAGCCATCAGAAAGAACTACCACTCCTACCTTACATTTTTGAGAAGAGAACTACCTACCCTTGTGTTGAGATCAAGTTGCTCCACTCCCACCATATGAAGCTTGATCTCTAGCCTTCCCAAGTTGCTTTCCACTCAATCCTTTCTTCCACCACAGCCAAATCAGTGAGGAGAGTTGAGTGTTGGGGAGATTATCATTTGAAGCACAAGAGCAAGGAGTTCATCATCATCTACAACATCTATTACCTTTTGGAGGGTGGTGCCTCCTAGATTGGTTAGGTGTCGCTTGGGAGCCTCCGTCGTCGAGATGTGGAGTTGAACCAAGAAGTTTGTAAGGGCAAGGAGATCGCCTACTTCGTGAAGATCTACCCCGAGTAAGGCTAGCCCTCCGTGGGCGTAGGCCATGATGGAATAGACAAGGTTGCTTCTTCATGGACCCTTCGTGGGTGGAGCCCTCCGTGGACTCTCGCAGCCGTTACCCTCCGTGGGTTGAAGTCTCCATCAACGTGGAAGTACGATAGCACCACCTATCGGAACCACGAGAAAAATCACCGCGTCTCCAAAATTGCGTTTGCTCTTCTCCACCTCTCGTTACTACATGTGCAATTTACTTTCCGCTGCCTATACTCTAGAATTGCATGTGTAGGGTGATGTTTGACTTGATCATAATTGTGAATCTGCCAAAAACTGTTCTTTGTCAAAAGGCAGAATTTTTATATTGACAAGTAGTCTAATCACCCCCCCTCTAGACATACTTTCGATCCTACAAGTGGTATCAGAGCTTTGGTCTCCATTGTATTGGTTTCCATTGCATTGGACTCCATAAGCTTGGTTTCACAACCTAGGAGAGTATGGCATCTAGTGAGGGTAATTTTCGTAGAGGTCCTTACTTTGATGGTACAAATTTTGCTAGTTGGAAGCATAAAATGAAAATGCATATTCTTGGTCATAACCCAGCCGCATGGGGCATTATTTGTGTTGGTATGCAAGGTGAATTCTTCGAGGAAGGAAAAGTTCCGGATCGCGGGCTATACGGAAGAATTGCGGATGTTGCAAAACAATGCTCAAGCTTGTGACATTCTCTTCAATGCCTTGTGTCCCGAGGAGTTCAACAAAATCAGCCGTCTTGAGAATGCAAAAGAGATTTGGGATACTTTGGTCGAAATGCACGAAGGTACCGAGTCCGTGAAGGAATCAAAGCTAGATATTCTTCAAGGTCAACTTGACAAGTTCAAGATGAAGGATGGTGACGGAGTCGCTGAAATGTACTCTAGGCTTGCTCTCATCACAAATGAGATTGCCGGCTTAGGAAGCGAAGAAATGACCGACCGATTCATCATCAAGAAGATTCTCGAGCTTTGGATGGAAAGTATGACACCGTGTGCACTTTGATCCAAATGATGCCAAACTACAAGACTCTCAAGCCAACCAAGTCATTGGAAGAATTGTTGCTCATGAGATGACACTTAAGGATAAGGAAGAGCTTCACAACAAGTCAAGTGGTGCTTACAAAGCTACAAGTGATGCTCCCACAACCTCAAGTGACAAGTTAGTTTCCAATGAAGAGATAAGCCTAATGGTCAAGAACTTCAACAAATTCTACAAGAATAGAGGCAAAGAGAGAATCTCAAAGTCTAGATTATATGATGAAAAGAGATCTTCTAGTCGTGATCGAAACTGCTACAATTGTGGAAGACCCGGACACTACTCAAATGAGTGTACGACTCCCCACAAGAGAAGAGAAGAATCTCCAAGAAGAAGAAGCTCAAGAGATGAGTCACCTCGGAAAGAGAGAAGGAGCAGAGATGATCGTTATGAATGAAGACCCTCTCGGAGAAGCAAGGATTCGGAGAGGAAAGACAAGTCATCAAGGAGCTACACAAGAAGAAAACATCAAGCTCATGTAGGTGAATGGGTCTCCGGCCCGACTCAGACAATCAATCCGAAGGAAGCTATCACTCCGACTCCGACTACGATCAAGATGAAGGTGTTGTCGGTCTTGCTCTCGATCCTCCAACTCCAACTCCTACGACTTATTTGATTCACCAAATGAGGGAATTGGAAGATGCTTCATGGCTAAAGGCCCCAAGGTATCACACCCTGAATTCATTGACTTCAATAGTGATGAGGATGACTTGCTTGGTGAAGATGAACTCTTGCATGATAAATCCAAGTGAGCCTAGTAACGATGAACATGCTAGTAGTCTTTATAGTCGAGAAGAGTCGAATGACAATGCTACGAAGGAGATTGAGCGTCTAACTAAAGAACTAAACACTCTTAAGTTAGCTCATGAAACAACTCAAGAAGATCATAGAGAGCTCCTAAGATCTCATGAGAAGCTACGCCGAGAAGCTCACTCTAGAGCAAGAACATGAGTTTCTAAAAGCAATCAATGACGATCTTGAAAGAAGAGTTCTTCATATCTTGCCAAACGACTTCTCTTGTCTAATTTCTTGCCACACATTAAGACTAAGCATGACAAGCATAAGAAAAATTCTTCCTCTAGCAGTAACAATAACCATGCTAAATCCAATGTTGTTGCTCCTAGTAGTTCTCTTGATTCCACTAACAATGTTTCAAGCCAAGTTACACTTGAGCAAGAGAATAGTTTATTGAAAGGGATCATAGAGAAAGGTGTCTACAAGAGCCTTTCCGGAAGCAAGAACTTTGAGGAAATTGTTCGCAAGCAAGGAAGGCACCGGAAGAATCAAGGAATTGGTTTTGAGCGAAAGTTCAACGCCGAAGGCGTTGAGTGGGAAGAAGGTCAATATCCAACTCCACAGTTTGTTCCTCAAAAGGAGAAGTATGATCCTACTTCTTCCAATGTGGAACAAGCTCAAGATGACCTTCCACCACAAGACCACAAGCTAAAATGCAAGGACAAGCTTCAAGAGGAGATTGATGCATTTGTTGAAGCACCTCAAGCCATGGTCAAGTGGGTTCCCAAGGAAACGTCAAGTTCTACTTCGTCAAGCTCAACTACAACCCCAAGGATTCCCATCAAGATGATGTGGATCCCGAAGAAGAAGAACTAGAAAGTTCTTGAGGGTGACTCCACCAACATACTTCACTCACATTCATTTTGGCAAAAACTTGTGTAATCAACTTCCACATCGTGCACTAGTTCATGGAGTCACAAACCCTCTTGTTGGTAAGTCAAGGGACAAGGTAATCATTGCTTTCATGGACATCATCTATTGTGAACTTCAATCTATGTCCATGGATATCCTTGTTTGTTCCTTGTGGGACTAACCCATGTAGCTATTGAAAGTGCCCGAATCCAAACGATAGCTCCCAACTCTTGATGATCTCCATCAACATTGAGCATCCACATCTTCAACATCTACATGAAGTCTTCTACGACAACCCAAGGTTAGTTTGACCCTTTAAAAGGGGTTCTCACATCTAGGGGGAGCTTTGCTCTAAAAATTGAGCTAAAGCATCTTCAAATGATGTGAACACATCAATGCTTTATGTAAAAGTGGTAACCCCACTTGTGCTTAAACGATGAGTATGACCTATGATCAAATGTTCTCATTTGGCTCCTAAGTCAATATACTCATATAAAGATGACCTAGTCATCGACAAATTGTGTGTTAGTTGCTAGAGTTTTGGTTGTGCATGTTTGACACATATTTCATTTGCTATCTTATTGTGTGAGCATGTTGGATGCATGATTTTATCCATTCGAGGACATCCATTTGTTGTTCTGGTCGTTTTGAGTTTTCTGACCAAATGGATGGACAAGAATGCCTAAGTACCTCCCCTAGCTATCTATGCTTTCTTGTCTCAAATTCTATTCATGCTTACATCACAAATTTTGAACAAGTCATTTTCGGACCCTCGGGTGAGGAGCACTCGAGCCAACGATCCGTCAAGGGCTAATTTCCAAAACCTTCTAATTGATTTCGGTCGGACCAACTCACTCAAACTCGGTCGAACCGAAAGCATTTAGATCGATCTAGGTTTTCATCTCGGTGAAACCGAAGTTGTGATTTTCGGCGTGATCAAGTGCATAATCGCCTAGCAAGTTATCCATCTCGGTGCCACCGAAGTTTTACAACTCGGTCCCACCGACAGCGAAGGGGTATATATTCCGAGGGCGCGCGCTGATTCCTCCTTCAAACGTTTCGCCCACACACCCTTGCCGCCGCCCCTTGGTCTCCGGATCGTCGCCGTGCCGCTTCAGGCGCCTCGCCGCAGTCTCCGTCGCCGTCAACGGCCATCTCCTCCGAGCCGTTGCCGCCAGAGAAAAAATCCACCAAGTTAGGGTGAGTTTTGATCCCACTCGTGCTCCCATCTCCGATTCAATGCACGTTTGGATTGCCTAGTATCTTGCCACGATTGAAATCCTCCTGTACACAGATTAGTTCGTTTGAACTAGATTCGAGTAAAAGTTTTAGGGTTAGGTTTCATGGAACACATCTCGGTGAGACCGATTTTATATTTTCGGTATGACCGATTTGGCCTATGGCCATTACCGCACCCTTCGGTCCAACCGAAGTTGTGCAAAATCGGTGTGACCGAAATGAAGATTCTGTGAAACCCTAGTGTTTTCGGCGGGATCGAAACCCACTTGATCAAACCGAAAGTGGTGTGCCAAGCTCTGTTCAACACTTCGGATTCACCGAACCTTAAACTCGGTCGACCGAAATGTCTTATGTGAAAACTTAATACTAGAATTTGAACTCATTTTTTGCGAAACTTCTGCATTTTGTGATGACTCTTCTTCTCTGCCTACACCTTATCTATTCACGGGTTGTCGGCCATGTCGATGCCAAATGATAAAGTGAGAACAGGTCGAGACACCCATTGCGAGACATTCCAGGCGGGCACTAGTCCCGATCCTAGTAGCTCATCTAATGATGGTGAGAGGAGTACACCAAGTGGCATGCCTCCTGCAGCCACCGAGCTAGAAAGAAGAGGCATTCAGATGATGAGGATTCAGATTTTGTTGTTGAGGAAGAGGTGACCTCAAAGCCTAAAGGAAGGTTGTTGCCAAAGAGCAACAAGATCAACAATCTAAGAAGGGCACCAAAGAAAGTCAAGCAGTCAACTGTTGCTAAGAAGCTGAATTTGGGAGAGGCAGCTGCAAGCAAAGTGAAGAAAACCACCAAGAGAAAGAGGATAGTGCATGTGTCGGGAGCTAGAGTAGATATGTATATTGATCCTCATGCAGATGCAGTGAAGAGAGGATGAGGATGAGGAAGCACCCCAGCCTCCTCCTCGAAGCCAAAAGCGATAAGGAAGCAAGCAGCAGCTAAACCAAAGAGTTTGGAGAGCAAATTCTTGAAGCTACTCAAAGGATTGAACAACGCTGCCAGCATTGAACAGTCTCGGGAGAGCTTAGAGAGGATTGTTGACGATAAGATCCACGCCTGGACGTGAAGTCGATCAAGTACAAGTGACCGTCAACAAGCTCGAGGCAGACATTGAGGAAGCAAAGCAGAGAAGGCGAGCTTATGCGTGAGTTGCAGGATGACTTAGTCCAGATTCTCATCGACAGATCGCTCCGGTTCCCAAAGGATCCCGATCAGCTACTATTCCAAATGACTAACACCAGACTACAGCTTCAAAGACCTCCCACAGTTCAAAGATTGCTCCTACTCCAGCTCCAGCTCAAAGTGTCCACTCCTCTAGCACGACATCAGTGAAGTCTTCGCCGATCTTTGTCATATCCACTCCAACATCAACCTGCACGGAGCCGCCACAGAGTCCACAGTGACGCTTAGCTCTATGCTTTTTCGAACTTTTTGGTAACTTGTTGCCAAAGGGGGAGAAATTGTATAGATCATAGGGCTTCAAGAGAGAGAGTGCTGTTGTCTTTGCGCTTTTGCTCTTTCGTTCTTTTGTGTGTTTGATACTCCGTTTGATTCTACCTTAATGAGTGCTTGGTCATACTATGCTTTAATGTGTGCTTAATGCTTATCATATGCCATTCCTATCTCGTATGACCATTTACTCATGTCTTGGTGATTGGGTGCATGCTGTTCATTCTTATCATTTTGTGCGCTCCACCAAGATGTATGTGACATGGAAGAGTGACCCATGATCCTAATCGATTGTGCATTTGCATTCAAACGCAAATCTTAAATAATGCACAAATTTAGGGGGAGCTCTTACTTATCACATACTTCTCAAAGCGATTTATATTATTCATTGATTATATCCTTTGTCGAAGCTTTGATCTATATGTTGTCATCAATTACCAAAAGGGGAGATTGAAAGTGCAACTAATCCCGGGTGGTTTTGGTAATTAATAACAACATATATATCATTGAACTAATAGTTACTTGAGAATCATTTCAGAGAGTTCAAATGATATGGGTATGGCAAGGATCAAGAAGTGGACCCCCAAAATGCTAAGGCAAGCATTGGCAAAAGCTCAAGACTCCATTTTTGGTTTAGTGATCCAAGATCACATTGAGTCCATAGGAAAAGCCAATACTATTAAAAGGGGATGAGGTTATGATGATGATCCGTTGCTCAAGTGCTTAGTGATACATCTCCTAAACTATCGCAACTTTCACCGCCATATACACTCATAAGTAGTCTCGGTCCCACCGATATTCCAAACTCACCACACCGAGATGAACCACCTCACCATAAGCCAAACCCTAGTAAACTCGGATTTTCCGATTCGAACTCGGTCTCACCGAAACATGAGTTGCCAAGCTTCAGAATCTTCATCATCAAATCGGTGTCACCGAGATGATGAAGTTGGTCCCACCAAACTGGCATGCTCTTGTCATTGCACTAATCGGACTAACCGAGATTGTATATTCGGTCCCACCGAAAATCCCAACGCTCACATTATTTGAACTATCGGTCTCACCGAGTTGTCCACTCGGTCCCACCGAGATTGCTCAAATGTGTGTAATGGTTGGATTTTGTGTGGAGGCTATTTATACCCTCCACCCCTCTTCATTCGTGGAGAGAGCCATCGAAAGAACTACCACTCCTACCTTACATTTCGAGAAGAGAACTACCTACCCTTGTGTTGAGATCAAGTTGCTCCACTCCCACCATATGAAGCTTGATCTCTAGCCTTCCCAAGTTGCTTTCCACTCAATCCTTTCTTCCACCACAGCCAAATCAGTGAGGAGAGTTGAGTGTTGGGGAGATTATCATTTGAAGCACAAGAGCAAGGAGTTCATCATCATCTACAACATCTATTACCTTTTGGAGGGTGGTGCCTCCTAGATTGGTTAGGTGTCGCTTGGGAGCCTCCGTCGTTGAGATGTGGAGTTGAACCAAGAAGTTTGTAAGGGCAAGGAGATCGCCTACTTCGTGAAGATCTACCCCGAGTAAGGCTAGCCCTCCGTGGGCATAGGCCATGATGGAATAGACAAGGTTGCTTCTTCGTGGACCCTTCGTGGGTGGAGCCCTCCGTGGACTCTCGCAGCCGTTACCCTCCGTGGGTTGAAGTCTCCATCAACGTGGAAGTACAATAGCACCACCTATCGGAACCACGAGAAAATCACCGCGTCTCCAAAATTGTGTTTGCTCTTCTCCACCTCTCGTTACTACATGTGCAATTTACTTTCCGCTGCCTATACTCTAGAATTGCATGTGTAGGGTGATGTTTGACTTGATCATAATTGTGAATCTGCCAAAAACTGTTCTTTGTCAAAAGGCAGAATTTTTATATTGACAAGTAGTCTAATCACCCCCCCTCTAGACATACTTTCGATCCTACATCTCTCTTTCTCTCTCTCTCTCTCTCTCGTGTTCTTGATTTGGCACGATCTTGATGTATCGCGAGCTTTGCTATTTTAGTTGGATCTTATGTTTCTTCTCCCCCTCTACTCTCTTGTAATGGATTGAGTTTTCCCCTTGAAGTAATCTTATCGGATTGAGTCTTTAAAGATTTGAGAACACTTGATGTATGTCTTGCCGTGCATATCTGTGGTGACAATGGGATATCACGTGATTCACTTGATGTCTGTTTTGGTGATCAACTTGCGGGTTCCGCATAGGGGTTGGCACACGTTTTCGTCATGATTCTCTGGTAGAAACTTTGGGGCACTCTTTGAGGTTCTATGTGTTGGTTGAGTAGATGAATTGAGATTGTGTGATGCATATCGTATAATCATGCCACGGATACTTGAGGTGACATTGGAGTATCTAGGTGACATTAGGGTTTTGGTTGATTTGTGTCTTAAGGTGTTATTCTAGTACGAACTCTAGGGCTGTTTGTGACACTTATAGGAATAGCCCAATGATTGATTGGAAAGAATAACTTTGAGGTGGTTTAAGCACCCTACCATAATCTCTTCGTTTGTTCTCCACTATTAGTGACTTTGGAGTGACTCTTTGTTGCATGTTGAGGGATAGTTATATGATCCAATTATGTTATTATTGTTGAGAGAACTTGCACTAGTGAAAGTATGAACCCTAGGCCTTGTTTTCTATCATTGCAATACCGTTTACGCTCACTTTTATCACTTGCTACCTTGCTGTTTTTATATTTTTAGTTTACAAAAACCCATATCTACCATCCATATTGCTCTTGTATCACCATCTCTTCGCCGAACTAGTGCACCTATACAATTTACCATTGTATTGGGTGTGTTGGGGACACAAGAGACTCTTTGTTATTTGGTTGCAGGGTTGCTTGAGAGAGACCATCTTCATCCTACCCCTCCCACGGATTGATAAACCTTAGGTCATCCACTTGAGGGAAATTTGCTACTGTCCTACAAACCTCTGCACTTGGAGGCCCAACAACGTCTACAAGAAGAAGGTTGCGTAGTAGACATCAGTCCCCGTTGTTAGGTGGAGGAATAATTATTTTCCGCGTAATAAGGAGGCACTTCCTTACGGCTGCCGTGGACCCAGCTATCAGCCTCTCCACGTACAGTACTCTTCCGATGGAAGTCGGTCGTTGACCACATTGACCACACCGTGCCGAGAGCATCACGTTGGTGGACGATGGCGAGGCCTAGGAAGGGGATGGCGCGGAGCCGGGGAAGATGCGGCAGTGGATGCCCAAGTGGAGAGGAGTACGAGCGTTCACCGGTTCGGCTGCGGTGTGAGGCTGCTGTCGCCACAGAATAACAGTGGGTGTGGGTTAGTAGAGGGATGCCCTGGACAGCGGTGGGAGTAGTAGGGGGTGCTGAGGCCTGCGCGGCAGCACAGCCGGCCATGAGAGGCGGGAGTAGGCGGTCCCGCCGGCGCTGCTTTGGCGGCTGGAGCAAGAAGATCAGAGATTGAAGAAACACGACGACTGTTGGATTGACATCCAATGGTTATGTATGCTAGAATCGTTTGTTGACGTATATAATAACTAAAAAATCTTGCATACGCGTTAACTAAACAGGCCCACAAGTCAGACCACTCCCTCTTTTTTTTTAATAATTTATATATAGCTCATGGCAACTTCTTATGCAATTTATTGCAGTCATTTTTTTGGTTGGCCATGGCCAATTTCGCATATTTCTGTGGGTTCCAAACTATTTTTAATACCGAAATGTTGAGCCAGATTTAAAGTACTTTGAAGATATATTTAAATTAGGTTAATGCCCAGTGAAATAGGAATCTGAAAATGTGATTTTTTTTAGAAATTATAAAGTAATTGCAAATTTGTCATCTGTTTTTATATTTACAACCCATTTCATATTACTTTCAAGAGTTGCAGGCGTTTTGAAAGAGTTGCAGCCATCATCGTATGAGAAAATAAGTAGGCCCCGATTGGGTATTCTTGAGAAAAAAAAATAAACTGGGCTCATTTTCACAAAGAAAAAATAGCTGGGCTGGTCACATGGTGAACATAAAATATAAGCCTGGGCTAGACGGGCCACAGCCCTGTTCAAACCCTGCTCCGTCTCAACAATACCAAACAAAAAAAATACTACTCGAGTAGCTACATCCCAGGTGTCAGCCGATCTTGTGCCGTTCTCTTGTCTATTGACTATAGGCTCACAATGTCGTGGGTCCCAGATGTCAGGAAAACACTAGGAGGAAGCATTTTATTTTTCCATACGCTGACATGGTGGGCCCCTACTGTCATCCTCTCCACGTACTTCTGTCGATTCCTGTTGTTTGTTGACCATGTTGACAATGCGAGAGGGCGGCGCCACGGCGAGCGCACCAAAGCGCCCGGAGGACGTCTGCATTAACGATTTAGGAGACGGTGGGGCGGCGATGCATCTTGCCGAGGCGCAGCCACCATGGGAGGCGAAGAAGAAGCTACCGGGCGCTTGTTTGGTTTTGGCGGTGGAGGAAGACATGATCAAGAAACACGATGATCGTAAAAGCAGCAGGAGTACTTAACAACCTTAATCAAACCAACAGGGCACTTAACAACCAAAGTCGAAAGGAGTATGAGTACTTATCTGAGTTCAACTGCATAAAGCACGCCTTGAACAAAGGCTACTTTGCCTATAGTTAACCAAGGGTGAGGCCGCCAAGCCCCAGGACAAGGCCCAGGCACCACCCCGCGCATCCACAACCTTCTGAAAGCGGCTTCATCTCGCAACGTGG
The DNA here is from genome assembly GCA_021437245.1 of Aegilops speltoides. Lineage (NCBI taxonomy): Eukaryota > Viridiplantae > Streptophyta > Magnoliopsida > Poales > Poaceae > Aegilops > Aegilops speltoides. The sequence goes on from CM038142.1 coordinate 61,031,235, forward strand.
TCAATAAACAGGATATTCGCTTTAGAGCCATGGAGAAGCATGAACATAATCTTCTGTCCTATTCTCCAAGATGGACGAGCCTTCATTATTTGAGACCACCCATGAATAAGTATCTTTTCACCTCCAAGGGGAATTGAGTAGGTTGACATAAACATCATGTTGTGACCAAGCGCAAGTCTGACCCGACCATGGTCAGGCATCTGATAGGAACAATAGAACTCGGCAGTTCCTGTTTCAAGAAGATCACAGCTGTAAAATTGTGTATAAGCAATAGTTTATGAACAACATATATAACAGAAAACAACTCGTACCATAAGTTTCTTGACACAGTTGGACCTGTTCAACGAGTGCAGCAATGGCACACATATCCCACATGGCCTTCCACCATTGAAACGCCCCACAAGGACCTCAAGACGATCAATGAAGTGTAGGAACTTGTGGATGTCGATCCAGTCAACTTCAGTGCCATTAGTAACAGCCGAGTTATTACAGAGTAACAACGAAAGCGATCGCTTAACTCGAAAAAACCTACACGTGCCACCAATTATAAGAAAATATTAGTTAGAAGTAGCATATTCGTGAGAGATTCCTTGCTACTTCTAAAGTTAAATTGTGATTAGTTAGACAGAATAGGTGGATTAAGAAGTAATCGAGGCAACAAGCAAGAACCAGATACAAAACTAACATGTATGAACAATTGGAACGACGTCAGGGTGGAAGATCGCAGTGAAAATGAGACCAGGTTCTACTATTTCCATCAACATTCATGCGCCAACTTTCAGTCCGTAACACTTGAGAAAGTTTATCCAAGTTCGGCCATAAAAAAAGCAGCGATCTTCTTGGCGCATGAACCCAACTCGGAACTTATATCCATGGCTTGTCTTCACTATGACCATTAAACTAGTGTATTCAGTTATGGCAAGGCCGAGCATCTTGAGTACATGTGTTCTGGCAGAGCAAATAATACACTGCAGGAAAAATAATATGAGAACACAGCATGTTAAAAAAAACCCCACCCTCCTGGATAGAAAAGAGGATTCTAGGAACATACTGTGCGCGTTTCAAAATGCTGTGTTAGGATGAGAAGGAACAAGTGTGGCGTCTCACCGAGGGCGCAGAAACCTGTAGGGTACTCGCACTTTGGGCACTGCAAATGAAACACACTAGATTCGGTAGGAAGAAAAATGCATCAACAGCGGCGGCTACCATCCTAGGATTACCTGCGACCAAGGGACTTGGATTTATCGGGGATGGATGAAGAACGTACTTGGTTCTCCATGAGAAAACCCTATGCAATCGCCGAGAGGGGTTTTTCTCTGAACAAGCGAGCGAGGAGAAGGGATTCAGCCCAGTGAAATATTGCCGCTTCGTCCGTCCGACTTCTCGCTCAAAATTTGGAAGGGGGGGTTGTGATTTGACGGCTCATTGCATTACTGCGGCGCTACGACCGGGGTGTGTCTACCGTGAAGTTGTGCACTCTAATTTGTGCATATGGCACGTGGACCCCGTTGCCGGTTGCCCCACATATCAGCGAAAGGAAGTAGAAAGACACGAGTAACTAGTTACACATAAATATTTTTTTTACAAAGAGATACTCCCTCTGTAAAGAAATATACAAATCTTTTATATCACAGGCTCACCTTGCCGAGAAATATACTCCCTCTGCAATGCACGGGCATTATGGGGGTTCAGCTTTTTTATGGGGGTTCAGCTGAGAATATAACACTCAGATAGGCTCACGGTTCTGGACTTTGGGCCGCAGGCCGACCCTGCATGTTTGGGGGCCCATGTGTTCTACCTCAGCGCTTTTCATATTGCAAGCAATTGGTACGGCGCTGGTTTTAGATCTTTGTCGCAAGGTAGTACACAAAATTGAATAAAGCACGGCAATTTGTTGGAATGAAATCGAGCAGACAGTTCCTAACCAGCAATCGAGTTGCAATTCTATCAACGATATACCATGTGATAAATAATACTGTCGTACTACTTATACACACAGGACACTTGTTTCACCATGCCAGATTATTACATCAAAATCTCTCGAAGGATAGATCAGTTCGGCAGTTGCGTGCTGCTAATTTCAAAGTTGATTTGGACCAGCTCTCCTTGCCGAGAAAGTTCGATTTTGACATCATCCCCTACCACAAGATATGATTTAGATTTGAACCTTGACCATCCTTTAGCATCACTCATCATGCAACCATCCTTTGTACTTACGGTCTATTGAGCAGGTTCATTCACACCAAGGCTGCGGATGGTAAGAGAAACTTGGCCGCGGTCGCCCAGATTGTTGAACGACTCCCTCGTTGCTCTAGGAATTCTCTGTCTGCAAACAAGAAGACATATCCAAATAGTTAGATCAACACAGTGAATCATGTGAAACAACATGGAAAGAAAAAAGAACAAAGCACTTGGGCGGCCAATGCTTGCCAAGAAGGTGGACATGTCGGTTTTTGTAAGGACTTTGGTATATGAAGTGCGAACTGTAGCCTAGTCTGTTGCCGGTGCAACTGCACGGGCCGGGGCAGATGCAAGTGCAAGTGTTGGTGCAGGTGCCGAAGCCGCTACTACTACCGGAGATGGTGCTCCTTGTAGAGCTGGTGCCGGTGTCGGAGTAGGTGCCGGTGTCGATGCCCGATCCTCCGGTAGATCAGTCTGATCCGCTGATGCGGTCGGTGCCCAATCCTTAGCTGGATCGATCGATTTGTTGCATTGTCGATATTAGAGCAAGCGCCGGTGCTTGATCTGTGCGAGACACGGCGATCGTGGTTCGGTCTGCTATGATCAGCTTTCTAACTTGACTAGGATCCGTGACCGTGATCCAGTTTTTTTCTTCATTTCTTTTAAACGCGAGAAGGACTAATTTTTGGCGTTTTTGTTAAACCAAACTGCAATTCATCATAGGGATTCAGCTTGTACTCACACAACAGATCGATCCAATTTTTTCCAAGAATATAAGTGATGGGCGGTGCCTTCGCATCTTGACACGACATAAGAAGTGAAACCTGCAAAAATAGCCATCGAGAGCAAACCAAACGGTTTATTCGTGATGAATGTCACATGGCAAAACCTGCATCGTAAAATTGCAGGAAAAGAAAGAAAACATGACATTAAATCAATAAGATTTAGACAGTAAATCAATAAGATTTTACTTGATGTGACACGAGTGAATCCTTACCAGGAAATCACTATGTTGAAGTACTAAACAGAAGATTGATCGTCCAACTACGCGTGGCATGCAGGGGCCCTGCCTACTCCCACAAGCAGGATAGTCCAAAGGTCGTGACAAATCGTATGGACCAAACATCCATGGGATTGGAAATCCTGGTGGGTGCGATAAACCGTGCAATGCATACAGATATTGGAGTGTAACCATAATTGATAAACCGTCATCACAAAAAATATGATCTGGATACTTCAAAATATACAAACTGAATTGAGTGGACAGACATTAACATAGACCGTGCTCAGGACTGACCACACACCAAAAGCGGCAGTACTAATAAACAATACAGGGTTCACAAACACAAATCAAGTACTGAACAATAGTACTTACTACAGACAAGCAAAGTTGCACTAACTAAACTCGCAGACTATTTCTTGCCACCGACCTACGGATGAACCCCGATAACCGATTAGGCCATGGACTTCGTGTGAGATGTCTACATGCACCATCACCATCTTGTCAACCTTGGAGAACCTAACAGAATGGTCTTTCCACTCATAAACATGATGATGAAGACATGCCGCATCAGATTTGTTGGGAAGCTTTACAAGAACCACACCCTTCATAATCGAAGGCACAACCAGGAAATTGTTGTGGTCAAGTACAGCCTCGAGAACATGCCTGACAACAATGCTACAGGAAAACACTAGTTCAGGACACGTGGCGACAAGGACACAACAGCTGGATTGTTCAGCAGTAGAACTCATCATCAGGTCTTCCAGTTCACACGGCATGACTTTGAGAACTTCAGCTCCACTGCGGACCTGGTTCTAATTCAAACAGAAACCATATTTTATTACTACCTCCGTTCAGAAATATAAGATGATTTTCGATATTATACTCCATATATGACTACATATACGCACAGAAATGAGTGAACAAAGACACTAGAACATGTCTTCAAAGGCATGAGAGCAGAGGGATTACATGCAAAATCCATAACACAAGTTACTAAGGCAAATATACCCTCTTAAAAGGTAGCATTGATGTTCATAAAGTACTCCCTCCGGTCCATACAAGAAATTTGGGACAGAGGGAGTAGTTGAAAGTAATTGGTTGATAAACCGGTTCCGGCTATCCTTATGAACTGTGACAATCAGACTGCCATCACCAAGGTGAAGATTTCAAATGACAACATGAAGTCCAACAAACACATAAGAAACTCCGGAGTGATAGCGTTGGACTATGTTCATACGGCTAAGAATCTGATAGATTCGTTTACGAAAGGGCTATCACATGTTGTGATAGATAATGCATCGAGGGAGATGGGTATGAGACCCACATGAGTTGCCATTGAAGGAAATTTTCCCTAGAGGCAATAATAAAGTTGTTATTTATATTTCCTTATATCATGATAAATGTTTATTATTCATGCTAGAATTGTATTAACCAGAAACTTAGTACATGTGTGAATACATAGACAAACAGAGTGTTGATGTCTACTACACAACCTTCTTCTTGTAGACGTTATTGGGCCTCCAAGTGCAGAGGTTTGTAGGACAGTAGCAAATTTCCCTCAAGTGGATGACCTAAGGTTTATCAATCCGTAGGAGGCGTAGGATGAAGATGGTCTCTCTCAAGCAACCCTGCAACCAAATAACAAAGAGTCTCTTGTGTCCCTGAGGGGTCCTGGATTAGGGGGTGTCCGGACAGCCGGACTATTACCTTTGGCCGGACTGTAGGACTATGAAGATGCAAGATTGAAGACTTCGTCCCGTGTCCGGATGGGACTCTCCTTGGCGTGGAAGGCAAGCTTGGCAGATACGGATATGTAGATCTCCTCCCATTGTAACCGACTCTGTGTAACCCTGGCCTCCTCCGTGTCTATATAAACCGGAGGGTTTAGTTTGTAGGACAACACTCACAACAATCATACCATAGGCTAGCTTCTAGGGTTTAGCCTCTCTGATCTCGTGGTAGATCAACTCTTGTACTACCCATATCATCAATATTAATCAAGCAGGAGTAGGGTTTTACCTCCATCGAGAGGGCCCAAACCTGGGTAAAAACACCGTGTCCCTTGTCTCATGTCACCATCCGCCTAGACGCACAGTTCGGGACCCCCTACCCGAGATCCGCCGGTTTTGACACCGACATTGGTGCTTTCATTGAGAGTTCCTCTGTGTCGTCACCATTAGGCTTGATGGCTCCTCCGATCATCATTAGCGATGCAGTCCAGGGTGAGACTTTTTTCCCCGGACAGATTTTTGTATTCGGCGGCTTTGCACTGCGGGCCAATTCGCTTGGCCATCTGGAGCAGATTAAAAGTTACGCCCCTGGCCATCAGGTCAAGTTTGGAAGCTTAAACTACACGACCGACATCCGCGGAGATCTGATCCTCACCGGATTCGAGCCCTTGCCAAGTGCGCCGCACTGTCACGATGGGCATGATTTAGCTCTGCCGCCGGACAGTATTCAGGAGATCACACCTGCAATCGCTTTGATCTATTCGGAGCCAACTGCGCCATCCGTGGATGGGTGGCTAGACCCTGCCATGGATGCCGCAACCTCGACGGCGATCGAGCCGAATACTAGCCTTACCCTTCGCGAAGCCCGTGACTCCAAATTGCCGGACTCCCCTCCGAACTCCGAGCTACCCGCGCCCTTGCCAACCAAATCCGATTGGGCGCCGGTCATGGGGTTTACCGCCGCGGATATCTTTCAGCACTCGCCCTTCAGCGACATACTAAATTCACTAAGGTCTCTCTCTCTTTGTCAAAAGAGTCCTGGCCGGACTATGTCCGGCAGAGTCGGGACGCGGACGACGAAGAAATTCGCCGCCCACCCACCACCCACTTAATAGCCACTGTCGAAGATTTGACCGACATGCTCGATTTCGACTCCGAAGACATCGACGGTATGGACGATGATGCAGAGACGAACAGGAACCACTGCCTACAGAGCACGACAACCACCTCATCTCACGATGTATACATGGTGGACACACCTAAAAGAAGCAACGACGAGGAATGAAGGGATACAGCGAATGATCGTCCCCTCCAAAAGCAGGCAAAGCGGCGGCGTAAGCGCCGCTCCAAACCCCGCCTTGATAGAAACAGCGGTCATACAGACCCAGCGATAGAGCATGGCGAGCCGACGGACGACGAACATGGCATCGAACAACCGTCCGACCAGGGCAACACGGATAATAAATCAGAACAACCCATCCCCGGCGAAGATAACAGTCCGGACGACCTCACACCGGATAAACGTCTAGAGTAGAAGAACCTCCATAAAAGGCTCGTCGCTACCGCACGCAACCTGAAAAACAGAAGCGAAAGCTCAAGACTGCGGAAGATGCACTTAGAATCATATGGAGTAAAATTCTCAACACTGCAGACAAATACGGTAGCAGGCGCCACACAAAGAGCTACCCAAAGCGAAAGCTACCGCCTGAATTTGATGAGGAGGCCTTAGAGCCCCCCAGTCAAAAAACAAATCAGCCATCCGGTCGGATAGACGACCTAATAGGGCGGCAAACGACACTGCACACAAGTCAACACGCGACCCACACGAGGACTCGCATCAAAAGGACGACCCAATCAGATCTCTCTACGGGCCAAGAAAGCGTGCTCAAACACGCAATATAATACAACAAAACTCCAAACACCATGGTACACCCAAATACAGGGGTGCCTCTCACCCCCTATCTTTCACCGATGAGGTGCTGGACCATGAATTTCCAGAGGGATTCAAACCCGTAAACATAGAGGCATACGATGGAACGACAGACCCTGGGGTCTGGATTGAGGACTACATCCTCCACATTCACATGGCTCGAGGAGACAATCTCTACGCCCTCAAATACCTACCACTCAAGCTCAAAGGGCCAACAAGGCATTGGCTCAAAAGCCTTCCCGAAAACACCATTGGAAGTTGGGAAGAGCTCGAGGACGCCTTTTGGGCAAATTTTCAAGGGACCTATGTCCAACCACCGGATGCAGACGACTTAAGTCATATAACTCAACAGCCCGGAGAGTCAGCCCGAAAACTCTGGAACATGTTTCTTACTAAAAAGAACCAAATAGTCGACTGTCCAGACACCGAAGCCTTAGCAGCTTTCAAACACAGCGTTCGAGACGAATGGCTCGCCAGGCACCTCGGCCAGGAAAAGCCAAGAACAATGGCCGCATTAACAAGCCTTATGACCCGCTTTTGCGCGGGCGGGGACAACTGGCTGGCAAGATGCAGCACCAGCGACCCAAGTACATCCGAAGTCAGGGACGGAAACGGGAAGCCACGACGCATCAAAGACCAGCGCCGGATTAAGGAAAACAGCCCGAAGAGCACGACAGTTAACGCCGGATTCAAAAGCTCTCGGCGGGGTCAGCTAAAGCTGCCTCTCAAATATAATAGAGACGAACTATCCAGTCTCAACAAAATTCTAGACAAGATATGTCAAATCCACAGCACCCCTGGCAAGCCTGCAAATCATACCCACAGAGAATGTTGGGTCTTCAAGCAATTCGGCAAACTCAACGTCGAACACAAGGGGCTGGATACACCAAGTGAGGACGATGATGAACCCCACAAACAAAGCACTGGGGAACAAAAGAAATTCCCATAAGAAGTCAAAATAGTAAACGTACTACACGTGACAAAAGGGAGAAACACAGTGGCGCCCATAGAGATACGCACCATGCGGCCTATCACAAAGGAGTCTCACCACTGGTTGTCAAAACCGATCACCTTCGATCACCAAGATTACTCCGGAAGTATCCGGCACGCAGGTTGGGCTGCCTTGGTGCTAGACCCGATAATTGACGGATTCCACTTTACACGAGTCCCGATGGACGGCGGCAGTAGTTTAAACCTTATATATCAGGGCACATCCCACAAAATGGGGATGGACCCACCGAAAATTAGCCATAGCAATACTTCCTTTAAAGGAGTAACGCCAGGCCCAGAAGCTCATTGCACGGGCTCCCTCCTACTAGAAGTTATGTTCGGCTCCCCCGATAACTTCGGTAGCGAAAAGCTAACCTTCCACATTGCCCCATTTCAAAGTGGCTATCAAGCACTACTGGGACGTGAAGCTTTCGTCTGCTTTAACACAATACCGCATTATGCATCTCTCACGCTTAAGATGCCCGGTCCACGCGGCATCATGTCATTAAAGGGAAACATCGAGCGCTCCTCGCGCGTGGAAGACTGTGCGGCCACCTTGGCAGCCACACGCTAAAACGGCTTCACCAACCAAAGCACCTAACAGGTCGTCATGACCACGGACACGGTTAGACGAGTCCGGCGCAAGCATATAATCGATAAAGGTTTAATAGCCGTATAATCCTATACAAGGGGCTCCGCGCATGTATAACAAGCGACAATAAGGCTCAATCTTACCCATCTTGAATTGTACTTTGTTTATCTAGTATAACATACATTTCGCACGACTACTTTTTCAACTAAGTTCCTCTCTTTTATAGATGAACACCATGCTACACCCGTCCAGGACACGGCACAACGGAGACACAGGCGCAGACGTGCAACAAGGACCCGTTCCAAGGATTCTTTTTAGATTAAGACCCTGCGTAAACCTTTTTTACTGTCTCTTGTTGATACACATCCCCCGGATTCTCAGTATAACCAAGAAGGAGGCTGGCGTTTTGGCATGTGGCCACGTCAGAATTTTGCACGTACCTGGACACTAGGGGCTTATTACAAAGGGCACTCTTCAGCCCGTTTTCATAAAGACCGAATACCTTAGGGAGTGCTTGGCGTCGCGAGTTTGGCCTTATATGCATCAGCTCCGAATCATGTCTTTGGTCAAATGTTGGGTTTGCCCGGCTCCTGTGTTTTGCTGCCTTACGTTCCGCTCTATCGGCTAAGGCGGCACCAGGAGAACTACTGTGATTGTGCCCCAGTTCAGCCAGGCGAGCACCTCATAGAGAAAGCCGAAAACTGATTGTCATGATATAGCATGAGACTGGTCAACCACTCGATGACCTATCAGAATCTTCGGGATTCCTCCGCATTAACGAAGGGCCATTTCCTGGCCAGGCACACACGCGCCCCGAATTCGGGCGAGCGTGGCGCCACCAGGGGCTATATAGTAGCCCCAATGTCAAACTCCTATGGCTAAGTGAAAGTGATAAAGCATTATAGTCCGATTGCCTAGTTCGCTGCGCTATCACCTCCGTTATGGACCAAGACGTTGGATCAAGTGTGAAAATGCGCCTTCTACGAACACCCCCACATTATATGCGTGGGGGCTGAAGCCGACGACTGCCATCTTTCAGGTTATATACACATATACATAAACGGCCGCACATGAGGTATTGCAATTCTTGCAGGCACAAGCATAAAATAGCCTTTACATTTCTGTCAAACATTGTTTTCAATGGGAATACATTTCATCAGAACATAATATCCTTCGAGCACTGCACCTCTATTGAGAGAGCGCCCTCAAGAACTTCTTGAAAGTAGTGCTCGGCAGGCACTCGAATTTCGTCCGAATCTTGGGCTGCAACGACGGTGGCCTCCATCTCTGCCTAGCATGTCTTCACATGGGCAAGGGCCATCCGTGCACCCTCTATGCACGCTGACCTCTTCATCGCGTTGATATGTGGAACGACACCAATGAACTGCTGCACCAAGCTAAAATAACTGTTCAGCTTTGGTCTTTCCGGCCACAGATGATCCACGACATACCTCATGGCAAGTCCGGATAGCCTATTCAGCTCGGCCCATTCGGTGAGCCGATCGATCAACGGAAGCGGACGCTTTGGATTGTGAAACTGCGACCAGAACAGCTTTTCCACCTCGCGATCCTTTTGATCTCGGAAGTGTTCGGCCGCATTAGCAGCACCCGCCGCTAAATCCATATATGCGTCCGCCGAACTCCAAAGCTGGTCTAACGGAGCATATTTGGGATCTCTGAACTTCATCCGCAGCATAAAGGACTTCCCAGCCGCGATATCTCCGGCTTGATGCAGCTCCTCCTTCATCGCTCTCATCGCAGAGCAGGTATCCTTGGCCTCCGTCGTGGCCTTCTCCTGGCCTGCCCTCTTTGCTTGATCTTCCTTTTCAAGAAGCTTGCAAAGGTCAACAGCGTTCTTCAATTTCATAGCCATCTTGGCCATTTTCTCTTTGCTTTGGCAGTGAGCAGCCTGTTCGGCTTTCAGCTCCTCGATTGCCTTTAGGGCAGCCGCATCGCTTTTTATGGCTTGTTCCTTGGTTCGGGTAAGTTCTGCCCGCAGGTTCTCCACAGCTGCAACTCCATCTGCATTAAACACACATGTTATAGATACTGGCATCATGCTCCTCTTACTATGTATAATGGAAAAATCACATACCTTGCGCCTCGTCAAGCCGCTTGTTGACAAGCACGATGTCGGCATCTGCCACGTCTAGTTGCCGCTTTAACTCGGCAAATTCAACAGTCTGGCTGGTCATCGGACACTTCGCCACCTACATACGAAGGCGGCAAAATTATACCTGGGACTATGATCCTCCGCATGCTATCGCCTACGACAGCACCCAGAGTCTCAGGGGCTACTATTTATACAGGACGCATCTTAAGATATGCGGTACTATCAAAAAGGTGCACCACTTCACGTACCTCAAAGCCTGTCAGTAGACTCAGGACAACTTCATGCAACCCGCTTTCCGCGGACGAAATCCTTTCAATTACCGTACCCATTAATGTACAGTGCTCCTCTGAGATAACTGCTCGCTCTAGCAGATCCCTTAGTACATCTGACCGCACACCAGACGATGCCGGACTCTTTTGATTGTTCTCTTCAAAAGCTGGATACTGAGGGCGCGACCACGTGACTACCTTCTGGTCGCGCCGGATTAGGAGAAACCCTCCGCGACGACAGTTCGGGGTCGCCCGCCCCATGAGGCGGTATGGCAGGGGGAGGCGTTCCGCTCTCCATCATCTCCGGAAGAAGACTCCCCGAAGACGAGCTCTGCTGAGAAGGGCTAAGATCCGAACTGCAAAAGATAAAGGCTTCGGTTATTTTTCTCAGAAGCAAAGCAAGGTTCTTCCTCATTATTGAGTACCCTTTTACTTACGGCTCGGTAGAGGGCTGATCCCCTTGAGGGCATGGTGCGGCTGGGGTATTCCCCGGTGCAGGATCCTCTGGCAAAGATTTCTTCCCCCGTTTTGAGACCATTGTCTCCGGGTCTTCAGAGGCGGTCCTCTTCTTTCCCTTGGGAGAGGAAGTTTTGATTCCTCCCTTCCGGTTAACCTCCTCCTCGGAGGCGGTAGCTTCCCTGTTTTCCCCTTTATTTTCTCCCGACGGCGCTGAACTAGGCGCGATCTCCAGCATCCTGGTCAATACATGGTCTGGTGAGGTCTCAGGGAGAGGGGACGGACACCTGATCAGCTTCACCTTCGCTATCCACTCCTGATTAAAGAGCAGCTTTTTTAACAGCGATGTTGCAACAAATAAGCAGATGGAGTGTTCAGATGCAGGGCTACTCACCTGGGTATCCGGACGATTGCAGCTCAGGCCTGCATCCTCAGTGGAATCCGGACACATCACATGTGGTCCAAAGAACAGTTTGTACATCTCCATGGGCGTCATGCCAAGGAAATTTCAAAGAGCTCGCGGTCCCTCCGGGTTAAACTCCCATAGGCGGAGGGGGCGACGTTTGCAGGGTATAACTTGGTGAATCAACATAACCTGCTGAAAGTGCAACTAATCCCTGGGTGGTTTTGGTAATTAATAACAACATATATATCATTGAACTAATAGTTACTTGAGAATCATTTCAGAAAGTTTAGTGATATGGGTATGGCAAGGACTGAAGAAGTGGACCCCTCAAAATGCTAAGGCAAGCATTGGAAAAAGCTCAAGACTCCATTTTTGGTTTAGTGATCCAAGATCACATTGAGTCCATAGGAAAGCCAATACTATTAAAAGGGGATGAGGTTATGATGATGATCTGGTTGCTCAAGTGCTTAGTGATACATCTCCTAAACTATCAGCAACTTTCACTGCCATAAACACTCATAAGTAATCTCGGTCCCACCGATATTCCAAACTCACCACACCGAGATGAACCACCTCAGCCATAAAGCCAAACCCTAGAAAACTCGGATTTTCCGATTTCAACTCGGTCTCACCGAAACTTGAGTTGCCAAGCTTCAGAATCTTCGTCATCAAATCGGTGTCACCGAGATGATGAAGTCGGTCCCATCGAGATTGGCAAGCTCGTGTCTTTGCACGAATCGGACTAACCGAGATTGTATTTTCGGTCCCACGAAAATCCCAACGCTCACATGATTTGAACTTTCGGTCTCACCGAGTTGTCAATTCGGTCCCACCGAGATCGGTCAAATGTGTGTAACGGTTGGATTTTGTGTGGAGGCTATAAATACCCTCCACCCCTCTTCATTCGTGGAGAGAGCCATCGAAAGAACTACCACTCCTACCTTACATTTCGAGAAGAGAACTACCTACCCTTGTGTTGAGATCAAGTTGATCCACTCCCACCATATGAAGCTTGATCTCTAGCCTTCCCAAGTTGCTTTCCACTCAATCCTTTCTTCCACCACAGCCAAATCAGTGAGGAGAGTTGAGTGTTGGGGAGATTATCATTTGAAGCACAAGAGCAAGGAGTTCATCATCATCAACACCATCTATTACCTTTTGGAGGGTGGTGCCTCCTAGATTGGTTAGGTGTTGCTTGGGAGCCTCCGTCGAGATGTGGAGTTGAACCAAGAAGTTTGTAAGGGCAAGGAGATCGCCTACTTCGTGAAGATCTACCCCGAGTAAGGCTAGCCCTCCGTGGGCGTAGGCCATGATGGCATAAACAAGGTTGCTTCTTCGTGGACCCTTCGTGGGTGGAGCCCTCCGTGGACTCTCGCAGCCGTTACCCTCCGTGGGTTGAAGTCTCCATCAACGTGGAAGTACGATAGCACCACCTATCGGAACCACGAGAAAAATCTCCGCGTCTCCAAAATTGCGTTTGCTCTTCTCCACCTCTCTTTACTACATGTGCAATTTACTTTCCACTGCCTATACTCTAGAATTGTATGTGTAGGGTGATACTTGACCTGATCATAATTGTGAATCTGCCAAAAACTTGTCTTTGTCAAAAGGCATAATTTTTATATTGTCAAGTAGTCTAATCACCCCCCCTCTAGACATACTTTCGATCCTACAAGTGGTATCAGAGCTTTGGTCTCCATTGTATTGGTCTCCATTGCATTGGACTCCATAAGCTTGGTTTCACAACCTAGGAGAGTATGGCGTCTAGTGAGGGTAATTTTCGTAGAGGTCCTTACTTTGATGGTACAAATTTTGCTAGTTGGAAGCATAAAATGAAAATGCATATTCTTGGCCATAACCCAGCCGCATGGGGCATTATTTGTGTTGGTATGCAAGGTGAATTCTTCGAGGAAGGAAAAGTTCGGATCGCGGGTTACAACGGATGAATTGCGGATGTTGCAAAACAATGCTCAAGCTTGTGACATTCTCTTCAATGCCTTGTGTCCCGAGGAGTTCAACAAAATCAGCCGTCTTGAGAATGCAAAAGAGATTTGGGATACTTTGGTTGAAATGCACGAAGGTACCGAGTCCATGAAGGAATCAAAGCTAGATGTTCTTCAAGGTCAACTTGACAAGTTCAAGATGAAGGAAGGTGAAGGAGTCGCTGAAATGTACTCTAGGCTTGCTCTCATCACAAATGAGATTGCCGGCTTAGGAAGCGAAGAAATGACCGACCGATTCATCATCAAGAAGATTCTCAGAGCTTTGGATGGAAAGTATGACACCGTGTGCACTTTGATCCAAATGATGCCAAACTACAAGAATCTCAAGCCAACCAAGTCATTGGAAGAATTGTTGCTCATGAGATGACACTTAAAGATAAGGAAGAGCTTCACAACAAGTCAAGTGGTGCTTACAAAGCTACAAGTGATGCTCCCACAACCTCAAGTGACAAGTTAGTTTCCAATGAAGAGATAAGCCTAATGGTCAAGAACTTCAACAAATTCTACAAGAGTAGAAGCAAAGAGAGAAGCTCAAAGTCTAGATCATATGATGAAAAGAGATCTTCTAGTCGTGATCGAAACTGCTACAATTGTGGAAGACCCGGACACTACTCAAATGAGTGTTGGCTCCCCACAAGAGAAGAGAAGAATCTCCAAGAAGAAGAAGCTCAAGAGATGAGTCACCTCGGAAAGAGAGAAGGAGTAGAGATGATCGTTATGAACGAAGACCCTCTCGGAGAAGCAAGGATTCGGAGAGGAAAGACAAGTCATCAAGGAGCTACACAAGAAGAAAACATCAAGCTCATGTAGGTGAATGGGTCTCCGGCCCGACTCCGACAATCAATCTGAAAGAAGCTATCACTCCAACTCCGACTACTGATCAAGATGAAGGTGTTGCCGGTCTTGCTCTCGTATCCTCCAACTCCAACTCCTACGACTTATTTGATTCACCAAATGAGGGAATTGGAAGATGCTTCATGGCTAAAGGCCCCAAGGTATCACACCCTGAATTCATTGACTTTGATAGTGATGAGGATGACTTGCTTGGTGAAGATGAGCTCTTGCTTGATAAATCCAATGAGCCTAGAAATGATGAACATGCTAGTAGTCTTTATAGTCGAGAAGAGTCGAATGACAATGCTATGAAGGAGATTGAGCGTCTAACTAAAGAACTAAACACTCTTAAGTTAGCTCATGAAACAACTCAAGAAGATCATAGAGAGCTCCTAAGATCTCATGAGAAGCTACGCTCGAGAAGCTCACTCTAGAGCAAGAACATGAGTTTCTAAAAGCAATCAATGACGATCTTCGAAAGAAGAGTTCTTCATATCTTGCCAAACGACTTCTCTTGTCTAATTTCTTGCCACCCATTAAAACTAAGCATGACAAGCATAAGAAAAATTCTTTCTCTAGTAGTAACAATAACCATGCTAAATCCAATGTTGTTGCTTCTAGTAGTTCTCTTGATTCCACTAACAATGTTTTAAGCCAAGTTACACTTGAGCAAGAAAATAGTTTATTGAAAGGGATTATAGAGAAAGGTGTCTACAAGAGCCTTGCCGGAACCAAGAACTTTGAGGAAATAGTTCGCAAGCAAGGAAGGCACCGGAAGAATCAAGGAATTGGTTTTGAGCGAAAGTTCAACGCCGAGGGTGTTGAATGGGAAGAAGGTCAATATCCCACTCCACAGTTTGTTCTTCAAAAGGAGAAGTATGATCCTACTTCTTCCAATGTGGAACAAGCTCAAGATGACCTTCCACCACAAGACCACAAGCTAAAAGGCAAGGACAAGCTTCAAGAGGAGATTGATGCATTCATTGAAGCACCTCAAGCCATGGTCAAGTGGGTTCCCAGGGAAACGTCAAGTTCTACTTCGTCAAGCTCAACTACAACCCCAAGGATTCCCATCAAGATGATGTGGATCCCGAAGAAGAAGAACTAGAGAGTTCTTGAGGGTGACTCCGCCAACACACTTCACTCACATTCTTTTTGGCAAAAACTTGTGCAATCAACTTCCACAACTTGCACTAGTTCATGGAGTCACAAACCCTCTTGTTGGTAAGTCAAGGGACAAGGTAATCATTGCTTTCATGGACATCATCTATTGTGAACTTCAATCTATGTCCATGGATATCCTTGTTTGTTCCTTGTGGGACTAACCCATGTAGGTATTGAAAGTGCCCGAATCCAAAGGATTGCTCCAAACTCTTGATGATCACCATCAACATTGAGCATCCACATCTTCAACATCTACATGAAGTCTTCTACGACAACCCAAGGTTAGTTTGACCCTTTAAAAGGGGTTCTCACATCTAGGGGGAGCTTTGCTCTAAAGAATTGAGCTAAAGCATCTTCAAATGATGTGAACACATCAATGCTTTATGTAAAAGTGGTAACCCCACTTGTGCTTAAACGATGAGTATGACCTATGATCAAATGTTCTCATTTGGATCCTTAGTCAATATACTCATATAAAGATGACCTAGTCATCGACAAATTGTGTGTTAGTTGCTAGAGTTTTGATTGTGCATGTTTGACACATATTTCAATTGCTATCTTATTGTGTGAGCATGTTGGATGCATGATTTTATCCATTCAAGGACATCCATTTGTTGTTTTGGTCGTTTTGATTTTTCTGACCAAATGGATGGACAAGAATGCCTAAGTACCTCCCCTAGCTATCTATGCTTTCTTGTCTCAAATTCTATTCATGCTTACATCACAAATTTTGAACAAGTCATTTTCGGACCCTCCGAGTGAGGAGCACTCGGAGCCACCGATCCGTCAAGGGCTATCTTCCAAAACCTTCTAAGTGATTTGGTCGGACCAACTCACTCAAACTTGGTCAAACCGAAAGCATTTAGATCGATCTAGGTTTTCACCTCGGTGAAACTGAGTTGTGATTTTCGGCGTGATCAAGTGCATAATCGCCTGCAGTTATCCATCTCGGTGCCACCGAAGTTTTACAACGGTCCCACCGACAAACAAAGGGGTATATATACTCGAGGGCAGCGCTGATTTCTCCTTCAAACGCTTTGCCCCACACCCATTCTGCCGTCGCCTGGTCTCCGATCGTCGCCGCCGTCATCTGTGCGCCCTCGCCTCAGGTCTCCGTCGCCGTCAACGGACATCTTCTCCGCGCCATTGCCGCCGTAGAAAAACTCCACCAAGTTAGGGTGAGTTTTGATCCCACTCGTGCTCCCATCTCCGATTCAATGCACGTTTGGTTTGCCTAGAATCTTGCCACGATTGAGATCTTCCTGTACACCAGATTGGTTCTTTTGAACTAGATTCGAGTAAAAGTTTTAGGGTTAGGTTTCCGCCGAACACATCTCGGTGAGACCGATTTTAGATTTTCGGTAAGACCGATTTGGCCTATGGCCATTCAGACCGCACCTTCGGTCCAACCGAAGTTGTGCAAATCGGTGTGACCGAAATGGCAATTCTGTGAAACCCTAGTGTTTTTGGCAGATCGAAACCCACTTCGTCCAACCGAAAGTGGTGTGAAAGCTTCGTTAAAACACTTCGGATTCACGAATTTTAAACTCGGTCGACCGAAATGTCTTCGTGAAAACCTAATACTAGAATTTGAACTCATTTTTTTGCAAAACTTCGCATTTGTGATGACTCTTCTACTCGCCTACACCTTATCTATTCACGGGTTGTCAGCCATGTCGATGCCGTGTGATCGAACAGTCGAGAATCACCCATTGCAGATATTCCAGAGGCAGGCACTAGTCCTGATCCCAGAGCTCATTAGATGATGGTGAGAGGAGTACACCAAGTGGATTACCTTCTGCAGCCTATGCATGAGGACAATGTTGTTGTGATGGATGAGGAGGATCCAACATCAGTTGAAGGTCAAGCCAAGATTGAAGCTGCCAAGAAAGCCAAAGTCGACAAGGAAGCAAAGAAGAGAAGCAGCAGCTAAACCAAAGAGTGTCGGAGAGCAGCTTCTTGAAGCTACCCAAAGGATTGAACAACGCTCGCCAGCATTATGCAGCCTCGTGGAGAGCCTAGAGAGGATTGTTGAAGACAAGATCCACGCTCTGGATGTGAAGTCGATCAAGTGCAAGTAATGTCAACAAGCTTGAGGTAGACATTGAGGAAGCAAAGAGGAGAAGGAAGAGCTTATGCGTGAGATGCAGGATGACTTAGTCCAGATGCTTATCAACAGATCGCTCCGGTTCCCACAGGACCCCTATCATTGCTATTCCGGTGACTTGACACGGGACTACAGACTTCAAAGACCTCCCACAGTTCCATCGGTTGCTACAGCTCCAGCTCCAAATGACCACTCCTCCAAAGCCTGAGACATCGGTGAAGTCTTCGCCGATCTTGTCATATCAACTCCAACATCAACCCCAGACGGGCCGCCAGCAGAGTCCCCAAAGGACGCTTAGCTCTATGCCTTTCGAACTTTTTGGTAACTTGTTGCCAAAGGGGGAGAAATTGTATAGATCATAGGACTTCGAGAGAGAGTGTGTGCTGTTGTCTTTGTGCTTTTGCTCTTTCGTTCATTTGCGGTTTCTTTGAGATACTTTTGGTTTTCGAAACATTCAGTGTGTTTGATACTACGTTTCACTTTAGCTTAATGAGTGCTTGGTCGTACTATGCCTTAATGTGTGCTTAATGCTTATCATATGCTATTCCTATCTTGTATGACCATTTGCTCATGTCTTGGTGATTGGGTGCATGATATTCATTCTTATCATTTTGTGCGCTCCACCAAGATGTATGTGACATGGAAGAGTGACCCATGATCCTAATTGATTGTGCATTTGCATTCAAACGCAAATCTTAAATAATGCACAAATTTAGGGGGAGCTCTTACTTATCACATACTTCTCAAAGCGACGATATTATTCATTGATTATATCCTTTGTCGAAGCTTTGATCTATATGTTGTCATCAATTACCAAAGAGGGGGAGATTGAAAGTGCAACTAATCCCTGGGTGGTTTTGGTAATTAATAACAACATATATATCATTGAACTAATAGTTACTTGAGAATCATTTCAGAAAGTTCAGTGATATGGGTATGGCAAGGATCAAGAAGTGGACCCTCAAAATGCTAAGGCAAGCATTGGCAAAAGCTCAAGACTCCATTTTTGGTTTAGTGATCCAAGATCACATTGAGTCCATAGGAAAGCCAATACTATTAAAAGGGATGAGGTTATGATGATGATTTGGTTGCTCAAGTGCTTAGTGATACATCTCCTAAACTATCGGCAACTTTCACCGCCATATACACTCATAAGTAATCTCGGTCCCACCGATATTCCAAACTCACCACACCGAGATGAACCACCTCAGCCATAAAGCCAAACCCTAGAATACTCGGATTTTCCGATTCGAACTCGGTCTCACGAAACTTGAGTTGCCAAGCTTCAGAACCTTCGTCATCAAATCGGTGTCACCGAGATGATGAAGTCGGTCCCACCAAGATTGGCAAGCTCTTGTCTTTGCACGAATCGGACTAACCGAGATTGTATTTTCGGTCCCACCGAAAATCCCAACGCTCACATGATTTGAACTTTCGGTCTCACCGAGTTGTCAACTTCGGTCCCACCGAGATTGGTCAAATGTGTGTAACGGTTGGATTTTGTGTGGAGGCTATAAATACCCTCCACCCCTCTTCATTCGTGGAGAGAGCCATCGAAAGAACTACCACTCCTACCTTACATTTACGAGAAGAGAACTACCTACCCTTGTGTTGAGATCAAGTTGATCCACTCCCACCATATGAAGCTTGATCTCTAGCCTTCCCAAGTTGCTTTCCACTCAATCCTTTCTTCCACCACAGCCAAATCAGTGAGGAGAGTTGAGTGTTGGGGAGATTATCATTTGAAGCACAAGAGCAAGGAGTTCATCATCATCAACACCATCTATTACCTTTTGGAGGGTGGTGCCTCCTAGATTGGTTAGGTGTCGCTTGGGAGCCTCCCTCGAGATGTGGAGTTGAACCAAGAAGTTTGTAAGGGCAAGGAGATCGCCTACTTCGTGAAGATCTACCCCGAGTAAGGCTAGCCCTCCGTGGGCGTAGGCCATGATGGCATAGACAAGGTTGCTTCTTCGTGGACCCTTCGTGGGTGGAGCCCTCCGTGGACTCTCGCAGCCGTTACCCTCCGTGGGTTGAAGTCTCCATCAACGTGGAAGTACGATAGCACCACCTATCGGAACCACGAGAAAAATCTCCACGTCTCCAAAATTGCGTTTGCTCTTCTCCACCTCTCTTTACTACATGTGCAATTTACTTTCCGCTGCCTATACTCTAGAATTGCATGTGTAGGGTGATACTTGACCTGATCATAAATGTGAATCTGCCAAAAACTTGTCTTTGTCAAAAGGCATAATTTTTATATTGTCAAGTAGTCTAATCAGCCCCCCTCTAGACATACTTTCGATCCTACACCTGCATCACCACGATCAGACTGACATCTCTCTCCAAGAGGTCTCGAATGGGGCTATGCAATATGGGGACGTCCTTTGCCGGCCCCCACTCTAATCCCTTGCTGACCCATGACGTTAGTCGTGGCAGGGGACCCGAGTGAAAGGCAGGTGGAGCCACCCACTTGGTACCCCTGGGAGCCGTGATATAAAACCACTCCTGTTGCCATAAGCTGGGCTCCTCCTGGAAAGAGCCCACGGGCCATGGGGCGTCAGCATTCATGCTTATTACAGTGCCTCTGCACTCTGCTTGCTGCCCCTCGACCATCTTCGGCTCTACTTTAAAGGTCTTGAGCCACAGTCCGAAGTGAGGGGTAATGCAGAGGAAAGCTTTGCACACAACGATGAACAATGAGATGTGGAGGATAGACTCCGGATCTAAGTCGTGGAAGTCCAGCCCATAATAGAACATGAACCCCCTCACAAAGGGATCCGACGCGAAGCCTAGCCCTCGAAGGAAATGAGATACGAACACGATGCTCTCGCTGGACTTCGGGGTGGGGATAACCTACCCTTGAGCAGGCAGCCTATGCGGGATTTCGCCGGTCAAGTACCTGGCCTCCCTTAGCTTTATTATGTCTCCCTCCGTCGGCATCCATCGACCTTGAAGGATGGATTTGGACATAATCGAAGGTCCGAAGCGCCTGAATCTGGAGCTTCGGGTGTTGGAACTCGAGGCGGGAGGTGGATTCGATTGGGATCGATAGAAAAAGTAAGGCCTTGGTCTCTTTATAAAGAGGTTGAATACCAAGAGCCCACCCTGTAACCGCTTTGGACTCACCTTCGATTGAGGAGACATACCAACGGGCACGATTGGGTTACCCACATCCGTATTGATGATAATCCTGTGATAAGGGGACACGATCTCTGTTTCGACAAGACGTGCCAAGGAAACCGCCTCACAAAACACGCTAAGGTGGACTACAAAAAGCGATTCGAATAAAGGCTTGGCTGTGGTGTGATGTCACGCTACGGAATACGTCAGCAGATTAGATTTGTGAAAATATTATTCTCTCCACGGTGGTATGTGGAACTTGCTTTGCAGATCCGGACACGATCCTCGTGTTCAAAATCTTCTATGGAGTATTCGGAGGAGGAACCCGCCTTGGAATGCCGAAGACAATCTGCGCGCCGGACTCATCATCATTGAAGCCTGGTTTAGGGGCTACTGAGGGAGTCCTGGATTAGGGGGTATCCGGATAGCCGGACTATTACCTTTGGCCGGACTGTAGGACTATGAAGATGCAAGATTGAAGACTTCGTCCCATGTCTGGATGGGACTCTCCTTGGTGTGGAAGGCAAGCTTGGCAGATACGGATATGTAGATCCCCTCCTTAACCGACTCTATGTAACCATGGCCCGGTGTCTATATAAACCGGAGGGTTTAGTCCGTAGGACAACAATCACAACAATCATACCATAGGCTAGCTTCTATGGTTTAGCCTCTCTGATCTCGTGGTAGATCAACTCTTGTACTACCCATATCATCAATATTAATCAAGCAGGAGTAGGGTTTTACCTCCATCGAGAGGGCCCGAACCTGGGTAAAAACACCGTGTCCCTTGTCTCCTGTTACCATCCGCCTAGACGCACAGTTCGGGACCCCCTACCCGAGATCCGCCGGTTTTGACACCGACAGTCCCCAACACAGCCAATACAATGGTAAATTGTATAGGTGCACTAGTTCGGTGAAGAGATGGTGATACAAGTGATGTATGGATGGTAGATAATAGTATTTGTAATCAAAAATTATAAAAACAACAAGGTAACTAATGATAAAAGTGAGCATAAACGGTATTGCAATGCGTTGAAACAAGGCCTAGGGTTCATATTTTCGCTAGTGCAAGTCCTCTCAACAATAATAACATAATTGGATCACATAACTATCCCTCAACATGCAACAAAGAGTCACTCCAAAGTCACTAATAGAGGAGAACGAACGAAGAGATTAAGGTAGGGTACGAAACCACCTCAAAGTTATTCTTTCCAATCAATCCATTGGGATATTCCTATAGGTGTCACAAACAACCCTAGAGTTCGTACTAGAATAACACCTTAAGACACAAATCAACCAAAACCCTAATGTCACCTTGATACTCCAATGTCATCTCAAGTATCCATGGGTATGATTATACATATGCATCACACAATCTCAGGTTCATCTATTCAACCAACACATAGAACCTCAAAGAGTGCCCCAAAGTTTCTACCGGAGAATCACGACGAAAACGTGTGCCAACCCCTTTGCATAGGTTCATGGGCGGAACCCGCAAGTTGATCACCAAAACATACATCAAGTGAATCACATGGTATCCCATTGTCACCACAGATACGCACGACAAGACATACATCAAGTGTTCTCAAATCTTTAAAGATTCAATCCGATAAGATAACTTCAAAGAGAAAACTCAATCCATTACAAGAGAGTAGAGGGGGAGAAACATCATAAGATCCAACTGTTGGGGAACGTAGTAATTTCAAAAAAATTCCTACGCACACGCAAGATCATGGTGATGGTATAGCAACGAGAGGGGAGAGTGTTGTCCACGTACCCTCGTAGACCATAGGCGGAAGCGTTAGCACAACGCGGTTGATGTAGTCGTACATCTTCACGATCCGACCGATCCAAGCACCGAACGTACAGCACCTCCGAGTTCAGCATACGTTCAGCTCGATGACGATCTCCGGACTCCGATCCAGCAAAGCTCTGGAGATGAGTTCCGTCAGTACGACGGTGTGGTGACGGTGATGTTGTTCTACCGGCGTAGGGCTTCGCCTAAACTCCGCGATGATATGACCGAGGTGGAATATGGTGGAGGGGGGCACCGCACACGGCTAAGGAACGATCCGTAGATCAACTTGTGTGTCTATGGGGTGCCCCCTGCCACCGTATATAAAGGAGTGGAGGGGAGGGCCGGCCTCTCTATGGCGCGCCCTAGGGGAGTCCTACTCCCACCGGGAGTAGGATTCCCCCTTTCCTAGTCCAACTAGGAGTCCTTCCAAGTAGTAGGAGTAGGAGACAAGGAAGGGGAAGAGGGAAGAGAAGGAAGGAGGGGGCGCCGCCCCTCCCCTTAGTCCAATTCGGACTAGTCAATGGGGGGGCGCGCGGCTTGCCTCTCCCTCTCCCCTAAAGCCCAAAAGGCCCATATACTTCTTCCCCCGTATTCCCGTAACTCCCCGGTACTCCGAAAAATACCCGAATCACTCGGAACCTTTCCGAACTCCGAATATAGTCGTCCAATATATCGATCTTTACGTCTCGACCATTCTGAGACTCCTCGTCATGTCCCCGATCTCATCCGGGACACCGAACTCCTTCGGTACATCAAAACTTATAAACTCATAATATAACTGTCATCGAAACCTTAAGCGTGCGGACCCTACGGGTTCGAGAACTATGTAGACATGACCTAGAACTATTCTCGGTCAATAACCAATAACGGAACCTGGATGCCCATATTGGCTCCTACATATTCTACGAAGATCTTTATCGGTCAAACCGCATAACAACATACGTTGTTCCCTTTGTCATCGGTATGTTACTTGCCCGAGATTCGATCGTCGGTATCCAATAACTAGTTCAACCTCGTTACCGGCAAGTCTCTTTACTTGTTACGTAATGCATCATTCCGTAACTAACTCATTAGTCACATTGCTTGCAAGGCTTATAGTGACGTGCATTACCAAGAGGGCCTAAAGATACCTTCTCCGACAATCGGAGTGACAAAACCTAATCTCGAAATACGCCAACCCAACATGTACCTTTGGAGACACCTGTAGTACTCCTTTATAATCACCCAGTTACGTTGTGATGTTTGGTAGCACCCAAAGTGTTCCTCCGATAAACGGGAGTTGCATAATCTCATAGTTACAGGAACATGTATACGTCATGAAGAAAGCAATAGCAATATACTAAACGATCAAGTGCTAGGCTAACGGAATGGGTCATGTCAATCACATCATTCTCCTAATGATGTGATCCCATTAATCAAATGACAACTCTTTTGTCCATGGCTAGGAAACATAACCATCTTTGATAAACGAGCTAGTCAAGTAGAGGCATACTAGTGACACTATGTTTGCCTATGTATTCACACATGTATTATGTTTCCAGTTAATACAATTCTAGCATGAATAATAAACATTTATCATGAAATGAGGAAATAAATAATAACTTTATTATTGCCTCTAGGGCATATTTCCTTCAGTCTCCCACTTGCACTAGAGTCAATAATCTAGTTCACATCGCCATGTGATTTAACACCAATATTCATATCTGTATATGATTAACACCCATAGTTCACATCGTCATGTGACCAACACCCAAAGGGTTTACTAGAGTCAATAATCTAGTTCACATTGCTATGTGATTAACACCCAGAGAGTACTAAGGTGTGATCATGTTTTGCTCGTGAGAGAAGCTTAGTCAACGGGTCTGTCACATTCAGAGCCGTATGTATTTTGCAAATATTCTATGTCTACAATGCTCTGCACAGAGCTACTCTAGCTAATTGCTCCCACTTTCAATATGTATCCAGATTGAGACTTAGAGTCATCTGGATCGGTGTAAAAGCTTGCACCTATGTAACTCTTTATGACGGGCTCTTTTATCACCTCCATAATCGAGAAATATTTCCTTAGTCCTTACTAAGGATATTCTTGACCAATGTCCAGTGATCTACTCCTAGATCACTATTGTTCTTCCTTGCCAAATTCAGAGCAAGGTATACAATAGGTCTGGTACATAGCATAGCATACTTTATAGAACCTATAACTGAGGCATAGGGAATGATTTTCATTCTGTTTTGTATTTTCTGCCGTGGTCGGGATTTGAGTCTTACTCAATTTCACACCGTTGCAACACAGGCAAGAACTCTTTCTTTGACTGTTCCATTTTGAACTACTTCAAAATCTTGACAAGGTATGTACTTTTGAAAAACTTATCAAGCGTCTTGATCTATCTCAATAGATCTTGATGCTTAATATGTAAGCAGCTTCACCAGGGTCTTTCATTGAAAAACTTTTATTCAAGTATCCTTTTATGCTATCCAGAAATTCTATATCATTTCCAATCAACAATATGTCTTGCACATATAATATCAGAAATGCTACAGAGCTCCCACTCACTTTCTTGTAAATACAGGCCTTTCCAAAAGTCTGTATAAAACCATATGCTTTGATCAACTCATCAAAGCGTATATTCCAACTCCGAGATGCTTGCACCAGTCCATTGATGGATCGCTGGAGCTCGCACATTTTGTTAGCACCTTTAGGATTGACAAAACCTTCTGGTTGCATCATATACAACTCTTCTTTAAAGAATCCATTGAGGAATGCAATTTTGACATCCATTTGCCAGATTTCATAAAATGTGGCAATTGCTAACATGATTCGGACATACTTATGCATCGATACAAGTGAGAAAAATCTCATCGTTTTCAACACCTTGAACTTGTCGAAAAACCTTTTCGCAACAAGTCGAGCTTAGTAGATAGTAACACTACTATCAGTGTCCGTCTTCCTCTTGAAGATCCATTTATTTAACATGGCTTGCTGATCATCGAGCAAGTCAATCAAAGTCCATACTTTGTTCTCATACATGGATCATATCTCAGATTTTATGGCCTCAAGCCATTTCGCGGAAAGGCTCATCATCGCTTCCTCATAGTTTGTAGGTTCATCATGGTCTAGTAACATGATTTCCAGAATAGGATTACCGTACCACTCTGGTGCGGATCTTAATCTGGAAGATCTACAAAGTTTGGTAGTAACTTGATCTGAAGCTTCATGATCATTATCATTAGCCTCCTCACTAATTGGTGTAGGAATCACTAGAACTGATTTCTGTGATGAACTACTTTCCAATTCGGGAGAAGGTAAAAATTACCTTATCAGGTTCTACTTTCCTCCCATTCACTTCTTTCGAGAGAAACTCCTTCTCTAGAAAGGATCCATTTTGAGCAACGAATATCTTGCCTTCGGATCTGTGATAGAATGTGTACCCAATAGTTTCCTTTGGGTATTCTATGAAGACGCACTTCTCCGATTTGGGTTCGAGCTTATCAGGTTGAAAAACATTTTCATATAAGCATCACAAATCCAAACTTTAAGAAACGACAACTTGGGTTTCTTGCTAAACCACAGTTCATATGGTGTCGTCTCAATGGATTTAGATGGTGCCCTTTTAACATGAATGCAGCTGTCTCTAATGCATAACCCCAAAACAATAGTGGTAATCAGTAAGAGACATCATAGATTGCACCATATCCAATAAAGTGCGGTTATGACGTTCGGACACACCATAACATTGTGGTGTTCCAGGTGGCGTGAGCTGTGAAACTATTCCACATTGTTTTAATTGAAGACCAAACTCGTAACTCAAATATTCGTCTCCGCGATCAGATCATAGAAACTTTATTTTCTTGTTACGATGATTTTTCCACTTCACTCTGAAATTCTTTGAACCTTTCAACTATTTCAGATTTATGTTTCATCAAGTAGATATACCCATATCTGCTCAAATCATCTTGTGAAGGTCGAAAATAACGATACTTGCCACGAGCATCAACACTCATTGGATCGCATACATCGGTATGTATTATTTCCAATAAGTCAAGAGCTTGTTCCATTGTTCCGAGAACGGAGTTTTAGTCATCTTGCCCAAAAGGCACGGTTCGCAAGCATCGAATGATTCATAACCAAGTGATTCCAAAATCCATCTTTATGGAGTTTCTTCATGCACTTTACAATCGATATGACCCAAACGGCAAAGTGCCACAAATAAGTTGCACTATCATTATTAACTTTGCATCTTTTGGCATCAATATTATGAATATGTGTATCACTACGATCGAGATCCAACAAACTATGTTCATTGGGTGTATGACCATCGAAGGTCTTATTCATGTAAACAGAATAACAATTTATTCCCTAACTTTAAATGAATAACCGTATCGCAATAAACATGATCAAATCATATTCTTGCTCAACGCAAACGCTAAATAACATTTATTTATGTTTAACACTAATCTCGAAAATATAGGGAGTATGCAATGATGATCATATCAATCTTGGAACTACTTCCAACACTCATCGTCACTTCACCCTCAACTAGTCTCTGTTTATTCTGTAACTCCTGTTTCGAGTCGCTAATTTTTAGCAACCAAACAAGTATCAAATACTCAGGGGCTACTATAAACACTAGTAAGGTACACATCAATAACCTGTATATCAAATATACCCTTGTTCACTTTGCCATCCTTCTTATCCACCAAATATTCAGAGTATTTCCGTTTCCAGTGACCATTTCCTTTGCAGTGTAAGCACTCAGTTTCAGGATTTGGTTCAGCTTTGGGCTTCTTCGTGGGAGTGACAACTTGCTTGTCTTTCCACTTGAAGTTCCCTTTCTTTCCCTTTGCCCTTTTTCTTGAAACTAGTGATCTTGTCAACCATCAACATTTGATGCTCTTTCTTGATTTGTAGCTTCGTCGATTTCAACATCACGAAGAGCTCGGGAATCGTTTTCGTCATCCCTTGCATACTATAGTTCATCACGAAGTTCTAGTAACTTAGTGATGGTGACTAGAGAATTCTGTCAATCACTATCTTATCTGGAAGATTAACTCCCACTTGATTCAAGCGATTAAAGTACCCAGACAATCTGAGCACATGCTCACTAGTTGAGCGATTCTCCTCCATCTTTTAGCTATAGAACTTGTTAGAGACTTCATATCTCTCAACTCGGGTATTTGCTTGAAATATTAACTTCAATACCTGGAACATCTTATATGGTCCATGACGTTCAAAACGTCTTTGAAGTCCCGATTCTAAGCTGTTAAGCATGTTGCACTAAACTATCAAGTAGTTATCATATTGAGCTAGCTAGATGTTCATAACATTTGCATCTGCTCCTGCAATAGGTCTGTCACCTAGCGGTGCATCAAGGACATAATTCTTCTATGCAGCAATAAGGATAAACCTCAGATCACGGATCCAATCCGCATCATTGCTACTAACATTTTTCAACACAATTTTCTCTAGGAACATATCAAAATAAACATATGAAAGCAACAACGCGAGCTATTGATCTACAACATAATTTGCAAAATACTACCAGGTACTAAGTTCATGATAAATTTAAGTTCAATTAATCATATTACTTAAGAACTCCCACTTAGACAGACATCTCTCTAGTCATCTAAGTGATTACGTGATCCAAATCAACTAAACCATGTCCGATCATCACGTGAGATGGAGTAGTTTCAATGGTGAACATCACTATGTTGGTCATATCTACTATATGATTCACGTTCGACCTTTCGGTCTCCGTGTTCTGAGGCCATATCTGTATATGCTAGGCTCGTCAAGTTTAACTTGAGTATTCCACGTGTGCAACTGTTTTGCACCCATTGTATTTGAACGTAGAGCCTATCACACCCGATCATCACGTGGTGTCTCAGCACGAAGAACTTTCGCAACGGTGCATACTCAGGGAGAACACTTCTTGATAATTAG
Source organism: Aegilops speltoides (assembly GCA_021437245.1). Taxonomy (NCBI): domain Eukaryota; kingdom Viridiplantae; phylum Streptophyta; class Magnoliopsida; order Poales; family Poaceae; genus Aegilops; species Aegilops speltoides. Next base: position 61,059,872 of record CM038142.1, read on the forward strand.
TGAGAGATCATCTTAAAATGCTACCGTCAATCAAAAACAGAATAAGATGTATAACAGATTAACATCATATGCAATCAAAATATGTGACATAATATGGCCATGATCATCTTGCGCCTTTGATCTCCATCTCCAAAGTACTGTCATGATCTCTATCGTCACCGGCACGACACCATGATCTTCATCATCTTGATCTATATCAATGTGTCGTCACATGGTCGTCTCGCCAACTATTGCTCTTGCAACTATTGCTATCGCATAGCGATAAAGTAAAGCAATTATTTGGCACTTGCATCTTATGCAACAAAGAGACAACCATAGGGCTTCAGCCAGTTGCCGATAACTTCAACAAAACATGATCATCTCATATAACAACTTATATCTCATCACGTCTTGACCATATCACATCACAACATGCCCTGCAAAAACAAGTTAGACATCCTCTACTTTGTTGTTGCAAGTTTTACGTGGCTGCTACGGGCTGAGCAAGAACCGTTCTTACCTACGCATCAAAACCACAACGATAGTTCGTCAAGTTGGTGCTATTTTAACCTTCGCAAGGACCGGGCGTAGCCATACTCGATTCAACTAAAGTTGGAGAAACAGACACCCGCTAGTCACCTGTGTGCAAAGCATGGCGGTAAAACCACTCTCGCGTAAGCGTACGTGTAATGTCGGTCTGGGCCGCTTCATCCAACAATACCGCTGAACCAAAGTATGACATGCTGGTAAGTAGTATGACTTGTATCGCCCACAACTCACTTGTGTTCTACTCATGCATATAACATCTACGCATAAAACCTAGGCTCTGATACCACTGTTGGGGAATGTAGTAATTTCAAAAAATTTCCTACGCACACGCAAGATCATGGTGATGGCATAGCAGCGAGAGGGGAGAGTGTTGTCCACGTACCCTCATAGACTGTAAGCGGAAGCGTTAGCACAACACGGTTGATGCAGTCGTACGTCTTCACGATCCGACCAATCCAAGCACCGAACGTACGGCACCTCCGAGTTCAGCACACGTTCAGCTCGATGACGATCTCCGGACTCCGATCCAGCAAAGCTCCGGAGATGAGTTCCGTCAGTACGACGGTGTGGTGACGGTGATGATGTTCTACCGGCGCAGGGCTTCGCCTAAACTCCACGACGATACGACCGAGGTGGAATATGGTGGAGGAGGGCATCGCACACGGCTAAGGAACGATCCGTAGATCAACTTGTGTGTCTATGGGGTGCCTCCTGCCCCCGTATATAAAGGAGGGGAGGAGGGGAGGGCCGGCCTCTCTATGGCGCGCCCTAGGGGAGTCCTACTCCCACCGGGAGTAGGATTCCCCCTTTCCTAGTCCAACTAGGAGTCCTTCCAAGTAGTAGGAGTAGGAGACAAGGAAGGGGAAGAGGGAAGAGAAGGAAGGAGGGGGCGCCGCCCCTCCCCTTAGTCCAATTCGGACTAGTCAATGGGGGGGCGCGCGGCCTGCTTCTCCCTCTCCCCTAAAGCCCAAAAAGGCCCATATACTTCTTCCCCCGTATTCCCGTAACTCCCCGGTACTCCAAAAAATACCTGAATCACTCGAAACCTTTCCGAACTCCGAATATAGTCGTTCAATATATCGATCTTTACGTCTCGACCATTTTGAGACTCCTCGTCATGTCCCCGATCTCATCCAGGACACCGAACTCCTTCGGTACATCAAAACTCATAAACTCATAATATAACTGTCATCGAAACCTTAAGCGTGCGGATCCTACGGGTTCGATAACTATGTAGACATGACCTAGAACTATTCTCGGTCAATAACCAATAGCGGAACCTGGATGCCCATATTGGCTCCTACATATTCTACGAAGATCTTTATCGGTCAAACCGCATAACAACATACGTTGTTCCCTTTGTCATCGGTATGTTACTTGCCCGAGATTCGATCGTCGGTATCCAATACCTAGTTCAATCTCGTTACCGGCAAGTCTCTTTACTCGTTACGTAATGCATCATTCCGTAACTAACTCATTAGTCACATTGCTTGCAAGGCTTATAGTGATGTGCATTACCGAGAGGGCCCAAAGATACCTCTCCGACAATCGGAGTGACAAAACCTAATCTCGAAATACGCCAACCCAACATGTACCTTTGGAGACACCTGTAGTACTCCTTTATAATCACCCGATTACGTAGACGCGTTTGGTAGCACCCAAAGTGTTCCTCTGGTAAACGGGTGTTGCATAATCTCATAGTTATAGGAACATGTATAAGTCATGAAGAAAGCAATAGCAATATACTAAACGATCAAGTGCTAGGCTAACGGAATGGGTCATGTCAATCACATCATTCTCCTAATGATGTGATCCCATTAATCAAATGACAACTCTTTTTTCCATGGCTAGGAAACATAACCATCTTTGATAAACGAGCTAGTCAAGTAGAGGCATACTAGTGACACTATGTTTGTCTATGTATTCACACATGTATTATGTTTCCGGTTAATACAATTCTAGCATGAATAATAAAACTTTATCATGAAATAAGGAAATAAATAATAAATTTATTATTGCCTCTAGGGCATATTTCCTTCACCAACTATAATAGCAAAGCTCGCGATACATCAAGATCGTGCCACCTCAAGAACACGAGAGAGAGAGAGAGATCAAACACATAGCTACTGGTACATACCCTCAGCCCCGAGGGAGAACTACTCCCTCCTCGTCATGGAGAGCACCGAGATGATGAACATGGCTGTCGGTGTCAAAACCAGTGGATCTCGGGTAGGGGGTCCTGAACTGTGCGTCTAGGCGGATGGTAACAGGAGACAAGGGACACGATGTTTTACCCAGGTTCGGGCCCTCTTGATGGAGGTAAAACCCTACGTCCTGCTTGATTAATATTGATGATATGGGTAGTACAAGAGTGGATCTACCACGAGATCAAGGAGGCTAAACCCTAGAAGCTAGCCTATGGTATGATTGTTGTAATGTATGTTGTGTCCTACAGACTAAAGCCCTCCGGTTTATATAGACACTGGAGAGGGCTAGTGAGGGAGTCCTGGACTAGGGGGTGTCCGGACAGCCGGACTATCAATATCCGCCGGACTCCCATACTACGAAGATAGAAGATTGGAGACTCCGGCTCGTGTCCGGAAGGTACCTTCCTTGGCGTGGAAGGCAAGCTTGGCAATACGGATATGTAGATCTCCTACCATTGTAACCGACTCTGTGTAACCCTAGCCTCTCCGGTGTCTATATAAACCGGAGGGCCTTAGTCCATAGGACGAACATTACATCTCAACAATCATACCATAGGCTAGCTTCTAGGGTTTAGCCTCCTTGATCTCTTGGTAGATCTACTCTTGTACTACCCATATCATCAATATTAATAAAGCAGGACGTAGGGTTTACCTCCATCGAGAGGGCCCAACTCGGTAAAAACATTGTGTCCTCGCCTCTTGTTACCATCCGCCTAGACGCACGCTTTGGGACCCCTACCCGAGATCCACCGTTTTGACACCGACATTGGTGCTTTCATTGAGAGTTCCTCTGTCGCCCCCGATAGGCTCGATGGCATCTTCAACCATCAACGCTGTCCGTGGTGAGATTTTTCTCCCGGACAGATCTTCATATTCGGCGGCTTTGCACTGCGGGTCAATTCTCTTGGCCATCTGGAGCAGATCGAAAGCTACGCCCCTGGCCGTCAGGTCAGATTCGGAAGCTTGAACTTCACGGCCGATGACCACGGAGACTTGATCTTCGACGGACTCGAGCCGCAGCCAAGCGCCGCAAGACTTGTGACGATGGGCATGATCTAGCTCGCCACGGACGGTGCTTTGGTGGTCGACTCCGGATCCGCCAGCCACTAGCCCGGAGCCGATTGCCCATGCCAAGGGCCAGCGGATAGATGCCGCCCTGGGGGCTTCAGCATCCACGGCGATGGAGCCGAATACCAATCTTGTCCCCTGCGAAACTCGTGATCCCGAGGCGCCGGACTCCTCGCCGGACTCCGAGCCTCCCGCGCCCGCCAATTAAACCGGATTGGGCGCGGTTATGGAATTCACCGCCGCGGACATCTTCCAGCACTCGCCTTTTGGCGATATCCTGAATTCTCTGAAGCATCTTTCGCTATCAGGAGAATCCTGGCCGGACTATGGCCAGGACGGTTGGAGTTCGGATGACGAAGAAATTCAGAGCCCACCCACCACCCACTTTATAGCCACTGTCGAAGATTTAACCGACATGCTAGACCTCGACTCCGACGACATCGGCGCTATGGACGACGATGCCGGAGGCGAATCAGACCCAGCGCCATAGAAGTCTTTGGAAGGCCACCTCGTCATACGACGTCTACACGGTGGATACCCCAAAGGAAGGGGATGGCGAAAAAGCAGCGGAGGAAGATTCTCTAAAGAAGCAGTCCAAACGCCGGCGTCAGCGGCACCGCTCTAAATCCAGCCACAACAAGAATATAGATCCCGGCACAGGAAATAACAATACCCCGGAGAGTGCCGAAGACAACCCCCTCCAGCACTACTCAGCGCAGGAGGATGCAGAACCAAGCCCTCACGAAAGGGCGGCAGAAGAAAAGGTTGAGGATCAAATCTATATACCTCCCTTCGAAGACGAAACAAGCCTCGGTGGATTTAATTAATTGCCGCGCCCGAGGACCCCGTCGAACAAGAGTTTTAAGCACAAAGCTCATCGCTACAAAGAAGAAGCTCAAGAAGGAAAAGCGGAAGCTCAAAACAGCGGAAGACGCGCTCCGGACAAGATGGAGCAAAGTACTCAAAACCGCAGATAAATACGGCAACGGCCACCAATCGAAGAGCTACCCGAAGCGCAAGCTGCTTCACGAATTCGACGAGGAGGCCATAGAGTGTAACGCCCTCGATGCGGCTATATCTCCCACGTGTCGAAGCACGACTTAGAGGCATAACCGCATTGAAAGCAATGTCGCAAGTGAGGTAATCTTCGCACAATCCATGTAATACATAAGGGAAAGAGATACATAGTTGGCTTACAATCGCCACTTCACACAATTACATGAATAAAACATTACATCATACAGATACAAACAAGGTCCGACTACGGAACCAAAATAAAAGAAGAACCCCAAATGCGATAAAGGTCCTCGATCGACCCCTAACTGGGCTCCACTCTTGATCAACTAGAACGAAACAACACAAAGGGCAAGATCTTCATCGAGCTCCTCCTTGAGCTTGGTTGCAACACCTTTCGGTAACATAGGCACCGCAAACTGGTTTTGAAGTATCCGTGAGCCACGGGACTCAGCAATCTCGCACCGCGAGATCAAAACTATTTAAGCTTATGGGAAAGGTAGGCATGAGGTGGAGCTGCAGCAAGCGACTAGCATATATGGTGGCTAACATACGCAAATGAGAGCGAGAAGAGAAGGCAAAGCACGGTCGATAAAAGTATGATCAAGAAGTGATCCTATAGCAACCTACGTCAAGCATAACTCCAACACCGTGTTCACTTCCCGGACTCCGCCGGAAAGAGACCATCACGGTTACACACTCGGTTGATGTATTTTAATTAAGGTCAACTTCAGGTCTTCTACAACCGGACGTTAACAAATTCCCATCTGCCACATAACCGCGGGCACGGCTTTCGAAAGTTCAAATCCCTGCAGGGGTGTCCCAACTTAGCCCATGACAAGCTCTCACGGTCAACGGAGGAATAGACCTCCACCCAAGACACTCCGATCAGACTCGGTATCCCGGTACAACAAGACATTTCGACAGGGTAAAACTAAACCAGCAACACCGCCCGAATGTGCCGACAAATCCCGATAGGAGCTGCACATATCTCTTTCTCAGGGCACACTCAGATGAGTCTAGCTACGAGTAAAACCAACCCTCAAGTTTCCCCGAGGTGGCCCCGCAGGCAGCTCGGTTCGGACCAACACTCAGAGGAGCACCGCCGGGGGTTAAAATAAAGATGACCCTTGAGTCTGCAGAACCCAAGGGAAAGAAAAGGCTAGGTGAGGCGAATGGTAAAACCAATGTTGGGCATTTTTGGAGAAGCTTTACTTAAGGCGAATCGTCAAGGGGTTCCCATTATAGCCCAACCGTAAGGGACGCAAAATCCGGGAACATAACACCGATATGACGGAAACTAGGGCGGCAAGAGTGGAACAAAACACCAGGCATAAGGCCGAGCCTTCCACCCTTTACCAAGTATATAGATGCATTAATTAAATAAGATATATTGTGATATCCCAACAAGTAAACATGTTCCAACAAGGAACAACATCTTCATGTTCCAACAAGGAACAAACTTCAATCTTCACCTGCAACTAACAACGCTATAAGAGGGGCTGAGCAAAGCGGTAACATAGCCAAGCAACGGTTTGCTAGGAATGGTGTCAAAGGTTAGGGGTTCATGGCAATTTGGGAGGCTAACAAGCAAATGGTAGGCATCGTGGCATTGGCATAGCAAAAGAGCGAGCAAACTAGCATAGCAAAGATAGTAGTGATTTCGAGGGTATGATCATCTTGCCTGAGATCCCGCAAGGAAGAAGAACGAGTCCAAGAAGAAGACAAACGGACGTAGTCAAACGAATCCTCACAACTCCGGAACGAAACCGAAGCTAACGAGAGAAGCAAACCGGAAAGAAGCAAACAACATAGTAAACAACCATCACATAAACATGGCATGATGCACAACCAAGGATGATGCATGTCCGGTTTAATGAAACATGGGATGGCAATATGCACAAACAACACTACAAGTTAAGTGGAGCTCAATATGCAACAAGTTGCATATTGACGAAACACCACATTAATTATTTAGTTCTCTCTCGGTTATGAACAAGACACGATTAAATGTTGGTTAACATGGCAAGAGGTGAAGCATAATAAAAACTATACCATCTAAACAATTTAAATGGGGCGGATATAAAAACAACAAACCGATAAATCCCCATATGCATTTAGCAATTTAAAGCAACAACAATTTTAAACATTTTAATTGTTGTTATCATGATCGGATGACATATGCAAGTTTATGCAATCTTTATGAAAACGTTGACAAGAGCATGTTATGAAGCATTTGTCGCCATGGCGGAACAAAAAGGGTGCCACGGCGGCGAAACGAAAAGGGTGCCACGGCGGCGAAATCCGAAAAGGGTGCCACGGCGGCGAAACGGAAATGGTGCCACGGCAACATTCGGTGATCCGACAACCTCGAGATGTCGGTGCAAAAGAAAGTATGGGTGGCGTGTGATGCAAAAGATGGTGGGGTGATCCCGGATACCGGGTTCCCACGGGACGATGGCATGGCAAAAGAGGGGCGTCGCAAGGACAATTCGACCACGGTGGAAAACTTGAGCATCTCATACAACCAAGCATGCATTCGCTCACGGCGCCGTCTCGGTGGTATACCTTTGAAGCGTGCGTGCATTTCCGGAGCGGGTCGAGTTCCGTAGAGGGAAGTAGATGTTCTCGCGATGTAGTGGAAGTAGTGGAAGTAGTGGTACACAGGCTGTAGCAGAAGTAGACATTCGCGGCGATGGTAGTTGTACACGTTTTTGTAGATGTTCGGATCGACGGTAGTCGTTCACATTCACGTTACACGGGTCTTTGGCGACGGTCGACGTACATGGTTCGGAGTGGGACTTGCATCTTCGGACTTGACGGATCCGAGGGCTTCCGGCGTCGTGGTACTTGGTGCATCGTCGGGGTACTTGGTCCTATCTTGGCGTCCGTAGATGTACACGCAATTGTAGTGGTACTTGGCGGTTTCGTGAAGACGAACTTGACGATCCAGGGCAGAGGTTGCAACGCAGAGGCATGGGACCTGCGGGCGCGGTGGAATCGGGCAGTCCGAGGGTCGGGGAGGCGGTTCCCGCGACGAGGAACTCCGGCAGTGGCGCTGCTCGATCGAGCGAAGCAGGCCGGGGCCGTGCTGCTTGTGCAGGGGCGAAGTAGAGGAGGCGAGCGGTGCTCGATGCGAGGAGGCGCAGGGAACTTGGTGCGGCGGCCCCAGGCGATGTAGGCGTGGCGGCGACAGGTCTAGGAGAGGGCAGGGTAGGACGGCGGTGGCGGCCATGGGAGCTCCTGCTCCTGTAGGTGGCGATGAAGACAGGCGACGAGGAGGAGGCCGAGGGACGGACGAGGGCGTGGCGGCGGAGAAGGGGCTCTGGCCGTGGCTCTGTGAACGGGCCGGCAGCGAGCACCACGCGACGGGCGGCGGTGGCGCGGGAGGAGCAGGCAGCGGCGCTGGTCATGCTGGAGGCAGGGGGCGCGGTGGGGAGCGGGCGGGCGGGCGGCCATGGAGGCGCGGGAGGCGGGGCGTCGGTGGTCGAGGAGCGAGATCGTCGAGCGAGGGAGATGGTGGAGACCGAGAGAAGAGCGAGAGAGATGGGGATCGAGGCGGGTGGGTGAGCGTGTGGCGCGAGGGAACGAGAGGCGAGGGAGATCGAGCAGAGGGAGAGTAGCGAGGCTAGGGTTAGATCGGTGGGGTTCGGCTGGGCCTAAGAGGCCGGTTTGGTCGGCCCAGGTGGAGAGGAAATGGCCAGAGGCCTGGCTGGGCTTACCTCTGTCTTCTCTCTCTATTATATTTTCTTTAGCAGAAAACAATTAAAGAGAAGAAAAAGAAAGAGAGGGTTAGGGAAAGGATTTGTGCATAGGGACAATTTTCCCGGACTCACAAAAATATGCTCGTTCCAAGAAAATAGAAAGAGGCATGATTGAAAGATTTAAATTCAAACTCATTTGAATTTAATTCAAATGGGTTTGAACTAGGACTAGGATTTAGAAGAGACCAAAAATGTTGGGAATTTAGGAGGAGCCTCGATAAATGGGAAAAGGAATATTGGCAAAGTTTGGGGACCAAACTTGAAGTAGAAAGGGAGTGGGGATTTTTTCCAAGTGTGTTTTGGTTAATTCCAAATGAATGGAATATTTTTATAATAGCTCCACTAATATCGGGAGGATATATTATAAAGAGAAATCACCATCGTGAATTCCCTCGATTTAAATGGATCGAAAAATCCATACGATTTATTTAGTTGAGTTTTAAAAATTAATGATATGATGGCATGATGACATGATGCAATGCAAGAGATGGCATGATGAATGCAACGAACAAAACAAATCACATGACGAAACTCGGAATAGCTGGAAGTCTTCTGGAGCGTCGGTCTCGGGGTGTTACAACACTCCACTACTATGAGAGGATCTCGTCCCGAGATCTAGAATGGCACCGGAGGGAAAACGGAAGAGAAAAAGAAAGGTAAAACTAAGTTGCTTCTTCGACAAAAGAGTGAAAACCATGAACCTTGAGAGGTTGAGCAATTTAGAAGAAAGAGTATAACAGAGATGAACGAGATTGCAAACAATCCGTTAGAAAAAAAAGGAACAAGGAGTATTACGAGAATTTAAAGGTTGCAAAGACATGAATCAAGAGTTTCACGATGGAAAAGAATATGACCACCTCGGTATAATGAGATAGCCAAGGAACAAGAATGACAGAATTTGGACAGCACTCCGGTAGAAAAGAGAAGAAAACTTGATAAGATGAAAAGAACTTGAAGAGATGACACAACACTCCGGTTAAATGGATAATCAAGAAAAGAACACGATGCTCACAAAACGAGGTGATGGGTGAAGAGCACAACATCACAAAGCCTCCGAAACGAAAGAATAGAAGTTAGACCGTTGGGATAAAGGGACGGTGAAGAAAATGACAACTTCTGCCACAAATGAACTTGGAAAGCATCCTTGCAAAGAAGAATCGAACGGAGTTGTTGAAAATCAACAACGAGAAGCACAAGCTTGTTGTGGGCTTATGTCAAACATCTGAAAATGATGAGGTGACAACCTGCCACTAATGGAAGCCATTGATTTTGAGTGAGAGCACGAAGGCGATGAAAAACTTCTTTCACCAAGAGGATAGGAGAAAACTTGGATCATTGATAAGCACCATAATAGAAACATTCCTTAGGGAAGGCTTTAGGTGAAATCTATACCAAGATAACTCCAAAAAAGAGATTGATGGATTTAACATACCTCATTCTTGACAACAATAAGAATCATGAAACATGAAGTTAAATTATCAAGAATGACATAATACCACCTCCAAAATATTGTAGAAAGAATTGCACTTTGGAATGCAAGATGAAGAATGCTTGAACTCCTCAAAACAAAACATGTGTTGAGCACCATGTATATTTTGAAGTATGGCTTGACGAATCTTAACTTCAAGAGAAATCTTGAAGAACAATTGAAGAATGAAAAGAATCCTTGATGCACCGTCATGTAGAGCCTCCATGAAGAACTCCGGTAATAAAAGAATGATTAAACGAAAGGAAAGTTGAAAACACAATGTGAAGCCTTGCAATGATTTAGATGGGTCTCCGTGATGATTAGAGCTTGGAACTCCGGGAAAAAGAGAAGATGAAACAAATGAAGCCGAGAATTTGATATGATGACCAACTCTGGAAAGAAGAGATGAACAACTTAGAACTGAGAAATTGATACCATTACGAACTCCGGACGAATGAATCAATCACTTGGATGAACAAGAATAAGAATTATGTTATGCTTATCCTTCACCAATTGAATTGATGACAATCAACGGATTTGGCATACTACTTATACTTGTAGAAAGGATTAAAAGAGATATATCGAAACTTGAGAAGGTCTTCAACGAATCACCGGTAGGATTGGAACAACAAATGAATTGATATGATAACAAAGAAAGAGAGATCTTGAAAGAACCACTGTAAGAATTGAAAATGATCGAAGTAGGGGTGCATCACCGGTAAGAATTAGCAAATGAACGAAGGTGCTTGAGACAAACTAGATACATGAGAACAAATAGATGAAGAACTGATTAGAGGATATTTGAACGATGCACCGGTAAGATTTAGAGAACTATAGCTACGCGCTGAGAATGAAGAATTATGACATGATGACCTTCAGAGGAAAGAAATGGAAACAACTCATGAAATGCTCCGGATGGGTGAAAAGATTCTCATAATCGAAAACAATTATGAGAGGATGGCAACAAACTAGCACCATGAATCTTGAAGAGAATAGAGCAAGATTAAAGAGAAACTCTTCTTCGGTCTTGAAATGATGAGAATGACAACGAAAAACACCACCAAGAATTATTGAGGCACACCGGAAGAATCAAAAGCGAAGAGGTTGAGCCAACTATGAAAAGAATTTGAAAGATCTTGGAGAAAAGCATTTGGTCGATGATAACTCATTCTTACGCCAAACTTGAAGAAGAATTTAGGATAGCTCGGAATAATTAGAAGAGTCGTAAGATCACAGGAAAAGACCTGTGGGTTAGGGCCCACTCAAAAGAACACACCGTTGAAAAGATTTAAAAGAGATGTTGCACCGGTTGAATTACATGACTTGAATGAGATACCAATCTCGAAAGAGCTTGAACGAATGCAGAGTGGAAAACACGAATCTTCAAGATATCTTGAGCACTCCGGAATAACAAATAGCGAGAAGTAAAAGATTAAGAGGTGCACCGGTATGAAAAAGCATTAGAAACGAGGAAAGGAATATGATGAATACCCAAAGCTTGAATAGGATCCACCGGAGAAGAAACAACAATGAAGGATGATGAACTAGTAGAACATCTTCTTGAGAACCACCGGGTAAGAACATTGACGGAAAAGAATGGAGAAACTTCACATGAATAAATGGATGCTTGATTAATAAATCTGAGTCCTTGAAGAAACAGGGTGGGAGGGCGGGAAAAACAAAGACAACTTGGGATGGATGAAACAAACACCGTTGAGAAAAACTTAGAATTTATCTTGCGGATGGGGAGAATGATGGGATCATCTCGAAGAGAAGCCCGGCGGTTGAAAAGGATTGACATGACAATCTTGATTGTCGAGAAGGATTGGTATTCACATCGGAGTATGAGAACACCATTTCGGAAAGGTATGGAATCAACACTTGACTTTGAAGCAACTCGAATACCACAACTCAAAACAAAACAAAGGACTGGCTTGCGAATAAGCGGAACAAACATATGATAGAGATTTCGTCCGAAGTTTTCGTGGTGGGGCCTACACGGGCTCAATCAGACAGCACCATCATGTACAAGGTAGTGCACATGACATACGAAGTGTCCCAGTCGGCATAGCCAAGGACTCTTTAAGACGCAACGAGACCATGTAAAACCAACCGTGAATAGGCGGACCACTAGACGTCGAACCCCAATTTCATATCATACATCCGTCGGAAAGATATCCTAAGAGCTACTTGAATTCCCACCTATGAAACTCCGAAACTTTCCGGTTATGCAATCTGGTGTTGGGGATACAGGGAGCAATAATATCTCACACAAACTAACAATCCCTACATCCATTTGTATCCATCCGTCAACACATAACCAAGAAACCTTCGAAATCGTCTACCTCAACCTTGAAAAGCATCCGTTATACAAGTCATGGCAATACTCCGTACTCACCTCGAGATTGGGTTAGCGGGTTATCTCACCAACAACTGCATAAAAGAGATTTTCGATGTCGGTACATTAAACTCGGTATTCCAGAACTGCAACGATAAAATTATGACGACAACACCTCGGAGCTCAACTCCCGGGACACCGCCACAACCCCTAAATGTCGAGGCACCAAGACAATGTTGTCATCATAAAACCATCGAACGATTCCAAGATACCAGCGTGATCCTAAAAAAATTTTAGTGAAATTTGAGAAGAGAAGAGTCAAAACTCTCGTCGGGATACCTCACCGGAAGGTCGAAGGACTGGGGAGTAAAAAGAATTCCTAACTCTCCGATATATAATTCCTAAATGACTCAAAACATTTTTCTAGACACAACTCGGCCACTAAAAACGATCAAGCAGTGGGGCTCCTAAGGTCGGGGATGGCTCTGATTACCAACTTGTAACGCCCTCGATGCGGCTATATCTCCCACGTGTCGAAGCACGACTTAGAGGCATAACCGCATTGAAAGCAATGTCGCAAGTGAGGTAATCTTCGCACAATCCATGTAATACATAAGGGAAAGAGATACATAGTTGGCTTACAATCGCCACTTCACACAATTACATGAATAAAACATTACATCATACAGATACAAACAAGGTCCGACTACGGAACCAAAATAAAAGAAGAACCCCAAATGCGACAAAGGTCCTCGATCGACCCCAACTGGGCTCCACTACTGATCAACTAGAACGAAACAACACAAAGGGCAAGATCTTCATCGAGCTCCTCCTTGAGCTTGGTTGCAACACCTGCTCGGTAACATAGGCACCTGCAAACTGGTTTTGGAAGTATCTGGTGAGCCACGGGGACTCAGCAATCTCGCACCCGCGAGATCAAAACTATTTAAGCTTATGGGAAAGGTAGGCATGAGGTGGAGCTGCAGCAAGCGACTAGCATATATGGTGGCTAACATACGCAAATGAGAGCGAGAAGAGAAGGCAAAGCACGGTCGATAAAAGTATGATCAAGAAGTGATCCTATAGCATCCTACGTCAAGCATAACTCCAACACCGTGTTCACTTCCCGGACTCCGCCGGAAAGAGACCATCACGGTTACACACTCGGTTGATGTATTTTAATTAAGGTCAACTTCAGGTCTTCTACAACCGGACGTTAACAAATTCCCATCTGCCACATAACCACGGGCACGGCTTTCGAAAGTTCAAATCCCTGCAGGGGTGTCCCAACTTAGCCCATGACAAGCTCTCACGGTCAACGGAGGAATAGACCTCCACCCAAGACACTCCGATCAGACTCGGTATCCCGGTACAACAAGACATTTCGACAGCGTAAAACTAAACCAGCAACACCGCCCGAATGTGCCGACAAATCCCGATAGGAGCTGCACATATCTCTTTCTCGAGGCACACTCGGATGAGTCTAGCTACGAGTAAAACCAACCCTCAAGTTTCCCGAGGTGGCCCATGCAGTAGCTCGGTTCGACCAACACTCAGAGGAGCACCGCCCGGGGTTAAAATAAAGATGACCCTTGAGTCTGCAGAACCCAAGGGAAAGAAAAGGCTAGGTGAGGCGAATGGTAAAACCAATGTTGGGCATTGCCGAGAAGCTTTACTTAAGGCGAACTGTCAAGGGGTTCCCATTATAGCCCAACCGTGTAAGGGACGCAAAATCCGGGAACATAACACCGATATGACGGAAACTAGGGCGGCAAGAGTGGAACAAAACACCAGGCATAAGGCCGAGCCTTCCACCCTTTACCAAGTATATAGATGCATTAATTAAATAAGATATATTGTGATATCCCAACAAGTAAACATGTTCCAACAAGGAACAACATCTTCATGTTCCAACAAGGAACAAACTTCAATCTTCACCTGCAACTAACAACGCTATAAGAGGGGCTGAGCAAAGCGGTAACATAGCCAAGCAACGGTTTGCTAGGAATGGTGTCAAAGGTTAGGGGTTCATGGCAATTTGGGACGCTAACAAGCAAATGGTAGGCATCGTGGCATTGGCATAGCAAAAGAGCGAGCAAACTAGCATAGCAAAGATAGTAGTGATTTCGAGGGTATGATCATCTTGCCTGAGATCCCGCAAGGAAGAAGAACGAGTCCAAGAAGAAGACAAACGGACGTAGTCAAACGAATCCTCACAACTCCGGAACGAAACCGAAGCTAACGAGAGAAGCAAACCGGAAAGAAGCAAACAACATAGTAAACAACCATCACATAAACATGGCATGATGCACAACCAAGGATGATGCATGTCCGGTTTAATGAAACATGGGATGGCAATATGCACAAACAACACTACAAGTTAAGTGGAGCTCAATATGCAACGAGTTGCATATTGACGAAACACCACATTAATTATTTAGTTCTCTCTCGGTTATGAACAAGACACGATTAAATGTTGGTTAACATGGCAAGAGGTGAAGCATAATAAAAACTATACCATCTAAACAATTTAAATGGGGCCGGATATAAAAACAACAAATCCGATAAATCCCCATATGCATTTAGCAATTTAAAGCAACAACAATTTTAAACATTTTAATTGTTGTTATCATGATGCGGATGACATATGCAAGTTTATGCAATCTTTATGAAAACGTTGACAAGAGCATGTTATGAAGCATTTGTCGCCATGGCGGAACAAAAAGGGTGCCACGGCGGCGAAACGAAAAGGGTGCCACGGCGGCGAAATCCGAAAAGGGTGCCACGGCGGCGAAACGGAAATGGTGCCACGGCAACATTCCGGTGATCCGACAACTCCTCGAGATGTCGGTGCAAAAGAAAGTATGGGTGAGCGTGTGATGCAAAAGATGGTGGGGTGATCCCGGATACCGGGTTCCCACGGGACGATGGCATGGCAAAAGAGGGGCGTCGCAAGGACAATTCGACCACGGTGGAAAACTTGAGCATCTCATACAACCAAGCATGCATTCGTTCACGGGCGTCGTCTCGGTGGTATACCTTTGAAGCGTGCGTGCATTTCCGGAGCGGGTCGAGTTCCGTAGAGGGAAGTAGATGTTCTCGCGATGTAGTGGAAGTAGTGGAAGTAGTGGTACACAGGCTGTAGCAGAAGTAGACATTCGCGGCGATGGTAGTTGTACACGTTTTTGTCGATGTTCGGATCGACGGTAGTCGTTCACATTCACGTTACACGGGTCTTTGGCGACGGTCGACGTACATGGTTCGGAGTGGGACTTGCATCTTCGGACTTGACGGATCCGAGGGCTTCCGCGTCGTGGTACTTGGTGCATCGTCGGGTACTTGGTCCTATCTTGGCGTCCGTAGATGTACACGCAATTGTAGTGGTACTTGGCGGTTTCGTGAAGACGAACTTGACGATCCAGGGCAGAGGTTGCAACGCAGAGGCATGGGACCTGCGGGCGCGGTGGAATCGGGCAGTCCGAGGGTCGGGGAGGCGGTTCCCGCGACGAGGAACTCCGGCAGTGGCGCTGCTCGATCGAGCGAAGCAGGCCGGGGCCGTGCTGCTTGTGCAGGGGCGAAGTAGAGGAGGCGAGCGGTGCTCGATGCGAGGAGGCGCAGGGAACTTGGTGCGGCGGCCCCAGGCGATGTAGGCGTGGCGGCGACAGGTCTAGGAGAGGGCAGGGTAGGACGGCGGTGGCGGCCATGGGAGCTCCTGCTCCTGTAGGTGGCGATGAAGACAGGCGACGAGGAGGAGGCCGAGGGGACGGGACGAGGGCGTGGCGGCGGAGAAGCGGGGCCTGGCCGTGGCTCTGCAACGGGGCCGGCAGCGAGCACCACGCGACGGCGGCGGTGGCGCTGGGAGGAGCAGGGCGGCGCCTGGTCGCATGGAGGCAGGGGCGTCGGTGGGGAGCGGGCCGGGCGGCGGCCATGGAGGCGCGGAGGCGGGGGCGTCGGTGGTCGAGGAGCGAGATGCGTCGAGCGAGGGAGATGGTGGAGACCGAGAGAAGAGCGAGAGAGATGGGGATCAGGGCGACGGGTGTGCGTGAGCGGCGGCGCGAGGGAACGAGAGGCGAGGGAGATCGAGCAGAGGGAGAGTAGCGAGGCTAGGGTTAGATCGGTGGGGTTAATTTGGGCCTAAGAGGCCGGTTTGGTCGGCCCAGGTGGAGAGGAAATGGCCAGAGGCCTGGCTGGGCTTACCTCTGTCTTCTCTCTCTATTATATTTTCTTTAGCAGAAAACAATTAAAGAGAAGAAAAAGAAAGAGAGGGTTAGGGAAAGGATTTGTGCATAGGGACAATTTTCCCGGACTCACAAAAATATGCTCGTTCCAAGAAAATAGAAAGAGGCATGATTGAAAGATTTAAATTCAAACTCATTTGAATTTAATTCAAATGGGTTTGAACTAGGACTAGGATTTAGAAGAGACCAAAAATGTTGGGAATTTAGGAGGAGCCTCGATAAATGGGAAAAGGAATATTGGCAAAGTTTGGGGACCAAACTTGAAGTAGAAAGGGAGTGGGGATTTTTTCCAAGTGTGTTTTGGTTAATTCCAAATGAATGGAATATTTTTATAATAGCTCCACTAATATCGGGAGGATATATTATAAAGAGAAATCACCATCGTGAATTCCCTCGATTTAAATGGATCGAAAAATCCATACGATTTATTTAGTTGAGTTTTAAAAATTAATGATATGATGGCATGATGACATGATGCAATGCAAGAGATGGCATGATGAATGCAACGAACAAAACAAATCACATGACGAAACTCGGAATAGCTGGAAGTCTTCTGGAGCGTCGGTCTCGGGGTGTTACATAGAGCCCCCACCGTCCAACGGCCCAGCCAGGTCCATCTACGGACCCAAACAAGCCCCAAGAAGCAAAGCAACACGTCAAGTGTCCGACAATAGCGGCATATACAAGTACAGGGGCGCCGCACACCCACTATGTTTCACAGACGAGGTGCTGGATCATGAGTTCCTAGCAGGGTTTAAACCCATAAACATAGAAGCCTACGATGGAACAACAGACCCTGGAGTCTGGATAGAAGACTATATATTGCATATACACATGGCCAGAGGAGATGATCTCCACGCCATAAAATACCTCCCCCTCAAGCTCAAAGGGCCAGCCCGTCATTGGCTCAAAAGCCTCCCAGAAAACACCGTTGGAAGTTGGGAAGAACTCGAGGAAGCGTTTAGAGCAAATTTTCAAGGGACCTATGTCAAATCCTCCGGATGCGAGCGATTTAAGTCATATAACTCAACAACCCGAGAGTCAAGACGAAATGCGGAACAGGTTTCTTACCAAAAGAACCAAATAGTCATTGTCCGGACGCTGAAGCCTTAGCAGCTTTCAAGCACAATGTCCGAGACGAATGGCTTGCCAGACACCTCGGCCAAGAGAAACCGAGGATAATGACCGCATTAACAAGCCTCATGACCCGCTTCTGCGCAGGGAAGGATAGCTGGCTGGCAAGAAGCAGCACCAGCGACCCAAGTACATCCGAGATAAGAGATGGAAATGGAAAATCGCGGCGCAGAAAGGAACAACGCCGGAATAAAGAGAAAAGCCCAAAGAGCACGGCAGTCAACACCTTATTTAAAAGCTCACGGCCAAATAATAAAGCTCATCCCCTCAAGGATGACAGTGACGAACTGTCTAACCTACACAAAATTCTGGGTCGGGTATGTCAAATCCACAGTACCCCCGGAAGGCCCGCAAATCACACCCACAGGGATTGTTGGGTTTTCAAACAGTCCGGCCGATTAAACGCCGAACACAAGGGGCTCGACGCGTCAAGCGAAGAAGATAAACCCCGCCAGCAGGCCGCCGGAAAACAAAAAACTTTCCCACAAGGGGTCAAAGCAGTAAACTCACTTCATGTGAGGACACGGAAAAACAGTGCGGCACTTTCTAAAAAGAGCCTCACACGGTCCAACCCAGCAGACCGTAGAGATTGGATATCAAAACAAATCACTTTCGACCACCTGGACTACTCCAGAAGCGTTCGAAGCGCCGGACGGACTCCCCTGATATTAAATCCGATAATAGACGGATTGCAATTCACAAACGTCCTAATGGACGGAGGCAGTGACTTAAACCTGCTATATTCAAACACAATCCGTCGGATGGGGATAGACCCTACAAAAATCAGACACAGCCGCACTTCCTTCAAAGGAGTGACGCCAGGCCCTTACGCCAAGTGCACAGGCTCGATATTACTAGAAGTCGGGTTCGGATCGCCGAACAACTTTCGACGCGAAAAAATAATTTTTCATATCGTCCCATTTAAAAGTGAATATCAAGCACTGTTGGGACGAAAGGCTTTTGTCCGCTTCAACGCCATACCGCATTACGCGTCTCTTACACTCAAGATGCCCGGTCCACATGGCGCCATTTTAGTGCGAGGGTCACTTAAAGACCCCGGACTCGGATAGACGAATCCAGACTCAGCAGGCTAGGGGCTCCCTAGCCGCATACCCTTTTCACAGGGGGCTGTGCGCACAACCGATCGCGGTTTCATATAAACCTTGCTTTAATTATTTATATTTTTCTTTTGCATATTTTTCGCATTTAACTGTTTCTAAAACTAAACGTTCCTCTCTTTTCTGAGATGAACAACGTGCGCACCCGTCGAGATAACGGCAATAGCGGAGACCTGGCGCAGACATGCAAGAGGGACCCGTTGCAAGGATTCTTTTAGATTAAGACCCTGCATAGACATTTTATTCTGTCTCTCGTTGTTACTCTCCTTGGCTCCTTCCCATAGCCAAAGTGGAGCTGGCGCTTTGGCATCGGCGCGTCGAAGACCATGCCCGCACGGACACAAGGGGCTTAGGGCATAATTCGCCCATTATCATAAAGTCCGAACACCTTCGGAGTGTTGGCGTCTCGAGTTAGGCATTATATGCATCAGCTCGAATCATGTCTTTGGTCAAATATTGGGTTTGCGGCTCACGTGTTTTGCTGCCTTACGTTCAGTATCACCCGCTAACGCGGCACCGGAGAACTCTGCGATTGTGCCCAGTTAATTTGGCGAGCACCTCGATGAAAGCCGGCGATCGTCATGATATAGCGAGAGTCCGTCGACCACTTGATCGACTATCGGAATGTTTAGAATTCCCCGCTTTGACGAAGGACCGTTTCCCGGCTAGACACATACGCACCCCGAGTACGGAGATGTGCGGTGTCATCAGGGGCTATATCGTAGCCCCACCCTCGAGCTCCATTGGCTAAGTGAAAGAAATAAAGCATCATAGTCCGGATTGCCTCGTTCGCTACGCTACCACCTCCTTAAAACAGGACCGAGACGTCGGATTAAGTGTGAAAACGCGCTATTTTGCGAACACCCCAGCACCTTGTGCAAGGGGGCTGAAGTCAAGCGCATCTTTCAGGTTATACACAAGTATACGTAAACGGCCGCACAGGAGAAGTTTTACTACTTGGAAGCACAAGTATAAAAAGCATTCATGCTATAACCATTGATCTACAAGTTAATGCATTCAATTGAATGTTACATTTTTCGAGCACTGCGACTCTATTACACGAGCGCCACGCATAACTTCCCCGAAATAATGCTCGGCAGGAAGCCGGTTTCCATCCGAACCCTGGGCAGCAACAGCGGTGGCATCCATCTCCGGACACTGCGCCTTCACACGGGCCAGAGCCATCCGCGCGCCCTCGATGCAGGCCGACCGTTTCATCTCCTTGATATGCGGCACCGCCCCAAGGAACTGCTGCAGTAGGCCGAAGTAGCTCGTTGCCTTGGACCTCTCTGGCCATACATGGGCCATGATGTCAGTCATAGCCAGCCCGGACAGTCTATTCAGTTCGGCCCATTCAGCCAACCTGTCCGTCAGCGGAAGAGGGCGATCCGGACTATGGAATTGAGACCAATATAACTCTTCCGTCTCGTGATCCCCCTGGCTCCGGAAGTGCTTAATGGCATCAGCCGCACTCGCAGCCAAGTCCATATACGGATCCTCCAAACTCCACAGCCGCTCAAATTGAGCGTACTTGGCATCCATAAACCAGCGACGCATAAGAAAAGGCTTGCCAGCCGTGATTTCTCCGGCTTGGCGCAGCTCCTCCTTCATAGCCCGCATCGCGAACGGGCATCCTTAACCGGCGGTGGCCTTCTTCAGGTCTTCCCACTCCGATAAGCGCTCCTTTTCAAGAGCCTCATTGCGGTCGGTAGCATCCTTTAATTTCTTGGCCACTTCGGCCACCTCCGCCCTGCTTAGGCAGTGCGCAGCCTTTTCGGCCTTTAACTCTTCGGCCGCCCTCGCGGCAGCCGCATCACTCATTCGGGCTTGCTCCTTAGCTTGAGCAAGTTCGGCCCGAAGGCTCTCCACAGCAGCAGCACTGTCTGTATAAACAGCATATAACTTATCAGAGGCGGGCTTTGACCCACTCAATAAAGCGGCTGCGGAGAATTTATTTACCTTGCGACTCGTCAAGTCACTGATTGACAAGTGCGATGTCAGCATCTGCCACGTCAAGTTGTCGACTCAATTCGGCAAACTCACTAGTCCGGCTGGCCCCCGGACTATCCGCCACCTGTATCAGAACGGCGGTATTCATTACCTGAGATGTCGAGATTTTGATCCTCGGCACGCTGTCGTTCTCGACAACCTACCGAGTCTCAGGGGCTAATATCTATACAGGGCGCATTTTTTATATGCAAAACTGTTAAAAAGGCAAAGGGGTGCATCATTTTCGCATACCTCAAATCCCGCGCGACAAGCTCATGGCGGCATTCATAATCCGCTTTCGGCGACGAAATCCTTCCGACCACCATACGCACGCGGTGATCTTCTGAAATGGGCGCCCTCTCAAGCAAACCCTTGATTCTCGGCGGACTCGGTGGGTGCCGAACTCTGGCCCCTCCGGACTCGGGGCGCCCTCCGTGGCGACACCGGGCTCTTTGCCTCATCTGGCGGCGCGGCAGACGGAGGCGTATCGCTCTCCATCATCTCCGGAAGAAGGTCCCCCGAGGATGAGCTCATCTGAGATGGCTGCAGATCCGAACTGCGATATAAATATTTCGGTTACCTACAGAAGCATAAACGAAGGTACTTCCTTATTAAACTTCCTCTTTCATACTCACGGCTCGTTGGAGGGCTGGTCCTTCGGCGATGATTGCGCGTCCGGATTCTCTCCGGACGCTGGACCCCCCGGTGAGGATTTCTTCCCACGCTTAGGGGCTTTGACCTCCGGATCTTTGGAGGCGGTCCTCTTCTCCCTCTGAAGGGAGGGATCCTTGGTTCCCTCCTCTTCAGTCGCCCCTTTGGGCGAAGTATTAGCTCCTTTATCTCCCCCGTCACCCCCCCTCTGTGGGCGCAACCTCCAACATTTCAGCCAAGACGGGCTCCAAGGCGGTCTCTGGGAGGGCGGACACCTTATCAGCCTTGATCGCGCCACCCATTCTTGTAAAGAATAAAGGGTCGAGAGGCGATCTTTTGAAAGGCATACAAATAGAATGTCCGGCTCGAGCTATTTACGAGTATCAAGGCGATCGCGGCTTAGGCCAGCGTCCTCGGCGAATCCGGACACGCCACTGCGGTCCAAGAACAGCTCGTACATCTCCGTGGGTGTCGCACCCATAAAATGCTGGAGAATCGAGGTCCCTCGGATTGAACTCCCATAGATGGAGAGGACGGCGTTTGCGGGGTAGGAGGTGCACGATTAGCATGACTGCATCACCTTGATCAGGTCGATCTCCCTTGTTTGGAGGTCTCGAATCCGGCCTGAAGTGCGGGCACGTCCTTGGGCGGCCCCAGTTGAGCCCTTGGTTGACCCACGACATCGATTGCCGTGGAGGTCCCGGCGGAAGGAGGCGGCGGCTTTGCTTGTTGCCCCTTAGAGCGATGATGTAAAACCACTCCTGCTGCCACAATCCTGTTCCTCTTGGAAGGAACCTTGAGCCATGGGGCATCGACCTTCTTGCTTATGGTCGCCCGCCCGACTCCGCTTGACGCCCCGATCATCCTCGGCTCCACCTTGAATGTTTTCAGCCACAGGCCGAAGTGGGGGATGGCGGAGGAAGGCTTCGTGACAATAATGAATGCGGAGATATGGAGGATGGACTCGGAGCCAAATCATGGAAGTCCAGCCCGTAGTAGAAAAGGAGCCCTCTCACGAAGGGATCCGTGGAAGCCTAATCTCGACGGAGGTGAGATGCTGGCAGCGCATTCACCGGGCTCGAGGCTGGCACGGCCTGCCACAGGGCAGCAACTGTCGGCGAAACCTCGTGGGCGTGTACTTGGCCTCGCAACTTCAATATGTCCTCCTCCGTGACGGAGGAGGGCATCCACCGGCCCTGGAGGTCGGAGCCGGACATTGTTGTGGATCCGAAGCGCTCGAATCTGAAGCTCTAGGTGTTGGAACTGGGAGCAGAGGAAAGATTCGATGCGAGGTTGAAAGACAAGGACAGGCCTTGGTCCTCTTATAAAGGGGGAATAAACACCAAGGGCCGTCTCCGTGACCATTTGAGATTCCCCTTCGATAGAGGAGGCGTGGCGACGGGAATGGTTGGGTTACCCACGCACGTATTGATGAGGATCCTGGAATAAAAGGGAACACGATCTACGCTTGACGGGGCGTGCCAGGAAACCGCTTCGCTAAACGTGCTGAGGCGGAATAATAAAAACGATTCAAACAAGGGCTTGGCTGCGGTGTGATGTCACGCCGCATAATACGTCAGCAGATTGAGCTAAGTGTATATTTTATTCTCTCTACGTTGGAATGTGGAATTTATTTTGCAGAGTCGAACACTATCCTGGTGTTCATTATCTTCTCCGGATTATTCAAGGGAGGAACCCGCCTTGCAATGCCGAACACTATGCACGCCGGACTTATCGTCATTGAAGACTGGTTCAGGGGCTACTGAGGGAGTCCTGGACTAGGGGGTGTCCGGACAGCCGGACTATCAATATCCGCCGGACTCCCATACTATGAAGATAGAAGATTGAAGACTCCGGCTCGTGTCCGGAAGGTACTTTCCTTGGCGTGGAAGGCAAGCTTGGCAATACGGATGTGTAGATCTCCTACCATTGTAACCGACTCTGTGTAACCCAAGCCTCTCCGGTGTCTATATAAACCGGAGGGCCTTAGTCCATAGGACGAACATTACATCTCAACAATCATACCATAGGCTAGCTTCTAGGGTTTAGCCTCCTTGATCTCGTGGTAGATCTACTCTTGTACTACCCATATCATCAATATTAATCAAGCAGGACGTAGGGTTTTACCTCCATCGAGAGGGCCCGAACCTGGGTAAAAACATTGTGTCCCTCATCTCTTGTTACCATCCACCTAGACGCACAGTTCGGGACCCCCTACCCGAGATCCGCCGGTTTTGACACCGACAGCTAGGGTTACACAGAGTCGGTTACAATGGTAGGAGATCTACATATCTGTATCGCCAAGCTTGCCTTCCACACCAAGGAAAGTCCCATCCGGACACGGGCCGGAGTCTTCAATCTTGTATCTTCGTAGTCTTGGAGTCCGGCGGACGATGATAGTCCGGTTGTCCGGACACCCCCTAGTCCACGAGTCCCTCAGTAGACCCTAAACCTGGCTTCAATGACGATGAGTCCGACGCGCATAATGTTCGGCATTGCAAGGCGGGTTCCTCCTCCGAAGAATCCATAGAAGATTGTGAACACCAGGATAGTGTCCGGCTCTGCAAAATAAGTTCCACATTCCACCGTAGAGAGAATAATATGTGCACAAGTTCAATCTGCTGATGTATTTCGCGGCATGACGTCTCACCACTACCATGCTTTTACTTGAATCATTTTTTTATTATACCACCTCAGTGCGTTTAGCAAAGCGGTTTCCTTGGCACGTCTTGTCGAAGCAGAGATCGTGTTCCCCTTATTCCGGGATTCTCATCCATATGGACGTGGGTAACCCAATCGCGCCTGCCGCCACGCCTCTATCGGCGAGTCTCGAACGGTCACGAGACGGCCCTTGGTATTCTTCCTTTATAATAGGACCAAGGCTCGCTTTTCTTCAATCTTCCATCGAATCCTCTCCTTGCTCCAAGTTCCAACACCCAGAGCCCCAGATTCGAGCGCCGGACCTTCAACAATGTCCGCCCGACCTCGGGGCGGTGGATGCCCTCCTCCATCACGGAGGAGGACGTGCTAAAGCTGCGAGAAGCCAAGCACTGCCCCACGAGATTTCAGACAGCTGCCCTTGAAGGGCAGGCCATCCCCACCCCGAGCCCGGCGAGTATGTCGCCTTTGTATCCCACCTCCGTCGGGGTTTAGGCTTCCCGATGGATCCTTTCGTGAGAGGGCTCATGTTCTACTACGGGCTGGATTTCCATGACTTGGCCCGAGTCCATCCTCCATATTTCCGCATTTATTATCGTCTGCGAAGCCTTCCTCCGCGTCACCCCCCACTTCGGCCTGTGGCTGAAGACCTTCAATGTGGAGCCGAAGATGATTGGGGGGCGTCAAGCAGAGTGTGGCGAGGCGGCCATAAGCAGGAGGGTTGATGCCCCGTGGCCCAAGGGCTCCTTCCAAGAGGAGCTCGGCTTGTGGCAGCAGGAGTGGTTCTATATCACCGCTCCGAAGGGCAGCAGGTAGAAGCCGCCGCCCATATTCCGCCCGGGACCTCCTCGACGGTTGATGTTGTGGGTCAACCAAGGGCTCAACTGGGGGCCGTCAAAAGACGTGCCCCTATTGCAGGGCCGGATTCGAGACCTCCAGGCGAGGGAGATCGATCTGGTCGTGGTGCTGCGAGTTATCTTGATTAGGCGTCTCGCCTCGCAAACGCCGTCCTCTCCGGCTATGGGAGTTTAATCCGGAGGGACCACGGATTCTCCAACACTTTATGGGTACGACACCCATGGAGATGTACAAGTTGTTCTTGGACCGTAGGCGGCGGTCCGAATTGACCGAGGATGCAGCCTAAGCCGCAATCGCCGGATACTGTAAGTAGCCCAGTGTTGGACGCACCATTTGTTTGCTTTTCTACAATTCGCCTTTTAACCCGTTATCCTGCAACAGGAGTGGATAGCGGAAGCAAAGCTGATACGGTGTCCGGCCCCCCTCCCAGAGACTGCGCTGGATCCCGTGCTGGTCAGGATGTTGGAGGTTGCGCCTTTAGAAGAAGGCGAAGGGGAAAATAGAGGAGCTACCGCCTCGCCCAAGGGGGCGATTGAAGAAGGGGGGATCGAGAATCCCTCCCTACAGGGGGAGAAGAGGACCGCCTCCGAAGACCCGGAGGCCAAAGCCCCTAAGCGGGGGAAGAAATCTTCACCAGAGGGTCCTGCATCCGGGGAGGTCCTGGCCGCACAGTCTTCTCTAAAGAATCAGCCCTCCAGCGAGCCGTGAGTGGAAAAAAGGGGGAGTTAATTAATAAGAAACATCCCTGTTTGTGCTTCCGAGGATAACCGAAATTTTTACCTTGTAGTTCGGATCTGCGACCTTCTTAGATGAGCTCGTCTTCGGGGGATCTTCGTCCGGAGATGATGGAGAGCGAGACGCCTCCGTCTGCTGCGCCGTCGGATAGGGCGGACGAGCCTGAAGTGTCGTCATGGAGGGTATCCCCGAGCCCGGCAGAGCCGAAGAGTTCGGCGCCGACTAGTGTTCGGCCGGGGGAGCTGAAGGTTCTGCTTGAGAGGGCGTCCATCTCAGAAGACCATCGTGCGTTGATGAGTACGGTGATTAGAAGGATTTCGTCCGCCGAAAGCGGATTGCATAATGCCGTCAGGAGTTTGCTGGCGGGATTTGAGGTATGTAAAAATGACACCCCTTTTTGACAGGTTTACACATAAAGTGCGCCCTGTATAGATAGTAGCCCCTGAGACTCGGTAGGTTGTCGAAAGCGACAGCGTGCCAAGGATCAAAATCGCAGGTATTGAGTGTCGCCTTTCCTATGCAGGTGGCGGATAGTCCGGGGGCTAGCCGGACTGATGGAGTTGCTGAATTAATGCGGCAACTCGATGTTGCGAATGCAGACATCGCGCTAGTCAACAAGCGACTTGACGAGTCGCAAGGTAAATTGTTTCTCCGCAGTCACCTATTAAGGGAGCTAAAGCCCACCTCTTACAATATTTATGCTTGACGCAGATGGTGCTGCTGCTGTGGAGAGCCTTCGGGCAGAACTTGCTCAAGCCAAGGAGCAAGCCAGAAGGAGTGATGCGGCTGCCTCAAGGGCGGCCGAGGAGTTAGAAGCTGAAAGGGCTGCACACTGCCGAAGCAGGGAAGAGATGGCCGAATTGGCCGTTAAATTGAAGGATGCTACCGACCGCAATGAGGCTCTTGAAAAGGAGCGCCATCGGAGTGAGAAGACCTGGGGAAGGCCACCGCCGAAGCCAAGGATGCCCATTCTGCAATGCGGGCTATGAAGGAGGAGCTGCGTCAGGCCGGAGACATTGTTGCTGGCAAGCCTTTTCTGCTACGCCGTAGGTTTACGGATCCAAAGTATGCCCAGCTTGGCCAGCTGTGGGGTCCAGAGGATCCATATATGGACTTAGCGGCAAGTGCGGCGGATGCCGTTGTGCACTTCCGAAGTCAGAAGGATCACAAGACGGAAGAGCTATTTTGGTCTCAATTCCATAGTCCGGATCGTTCACTTCCGCTGACCTATCGGTTGGCCGAATGGGCTGAGCTGAATAGGTTGTCCGGACTTGCCATGACGGATATCATGACTCATGTCTGGCCGGAGAGGCCCAAGCCGACGAGCTATTTTGGCTTATTGCAGGAGTTTCTTGGGGTGGTGCCGCATATCAAGGAGATGAAGCGGTCGGCCTGCATAGAGGGTGCGCGGATGGCCCTTGCCCGTGTGAAGACACATTGGACAGAAATGGATGCCACCGCTGTTGCAACCAAGGGTTCGGACGAAAGCCGGTTACCCGCCGAGCACTATTTTGGGGAAGTTCTGCGTGGTGCTCGTGTAATAGAGTCGCAGTGCTCGAAAAATGTCACGTTCAAATGAACGTTTTATTTTGTAAAACAATGGTTATGATGTAATCGCTTTTTATACTTGTGCGTTCAAGTATTGAAATATCTCCTATGCGGCCGTTTATGTATATGTGTGTATAACCTGAAAGATGGCAGTCTTCGGCTTCAGCCCCCACGCACAAGATGCGGGGGTGTTCGCAAAAATAGCGCATTTTCACACTTAATCCAATGTCTCGGTCCCGTTAAGGAGGTGGTAGCGTAGCAAACGAGGCAACCGAACAATAATGCTTTATCACTTTCACTTAGCCATTGGAGTTCGAGGGTGGGACTACGATATAGCCCATGGGGGCACCACGCTCTCCGAATTCAGGGCGCGTATGTGCCTAACCGGGAAGCGGTCCTTCGTCAAAGCGGAGGAATTCTAAACATTCCGATGGTCGATCGAGTGGTTGACCAGTCTCGCAGTATCATGATGATCAGTTTTGGCTTTCATCGAGGTGCTCACCCATTAACGGGGCACAATCGCAGAGTTCTCCTGGTGCCGCGTTAGCGATGATACGGAATGTAAGGCAGCAAAACACAGAGCCAGGCAAACCCAACATTTGACCAAAGACATGATTCGGAGCTGATGCATATAAGGCCTAACTTCGAGACGCCGAACACTCCCTAAGGTGTTCGGTCTTTATAATAACGGGCGAAACAATGCCCTAAGCCCCTTGTGTCGAGTGCGGGCAAGGTCCTCTCGACGCGCCGATGCCAAAACGTCGATATCTCTCTGGTTATCATGAAAACCAGGGGATTATA
Source organism: Aegilops speltoides (assembly GCA_021437245.1). NCBI lineage: Eukaryota > Viridiplantae > Streptophyta > Magnoliopsida > Poales > Poaceae > Aegilops > Aegilops speltoides. The sequence continues at coordinate 61,087,989 of CM038142.1, forward strand.
GCAACAAGAGACAGTAAAAAAGGTTTACGCAGGGTCTTAATCTGAAAAGAATCCTAGCAACGGGTCCCTACTGCACGTCTGCGCCTGTGTCTCCATTGTGCCGTTATCCTGGACGGGAGTGCATGGTGTTCATCTGTAAAAAGAGAGGAACTTAGTTTAAAAGGAAATCGTGCGAAAAAGTGTATGAAAAATATCAATAAATAAATAAAGCGGAGTCTATATTAGCTCATTATTGCTTATACGCATAGCCCCTTGTGAAGGGGTGCGCGGCTAGGGAGCCCCTAGCTTATTTATGCCGGACTCGTCTAGCCGTGTCCGGGGTCTTTAGATGACCCTCTTAATGAAATGATGCCACGTGGACCGGGCATCTTAAGTGTAAGAGACGCGTAATGTGGTATTGCGTTAAAGCGACAAAAGCAGCGTCCAAAGAGTGCTTGATAGCTACTTCTGAATGGGGCGACATGGAAGATTAGCTTTTCGCGTCGGAAGTTGTTCCGGTGACCCGAACACAACTTCTAGTAATAAGGAGCCTATGCACTTGGCGTAAGGGCCTGGCGTCACTCCTTTAAAGGAAGTGCGGCTATGTCGAATTTTAGTAAGGTCTATCCCCATCTTGCGGATTGTGTTCGGATATAGCAGGTTTAAATCGCTGCCGCCGTCCATGAGGACTTGTGTAAATTGTAGTCCGTCGATTGTAGGATCCAATATTAGAGCAGTCCATCCTGCATTTCAAACACTTCTGGAATAATCCAGGTGGTCAAAAGTGATTGGTTTTGACATCCAATCTCGGGGTTCCGCTGGGGTGGACCGTGCGAGACCCATCTTAGCGGGTGCCGCATTGTTATTCCGTATTATCACATGAAGTGAGTTTACTGCTTTGACTTCTTGTGGGAAAGTCTTTTGTTTTCCGGTGCCCTGCTGGTGGGGTTAAATGTCGTCCTCGCTTGGTGCGTCAAGCCCCTTGTGTTCGGCGTTGAGTCGGCGGACTGTTTGAAAACCCAACAATCTCGGTGGGTGTGGTTTGCGAGCCTTCCGAGGTCTTGTGGATTTGACATATCCGATCCAAAATTTTGTTTAAGTTGGATAGCTCATCACTGTTGTCCTTAAGAGGCAATGTTTTGTTGTTTGGCCGCGAGCTTTTGAATCCGGCGTTGACCGCCGTGTTCTTTGGGCTTTTCTCTTTATTCCGGCGCTGATCTTTCCTGCGCCGTGATTTTCCGTTTCCATCTCTGATCTCGGATGTACTTGGGTCGCTGGTGCTGCATCTTGCTAGCCAGCTATCTTCCCCCGCGCAAAAGCGGGTCATGAGGCTTGTTAGCGCGGACATTGTCCTCGGCTTCTCTTGGCCGAGGTGTCTGGTGAGCCATTCGTCTCGGACGTTGTGTTTAAAAGCTACTAAGGCTTCGGCGTCCGGACAGTCGACTATTTGGTTCTTTTGGTAAGGAACCTGTTCCGAAATGCTACCGACTCTCGGGCTGTTGAGTTATATGACTTAGATCGTCTCGCATCCGGAGGGCGGACATAAGTCCCTTGAAAATTTGCTCTAAACGCGTCCTTCAAGCTCTTCCCAACTTCCAACAATGTTTTTCGGGAGGCTTTTGAGCCAATGCCGAGCTGCCCTTTGAGCTTGAGGGTAGGTATTTTATGGCGTGGAGGTCATCTCCTCTAGCCATGTGTATGTGTAGTATATAATCCTCTATCCAGACTCCGTGGTGCATTGTTCCGTCGTAAGCCTCTATGTTTATGGGTTTAAACCCTGCTGGGAATTCATGATCCAAGCACCTCATTAGTGAAACATAGTGGGTGTCGGCGCTGTATTTGGGTGTACCGCTGTCTTCGAACACTTGGCGTGTTGTGTTGCTTCCTGGGGCCCTCTTTTTTGGACTGTAAATGGACCTGGCTGGGCCATCTGTTTTCCCATGGTCATGAGTCGGCTTGTGTGCGGCGCCGCTTGTAGATTTTGGCCTATCCTCTGGCCGTCTATCCGGCCAGGCGGCCTCTTTGTTTTTTTTACTGTGGAGGCTCTATGGCTTCCTCGTCAAATTCTGGCAGCAGCTTGCGCTTCGGGTAGCTCTTTGATTGATGACCATTGCCGTATTTGTCTGCGGTTTTGAGCACTTTGCTCCACCTCATTCTGAGTATGTCTTCCGCTGTTTTGAGCTTCCGTTTTTCCTTCTTCAAACTTCTTGTAGTGGCGACGAGTCTTTTCTGAAGGCTCTTATTCTCCGGTGGTGTGTCTGGCGTGAGGTCGCTTGGACTGTTGGTTTCGCCAGGCATGGATTGATTATCCGACTCGTCCTGTTCGGACGGTTGCTTGGCTGCATGTTCGTCGTCCACTGATTTGCCCTGCTCTATTGCTGGGTCATTAGGAGCGCTGTCGTTGTCGAGGCGGGACTTAGGGCGGCGTCTGCGTCGCCGTTTTGATTGTTTATCGGCGGGATTATCCTTTGCCACGCCCCGTTGGTCCTCGTTATCGCTTCCTTTTGGGGTATCCACCATATATACATCATGGGTTGGGGTGACCTTCCAGTGCTCTGTGAGCGCTGGTTCTTGATTGTCTCCGGCATCGTCGTCCATACCTTCGATGTCTTCGAAGTCGTAGTCTAGCATGTCAGTTAGATCGTCGACAGTGGCTACAAAGTGGGTGGTGGGTGGGCTTTGAATTTCTTCATCGTCCGCATCCCAACCATCCTGGCCATAATCCGGCCAGGGCTCTCCGGATAGCGAGAGATGTTTTAGCGAATTTAAGATGTCGCCAAACGGTGAGTGCTGAAAGATATCAGCAGCGGTGAACTCCATGATCGGCGCCCAATCGGATTCGATTGGCAGGGGCGCAGGAGGTCCAGAGTCCGGCAGGTAGTCCGACACCTCGGAGTCACGAGCTTTATAGGGAACAAGGTCAGTGTTCGGCTCCATCGCCGTGGAAGTCGCAGCTCCCGAGGAGGTGTCTAAGCATCCATCCTCGATCTGCGCGATCGGCTTCGGACTATGGGTCGGAGCGGATTTGTGTGCGGCCTCCAAGGTGCTGTCCAACGGCAGAGTTAGATCATGCCCATCGTGACAGTGCGGCATGCTCGGTTGCGGATCAGATCCATCGAAGATCAAGTCTCCGCGGATGTCCTCCGTGAAGTTTAGGCTTCCAAATCTGACCTGACGGCCAGGGGCGTAGCTTTCGATCTGCTCCAGATGGCCAAGTGAATTAGCCCGCAGAGCGAAGCCGCCGAATACGAAGATCTGTCCGGGGAGAAAAGTCTCACCCTGGACAGCGTTGTTGTTGATTGAAGAAGCCATCGAGCCTATCAGTGATGACACAGAGGAACTCTCAATGAAAGCACCAATGTCGGTGTCAAAATTGGCGGATCTCGGGTAGGGGGTCCCGAACTGTGCGTCTAGGCGGATGGTAATAGGAGACAAGGGACACGATGTTTTACCCAGGTTCGGGCCCTCTTGATGGAGGTAAAACCCTACGTCCTGCTTGATTAATATTGATGATATGGGTAGTACAAGAGTGGATCTACCACGAGATCAAGGAGGCTAAACCCTAGAAGCTAGCCTATGGTATGATTGTTGTAATGTAAGTTGTGTCCTACAGACTAAAGCCCTCCGGTTTATATAGACACCGGAGAGGGCTAGGGTTACACAGAGTCGGTTACAATGGTAGGAGATCTACATATCCGTATCGCCAAGCTTGCCTTCCACGCCAAGGAAAGTCCCATCCGGACACGGGACAGAGTCTTCAATCTTGTATCTTCGTAGTCTTGGAGTCTGGCGGACGATGATAATCCGGCTGTCCGGACACCCCCTAGTCCAGGACTCCCTCAATGGCCACCGGAGAGGGATCCCCCCTCTGGCACGGTACCGGAACGGGTCTAGATTGGCTTTCGGTGGCTACGGAGGCTTCTGGCGGCGAAACTCCCAATCTATTGTGCTCCTTGATCATTTTAGGGTATATGGGTATATATAGGAGGAAGAATTATGTCAGGGGAGCCACGAGGGGCCCACGAGGGTGGAGGGCACGCCCAGGGGGGTGGGCGCGCCCCCTGCCTCGTGGCTTCCTCGTTGCTTCCCTTACGTGGACTCCAAGTCTGCCGGATTGCTTTCCTTCCAAAAATAAGTTCCGTGAAGTTTCAGGTCAATTGGACTCCATTTGATTTTCCTTTTCTGCGATACTCTAAAACAAGGAAAAAACAGAAACTGGCACTGGGCTCTAGGTTAATAGGTTAGTCCCAAAAATCATATAAAATAGCATATAAATGCATATAAAACATCCAAGGTTGATAATATAATAGCATGGAACAATCAAAAATTATAGATACGTTGGAGACGTATCAAGTGTCACTAGTTTGCCTCTACTTGACTAGCTCGTTGAATCAATGATGGTTATGTTTCCTAACCATAAACATGAGTTGTCATTTGATTAACGGGATCACATCATTAGAGAATGAAGTGATTGACTTGACCCATCCGGTAGCATAGCACGACGATCGTTTAGTTTGTTGCTTTTGCTTTCTCCATACCTATACATGTTCCTATTACTATGAGATCATGCAACTCCCGAATACCGGAGGAACACTTTGTGTGCTACCAAACGTCACAACGTAACTGGGTGATTATAAAGGTGCTCTACAGGTGTCTCTGATGGTGTTTGTTGAGTTGGCATAGATCGAGATTAGGATTTGTCACTCCGATTGTCGGAAAGGTATCTCTGGGCCCTGTCAGTAATGCACATCACTATAAGCCTTGCAAGCAATGTGACTAATGAGTTAGTTACGGGATGTAGCATTACGGAACGAGTAAAGAGACTTGCCGGTAATGAGATTGAACTAGGTATTGAGATACCGACGATTGAATCTCGGGCAAGTAACATACCGATGACAAAGGGAACAACGTATACCGTTATGCGGTTTGACTGATATGATCTTCATAGAATATGTAGGAACCAATATGAGCATCCAGGTTCCGCTATTGTTTTTTCGCCGGAGATAAGTCTCGATCATGTCTACATAGTTCTCGAACCGGTAGGGTCCGCACGCTTAACGTTCGGTGATGACCGGTATTACGAGTTTGTGTGTTTTGATGTACCTAAGGTAGTTCGGAGTCCCAAATTTGATCACGGACATGACGAGGAGTCTCGAAATGGTCGAGACATAAAGATCGATATATTGGAAGTCTATATTTGGACATCATAATGGTTCCGAGTGGTTCGGGTATTTTTCCGGAGTACCGGGAGGTTACCGGAACCCCCCGGGGAGTATATGGGCCTTATTGGGCCTTAGTGGAATAGAGGAGAGGGAAGGGAAAAGAGGGAGGCACGCCCCCAAGCCCAATCCGAATAGGGAGGGGGGCCGGGCCCCCTTTCCTTCCTCCCTCTCTCCTCCTTCCTTCCTCTCCTACTCCTACTTGGAAGGGCTCCTACATCTACTAGGAAAGGGGGGAATCGTACTCCTGGAGGGAGTAGGACTCCCCCAGGGCGCGCCATAGAGAGGGCCGGCCCTTCCCCTCCTCCACTCCTTTATATACGGGGGAGGGGGGCACCCCATGGACACACAGGTTGATCATTGATCTTTTAGCCGTGTGCGGTGGTTAGGTGAAGCCCTGCATCGGTATCTTTATCAACACCGTCATCATGCCGTCGTGCTGACGAAACTCTCCCTCGAAGCTCTACTGAGATCATGAGTTCGCGGGACGTTATCGAGCTGAACGTGTGCATATCGCGGAGGTGCCGTATGTTCGGTACTAGGGATCGGTCGATCGTGGAGACGTACAACTACATCAACTACATTGTCATAACGTTTCCGCTTACGGTCTACGAGGGTACGTGGACGACACTCTTCCCTCTCATTGCTATGCATCACCATGATCTTGCGTGTGCGTAGGATTTTTTTTTGAAATTACAGCGTTCCCCAACAGTGGTATCCGAGCCAGGTTTATGCATAGATGTTATATGCACGAGTGGAACACAAAGGTGTTGTGGGCGTGGGTATATACATATTGCTTGCCGTCACTAGTTGATTCTTGATTCAGCGGCATTGTTGGATGAAGCGGCCCAGACCGACATTACGCGTACGCTTACGCGAGACTGGTTCTACCGACATGCTTCGCACATAGGTGGCTAGTGGGTGTCTGTTTCTCTAGCTTTAGTTGAATCGGATTCAATGAACATGGTTCTTTCTGAAGATCAAAAAGCAATCACTATACCGCGTTGTGGTTTTTGATGCGTAGGTAAGAATGGTTCTTGCTCAGCCCATAGCAGCCACGTAAAACTTGCAACAACAAAGTAGAGGACGTCTAACTTGTTTTTGCAGGGCATGTTGTGATGTGATATGGTCAAGGCATGATGCTAAATTTTATTGTATGAGATGATCATGTTTTGTAACACAGTTATCGGCAACTGGCAGGAGCCATATGGTTGTCGCTTTATTGTATGAAATGCAATCTCCATGTAATTGCTTTACTTTATCACTAAGCGGTAGTGATAGTCATAGAGGCAATAATTGGCGAGATAACAACGATGCTTCGATGGAGATCAAGGTGTCAATCCGGTGACGATGGTGATCATGACGGTGCTTTGGAGATGGAGATCAAAGGCACAAGATGATGATGGCCATATCATATAACTTGTATTGATTGCATGTGATGTTTATCCTTTATGCATCTTATTTTTCTTAGTTCGGCGATAGCATTATAAGATGATCTCTCACTAATTTCAAGGTATAAGTGTTCTCCCTGAGTATGCACTGTTGCGATAGTTCGTCGTGCCGAGACACCACGTGATGATCGGGTGTGATAAGCTCTACGTTCACACAACGGGTGCAAGCCTGTTTTGCGCACGCAGAATACTCGGGTTAAACTTGACGAGCCTAGCATATGCAGATATGGCCTCGAAACACTGAGACCGAAAGGTCGAGCGTGAATCATATAGTAGATATGATCAACATAGTGATTTTCACCATTGAAAACTACTCCATCTCACGTGATGATCGAACATGGTTTAGTTGATATGGATCACGTGATCACTTAGACGATTAGAGAGATATCTATCTAAGTGGGAGTTCTTAAGTAATTTGATTAATTGAACTTCAATTTATCATGAACTTAGTACCTGATAGTATTTTGTATGTCTATGTTGTTGTAGATAGATGGCTCATGCTGTTGTTCCGTTGAATTTTAATGCGTTCCTAGAGAAAGCTAAGTTGAAAGATGATGGTAGCAATTACACGGACTGGGTCCGTAACTTGAGGATTATCCTCATTGCTGCATAGAAGAATTATGTCCTGGAAGCACCGCTAGGTTACAAACCCGCTGCAGGAGCAACGCCAGATGTTATGAACACCTGGCAGAGCAAAGTTGATCACTACTCGATAGTTCAGTGTGCCATGCTTTACGGCTTAGAACCGGGACTTCAACGATGTTTTGAATGTCATGGAGCATATGAGATGTTCCAGGAGTTGAAGTTAATATTTCAAGCAAATGCCCGGATTGAGAGATATGAAGTCTCCAATAAGTTCGACAGCTGCAAGATAGAGGAGAATAGTTCTGTCAGTGAACATATACTCAGAATGTCTGGGTACCACAACCACTTGACTCAACTAGGAGTTAATCTTTCTGATGATAGTGTCATTGACAAAGTTCTTCAATCACTTCCACCAAGCTATAAGAACTTCGTGATGAACTATAATATGCAAGGGATGGATAAGACGATTCCCGAGCTCTTCGTAATGCTAAAAGCTGCGGAGGTAGAAATCAAGAAGGAGCATCAAGTGTTGATGGTCAACAAGACCACCTATTTCAAGAAAAAGGGTAAAGGAAAGAAGGGGAACTTCAAGAAGAACATCGAGCCAGTTGCTGCTCAAGTGAAGAAACCCAAGTCTGGACCTAAGCCTGAGACTGAGTGCTTCTACTGCAAAGGAACTAGTCATTGGAAGTGGAACTGCCCCAAGCATTTGGCGGAGAAGAAGGATGGCAAAGTGAAAGGTATATTTGATATACATGTTATTGATGTGTACCTTACTAATGCACGTAGTAGTGCCTGGGTATTTGATACTGGTTCAGTTGCTAACATTTGCAACTCGAAACTAGGGCTACGGATTAAGCGAAGATTGGCTAAGGACGAGGTGACGATGCGCGTGGGAAATGGTTCCAAAGTCGATGTGATCGCCGTCAGCACGCTACCTCTACATCTACTTTCGAGATTAGTATTAGACCTAAATAATTGTTATTTGGTGCCAGCGTTGAGCATGAACATTATATCTGGATCTTGTTTGATGCGAGACGCTTATTCATTTAATTCAGAGAATAATGGTTGTTCTATTTATATGAGTAATATCTTTTATGGTCATGCACCACTAATGAGTGGTCTATTTTTACTAAAAATCTTGATAGTAGTGATACACATGTTCATAGTATTGAAGCCAAAAGATGCAGAGTTGATAATGATAGTGCGACTTATTTGTGGCACTGCCGTTTAGGTCATACTGGTGTAAAGCGCATGAAGAAACTCCATTCGGATGGACTTCTGGAATGACTTGATTATGAATCACTTGGTACTTGCGAACCATGCCTCATGGGAAGATGACTAAAATGCCGTTCTCTGGAACAATGGAGCGAGCAACAGATTTGTTGGAAATCAAACATACTGATGTATGTGGTCCGATGAATATTGAGGCTTGCGGCGGGGATCGTTATTTTCTCACTTTCACAGATGATTTGAGCAGATATGGGTATATCTACTTAATGAAACATAAGTCTGAGACATTTGAAAAGTTCAAAGAATTTCAGAGTGAAGTGGAAAATCATCGTAACAAGAAAATCAAGTTTCTACGATCTGATCATGGAGGCAAATATTTGAGTTATGAGTTTGGACTTCATTTGAAACAATGAGGAATAGTTTTGCAACCCATGCCACCTGGAACACCACAGCGTAATGGTGTGTCCGAATGTCATAATCGTACTTTACTAGATATCGTGCGATCTATGATGTCTCTCTCTGATTTACTGCAATTGTTTTGGCGTTACGCTTTAGAGACAGCTGCATTCACGTTAAATAGGGCACCATCTAAATCCATTGAGACGACATCTTATGAACTGTGGTTTGGCAAGAAACCCAAGTTGTCGTTTCTTAAAGTTTAGGGCTGCAATGCTTATGTGAGAAAGCTTCAAATTGATAAGCTCGAACCCAAATAGGAGAAATGTGTCTTCATAGGATACCCAAAGGAAACTGTTGGGTACACCTTCTTTCACAGATCCGAAGGCAAGATATTCGTTCCTAAGAATGGATCCTTTCTAGGGAAGGAGTTTCTCTCGAAAGAAGTGAGTGGGAGGAAAGTAGAACTTGACGAGGTAACTGTACCTTCTCCCTTATTTTTTTTTGACCGTGAACTGTGGGGTAAAACCCCCACAACATTTCAAAACTTTATTAAAGGCAGGCAACAGTTACAACAACATGATTACAAGAGGTAACCAAAAAGAAGAAGAAGAAAAACAATAAAACAAAGGGCAAAATTAAGGGGGCAAGAAGGAAATCCACTTGAGTAGCTCATCCTCATATCCAGACTTGATTCTATGCTGCATCAGAGTTATGTCATGCCTGAAAGCTCCTCTCCATTTGTTAAAACTTGCCCTTTCACCTCTGAACACTTTGGCATTCCTGATGATCCAAATATTCCAGCAGGCAATAAATACTACTTTAGTGAAAAAGGGCTTATCAAAACTTCTCCTTGCCTGGATGACAAGGTCAGACATTGAGGTTCCAGACGACCAATCAATCTGCAAATAATTCCAAACTCTGACACTAAAATTGCAGTTGAAGAAGAGATGGTCTCTAGTTTCTCGAACTTGCAGGGGGCATAGCCTGCAAGAAACACCATCATCCAGGTGCCAATGTCTTCTATCAACCATATCCTTGGTGTTAAGTCTGTCCATGGTGAGCATCCATGCAAAAACCTTGATCTTGATAGTGCAAGAGGATTTCCAGATCCAGCACAGCAGGTGGTTGAATGTTTCAGTCTGGAAAACATGATTATAGAACAGCTTAGGTTTGTAACCCTTGGGAGAACCCTGCCATAACCATACATCCGTGCTAGTGCCATCTCTGGTATGGGAGGTCAGCATATTTCTTATCAAGTTCAACTCATCAAAAGCTTGAGCAGACAAAGGTAGATGAAAGTGTTGGTATAAATCAACTGAGTTGAAGATGTCCTTAACAGAAATCCATGGATCCTTGGCAAAAGAGAAAAGTCTAGGGAATCTAGACTGTAAGGTAGAAACTTCAGAGCCAAGATTCCAGTTATCAGACCAAAAAAGGGCAGTGTCCCGTGCATTGACTTACACCCAGTTGCAGTCCCTAAAATTCTGCAAAACCTTGCAAATATCCTTCCTCCAAAAGGAGCCACAAGCAGTTGTTCCCTGGGGCATGCCATCATGATAATACGAGTCCCAAATTAAGGACACCCAAGGTAGATCTTTCCTGTTGAGAAAGTTACTAGCATGCTTGAGAAGCAAAGCCACATTTTGAACACCTAGGTTCAAAATACCAAGACCACCCTTACTTTTTGGTCTGCAAATCAAATTCCAAGCAGCAAGAGATGGAGCAGGCTCATCCCTATGTTTTCTCCACAAACATTGCCTTTGAATCCTTTCCAGCTGCTTTAGGATTCCAGCAGGCACAGCCAGGCTGCCCATAAAAAAGATTGGCATGGAAGACAAAGCAGAATTTAGGAACTGCAGTCTCTCACCTTGATTTAGGAATGAGGAACTGGCAGTCATTCTCCTCTCCATACAGTCCACCAGAGGCATAAAGTCAACCATCTTTGGCCTTGTAGTACCCACAGGCAAGCCAAGGTAAGTAAAAGGCATCTTTCCAATTTGACATCCAAAAGTAGAAGCCAGCTCAGTCATGACTGCATTTTCAACATTTATAGGAATAATAAAGGATTTATGATAGTTAACATCAAGGCCTGTGGACTGAGAGAATACCAACAGCATCTCCTTCAGAGCTAGTAGTTGCTGCCTGTCAGCAGGGAGGATGATCAAGGTATCATCAGCACATTGAATGATAGGGTAGTCTTGATCATGGCAAGGTATAGGTAGCTTTAGGATTCCCTTTCTGAACATATCATTAATGACTATTTGCAGAAGATCAGCAGCTATCACAAATAAAAGAGGAGAAACATGGTCCCCCTGTCTAACTCCTTTTTTGCAAATAAACTTCCTCCCAGGCACACCATTCAGAAGGATAGAAGAGGTACCAGTGGCAAGGAGCTGCTTCATCCATAAGATCCACTTTTCATTAAAGCCTTTGTGTTTGAGGATTTGGAAGATAGCTTCATGCTCAACAGAGTCAAAAGCCTTCTCAAAGTCCAATTTGAGGATGACAATGGGCCTTTTAGACTGATGGCATTGATGCAGATACTCAAAGGTCCAACCAATGCAGTCCTGAATTGTTCTGCTTTTAATGAAACCATATTGGTCCTTATGAATGCATTTCATAATTATCCTCTGAAATCTATTGGCAGCCATCTTGGAAAGAAACTTCAGACCCATGCTTGTGAGAGAAATGGGCCTATAATCCCCCACTTCCTCAGGTGATAGTTTCTTGGGTATCAGAGTAATGAAAGAACTATTAATGTTTTCCAGCACTGCTGTCCCCTCATGAAAAGCATGAGCCAAAACATAGAAGTCACTTGATATGATGTGCCAACACCTCTTGAAGAATAGACCATTAAAACCATCAGGTCCAGGTGCTTTATCCACAGGCATGTGTTTGACCACCTCATCCATTTCCTCTTTTCCAAATGGTTCAGTAAGCACATCCAGGCCCTCTACTGGAGCTATAAGAGATGCTAGATCAAAACCCATGACAATCCCTCTGGAGGTGCCCATTCTGTTTTTAAAACAGCTCCAAATAATGCCAGCCATTTGTTCATGGTCAGAAACCACAGAACCATCAGGTAATTTAAGACTAGCAATTGAGTTTCTCATGTGCCTCTCAGTGGCCATGGCATGGAAAAACTTGGTATTCTCACCCCCAACCTTAATATACCTGATAGTGCATCTCTTTTTCCAGTACATACAGTGCAGGTGTAGAAGCTTTTCCAAATGAACCTTTACAATTTTCTTGAAATTGAACTCCTGTCTAAACAGGGGCCTCCATTCCTCCAACTCATCTAAAAGAAAGATCACATGATTACACTTGGTAATTAACAATTTTAACTTGGAAACACTCATTTGCCATCTCTTAAGGCACATACTCAGATGCTTAAACTTGTCAGCAATCTGAGCAGTAATGTGTGTCTTTCTAGATGTGACTAGCCAAGATGATTCCACACAATCCATAAAGCCATGCAGTTCCAGCCAATAGTTTTCAAACCTAAAAAGATTTGATTTTGGTATGGTTGTCTTGATTGAGACTAAACAAGGGACATGATCAGAGGCTGTCCTGGCTAGAGGCAGCACTTCAGTCATTGGATAATCAGTGATCCAATCTACTGAGGTGAAAAACCAATCTAACTGCTCCAGAAGAGGGATGTCTTGCATATTGGACCAAGTGTATGATCTACCTTTAATTGGCAGTTCAAGGAGACCCAAATGTCCAATAATCTCATTAAATATGAACATATCATTGATGTCCCCCCCAGGTAGGTTTCTATTGTCCACTGACCTAAGAAAATTGAAGTCACCAAGCAGTAAACAATGCTCATTAATTGGAATATTGAGATTATATAGCCAGGTAACAAAATTATCCCTGGCTTCCCCCTGACAAGGACCATAAACAACAACCAAGGTCCAACTTTCATTATTCTACCTGGAGGTAAACTTAATCACTAGCAAATTGCTGAACTTCAATTAGGTTTCCAATAAAAATATTCGAATTCCAAACCACAAGAATACCACCAGAAGCCCCTATTGAAGGGGAGCAAGCAAAAGAATCAAATCTTTTAGGGCAGAAACTTTTGATTGATCTAGAATCAAAGGATGAACATTTAGTTTCTTGCAAGCAGGCTATAGAGCATTGGCTTTCCTCCATTTTCTGTCTGACAGCTCGCTGCCTAGCATCAGAGTTCAAGCCTCTAACATTCCAGCACAACACATTCCAGTTTCTACATGAATTACTCATTAAAACATATAGTAGAGTGCATAACCCACATGACACACAGTGTCACATGTCCAAAACAGAACAAAGTCTGACCCATCCCACAGACATAACAAAGTTTATGACATAACTGACAGGCATAAAGCATAAAAGCAGCCAAAATAGGGGCCTGCCACACCCAAAAGTCCAGAAGCAGGCTAGACATCGGGATCGACGGATGCAGAAGCAAGTGGGTCCACCATAAGTGCATCCACCGAGAGAAGAGTGGCATCAATTTCCAGTTCTCTCCCAATTTCCTGAAGCCTCATAATTGCAGTCGTCGGGGGGATTTCTTCAGAAGCCTGCTCTTCAGACTCATGGGCCATGAAGGGCTTCGCTCTGGGCTTCTTCTTCTTGGGCTGTATAGCAAGCTCATGAAAAACGGGCTTGAAACCATCCCGCTTGACAGAACTCCTGGTGTAGCGTCTGACAGTAGTATCCACAATTGGAGTTGGCGCCAGAGGTTGCCGGGGACTTCGTGCATTCGCCACAGACACAGCAGGAATAGCCACAGGAACCACCTAATCAGGTGCAGAATCAACAAACAGAGCTCTAGCTACTGGCCTGGCCACTTCCCGATCCTTCCAAGTGAGTCGAGGCAAATCCATATCAGAGAAAGCAAAATCCCAGCTCCGCTTGGACAGAATGACAGGCGACAGAGGCCGCATTGAAACTGTCTTGGGGACAGAAATCACCATAGGAGCTTGAAACATAGCCTCAAAAGAACGTCTCCAAATCAATTCAGGAGGAAGAGGCGGCCCATAAGGCACCGCAGGCATAGCAAACTCCTCCCTAACCACAGGAGGCTGATAGACCACCATGGCCCACTGATCAGGAGCAAACTCCTCATTGAGTACCGGGGCCTCAGGCTGCTCATCATCAAGAACAACCACAGGCGGCACAGGGGCGTCAGCAGCCGAGCTTGGCTGAGCAGATAAATCCACCACCATGGACTCCTGGTCCTGCACAGGTTCAGGATCAACATCATCATCCCAGTTTCCCCAGTTATCATCGGCAACCTCATTGACCACAGGAGGAGGTGGAGGCACTGCATTCCATCCCAGAGCCGGAAAAGCAGGTAAGTTGAAAGGGGGCATCTCAGGGAAAGGAACCCCAGGCACTGGATGCGGATTGCCATTGATAGGCATCCTTTCCTCATCTTGCGGCATCTGCTCAGCAAAGTTGGCCCCCAAGATGTAAAGAGGAGCCGTCCAAGAAACTATGGCACCTCCATAGGGTGCAAAATCCATAAACACGACATCCCGTGGCACCAGAATGTCTTCTGGGAATGATGCAAAAACCAGAGATCTGACCAAGTAAGGATTGTTGGGGAACGTAGTAATTTCAAAAATTTTCCTACGGACACGCAAGATCATGGTGATGCATAGCAACGAGAGGGGAGAGTGTTGTCTACGTACCCTCGTAGACCCGAAGCGGAAGCGATCACAACGTAGAGGAAGTAGTCGTAAGTTCTCCTCGCGATCCGACCGATCCCGCGCCAGCATCCGGCACCCCGAGTTCTTGACACACGACAGCTCGATGACGTCCCTCGTACTCGATCCAGCCGAGTGTCGAGGGAGAGTTCCACAAGACGACGGCGTGGGACGATCTTGATGTTCTACGGCGAGAGCTTCGCTTAAGCTTCGCAGAACGATATTACCGAGGTGGAATATGGTGGAGGGGGCACCGACACGGCTAAGGAATGATCCGTAGATCAATACTTGTGTGTCCTAGGGTGCCCCCGCCCTGTGATATAAAGGAGGGAGGGGAGGCCGGCCGGCCCTAGTGGCGCGCCAAGGAGGGGGAGTCCTCCTCCTAGGTTGAGTAGGACTCCTCTCCTAGTCCAACTAGGAAGGAGAAGGGGAAGGAAAGAGAGGGAGGAGAGGGAAGGGGCCGCCCCCTCCTTGTCCTATTCGGACTCCCACAGAGGGCGCCACCTCTGGTGCGGCCCCTCTCTCCCTCTTGGCCCACTAAGGCCCATAACTTTCCCGGGGTTCCGGTAACCCCTCCGGCACTCCGGTTTTCTCCGAAACTTCCGGAACCTTTCCGGTCCGAATATAGCCTTCAATATATCAATCTTTATGTCTCGACCATTTCGAGACTCCTCGTCATGTCCGTGATCACATCCGGGACTCGAACTTCTTGGTACATCAAAATACATAAACTCATAATAACCGCATTGAAACCTTAAGCGTGCGGACCCTACGGTTCGAGAACAATGTAGACATGACCGAGACACGTCTCGGTCAATAACCAACAGCGGACCTGGATGCCCATAATGGTTCCTACATATTCTACGAAGATCTTTATCGGTCGGACCGCATAACAACATACGTTGTTCCCTTTGTCATCGGTATGTTACTTGCCCGAGATTCGATCGTCGGTATCCAATACCTAGTTCAATCTCGTTACCGCAAGTCTCTTTACTCGCTCGTAATACATCATCTCACAGCTAACTCATTAGTTGTAATGCTTGCAAGGCTTCAGTGATGTGCATTACCGAGAGGGCCCAGAGATACCTCTCCGACAATCGGAGTGACAAAACCTAATCTCGAAATACGCCAACCCAACATCTGACTTTGGAGACACATGTAGTACTCTTTTATAATCACCCAGTTACGTTGTGACGTTTGGTAGCACCCAAAGTGTTCCTCTGGCAAACGGGAGTTGCATAATCTCATAGTTATAGGAACATGTATAAGTCATGGATAAAAGCAGTAGCAACATACTAAACGATCGTGTGCTAAGCTAATGGAATGGGTCATGTCAATCAGATCATTCTACTAATGATGTGACCTCGTTAATCAAATAACAACTCTTTGTTCATGGTCAGGAAACATAACCATCTTTGATTAACAAGCTAGTCTAGTAGAGGCATACTAGTGACATGTTGTTTGTTTATGCATTCACACATGTATCATGTTTCCAGTTAATACAATTCTAGCATGAATGATAAACATTTATCATGAAATAAGGAAATAAATAATAACTTTATTATTGCCTCTAGGGCATATTTCCTTCAGTCTCCCACTTGCACTAGAGTCAATAATCTAGATTACATAGTAATGATTCTAACACCCATGGAGTCTTGGTGCTGATCATGTTTTGCTCGTGGAAGAGGCTTAGTCAACGGTTCGCAACATTCAGATCCGTATGTATCTTGCAAATCTCTATGTCTCCCACGGACTAAGTCCGGATAGAATTGAAGCGTCTCTTGATGTGCTTGGTCCTCTTGTGCAATCTGGATTCCTTCGCTAAGGCAATTGCTCCAAGATTGTCACGAAGATTTTCATTGGACCCGATGCACTAGGTATGACACCTAGATCGGATATGAACTCCTTCATCCGACTCCTTCATTAGCTGCTTCCGAAGCTGCTATGTACTCCGCTTCACATGTAGATCCCGCCACGACGCTTTGTTTAGAACTGCACCAACCGACAGCTCCTCCATTTAGTGTAAATACGATCCGTCTGTGATTTAGAATCGTCCGGATCGGTGTCAAAGCTTGCATCAACGTAATCTTTACGATGAGCTCTTTGTCACCTCCATATACGAGAAACATATCCTTAGTCCTTTTCGTATTTGGGATGTTCTTGACCGCTGTCCAAATGATCCACTCTGGATTACTTTGGTACCTCCTGCTAAACTTATAGCAAGGCACACATCAGTGCAGTACACAGCATTGCATACATGATAGAGCCTATGGTGAAGCATAGGAACATCTTTCATTTCTCTCTATCTTCTGCGGTGGTCGGGCATTGAGTCTTACTCAACTTCACACCTTGTAACACGTGCAAGAACCCTTTCTTTGCTTGATCCATTTTGAACTTCTTCAAAATTTTGTCAAGGTATGTGCTTTGTGAAAGTCAATTAAGCATCTTGATCTATCTCTATAGATCTTAATGCCTAATATGTAAGCAGCTTCACCGAGGTCTTTCATTGAAAAACTCTTATTCAAGTATCCCTTTATGCTATCCAGAATTCTATATCATTTCCGATTTAGCAATATGTCATCTACATATAATATCGAAATGCTACTGAGCTCCCACTCACTTTCTTGTAAATACAGGCTTCTCCAAAAGTCTGACAAACCCAAATGCTTTGATCACACTATCAAAGCGTTTATTCCAACTCCGAGATGCTTGCACCAGTCCATAGATGGATCATTGGAGCTTGCATACTTTGTTAGCTCCTTTTGGATCGATAAAACCTTCTCGGTTGCATCATATACAACTCTTCTTCCGTAAATCCATTCAGAATGCAGTCTTTACATCCATTTGCCAAATTTCATAATCATAAAATGCGGCAATTGCTAACATGATTCGGACAGACTTAAGCATCGCCACGGGTGAGAAGGTCTCATCGTAGTCAATCCCTTGAACTTGTCGAAAACCCTTTGCGACAAGTCGAGCTTTGTAGACGATAATATTACCGTCGGTGTCGGTCTTCTTCTTGAAGATCCACTTGTTTTCTATTGCTTGCCTATCCTCGGGCAAGTCAACCAAAGTCCATACTTTTTTTCATACATGGATCCCATCTCGATTTCATGGCCTCAAGCCATTTTATGGAATCTGGGCTCACCATCGCTTCTTCATAGTTCGTAGGTTCATCATGATCTAGTAGCATGATTTCCGAACAGGATTACCGCATCACTACAGTGCGGATCTTACTCGTTGATCTACGAGGTTCAGAGTAACTTGATCTGAAGTTTCATGATCAACATCATCAACTTCCTCACTACTTGGTGTAGATGTCTCGTAAACCGGTTTCTGCGATTTAACTACTTTCAAGTAAGGGAGAAGGTACTATTACCTCATCAAGTTCTACTTTCCTCCCACTCACTTCTTTCGAGAGAAACTCCTTCTCTAGAAAGGATCCATTCTTAGCAACGAATGTCTTGCCTTCGGATCTGTGATAGAAGGTGTACCCAACTGTCTCCTTTGGGTATCCTATGAAGACACATTTCTCCGATTTGGGTTCGAGCTTATCAGGTTGAAGCTTTTTCACATAAGCATCGCATCCCCAAACTTTAAGAAACGATAACTTTGGTTTCTTGCTAAACCACAGTTCATAAGGTGTCGTCTCAACGGATTTCGACGGTGTTCTATTCAGTGTGAATGCGGCCGTCTCTAGAGCATAACCCCAAAACGATAGCGGTAAATCTGTAAGAGACATCATAGATCGCACCATATCTAGTAAAGTGCGACACGACGCTCGGACACACCATTACGCTGTGGTGTTTCGGTGGCGTGAGTTGCTAAACTATTCCGCATTGTTTCAAATGTAGACCAAACTCGTAACTCAAATATTCACCTCCACGATCGATCGTAGAAATTTAATTTTCTTGTTACGATGATTTTCAACTTCACTCTGAAATTCTTTGAACTTTTCAAATGTTTCAGACTTATGTTTCATTAAGTAGATATACCCATATCTGCTTAAGTCATCTGTGAAGGTGAGAAAATAACGATATCCGCCACGAGCCTCAACATTCATCGGACCACATACATCCGTATGTATGATTTCCAACAAATCTGTTGCTCTCTCCATAGTACCGAGAACGGGTTCTAGTCATCTTGCCCATAAGGCACGGTTCATAAGTGCCAAGTGATTCATAATCAAGTGACTCCAAAAGTCCATCAAGATGGAGTTTCTTCATGCGCTTTACACCGATATGACCTAAACGGCAAGTGCCACAAATAAGTTGCACTATCATTATCAACTCTGCATCTTTTGGCTTCAACATTATGAATATGTGTATCACTACTATCGAGATTCATCAAAATAGACCACTCCTCAAGGGTGCATGACCATAAAAGATATTACTCATATAAATAGAACAACCATTATTCTCTCGATTTAAATGAATAACCGTCTCGCATCAAACAAGATCCAGATATAATGTTCATGCTCAACGCAGCACCAAATAACAATTATTTAGGTCTAAAACTAATCCCGAAGGTAGATGTAGAGGTAGCGTGCCGACCGCGATCACATCGACTTTGGAACCATTTCCCACGCGCATCGTCACCTCGTCCTTTGCGGTGTTCGCTAATCCGTAGTCCCTGCTTTGAGTTGCAAATATTAGCAACAGTAACTAGTATCAAATACCCAGTGCTACTGCGAGCTCTAGTAAGGTACACATCAATAACATGTATATCACATATACCTTTGTTCACCTTGCCATCCTTCTTATCCGCCAAATACTTGGGGCAGTTCCGCTTCAAAGGACGAGTCCGCTTGTAGTAGAAGCACTCGGTTTGTGCTTAGGTCCAGACTTGGGTTTCTTCTCGAGCAGCAACTTGCTTGCTGTTCTTCTTGAAGTTCCTTCTTCTTCCCTTTGCCTTTCTTCTTGAAACTAGTGGTCTTATTGACCATCAACACTTGATGCTCCTTCTTGATTTCTACCTCCGCAGCCTTTAGCATTGCGAAGAGCTCGGTATAGTCTTTACTAACCCTTGCATATTATAGTTCATCACGAAGCCTTTGTAGCTTGGTAGCAGTGATTGAAGAATTCATCAATGACACAATCATCCGGAAGATTAACTCCCAATTGTGTCAAGTGATTGTAGTACCCGACATTACGAGTATGTGCTCACTAATGAACTATTCTCCTCCATCTTGCAGCTATAGAACTTATTGGAGACTTCATATCTCTCAACGGGCATTCTGTTGGAATATTAACTTCAACTCTGGAACATCTCATATGCTCCATGACGCTCAAAACGTCGTTGAAGTCCCGGTTCTAAGCCGTAAAGCATGGCACATGAACTATAGAGTAGTCATCGCTTTGCTCGCCAGACGTTCTTAACGCCGTCGGTTGCATCAAGAAGCAGGTTCGCACCCAGCGGTGCATCCAGACGTAACTCTTCAGGCAGCAATGAGGATAATCCTCAGTTACGGAACCAGTCCGTAATTGCTACCATCATCTTTCAACTTTGCTTTCTCAAGGAACGCATTAAAATTCAATGGAACAACAAAGACGAGCCATCTATCTACAATCAAACATAAACAAGCAAGATACTATCAGTACTAAGTTCATGATAAATTTAAGTTCAATTAATCATATTACTTAAGAACTCCCACTTAGAAAGACATCTCTAGTCATCTAAGTGATCACGTGATCCAAATCAACTAAACCATAACCGATCATCACGTGAAATGGAGTAGTTTTCAATGGTGAACATCTTATGTTGATCATATCTACTATATGATTCACGCCGACCTTTCGGTCTCCGTGTTCCGAGGCCATATCGCATATGCTAGGCTCGTCAAGTATAACCCGAGTATTCTGCGTGTGCAAAACTGGCTTGCACCCGTTGTAGATGGACGAGAGCTTATCACACCCGATCATCACGTGGTGTCCAGGCACGATTTAACTTTGGCAACGGTGCATACTCGGGAGAGCACTTCTTGATAATTTAGTGAGAGATCATCTTATAATGCTACCGTCAATCAAAGCAAGATAAGATGCATAAAGGATAAACATCACATGCAAATCAATATAAGTGATATGATATGGTCATCATCATCTTGTGCTTCGTGATCTTCATCTCCGCAGCACCACCATGATCACCATCGCCACCGGCGCGACACCTTGATCTCCATCGTAGCATCGTTGTCGCCTCGCCAATCTTATGCTTCTACGACTATCTCTACCGCTTAGTAATAAAGTAAAGCATTACAGGCGATTGCATTGCATACAATAAAGCGACAACCATATGGCTCCAGCCGATTGCCGATAACCGGTTACAAAACATGATCATCTCATACAATAAAATATAGCATCACGCCTTGACCATATCACATCACAACATGCCCTGCAAAAACAAGTTAGACGTCCTCTACTTTGTTGTTGCAAATTTTACGTGGCTGCTACGGGCTTAAGCAAGAACCAATCTCACCCACGCATCAAAACCACAACGATATTTCGTCAAATAGACTCCGTTTTAACCTTCTCAAGGACCGGGCGTAGCCACACTCGGTTCAACTAAAGTGAGAGAGACAGCACCCACCGGTCACCTTTAAGCAACGAGTGCTCGTGGCGGTGAAACCAGTCTCGCGAAGCGTCACGCGTAATGTCGGTCCGGGCCGCTTCATCTCACAATACCGCTGAACCAAAGTATGACATGCTGGTAGATAGTATGACTTGTATCGCCCACAACTCACTTGTGTTCTACTCGTGCAAAACATCAAACCATAAAAACCTAGGCTCGGATGCCACTTTGTTGGGGAACGAGTAATTTCAAAATTTTCCCACGCACATGCAAGATCATGGTGATGCATAGCAACGAGAGGGGAGAGTGTTGTCTACGCACCCTCATAGACCCAAGCGAAGCGATCACAACGTAGAGGAAGTAGTCGACGTTCTCCTCGCGATCCAACCGATCCCGCCGTTACATTCGCACCCCGAGTTCTTGACACACGACAGCTCGATGACGCCCTCGACTCGATCCAGCCGAGTGTCGAGGGAGAGTTCCACAAGACGACGGCGTGGGACGATCTTGATGTTCTATCGGCGCAGAGCTTCGCTTAAGCTTCGCAACGATATTACCGAGGTGGAATATGGTGGAGGGGGCACCGACACGGCTAAGGAACGATCCGTAGATCAATACTTGTGTGTCCTAGGGTGCCCCCTGCCCTGAGATATAAAGGAGGGAGGGGAGGCCGGCCGGCCCTAGTGGCGCGCTAAGGAGGGGGGAGTCCTCCTCCTAGTTGAGTAGGACTCTCCTCTCCTAGTCCGACTAGGAAGGAGAAGGGGAAGGAAAGAGAGGGAGAGGAGAGGAAAGGGGGGGCGCGCCTCCTTGTCCTATTCGGACTGGGGGCGCCACCTCCTGGTGCGGCCCTCTCTCCCCTCTTGGCCCACTAAGGCCCATAACTTTCCCGGGGTTCCGTAACCTCCGGCACTCCGTTTTCTCCGAAACTTCCGGAACCTTTCCGTGTCCGAATATAGCCTTCCAATATATCAATCTTTATGTCTCGACCATTTCGAGACTCCTCGTCATGTCCGTGATCACATCCGGACTCAACTTCTTGGTACATCAAAATACATAAACTCATAATAACCGCCATCGAAACCTTAAGCATGCGGACCCTACGGTTCGAGAACAATGTAGACATGACCGAGACACGCCTCGGTCAATAACCAACAGCGGACCTGGATGCCCATAATGGTTCCTACATATTCTACAAAGATCTTTATCGGTCAGACCGCATAACAACATACGTTGTTCCTTTGTCATCGGTATGTTACTTGCCCGAGATTCGATCGTCGGTATCCAATACCTAGTTCAATCTCGTATCGCAAGTCTCTTTACTCGCTCAGTAATACATCATCTCACAGCTAACTCATTAGTTGTAATGCTTGCAAGGCTTCAGTGATGTGCATTACCGAGAGGGCCAGAGATACCTCTCGACAATCGGAGTGACAAAACCTAATCTCAAATACGCCAACCCAACATCTGCCTTTGGAGACACTGTAGTACTCCTTTATAATCACCCGATTACGCTAGACGCTTGGTAGCACCCAAAGTTTTCCTCCGCAAACGGAGTTGCATAATCTCATAGTTATAGGAACATGTATAAGTCATGGATAAAAGCAGAGCAACATACTAAACGATCGTGGTGCTAAGCTAATGGAATGGGTCATGTCAATCGATCATTCTACTAATGATGTGACCTCGTTAATCAAATAACAACTCTTTGTTCATGGTCAGGAAACATAACCATCTTTGATTAACAAGCTAGTCTAGTAGAGGCATACTAGTGACATGTTGTTTGTTTATGCATTCACACATGTATCATGTTTCCGGTTAATACAATTCTAGCATGAATGATAAACATTTATCATGAAATAAGGAAATAAATAATAACTTTATTATTGCCTCTAGGGCATATTTCCTTCAAGGATCCTCGCTAACCCAATGATGAAACTTGCCAAAAGTATTGACAACAGCCCTTATACACTCTGTATTGCGAAGATCCAAAGGAATGCCCAAGAACATGAGAAGGCCCTGACGGAAACCCTGAACTCCGCGGAAGTTTTCTCCCTCATCATGCTTCATAAAACGCACAAAGCGATCATTGCCCAACGGCTGCGGCGGTAGTTGCAGCAGATGGAAATGGACAACAGCATCGCGAAGCTCAAAAAGCCCGACAGAGCGAATCCATGGCTGAGCCGATCTAACAAAAACTCCATGCTCTTGCAACCACTGAACTGCAGCCTCTCTAGCAGCCCCTATCTCATATGGTTGGGGGATAGGCATTACCTCAGCAAGCATGAACTCTTCATGGCGGCGCACAATTGGGGTATGTGGCGAGGCGGAGGTTCTTGGAAGGCGATCTTCACCCCCGTCGATGACATGGTGGCCCGCGGGGACGTACAGCGGAGGGTCCAGATGGAAGTTCGCCATCGGAACGGAGTGCACAGCCTCCAACGACGGTGAGTGCAGCGGCGGAGGAGGGGTTTCAGGCGGAAAGGCAGAGGGAGTCTTGGGACCAGGGTTGATGGAACTGGATGAGGGAGTTAATGCGGAAGAGGAAGGGAGGTCCAAGCTTGGTAAAAGCGTTGTGAGAGAGATATTCTTGCAGGGCTCCTCGGAAGTCGTAGCGTTAGCGGATTTGGGTTGCCAAACAAGCCCCAAAACCTGTGCAAATCTGTTGCAATCCTTCCTGATGTGACCCGACCTAAGGCAAGCGATGCACCGCAACTTAGACGTGCAGGCGGCCGCAAAGTGTCCCTTCCTCGAACATTTTTGACATGTGAGAACTTCATCAACCATATTTGAAATTAAATCCTCAAAATCTTCCCTTGCTTGCTGAGAGGAAGGAATATCCAAATTTACAGCAGAAGAAGCCGGCCCAGCCCGGTCAGACCCATCAGAGCGCAGCCCATTACCCGTGGCATGTGTTGGCACGTCCACATTCAAAGAACCAGAATTCCCGCCCGAGATAGCCGGCGAACGATTAGATAACGGCAGTAGATCTTGAACCGTACCAAAAGAGATAGATGGCCTCGCCGACGTCCACCTCAGGCTCACCGGCGGCGTGGGATGAATGACCACTCTCTCATGTGGTGGGATAGTATAACCAGCGTCTTCAGTAGTTTGAATGAAATTTTGTGAAGCTGGATACCGGTATCCTCGACATGCATTATAATTTTGAAAGACCGCAAAAGATAATTTCTTGCCAACTGAATTAGAAGACTTGAATGAAGATTTTGATGGCCTAGAATGCATTGTTAGAACCCCAAGAGCTGCACGCCGCTTAGAAGGACTAACTAGGATCCACTCAGCATCACATTCCAAATTCCAGATCCTAAACTCACGACTCCAATTCGGGCCACCGTTACTCCAAAGATGAAAGTAACATTTGAAATGATCACAAGCAAAAGATCGAAGACTATAATGATCATGGCGACAGCCTTGCACGATACCTGAAAACCAAATACCTTATCCTTGATCAAGAACACCATAAGATCAATGCCCGAGCCGCCAATTGCTGCCTCAAGAGCTGCCGCCACCGAATCTTCATTCAAACGGAAGGAATGACGTCCAAAAGAGACAACCATGGTGAAGATCTCCGAGTCTTCCATGGGATGCACCGAAAAACCCGTAGATTGAAAAACCTTCTCGGCAAAAGCCAAACCCTTGGAGAAGTCCAAGCCAAGGGTGGAACCATCATTAGAACCCATGAAAGATGGGTATGAACGAGTAGATCTCAAGACGCCGGAGAGATCTAGCGGAGAGAAACTAAAATTTGGTGGCTAGGGGTGGAGATCGCCGGAGGTGGTGGAGATCGCCGTGGAGGGGGTGGGGGTGGGAGAGGGAGCCATCCTGTATGCCCCAAAGCACTCCGGCACTCTGATCCAGTGATTCCTACACCAGTAAGTGAGGAAGCTAATGATGATGATCATGAAACTCTGATCAAGTTACTACCGAACCTCGTAGGTTAACCAGAGTAAGATCCGTACCAGAGTGGTACAGTAATCCTGTTGTGGAAGTCATGTTACTTGACCATGACGAACCTACAAACTATGAGGAAGCGATGATGAGCCCAGATTCCGCAAAATGGCTTGAAGCCATGAAATCTGAGATGGGATCCATGTATGAGAACAAAGTGTGGACTTTGGTTGACTTGCCTGATGATCGGCGGGTGATACGTCTCCGTCGTATCTACTTTTCCAAACACTTTTGCCCTTGTTTTGGACTCTAACTTGCATGATTTGAATGGAACTAACCCGGACTAACGCTGTTTTTAGTAGAATTGCCAGGGTGTTCTTTTTCTACAGAAATAAAAAGTTCTCAGAATGACCTGAAAATCAACAGAGATTATTCTTGGAATATATAAAAAATACTAGAAGAAGAATCCACGTCAGGGGGCCCACACCCTGTCCACGAGGGTGGGGGGCACGTCCCCTGCCTCGTGGGACCCCTGACACTCCACCGACCTCAACTCCAACTCCATATATTCGTGTTCGGGGAGAAAAAAAATCAGAGAGAAGGATCCATCGCCATTTTACGATATGGAGCCACTGCCAAGCCCTAAAATCTCTCGAGAGGGCTGATCTGGAGTCCGTTCAGGGCTTCGGAGAGGGAAATCCGTCGCCATCATCGTCATCAACCTTCCTCCATCACCAATTCCATGATGCTCACCCCGTGCATGAGTAATTCCATTGTAGGCTTGCTAGACGGTGATGGGTTGGATGAGATTTATCATGTAATCGAGTTAGTTTTGTTAGGGTTTGATCCCTAGTATCCACAATGTTCTGAGATTGATGTTGCTATGACTTTGCTATGCTTAATGCTTGTCACTAGGGCCCGAGTGCCATGATTTCAGATTTGAACCTATTATGTTTTCATGAATATATGTGAGTTCTTAATCCTATCTTGCAAGTCTATAGTCACCTACTATGTGTTATGATCCGGCAACCCCGAAGTGACAATAATCGGGACCACTCCCGGTAATGACCGTAGTTTGAGGAGTTCATGTATTCACTATGTGTTAATGCTTTGGTCTAGTACTCTATTAAAAGGAGGCCTTAATATCCCTTAGTTTCCAATAGTACCCCGCTGCCATGGGAGGGTAGGACAAAAGATGTCATGCAAGTTCTTTTCCATAAGCACGTATGACTATATTCGGAATACATGCCTACATTACAATGATGAATTGGAGCTAGTTCTGTGTCACCCTATGTTATAACTGTTGCATGAATAATCGCATCTGGCATAATTCTCCATCACCGATCCATTGCCTATGAGCTTTTCATATATTGTTCTTCGCTTATTTACTTTTCCGCTGCTACTATTACAATCACTATAAAACCAAAAATATTATTTTTGCTACCATCACCACTACTATCATATTACTTTGCTACTAAATACTTTGCTGCAGATATTATGTTTCCAGGTGTGGTTGAATTGACAACTCAGCTGCTAATACTTGTGAATATTCTTTGGCTCCCCTTGTGTCGAATCAATAAATGTGGGTTGAATACTCTACCCTCGAAAACTGTTGCGATCGCCTATACTTGTGGGTTATCAAGACCATTTTCTGGCACCGTTGCCGGGGAGCATAGCTCTATTCTTTGAGTCACTTGGGATTTATATCTGCTGGTCACTGTGAGGAACTTGAAAGACAGAAGAACTAAGATTTTCCCCTCAACTACGAGGGGAGGTAAGGAACTGCCATCTAGCTCTGGACTTGATTCACCTTCTGTTTTGAGTAAGCTTGGGACACCTAAACCTGCTTCTGCTATTAATTCTGATATGTCGCATGTTATTGATGATGCCACTTCTGCTATGCATGATACTTATGATGAAACTACTTCTATGCTTGATACTACTGTGCCACTAGGTGAATTTCTTGATGAACAACTTGCTAGGGCTAGAGAAAATGAAATTATTGAAATTGATAATATTGATGAAAGTGATGATGAAGATTCTCCCCCTAGCTATGAATTGCCTACTGTGCCTGAGGGTTATGTTATGGATGAAGAAACTGCTAGAGACTTTCTTGCCTGCAATGATAGAAGTGATCTTAAGAAACCATTAGCTAAGCTGAAAGAAAAATCTCTGAATGCTAGAATGAAATATGATACTCCTTATGCTACTTCACCTATCTTTATTACTGATAAGGATTATGATTTCTCAATTGATCCTGATATAATTACTTTGGTTGAATCTGATCCTTTTTATGGCTATGAATCTGAAACTGTTGTGGCACATCTTACTAAATTAAATGATATAGCTACCCTATTCACTAATGATGAGAAAACTCGCTATTATTATATCCTTAAATTATTTCCGTTCTCATTAAAGGGTGATGCTAAGACATGGTTTAATTCTCTTGATCCTGGTTGTGTGCATAGTCCCCAGGATATGATTTACTACTTCTCTGCTAAATATTTCCCAGCTCATAAGAAACAATCTGCTTTAAGGGAAATATATAATTTTGTGCAAATTGAAGAAGAGAGTCTCCCACAAGCTTGGGGGAGGCTTCTCCAATTACTTAATGCTTTGCCTAATCATCCTCTTAAGAAAAATGAAATACTTGATATCTTTTATAATGGACTAACCGATGCTTCTAGAGATTACCTGGATAGTTGTGCTGGTTGTGTTTTCAGGGAAAGAACTGTTGATCAAGCTGAATTGCTATAGAATAATATGTTGACCAATGAAAATAATTGGACACTTCCTGAACCAACTCCTAAGCTAACTCCGAAGAAATGGGGTATTCTATTTCTCAGTCCTGGAGATATGCAAGAGGAAAATAAATCTATGAAAGAAAAAGGTATAAAAGCTGAAGATGTTAAGAACTTACCTCCTGTTGAAGAAATACATGGTCTTAACTCATCACCTGTTGAAGAAACACACGGTCTCGATAACCCGACACAGGTAGTAAAGGTAAATTCTCTCTATAGATTTGATGAAGGTGATATCCCTTGTAATAAGTCTGCTAGCCAATGCTTAGATGAGTTTGATAATTTTATTGTTAAACAAGAAAACTTTAATGCTTATGTTGGTAGACAATTGAAACATAATGCTTATATGATTGAACACTTGAGTGATTATATGGCTAGTGTTAAAGGTGAAATTAAACTTATTAGTAAACGTGCTTCTATGGTTACCACTCAAGTAGAACAAGTGCTTAAATCTCAGAATGATTTGCTCAGTGAATTGAATAGTAAGAATAATGACTTTGCTGTTAGAGTTGAAACTAGAGGAGGTAAAGTGACTCAGGAACCTTTGTATCCTGAAGGCCACCCTAAGAGAATTGAGCAAGATTCTCATAGAACTAATATTGATGCACCTAGTCCTTCTAAAAGGAAGAAAAAGAAAAATGATAGGACTTTGCATGCTTCTAGTGAACCTGTTGTTGACACACCTGAGAATTCCAATGATATTTCTATTGCTGATGCCGAAACACAATCTGGTAATGAACATGAACCTAGTGATACTGTTAATGATGATGTTCATGTTGATGCTCAACCTAGCAATAATAATGATGTAGAAATTGAACCTGCTGTTGATCTTGATAACCCACAATCAAAGAATCAACATTATGATAAGAGAGACTTTGTTGCTAGGAAGCACGGTAAAGAAAGAGAACCAAGGGTTCAGAAACCCATACCTTTTCCTCCTAAACCATCCAAGAAAAAGGATGATGAGGATTTTGAGCGCTTTACTGAAATGATTAGACCTATCTTTTTGCGTATGCGTTTGACCGATATGCTTAAAATGAATCCTTATGCTAAGTGTATGAATGATATTGTTACAAATAATAGAAAGATACAAGAAGCTAATATTTCCACCATGCTTGCTAATTACACTTTTAAGGGTGGAATACCAAAGAAACTTGGAGATCCAGGAGTACCAACTATACCATGCTCCATTAAAAGAAATTATGTTAAAACTGCTTTATGTGATCTTGGAGCCGGTGTTAGTGTTATGCCTCTCTCTTTATACCGTAGACTTGATTTGAATAAGTTGACACCTATTGAAATATCTTTGCAAATGGCTGACAAATCAACTGCTATACCTATCGGTATTTGTGAGGATGTGTGAGGGAGTCCTGGACTAGGGGGTGTCCGGATAGCCGGACTATCATCACCGGCCGGACTCCAAGACTATGAAGATACAAGATTGAAGACTTCGTTCCGTGTCCGGATGGGACTTAATTTCCTTGGCGTGGAAGGCAAGCTTGGCAATACGGATATGTAGGTCTCCTACCATTGTAACCGACTATGTGTAACCCTAGCCCTCCCTAGTGTCTATATAAACCGGAGGGTTTTAGTCTGTAGGACAACAACCATTACGACAATCATACCATAGGCTAGCTTCTAGGGTTTAGCCTCCTTGATCTCGTGGTAGATCCACTCTTGTACTACCCATATCATCAATATCAATCAAGCAGAGTAGGGTTTTACCTCCATCGAGAGGACCCAACCAGGGTAAAACATCGTGTCCCTTGTCTCCTCGTTACCATCCGCCTAGACGCACAGTTCGGGACCCCTACCCGAGATCCGCCGGTTTTGACGCCGACATTGGTGCTTTCATTGAGAGTTCCTCTGTGTCGTCACCGATAGGCTTGATGGCTTCTTCAATCAACAACAACACCGCCTGTGGTGAGACTTTCTCCCGGAGAGATCTTCGTGTTCGGGCGGCCGCATCATGGGGCAGATTCACTTGGCCATCTGGAGCAGATCGAAAGCTATGCCCCTGGCCATCAAGTCAGATTTGGAAGCCTAAACTTCACGACGGACATCTGCGGAGACTTGATCTTCGATGGATCTTTGCCGCAGCCGAGCGTGCCGCACTGTCGCGATGGGCATGATGTAACTCGCCACGGACAAGATTTTGAGGTCCGACACGAATCCGCCCAAACATAGTTCGAGCCGATCGCGCAGACGAGGACGGTGGCTGGACACCGCCGAGGTGCAACTTCCACGGCGATGGAGCCGAACACTGACCTCGTCCCTTATAAAGCTCGTGACTCCGAGGTGCCGGACTCCCTGCCGGACTCCGAGCCTCCTGCGCCCCTGCCAATCGAATCCGTTTGGGCGCCGATAATGGAGTTCACTGCCGCGGACATCTTTCAACACTCACCCTTTGGCGACATCCTAAATTCTCTAAAGCATCTCTCGTTATTAGGAGAGCCCTGGACGGACTACGGTCAGGATGGTTGGGATGCGGACGACAAAGAAATTCAAAGCCCACCCACCACCCACTTTGTAGCCACTGTCGACGATCTAACCGGCATGCTAGACTACGACTCCGAAGACATCGACGGTATGGACGACGATGCCGAGGCGATCAAGAACCAGCGCCTACAGAATCGGAAGACCACCTCATCATACAACATATCTGGTGGACACCCCAAAAGATGGGGACGGCGAAGAAGCAATGGAGGCAGATTCCTTTAAGAAACAGCCCAAGCGCGACGGCGTCGGGCGCCGCTCTAAATCCTGCCACAAAGAAGAATGGAGATTCCGCACAGGAGATAATAACACCCCGAAAGTGCGAAGACAACCCTCCAAAGCAAGATTCAGCGCAGGAGGACGTAGAAGCCAGCCCTCACGACAGAGCGGCAGACGAAGAGGTCGAGGATGATAATTACATACCTCCCTCCAGAGACGAGGCAAGCCTCGACGACGGCGAATTCGTCGTGCCTGAGGATCCCGTCGAACAAGAGCGTTTCAAACGCAGGCTAACGGCCACATCAAATAGCCTAAAGAAAAAGCAGCAACAGCTTCAAGCTGATCAAGACCTGCTGGCCGACAGATGGACCGAGGTCCTCGCGGCCGAAGAGTATGAACTCGAACGCCCCTCCAAAAGCTACCCAAAAAGCAAGTTGCTCCCCCGACTAGAGGAGGAAGCATACATACCTTCATCACCAGCGCTGTCTGGCGGACCGACCACCCCGTGGTCGCGACAGAGAGGCATCCAGGCCCTCCATCAAGACCGTACCCCGGCACCACTCGAAAAGTATGAAGCCACGAGGGAATGCGCCGGACTTGCGGGATATATTGGAGGACAAGGCAAGACAATCCAGATCTATCTATGGATCACGTGGGGCCCCACGACCCACGATTTAATACCGTCGTGCGGATACAAAGAACTCCGCCGGGCGAACATAGCGCATAACGCTCTCTTGAGCTACGCCGTGACATTGCTCAATACTGAGGCGCCAAGACACCCACTATGCTTCACGACGAAGTAATGGATCATCAAATCCTCAAGGGTTTAAACCCATCAACATTGAATCCTACGATGGCACAACAGACCCCGTGGTTTGGATCGAGGATTATCTCCTTCATATCCATATGGCCCGCGGCGACGATCTCCATGCCATCAAATATCTCCCGCTCAAGCTTAAAGGACCAGCTCGGCATTGGCTTAACAGCCTGCCCGCAGAGTCAATTGGGTGTTGGGAGGACCTGGAAGCCGCATTCCTTGACAACTTCCAGGGCACATATGTGCGACCACCAGACGCTGATGACCTAAGCCACATAATTCAGCAGCCAGTGGAATCGGCCAGGAAATTCTGAACATGGTTCTTAAAAAAGAACAATCAAATCATCGACTGTCCGGATGCAGAGGCCCTCGCAGCCTTCAAACATAACATCCGCGATGAGTGGCTGGCCCGGCACCTAGGACAGGAAAAGCCGAAATCCATGGCAGCACTCACATCACTCATGACCCGCTTCGTGCGGGAGAGGACAGTGGCTAGCTCGCAAAGCAACAACCTCAAAGAAAATCTTTGGCAGTCCGGATACTAAGGACCACACCGCAGGTCGCGTCGAAACAAAAACAAACGCCGCGTTAACGGCGATACCAATGAGGATACGGCGGTCAACGCCGGATTCAGAGGCTCTAAACCTGGTCAGGGGAAGAAGCCATTCAAAAGAACTACTCCGGGTCCGTCCAATTTGGACCGAATACTCGACCGCTCTTGCGGATACATGGCACTTCAAAAGCCAGCTAATCACACCAACAGAGATTGTTGGGTATTCAATGAGCAGAGCAAGTTAATTGCGAAAACAATGACAAGGGGCTGCTGGCGACGACGAGGAGGAGACCGGGCCGCCGAACGATGAGAGGATGAAGGTTTCCCCCACAAGTGCGGACCGTAAACATGATATACGCAACCCATATACCCAAGAGGGAGCGGAAGCGTGCACTTAGGGACATATATGCGATGGAGCCAGTCGCCCCAAAGTTCAATCCATGGTCCTCTTGCCCGATCACTTTCGATTGAAGGGACCACCCTACCAGTATCCGTCATGGTGGATTCGCCGCATTGGTCTTAGACCCAATCGTCGATGGATTTCACCTCACCAGAGTCCTGATGGACGGCGGCAAAGCAACTGAACCTGCTTTATCGGGATACGGTCGCAAGATGGGCATAGACCCTTAAGGATTAAACCTACAAAGACGACCTTTAAAGGCGTCATACCAGTGTTGAGGCCAATTGTACAGGCTCACCACCCCGAAGTGGTCTTCGGATCCCGGACAATTTCGAAGCGAGGAGTTAATCTTCGACATAGTCTCGCTCGCAGCGGCTATCACGCTCGCTCGGACGAACCGCGTTCAAGAAAGTTCAACGCGTGCCGCATTATGCATACCTCAAGCTCAAGATGCCAGCCCTCGTGGAGTCATCACGGTCAACGGAAATATGGAACGCTCCTCCGAACGGAGGAACACACAGCGGCTCTCGCGCGAAGTACAAAGCAGCCTTTTAAGGCAATTTTGAGTCCGCCGTTAAACGACCGGACATAGCCAAACGCTACCGAGCAACATCAATCAAGACCATCCGCACGCCCGAGCACAGCGAGCAATGCGGCCCCAACCCCAGCCCTTGCACGATTGCAAGACCAGCTCTCCGCGTACATCATTACGCCCTGGAGATACCATGGGCATAGGGGGAGGGGCACGACCACGACAGGCCCAGAGTGCGGCTCAACCACACCAGGGGCTCCCAAGTGTGTCGCTCTTTTTATTTTTAATTTTTTCTTTTTTATACACAGGACTCCGTTCCCCAGAGGCCCTGTCCGGCGGCGAACCTGCCGAACTCACGATGCAACAGCCAGGGAGGGATAAAGGCTGCAGCGAACACTTAGGTGGTCTCCATTACGAGCATTACATTTGTTAAATGCACCAGTCCGCAGCCCACCCCTGGAGGGGGACATGCTTAATTAGTCCAATCCCTTTCTTACCGCACTATTTGTATCGCTCTGCACTCATAGCAGAATTCCTTGGATAAACAATGCATTACCTTTTGCCTATAATTGCATTACCTTTTTTACATATATGTTCATTAATGACATCTTGCTCCCGTGATATTTTGGTACGGCCGAATACACCAGGGCTTATGTTCCCCGATTATGGTGTGATAAGTCCGAACACTTTCACAAGTGCGGCACCCGAACTTATAGCATTATATGCATCGGCTCCGAATCATGTCTTGGGTCAATAGTTGGGTTTACCCGGCTCCCATGTTTTGGAACCTTACATTCCGTTCTATCGGCTAAGGTAGCTCGGGAGAACCACTGCGATTGCGCCCGGTTGAGCTGGGCGAGCGCCTCGAGGAGAAAGCTAAAACTGATGTCATGATAAGGCGAGACTGGTCGCTGTTCGAGAGGTCTTTTCGAGTCCCTAAAGACTTATGCCGCTTCGAGCGAAGAACCGGATAATGTCCGGCCAAGGCGTGGATAGCACCCCAAACTCGGTCTTCTGAATACTAGGGGCTTCGCTGAAATTTAAAATTATAGAATTCTATGGCTAAGTGAGAGTGTTCAAGCATTATAAGTCCAGTTGCCTTGTTCGTTGTGTTGAGCGCCTCCTAGATGGACCCAAAATGGGAACAAGAGTGCTCAAGTTTATCCCGAACACCCCAAAGACTCGTGGCATGGGGGCGAAGCCCGACGACTTGCCATCTCTCGATTTAATAAACGGCCGCCTGAAGGTAATATTTTAAATCAATAAGCGTTGCTTAGCGATATGAACAAAGTTTTCAGCGCACAGGATAAAACATTGCGAGTTTACTCAATAATTACATCTCGGGGCACTCATCCGCAATCTTGCGGGCACCCTTCAGACAGTCTTATAGTACATCTCGGGCGACGATACTCCTTGCTCACTGGCAACAAGATCGCTGATAAGCCTCTCCGCATCCAGCCTGCCCCCAGTGCACCTTTGCGTGGGCAAGGGCCCGACGAGCACCTTCAATACAAAGCGGAGCGCTTGATGACCTCCACCCGGGGCACGCGTCCACCAGCCGCCCAAGACGAGGCCAAGTAGCTCCTGTGCATGGCCTCTCCGAGCCCTGACCGGACTATGAGGCCCTTCATGGCCTCGCTCGGCTACCTTAGGAGCTCGACCACTGCTTCAGCTGGTCTCTAGGGGGCACCGGATGTCCGGCCTCAGCGTACTGAGACCAGAAGACCTTCTCCGTTGAGCTCCCCTCCTCGCTGCGGTAGAAGGCGGCGGCGTCAGATACACTGCAAGGCAGATGTGCAAACGCCCTTGGAGAGCTCCAAATTCGTTTAAGTAATAGGTAATTTACATTAACATGCTTGCTTTGCATGAAAAATGCCTTACCCGCCGCTATTTTCTTCACATCCTCAACCTCCTGGGGGGCCTTACGGGCCTCGGCCTTAGCGGCTTTGGCACTTTCAAGAGCCGAGGCAAGCTCGGACTCTTGAGTCTTTGAGTCGCGCTCCAAACTCTCATGCTTTTCCATGAGAGCCTGGAGCTCTTGCCGCACCTCCGCCACCCGCGCCTCCTGCTTCTCTCGCTCCGCTCGTTCATGTCAAGATTATGCGTTCGACGCGGACACGGCCTCCTTCAGTGGTCGCCACCTCGTCTGCGTGGCCCTGCAGTACCACGTTATCCTTGTTATTTCCATTGCAACCAAAATCCTTTTCTCAGAAGGTACAAATTTTAAAGTGGTGTTACTCACCTTCTTTGTCCTCGAGCTGCTTCTTGGCAAGGCCGAGCTCTTGCTCGGACCGCCGAGGTCCTACTTAAAGCACCGACCTCCATGATCAAGGCGGCAGAAGTCAGCAGCGCAGCCTGCAAACCCATATTGACATAATTTTTAGCACTCCTGCGTATATCTTTTTAGATCCTCAATCCGGTTTTTCTTTCGGAACACCGAACCGAGCATCAGGGGCTACTGTCTATGCGGTATTACATTACATATTTTAAACTTCTTACCTCAAAGCTTGTTAGTAGGCTACTGCAGGCTTCGGTCAGCCCGCTCTTGGCGAGCTGAACCTTCTGAATCACCGCACTCATAAGAGTGCGGTGTTCTTCCTCGATGGAAGTGCCTTTGAGCGCCTCCAACAAGTTGTCCGGCGCCTCCGGTTGGACGGAGGCCGCCGGCGTCATGGTCTTGCCCTTCTTGCGAAGGGGCCGCCAACCGGACTCCGGAACCACTGCGGGTTCCGGCACGGAGTCCGGCGCAAAGTCTGGGAGGCTGCCTTGTGGCGCCTCCGGAGCCTCCTCCTGATGGGTCCCTTCCTGGGATCCCACCTCGGCGTCCTCAGCGTCACGAGGGGTGGAGGCAGTCGGGATGGAATCCACATCCGACGGAGCCAACGACCCGCTTGATGAAGCGGGGAGATCATCATCGTCCGGACTACAGGTAGTGTGCGGCATTAGAAGGACACTATGTGACACAAAAGAGAAATTATAAATCATTCAGGAATCCGGATACTTACGATCTTGCCGGAGGCCTGGCCCTTGAGGGCCACTCTTCGTCGCCAACATTGGTGTTGGCGGAGCTGTCCGGGGGATGGGTCCTTCCCCTCTTGACCCTTGGCCTCTTCACCGGGAAGCCTTCCTCTTCCTCTCTCCCTCCTCTGGGAGGGAGTCCTCTTCTCCTCCTCGTCTCGGGAGGAGTCCGCCTCGGAGCCATTGGACGATGAGTCCGATATCACCTGGCGCCGGGAACTTCTCCGAGTTCCCGTAGCCTTCTTCTTGGCCTTCTTCTCTGGCACCACATAGAGTGCCGGGACTAGCAGCCCCGTTAAACGGGCGTCTGCTGGGTCTTGGGAAGGGAGCCGGATAGTCTACTGTCGGACGCCCTCTCGCCATCTGTCAAAGGCATAGGGAGTTTTAGATCCCACATAGAGTCAAACTATGAAAGAAAATAAATGTCCCATAGAGGATAACAAAGCTTACCTCGCCGCCAGCGCTTGGTGCTGAATCCACGGTCTTCCGTCAGCGGACGCTGGGCTTCTCCGCCTTGAACAGCACCTCCAGCGGCCAGACGTCAGGTCAAGAGCCCGCCAAGGCCTGGTTTGTGCGGATCGAACTCCCACAAATTAAAGGCCCGCTGTTGGCGGGGAGAATCCGCGAACGAGCATGACCTGGATCACATTGACAAGACTAAGCTTCTTATTCACCAAGGTCTGGAGACAGGACTGGAGTCCTGTCAGCTTCTCCGAACTGCCCCATAGCAAGCCCTTCTCTTTCCAGGAGGTGAGCTGCATCGGGATACCAGATCTAAACTCGGGGGCCGCCGCCCATTTTGGGTCACGCGGCTCGGTGATGTAGAACTACCCCGATTGCCACCCCTTGACGCACACCACAAAGGCCTCTTCGAGCCAGATGACGTTGGGCATCTTGCCCAACATGGCGCCTCCGCACTCCGCATGGATGCCCTTCACTACCTTCGGCTTGACATTGAAGGTCTCGAGCCAGATGACGTTGGGCAGCCGGTGCGCGATGTCACCGGAAAGGTATTCGGCGCTGCGCAGCTTTGCGATGTGCTCCTCCATAACGGAGGAGGCCAACCATTTGCCTCCCGCTCCAGACATGGTCGGAGAAGGTCGAGACAAGATGCGCGGACTTAGGCGCTGGAGCTCGAGTGCGCGGAGATGGATAAGCAGAGGAGGAAGAAGGCGTAGGTAAAAAGGTGGATCCTTATCCCCTTATATATGGGCGGACGAAGACTATGCGTCCCCACCGGCCTGGTAAAACTCGCTTATCTCCCGAGCGCCACCATCAATGGCGCGGTTGGGTTACCCACGTCTGTATTGATGAGAATCCCGGAATAAGGGGAACACGATCTCTGCTTCGACAAGACGTGCCAAGGAAACCGCTTCGCTAAACGCGCTAAGGTGGTATAATAAAAAACAATTCAAGTAAAGGCTTGGTGGTGGTGTGACGTCATGCCACAAAATACGTCAGCGGATTGAACTTGTGTACATAATATCCTCTACGGTGGAATGTGGAAATTATTTTGCAGAGCCGGACACTATCCTGGTGTTCACAATCTTCTATGAATTATTCGGAGGAGGAACCCGCCTTGCAATGCCGAACAATATGCGCGCCGGACTCATCGTCATTGAAGCTGGTTCAGGGCTCTTGAGGAGCCCTGGACTAGGGGGTGTCCGGATAGCCGGACTATCATCATCGGCCGGACTCCAAGACTATGAAGATACAAGATTGAAGACTTCGTCCCATGTCCGGATGGGACTTTCCTTGGCGTGGAAGGCAAGCTTGGCAATACGGATATGTAGATCTCCTACCATTGTAACCGACTCTGTGTAACCCTAGCCCTCCCCGGTGTCTATATAAACCGGAGGGTTTTAGTCCGTAGGACAACAACCATTATGACAATCATACCATAGGCTAGCTTCTAGGGTTTAGCCTCCTTGATCTCGTGGTAGATCCACTCTTGTACTACCCATATCATCAATATCAATCAAGCAGGAGTAGGGTTTTACCTCCATCGAGAGGGCCCGAACCTGGGTAAAAACATCGTGTCCCTTGTCTCCTGTTACCATCCGCCTAGACACACAGTTCGGGACCCCCTACCCGAGATCCGCCGGTTTTGACATCGACAATGTGCCTGTTGTGGTTGAAAACGTTACTATTTTAACGGACTTTGTTATTCTTGATATTCCTGAGGACGATAGTATGTCTATTATTCTTGGAAGACCCTTTTTGAATACTGCAGGGGCTGTTATTGATTGCACCAAAGGCAATGTCACTTTTCATGTTAATGGTAATGAGCATGTGGTACACTTTCCGAGAAACAACCTCAAGTCCACAGTATCAATTCTATTGGAAAATTTCAACAATCACTTTGGAGGTTTTGAATTCCCCCTTCCTACTATCAAGAAGAAATATGATATTCTTATTGTTGGGGACATGCATATCCCCGTTGAGGTAACATAGTGTTATTCGAAATTTCTCCGGTTCCATGTTATTCGGAATGAGTTTGTTAACAAGACTTGATCAACCCTTTTAGAGGATTCCTTTTGAAGAACATGAGATGGGTGAATTTAGAAAACAAAACTCCCTCTTTTTACTTTCTGTTATTTAAATTAAATAAAGCAAAAATAGTAATTTCTGTCAATTTTCTGAATTATCCGTGCAATAAAAAATACCTCGAAAATAAAAGTTCTCCAAATGCCCTGAAAATTTAATATGATTTTTTCTGGAATATTTGAGAATATTTGGCACTGAGAACACATCAGGGGGAGCCAGCACCTGCCCACGAGGGTCCAGGGTGCGCCCTACCCCCTGGGCGTGCCCCCTGCCTCATGGGCCCCTGGTGGCCCCCCTCCACTTATTCCAGCCACCACACACTCCTTCTTCCTCCGAAAAAATCACCAACCAGCTCAAGCACGAGTTCTAGCTCATCTTGCTGCCATTTTCGATCTCCTAGCGCAAAGCTCCATTCACAAAGCTGCTTTGGGGGATTGTTCATTGGTATGTGACTCCTCCAATGGTCCAATTAGTTTTTGTTCTAGTGCTTTATTCATTGAAAATTTTTGCTGCTCAAGTGACCCTGTTCTTGAGCTTGCATGTCAAATTTATGTGGTCAAAAGTAGTTTTAATGCATGATATGGCCTCTAGGAACTTGTAGGAGTAGTTGCTATCAATTTTGTTGAGTTTGGTTCACTTTTATTTTTATGTTGCTAAAAATTTCAGAAATTTTCAGAAAAAGATGAAGAGATTTTTGAGGGGCTCATTGCTACCTCTTGAGCACTGCGTTGGTTTTCCCCGAAGAGGAGAGGATGATGCAGCAAAGTAGCGTAAGTATTTCCCTCAGTTTTTGAGAACCAAGGTATCAATCCAATAGGAGGCTACGCTCAAGTCCCTCGTACCTGCACAAAACGATAGCTCCTCGCAACCAACGCGATTAGGGGTTGTCAATCCCTTCACGGTCACTTATGAGAGTGAGATCTGATAGAGATGATAGATAATATTTTTGGTATTTTTGGTATAGAGATGCAAAGTGAAAAATAAAAGAAAAAGTAAAAAGCAAAGAAAGATTAAAGTGATGGAGATTGATATGATGAGAATAGACCCGGGGGCCATAGGTTTCACTAGTGGCTTCTCTCAAGAGCATAAGTATTCTACGGTGGGTGAACAAATTACTGTTGAGCAATTGACAGAATTGAGCATAGTTATGAGAATATCTTGGTATGATCATGTATATAGGCATCACGTCCGAGACAAGTAGACCGACTCCTGCCTGCATCTACTACTATTACTCCACTCATCGACCGCTATCCAGCATGCATCTAGAGTATTAAGTTAAAAACAGAGTAACGCCTTAAGCAAGATGACATGATGTAGAGGGATAAATTCATGCAATATGATATGAACCCCATCTTGTTATCCTCGATGGCAACGATGCAATACGTGCCTTGCTGCCCCTTCTGTCACTGGGAAAGGACACCGCAAGATCGAACCCAAAGCTAAGCACTTCTCCCATGGCAAGAAAAACCAATCTAGTAGGCCAAACCAAACTGATAATTCGAAGAGACTTGCAAAGATAACCAATCATACAAAAAAAATTCAGAGAAGATTCAAATATTATTCATAGATAGACTTGATCATAAACCCACAATTCATCGGTCTCAACAAACACACCGCAAAAAGAAGATTACATCGAATATATCTCCACGAGAGAGGGGGAGAACATTGTATTGAGATCCAAAAAGAGAGAAGAAGCCATCTAGCTAATAACTATGGACCCGAAGGTCTGAGGTAAACTACTCACACTTCATCGGAGGGGCTATGATGATGTAGAAGCCCTCCGTGATGACGACCCTCTCTGGTGGAGCTCCAGAACAAGCCCCAAGATGGGATCTCGTGGATACAGAAAGTTGCGGCAGTGGAATTAGGTTTTTGGCTTCGTATCTGATTGTTTGGGGTACGTAGGTATATATAGGAGGAAGGAGTACATCGGTGGAGCAACTAAGGGCCCACGAGGCAGGGGGCGCGTCCTAGGGGGGGCGGGCGCCCCCCACCCTCATGACCGCCTCTGTTACTTCTTGGAGTAGGGTCCAAGTTTCCTGGATCACATTCGGTGAGAAAATCACGTTCCCGAAGGTTTCATTCCGTTTGGACTCCGTTTGATATTCCGTTTCTTTGAAACACTGAAATAGGCAAAAAAAAACAGCAATTCTGGGCTGGGCCTCCGGTTAATAGGTTAGTCCCAAAAATAATATAAAAGTGGAAAATAAAGCCCAATATAGTGCAAAACAGTAGATAATATAGCATGGAGCAATCAAAAATTATAGATACATTGGAGACGTATCACTGATCGAGCCTAAGCTCGAAGGATAAACAAAGTGAAGAGAACAAGAAGCCTAAGTATAATCTCCCTCATACTGCGGAGGCTCGGTCGTGTGAATGGCCTTGTGATGATTTCTTGAGAGAAGCCGGGATTCATGAAGATTTTTATTATTTGGCTGAGAATGCATGCCTCACCGCCTTCCTCCACGACCAACATGAACAGTATCTCTTACTCACCAATATCTTGGTGCAAAACTTTCATTTCCATGCTAGGACCTCACCACCTTCGGTGGAATTTTATTTATATGATGAGCATAAGGACATGTCACTTCGTGATTTTTGTTGGGTTTGTTTGATACCTTTTGAGGGCAGCATAGAGGAACCACATCATGATGATGTGGAGGAATTTATTGATATGATTGATGTAGGGGAAACGAGGAAAGTTTCCGATGCAAGAATCACTAGCATACATTTTCCTATTCTACGTTACTTTTCAATATTTGCTAGTAGATGCTTAATTGGTCGCGGGAACTGTGGGAACCTTAGTGCTCCTGATATTGTTACTTTGCGCCATGCCTTGTTTCAGGATAATACTTTCAGTTTAGGCGCTATCGTTGCTAAATGGTTAAATCTGAACCGTACTAAGGGCCCCGTCTTAGGAGGCATCTTTGCCTCGCGCCCTGCTGGACACTTTAACATACCTATTAGGCATTATGAGAAAGAGGAAAAGTTGCTGCCTAATATTTTTCTAGATTATAAGAGCATGATAGCGCATGGTTTTATTGTTAAGAATAAGAAAAAGATGCTTACTTACAGACTGATTTTTGATAAGAATAACTTTGAGACTATTACCTTGCCTGCTCCCTCTTTGTTTAACATATTTTCAGGCAAGTGCCTTGTTTTGCCGGAGGACGTTTATGCATACTGGAGCGTGACACCAACTCCAGAGCCTGAGCCAGAACCACCCCTGGACCCTTATCGACAGTCAGTTTACCAGTGGGATCCGGAGGAGATCGCCAACCAGTGGCACCCAGAGGACACTCCTCCTTACATCGGAGAGGGCCACTTTGATCCATGGGTGTCGGTGTCAAAACCGGCGGATCTCGGGTAGGGGGTCCCGAACTGTGCGTCTAGGCGGATGGTAACAAGAGACGAGGGACACAATGTTTTACCTGTGTTGGGCCCTCTCGATGGAGGTAAAACCCACGCCCTGCTTGATTAATATTGATGATATGGGTAGTACAAGAGTAGATCTACCACGAGATCAAGGAGGCTAAACCCTAGAAGCTAGCCTATGGTATGATTGTTGAGATGTAATGTTCGTCCTATGGACTAAGGCCCTCCGGTTTATATAGACACCGGGAGGCTAGGGTTACACAGAGTCGGTTACAATGGTAGGAGATCTACATATCCAGATTGCCAAGCTTGCCTTCCACGCCAAGGAAAGTACCTTAGGACATGAGCCGAGTCTTCAATCTTCTATCTTCGTAGTCTGGGAGTCCGGCGGATATTGATAGTCCGGCTGTCCGGACACCCCCTAGTCCAAGACTCCCTCAGTAGCCCCTGAACCAGTCTTCAATGACGATAAGTCCGGCGTGCATAATGTTCGGCATTGCAAGGCGGGTTCCTCCCTTGAATAATCCGGAGAAAATAATGAACACCAAGATAGTGTCCGGCTCTGCAAAATAAATTCCACATTCCAACGTAGAGAGAATAAAACATATATACTGATCCAATCTGCTGACGTATTATGCGGCGCGACATCACACCGCTACCAAGCCCTTGTTTGAATTACTATTCCACCTCAGCACGTTTAGCAAAGCGGTTTCCTTGGCACGTCCTGTCGAAGCAGAGATCGTGTTCCCCTTATTCCGGGATTCTCATCAATACGTGCGTGGGTAACCCAACCGCGCCATTGATGGTGGCGCTTGGGAGATAAGCGAGTTTTACCGGGCCGGTGAGGGACGATAGTTTAAATCGCCTATATATAAGGGATAAGGATTTACCTTCTCACCACGCCTTCTTCCTCCTTTGCTTATCCGCCCTCGCAAACTCAAGCTCCAACGCCCAAGCTCGCACATCTCACCTCGACCCTTCTCCGAATATGTCCGGAGGGGAGGCAATGGATGGCCTCCACCGCCAAGGAGGAGGACATCACCAAGCTGCGCGACGCGGATACCTTTCGGCGACATCGCAGATCGGCCGCCCGACGCGGGCAGCTCATCCCTACCCTGGGGCCTCATGAGAGGGTCGTCTTCCTTCCCCACCTCCTCCATGGATTGGGCTTTCCGCTCCATCCATTCGTCCGGGGCTCATGTTTACTACGGCTGGATTTCCATGATCTGGCGCTAAACTTCGTCCTCAACATCTCGGCGTTTATCGTGGGTGTGCGAGGCCTTTCTCGCATCCGCCCCACTTCGGCTGTGGCTCAAGACCTTCAACGTCAAGCGAAGGTTGTGAAGGGGACATAAGCGAATGCGGAGGCGCCATGTTGGGCAGCCGCCCAACGCCCCTTGGCTAGAAGGGACCTTCGTGGACTCCGTCAAGGGGTGGCAATCGGGGTGGTTCTACATCACCGAGCGCGAGCCTACATGGGCGGCAGCCCCGAATTTAGATCTGGAATCCCCACGCAGCTCACCTCCGGAAAGAGAAGGGCTTGAAGTGGGGTGATCCGTGGAGGTGACGGGACTTGAGCCTGCATCAAGAAGCTGGTGAGCAATAGGCTCCGGCTCGTCGACGTGGTCCAGGTCATGCTCCTCCGGCGGATTCTCCCGTGCCAAGAACGGGCATTTAATCTGTGGGAGTTTAATCCGAATAGCACCAGACGTTGAGCGGGCTCTTGATACAACGTCTGAAGGTGCACGGAGGTGCTATTCAAAGGCGCTGAAGCCCCGCATCCGCGATCAAGACCTGGATTCAGCTCGCGATCTCCGATCGACGAGGTAAGTGATTCACCCCATTACGGGACACTTATAGTAGTTAGATTGACTCTAGCGAGGTTTTTAATCTGCCTCTTCCTTTGACAAGACTGGATGGGGAAGGCCAAGCTGCTTATCAGCCCGGCTCCCATGCCGAAGAACCGATGGATGCCCGCTTAGCAAGGTTTCTGGTTCCGCACCGTCACGTGGTCTTGGGAGAAGAAGGCCAAGAAGGTGGCCACGGGACTCGAAAGAGTTCCCGTAATCAGGCGTCTGACAACGAT
The DNA here is from genome assembly GCA_021437245.1 of Aegilops speltoides. Taxonomy (NCBI): domain Eukaryota; kingdom Viridiplantae; phylum Streptophyta; class Magnoliopsida; order Poales; family Poaceae; genus Aegilops; species Aegilops speltoides. The sequence continues at coordinate 61,131,865 of CM038142.1, forward strand.
GAGGACTCCTCCCCCGAAGACGAGGAGGAGGAGGAGGAGGAGTACTCTCTCCCAGAGGAGGGAGAGAGGAAGAGGAAGGCCTCCCCAATCGAGGCGGCCGAAGGGTCCAAGAGGGGGAGAACCATCCCCCCGGACAGTTTCGCCAACATCAACGTTGGCGAGGAAGAGTGGCCTCCAAGGGCCAGGCGTCCGGCAGGATCGTAAGCATTCAGATCATTTATATGCCGTACATTGTATGCCATGTAGTGTCCTTATAACGCTGCATTCCGCCCGTAGTCCGGCCGTTGACGATCTTCCCGACTCGATGAGCGGGTCTTTGGCGCCGTTGGATGTGAATTCCATCCTGACTGCCTCTACCCCACGCGTCGACGAGGACGACGAGGCGGAATCCCACAGAGGGACCCGCCAGGAGGAGGCTCCGGAGGTGCCATCAGGCAGCCCCCCGGACTTCGTGCCGGACTCCTACTCGGAACCCGCAGCGGTTCCAGAGTCCGGCAAGCGGCCCCTTTGAAAGAAGGGCAGGACCGTGGCGCCGGCGGCCTTCGTCCAACCGGTGGCGCCGGATAACCTGCTGGAGGCGCTTAAAGGCGCTTCCATCGAGGAAGAACACCGCACTCTCATGGGTGCGGTGATTGAGAAGGTCCAGCTCGCCAAGGGCGGGCTGACCAAGCTCGCAACAGCCTTCTAACAAAGCTTTGAGGTAAGAAGTTTAAAATAATGTAATGTAATACCACATAGACAGTAGCCCCTGATGCTTAGTTCGGTGTTCGGAAAGAAAAGCCGGACTAAGGATCTAATAAGATATACGCAGGGTTGCTAAAAAAATATGTCAATATGGGTTTGCAGGCTGCGTTGTTGACCTCTGCCGCACTAACAGCTGAGGTAGAGGCGCTGAAGAAGGACCTTGAGCGGTCGGAGCAAGAGCTCGGCCATGCCAAGAGGCAGCTCAAGGACAAAGAAGGTGAATAACACCACTTTAAATAAGTACCTTACAGAAAAGGGTTTTGGTTGCAAACAAAATTAATAAGGATAATATGTGTAATGCAGGGGCCACTAGCGAGGTGGCAGTCCTGAAGGATGCCGTGTCCGTCGCCGAACGCAATGCGGCCACAGAACGGGCTGAGCGAGAAAAGCAAGCGGCACTGGTGGCGGAAGTTCGGCAAGAGCTCCAGACTCTCATGGAAAAGCATGAGAGTTTGGAGCGTGACTCCAAGACTCGAGAGTCCGAGCTTGCCTCGGCTCTCGAAAGTGCCAAGTCCGCCAAGGCCGAGGCCCAGAAGGCCCATGAGGAGGTAGAGGACATGAAGAAAATAGCGGCGGGTAAGGCGTTTTCATGCGAGCAAGCATGTTAATGTAAATTACGGATACTTACCCGAATTCGAGCTCTCGGGGGCATTTGCAGATATGCGGCGTAGAGCGTCTCGATGCCGCTGCATTCTATCGTGGCGAGGAGGGAGCTCAACGGAGAAGGTCTTCGGTCTCGACGCCGAGGCCGCCATCCGGTGCCCCCAAGCGACCGGTGAAGTAGTTGGTCGAACTCCACAAGGTAGCCGAGGAGGCCATGAAGGGCCTCACAGTCCGGTTGTGGCTCGGGCAGGCCATGCACCGGCAGCTACTTTGGCCTAGTGCGGCGGCTGGTGGATGCATGCCCCGGCTGGATGTAATCAAGCGCCCACTTTGTATTGAAGGCGCTGTCGGGCCCTGCCCGCATAAAGGTGCAATGGGGCAAGCTAGATGCGGAGAAGCTTTCACGGATCCGCCGCCGCGGCAAGGAGCATCGCACGCGGAGCGATATTATAAAGTTGTCTGAAGGGAGCCTGCGATATTGCGGATGAGTGCCCCTTAATGTAATCTTTGAGTGAACTTGCTGTGTTTTTTATCTCGGCGCTGAAAACTTCGTTTATATGCGCTATGAGCAACGCTTGTTGAATTTAAAATATTACCTTCATGCGGCCGCTTGTTAAATCGAGAGATGGCAAGTCATTGGCTTCAGCCCCCAAGCCACGAAAGTGGGGTGTTTGGTGATAAACTTGAGCACTCTTGTTCCCATTGTTGGGTCCATCGAGGAGGCGCCAACACGATTTAACAAGGCAATCGGACTTATAATGCTTGAACACTCTCACTTAGCCATAGAATTCTATAATTTTAAATTTGGTGAAGCCCCGGTATTCGAAGACCGAATTGGGCGCTATCCACGCCTAAATCGGACATCATCCGAACTTCGCTCAAGCGGCATGAGTCTTTAGGGACCGAAAAGACCTCTCGAATAGCGACAGTCTCGCCTTATCATGCCGTCGGTTTGAGCTTTCTCCATCGAGGCGTTAACCTGCTCAACCGGGCGCAATCGCGATGGTTCTCCAGTGCTACCTTAGCCGACGGAACGGAACGTAAGGTACCAAAACATGGGAGCAGGCAAACCCAACTATTGACCCAAGACATGATTCGAGCTGATTCATATAATGCTATAAGTTCGGGTGCCACACTTGTGAAAGTGTTCGGACTTAATCACACCATAATCTGGGGAACTGAAGCCCCTGGTGTATTCGGCCGTAACAAAGTATACGGGTGCAAGATGTCATATAATGAACATATGTAAAAGATAACGCAATTGCAATGAAGAGGTAATATACTTGCAAAAAGGAAGTGCTGCGTTATTTATGAAAGAAGGTCTGCTAATAAAGCGGACTGATACAAATAGTGCGGTAAGCAAGGGATTTGGACTAAATTAACATGTCCCCCTCCAGGGATAAGCTGCAGACTTGGTGTATGTAATCGAATTTAATGCTCGTAATGGAGACCACCTGAGTGTTTGTCGCAGCCTTCTTTAATCCCTGACTGTTGCATCGTGAGTTCGGCAAGTTCGCCGTCAGACAGGGCTTCTGGTTGATGGAGTCCTTGTCAGGACCCCGACTCAATGCCACATTGATCTAGCATGTAACACCTCATATCACTTTGCGGCCTCACGCACGGTATTCCCACGGGTGTCGCCTTACCTTTGCCCGGGACCGTTTGAGCCTTTTGGCACACGTATATGATAGTGTCGCTAGCATCCATATGATAAGGAGCCCGGCTGACATGGCTAGTCGTAAACCCAGTGGCACAAACTTACGAGGACAGCATCCATGACCCAAAGACCGAACGTGTCGGTCATCGTGAGTGAATCGGTTGTAGCACTAGGCTAGCAGACTCCGGTGAACCGGCTGTAGAAGGGCTAACAGACTCCGGTATTCATCGCGTGACATTTTCGAAGGGGACAGTACGAGAACGAAGAAGGACACATGCGGCCAGCCTAAGTGTTCGGAGCAGTAGCAAGCTACCATGGCTCGGTGGAAACACTAGGAGACATTTCCGTAAGAGAGGCTACTAAAGATAAACAACTAGATAGTCGGATCCCACACATACCAAGCATTTCAATAACATACACACAATATGCTCGATATGTGCAAATACAACATGGCATCACAACATGACTCTACGACTCAAGTATTTATTCATTAGGCTCGAGGAGCGAGATATTACAAACATGGGTCTCATGACCCAACATTGAGCATACTGAGATCAAGCACATGCGGAAGCTTATCATGTCCGAGTACGACATCTACAAATGAAAAAGGCTTAGAAGCGACTATCTACTAGATCTGCCGAGGGCACAAGATCGTAGCTGAGGTAACAAGCTAAACGTCAAGTCCACGCTGAACTACTAGCGAGACGGAAGTCTCTCGCAAAATCATAAAATAGGCAAACGTGAGTACAAATGTACCCAAGCAAGACTTACATCAGAACTAACTACATATGCATCATTATCAACAAAGGGGGTGGTGGAGTTTAACTGCAGCAAGCCAGCTTTGACTCGGTGGCTATCCTGAACTACGACTGCAATGTAACTCTTTTGAGGTGGAGCACACGAGTCCACATATTCACCATATCAATACACCACTATGGATCCGCTCCCGTCTCCCTACGAGAACGCCATCCATAGCACACACGCTTATCTTGCGCATTTTAGAGTATCCACTTTCACTTGTCTATGAACTGTACAAGGGGTCCAAGTTTCCATATCCGAGGAATCCGCTATTCAATAGATAATGATAACCCTGCAGGGTGTACTTCTTCACACACGCTCTCGCCACTTATCGCCCTGACACGCCATGTATCTCGGCAACCTTCAAGCGGAAGTCGGGCGAGGAGTCGGCCACGACCTACCTAAACACTCAAGTCTCTCGCCCGGGTTTATCGCCTATTCAGGTTCCATCTGCAAGGAGATCCGGCCGGGTGTCGCCACGGCCCCAAACGATGTGAGCAGGGTTCCCAAGCCCACCTCGATGGGTGGATCTACGCTGGTACACCGTACATGTGCCTAGTCTGTCCCAAGCCCACCTGTACCGGGTGCCACTTGGTAGACCACTAACACTACCTACAAACACCAAAAACTAGTTGCAACTCCTGGACAGAGAACAAGGGTGATTAAGAAGCCGAGAGGGGCCGAGTTACCGGAACCCAATGTGTGGTAGTAACTGTTCATGGATCACAAACACGTAACTCAGTTCGAGGACGGCTGCAATGAGACAACCCACCATGTACTCCTACATGGCCTCTCACCGCTACCTTTACCAAATCGTGTTCACACACTTAGCTCACACACGAAGAGGACATGTTCACACGCCTCGATTCATTCCCGATGAATCGACTGACTCAACTCTAAGCAATAGCAGGCATGACAAACAAGCATGAATGAGTAGGCACATCAGGGCTCAAACAACTCCTACTCATGCTAGTGGGTTTCATCTATTTATCGTGGCAATGACAGTCATGCAGAGGATAAAGGGTTCACTACCGCAGCAAATAATGTGATATGTCGTTGTTGTCCTAATGATAGAAAAGAGAGCAGGAGCGAGAGAGTGGGATTGTATTGGAATGAACAAGGGGGTTTTGCTTGCCTGGCACTTCTGAAGATAGTATATCTCTTCATCCATGTCATCGAACTCATCGTCGAAACATCGTCTACCGAGAGGGGATAGTTACCGGCAAACACAGAAGAACACAATCAATGCAATGCGACAATATGATGCATGCTATGACATGGCAATATGCTGTGATTTGGGCTAATGCAGCTAAGAACAGAAAGGTTTGAGCTTATTTGAACCAAAGATTCAAATTCAAACTCAAACTATGAATTCATAAAGTGCATTATCATGTTTTGATATGAACAGCAAGGTTAAGTTGCTTAAACATGCATGAAACAGTGCAGATGGATAGATTGTATTTTTCTGATCATTTTTCATATATAATTTATTTCATTTGGAGTTACAGATTAATTTCTATGAATTTTTGAAGTTTTGGGCATTTTCTGGATTTTCCTGTAAAAGAATAAATCCAGAAAATAAATATTGCGTCAGCACTGCGTCACTATGACATCAGCAGTCAACGAGGCCGGTCTAGGTCAAACCTGGCCAGTGGGGTCCACTGGTCAGTGACTAACTAAACTAACCTAGTTTAATTAGCATTAACCTAGGTTAAGCTAATTTAGTTTAAACCTAAACTAAATTAGTTAGCCGGGCGGGGCCCGCATGTCATGGACCCAGGGGAGGTCAACCCCCTGGTCAACCGAGGCTAACTCGCCGGCGGCTCGACGCCGGCGACGATAGGTGCGGCGGAGGGGCTCGGGTTTGCTCTCCCGGCGCCCAAATGAATGGCGGAGAGCACCCACGGGGAGCCAAAGCTCGCCCGCATCTAGCGCAGCAAGCAGCAGCGCCTAGGGAGGTCGGAGCTCGTCGGAAACGAGCTCGGGGCGGCGGCCGGCGCTCGGCGCAAGTGGCGCGATGGCTACGGTGCACAGAGAAGAGAACAGAGAGGGGAAGGATGGGCAGCAGCTCACGGCGATCTTCTTGGAGTGGACGGCGAGCTCAGGGAGAGCCTGAGACACTCGGGGCGTCGAGGGGGATCTCCGGCGACGGCGGTCGGGGACGAGCTCGGTGAGGGAGGAGGGGCGCGCCCGGCATCGAGTGGCGGAGCGAGGAGGTCGAGGACGTCGAGGCGGAGCTCATGGACTCGTCAGAGGGGTGAGGGGGTGGTTGTTGCTACGGCGACGACGAGCGGCGGCGACGGGCACGCTCGGTGGTCGCGTGGGAGAGAAACATAGGAGGGGACAGAGGACGGGAGTGAGCGGTTGTTGGGAACGCGTGGCGTCTCCAGAGAAAGCGTCAAGGCCAAGGTGCACGCAGAGGAGGAGGTGGCTCATGCAAGGCCAGCAGGCGGCGCGAGCACGCCGCCTGCCCCACTTGCCCAAGGAGGAAGACGACAGGGGCAGCGGTGGTGGCTGGGCGGCTGGGCGCTAGGTGGGCTGCGCCTGTAAGCTCTGAGTAAGTTCTCCTCTCTTCGCTTTCTCATTTATTAATGTTTTGTATTCTGCAGGTTTGTCTTGAATTTGGTTTTGAAACCAATTCAATTTATTTTGCTTCTGACAATATTTTTAGGAGCTAAAAGAATTAAAAAAATGCTCCACAAAATATTTCAGAATTATTGGACCTATATTTATTTAATAGTAGATATAAATCCAATTCAAATAATTATTGATTTAATTCAAATGCCCAAAATAAATGTTTCTGAGACACCAAAAATATTGGTTTGGATTTTACCTCTTGCCAATATTTCCAGAGGATAACAGGAACATTTTCTTGGACTTATTTGAAACGATTTTATCTTGATCATTTTTAAAAGGAATCTGAGGCTTTGAAAATTCCCCAATTCAAATTTCATTTGAATTTAAACATGATGCAACAACCAAGCTAGTACAGGGCCAAGGTAAAGCTAGGGATGTGACAGTCCTGTATATGCAAAAGAAGAAAAGATAAAAAATAAAACCAAGGGGGGCGCTAGCATGAGCCCCTGGTGTGGTCGAGCCGCACTCTTTGGTCCTTGTGGTTAAGCCCCTCCCCTGCGCCCATGGTATCTCCAAAGCGTAATGATGTACGCGGAGTGTTATTCTTGTGATCACGCGCGGGCGAGGGTGGGGGTCGCATTGCTACGCACGCTCTGATCGCGCCAGGTGGTCTTGGTTAGTTTTGCTCCGGGCGCGCTTTGATGTATCCGGCTTTTTAGTTGCCGGACTAGAGAATTGCCGTAGAAGGCTGCTCAAGATACGCCGAGAGCGCAGATGTTCCTCCGCTCGAGGAGCGCCCGTATTCCCATTGACCGTAATGACTCCACGAGGGCCTGGCATCTTGAGCTTTAGGTATGCATAATGCGGCACGCGCTGAATTTTGTAAACGCGTTCGTCCGAAAGCAGGGCATGATAGCCGCCACTGAACGAGACTATATCAAAGATTAACTCTTCGCCTCGAAATTATCCGGGATCCAAGACCACTTCGATGTGACCGAGCTCGCATAGCTTGGCTTCCACTCTGGGATGACACCTTTAAAGGTTGTCTTAGTAGGTTTGATCCTGGATGGGTCTATGCCCATTTTGCGCACTATGTCCTGATAAAGCAGGTTCAGGCTGCTGCCGCCGTCCATCAGGACTCTTGTGAGGTGAAATCCATCGACGATTGGGTCTAAGACCAATGCGGCGAATCCGCCATGGCGTATGCTGGTCGGATGGTCTCGTCGTTCGAAAGTGATCGGACAGGAGGACCATGGGTTGACTTCGGGGCGACTGGCTCCATCGCATAGACGTCCCGTAGTGCGCGCTTCCTCTCCCTCTTGGGTATATGGGTCGCGTAAATCATATTCACCGTCCGCACTTGTGGGGGGAAACCCTTCTGTCCTCTATTGTTCGGCGGCTGGGTCTCTTCCTCGTCGTCGCTATTTAGCCCCTTGTCATTGTGTTCGGCAATTAACTTGCCAGCCTGCTTGAACACCCAACAATATCTATTGGTGTGATTAGCTGGCTTTTCGCGGGTGCCATGTATCTGGCATGAGCGGTCGAGTATTCGGTCCAGATTGGACGGACCCGGAGTTGTTCTTTTGAATGGCTTCTTTCGTTGACCGGGTTTGGAGCCTCGAAATCCGGCATTGACTGCCGTATCCTCTTTGTCGTCGCCGTTAATACGACGTTTGTTTTTGATTCGACGTGACCTGCCGTGGTTGTCCTTAGTGTCCGGACTGCCAGAATTTTTGCGAAGATTGTTGCTGCGGGCTAGCCAGCTGTCCTCTCCCGCACAAAAGCGGGTCATTAATGATGTGAGGGCTGCCATGGATTTCGCTTCTCCTGCCCGTGTGCGGGCTAGCCATTCGTCCGGATGTTATGTTTGAAGGCTGCAAGGGCCTCCGCATCCGGACAGTCGACAATTTGATTTTTCTTCGTCAAGAACCGTGTCCAGAATTGTCTGGCCGATTCGTCTGGCTACTGAATAATGTGCCTTAGGTCATCGGCATCTGGTGGTCGCACATATGTACCTTGGAAGTTATCAAGGAATGCGGCCTCGTGTCTTCCCTAACACCCAATTGACTCTGCGAGCGGCTGTTAAGCCAATGCCGAGCTGGTCCTTAAGCTTGAGGGAGATATTTGATGGCGTGGAGATCGCCGCGCGGGCCATATGGATGTGGAGAAGATAATCTTCGATCCACACCGCGGGGTCTGTTGTACCATCGTAAGATTCGATATTTACGGGTTTGAACCCTTCGGGGATCTGATGATCCATTACTTCGTCAGTGAAGCATAACGGGTGTGCGGTGCCCCTATATTGAGCAATATCGCGACGCAGCTCGAGGGAGCGCTTTCTGCTATGTTCGGCCCGGCAGACGTTATGTCCGGCGCGACGGTATTCGTCGTGGGTCGTGGGGCGCCCACGTGATCCATAGATGGATCTGGATTGTCTTGCTTTGTCCTCCAATATGTCTTGCAAGTCCGGCGCGTTCCCTTTTGGCTTCGTACTCTTGGATCGATGCCGGGGTACGGTCTTGGCTGGGGGCCTGAATGCCTCTCTGTCGCGACCACGGGGTGGTCGGTCAGCCATGTCGTGCGCTGGTGATGAAGGTATGTATGATTCCTCCTCTAATCGGGGGAGCAGCTTGCGTCCTGGGTAACTTTTGGAGGGGAGTTTGAGTTTATACTCTTCGGCCGCGAGGACCTCAGTCCATCGATCGGCTAGCAGATCTTGATCAGCTTGGAGCTTTTGCTGCTTTTTCTTTAGGCTATTTGCCGTGGCTATGAGCCTGCGCCTGAAGCGTTCTTATTCGACGGGATCCTCGGGTATGACGAATTCATCATCGTTGAGGCTTCCTTTGTCTTCGGAGGGAGGCATATAGTTATCACCTCAACCCTTCGCCCCGCCGCCTGTCGTGAGGGCTTGAGCTGCGTCCTCCCGCGCTGAGTCTTGCGGGGAGGGGATCGTCTTCGCACTCTCCCGAGTGTTATTGTCTCCGTGCGGAATCTCCATTCTTGTTGTGGCGGGATTTAGAGCGGCGCCACGACGCCAGCGCTTGGGCTGCTTCTTTAGAGAATCTTCCTCCGCCGCTTTTCGCCATCCCTTCTTTTGGGGTATCCACCATGTAGACGCTATATGATGAGGTGGCCTTCCGATTGCCCTCGTAGGCGCTGGTTCTCGTAAATCTTCGCATCGCCGCCCATAGCGCCGATGTCGCCGAGTCAAGTCTAGCATGTCGGTTAAATCTTCGACCGTGGCTATAAAGTGGGTGGTGGGTGGGCTCTGAATTTCTTTGTCGTCCGAACTCCAACCGTCCTGGCCATAGTCCGGCCAGGACTCTCCTGATAGCGAGAGATACTTCAGAGAATTCAGGATATCGCCAAAAGGCGAGTCTTTGGAAGATGTCCGCGGCGGTGAATTCCATAACCGCGCCTAATCCGATTTAATTGGTAAGGGCGGGAGGCTCGGAGTCCGGCGCCCAGATCACGAAGTTTCAGAGGGGACAAGATTGGTATTCGACTCCATCGCCGTGGATGTTGAAGCCCCTGTGGCGGCGCTTCATCCACCGCCCTCGACATGGGCAATCGGCCCGCCAGTGGCCGGAGCGGATCCGAAAAGCGCCACCAAAGTACCGTTCGGGCGGCAGAGCTAGATCATGCCCATCGCCACAAAGGCGGCGCGCTTGGCTGTGGCTCGAGTCCGTCAAGATCAAGTCTCCGTGGTCATCGGCCGTGAAGTTCAAGCTTCCGAATCGACTCGACGGCCAGGGCGTAGCTTCGATCTGCTCCAGATGGCCAAGAGAATTGCCCGCATGCAAAGCCGCCGAATCTGAAGATCTGTCCGGGAGAAAAGTCTCACCGACAGCGTTGATGGTTGAAGATGCCATCGAGCCTATCGGGGACGCATACGAGGAACTCTCAATGAAAGCACCAATGTCGGTGTCAAAACCGGCGGATCTCGGTAGGGGGTCCCGAATCGTGCGTCTAGGCGGATGGTAACAAGAGACGAGGGACACAATGTTTTACCCAGGTTGGGCCCTCTCGATGGAGGTAAAACCCACGCCCCGCTTGATTAATATTGATGATATGGGTAGTACAAGAGTAGATCTACTACGAGATCAAGGAGGCTAAACCTAGAAGCTAGCCTATGGTATGATTGTTGAGATGTAATGTTAGCCCTATGGACTAAGGCCCTCCGGTTTATATAGACACCGGGAGGCTAGGGTTACAGAGTCGGTTACAATGGTAGGAGATCTACATATCCGTATTGCCAAGCTTGCCTTCCACGCCAAGGAAAGTACCTTCCGGACACGAGCCAGAGTCTTCAATCTTCTATCTTCGTAGTCTGGGAGTCCAGCGGATAATGATAGTCCGGCTGGCCGGACACCCCCTAGTCCAGGACTCCCTCAATGGGCGTAGACCAACTTAGGCCAAAAGCCTAAGTTGGTGGAGTACTTATTTCTCACCGACATTACATTCATGTTCACACACTCATGCTAGTTGTCGGTGCTCATACTATTTCACTGTATCATCCATGCTAGTTTATTTTCATTTTCTCGTTTTCTTCTTGTGTGTTTAATAAACCTTAAGAAAAACCAAAAAAAATTAGTTGTAGCTTTTAGTTAGTTTACTTTCCATGCCTGTAGTAGTAGTAATTAAGAAAACCCAAAAAGATTTCCCGTTCTTCTTTTGCTTGTTGGGAGCTTTCCCGTGTAAATAGTTTGGTTTCTTTTCTTTGGGGGTCGAGAGGAGAATACCATAATGAAAATGTTGAGTGGCTCTCATATGCATTATTGTTGATCTAATAAAGAGCCCATATTACCTTGTCTTCTCTTTTGAATTGAATGCTTGCAGATTCCAACTTAGTCCAATGCACGTGCACTATTATTATTATCCACACTATTCGGTCGTGCAAGTGAAAGGCAATAATGATGATTATATGATGAACTTATTGAGATGAGAAAAGATGGTATGAACTCGACCTCTGTTGTTTTTGTAAATATGATTAGTTCATCTTTCCTGATTTAGCCTATTATGAAAGGAACATATTTGCAATGACAATTAGAGATTGTAGTTTCTTATGCCACGCTTAATTATCTAGGAGCTTATAATGGTTTACCTTGCATGCCAACATGCTATTAAAATGGTTGTGATTAGGGTGGTATCCCCCTTTGAACGATTCGAGTGGCTTGACTTGGCACATGTTCACGCATGTAGTTGAACCAAAATCAACATAGCCTCTATGATATTTATGTTCATGGTGAATTATATCCTACTCATGCTTGCATTCGATGTTGATTAATTTTAATGCATGTTCATGACTGTTGTCGCTCTCTAGCTGGTCGCTTGCCAGTCTTTTTCTAGCCTTCACTTGCACTAAGCGGGAATACTGCTTGTGCATCCAACTCCATAAACCCCAAAGTTGTTCCATATGAGTCCACCATACCTACCTATATACGGTATCTACCTGCCGTTCCAAGTAAATTTGTATGTGCCAAACTCTAAACCTTCAAATAAACATTCTGTTTTGTATGCTCGAATAGCTCATGTATCAACTAGGGCTATCTGTATCTTCCATGCTAGGCGGGTCATTCTCAAGAGGAGTGGACTCCGCTCCTCACTCACGAGAAAATGGTCGGTCACCGGGATGCCCAGTCCCATGATTTAAGCAAATCAAATCAAATAATTGCAAACTAAACTCCCTCAGGATTGTTGTTAGTTGGAGGCACCCGTTGTTTCGGGCAAGCCATGGATTGATGCTTGTTGGTGGTGGGGGAGTATAAACTTTACCATTCTGCTTGGGAACCACCTATAATGTGTGTTGCATGGAAGATATCGAGATCCCTCCATTGTTATGTTGACAATGAAAGTATACCGCTCAAAATATTATTCATACCTATTTCAAAACCGAGCTCTGACACCTCTATCTATTTACTTTTTTGATTGAGTCATCATCCTCTTATTAAAAAGCACCAGTTGGAGAGCACCTCTGTCATTTGCATCCATTACCGTTAGTTTACATTGAGTATGTTGACTGGATCTCTTTGACCATGAATTACAATGTCTAGTCAGTCCTTGATCTTTAAAGGTGCTCTGCATTTATGTTTTGCGGTCTCAGAAAGGGCTAGCGAGATACCATCTTGTTATATCATATTATGGTTGTTTTAAGAAAGTGTTGTCATCCAAGATTTATAATTATTGCTCGCTAGCTGATTATGCCATTGATATGAGTAAACATGAGACCTAAATGTTATTGTGAATATGGTTAGTTCATAATCTTTGCTGAAAACTTGAATGCTGGCTTTACATATTTACAACAACAGCAGCCATAGAGAATAAATGGATCTTCAAGAAGAAGACTGACGCTGACGGTAATGTTACTGTCTACAAAGCTCGACTTGTTGCGAAAGGTTTTTGACAAGTTCAAGGAGTTGACTACGATGAGACCTTCTCACCCGTAGCGATTCTTAAGTCCGTCCAAATCATGTTAGCAATTGCCGCATTTTATGATTATGAAATTTGGCAAATGGATGTCAAAACTGCATTCCTTAATGGATATCTTAAAGAAGAGTTGTATATGACGCAACTAGAAGGTCTTGTCGATCCAAAAGGTGCTAACAAAGTGTGCAAGCTCCAGCGATCCATTTATGGACTGGTGCAAGCCTCTCGGAGTTGGAATATACGCTTTGATAGTGTGATCAAACCATATGGTTTTATACAGACTTTTGGAGAAGCTTGTATTTACAAGAAAGTGAGTGGGAGCTCCGTAGCACTTCTGTAGATGACATATTGTTAATCGGAAATGATACTAAATTTCTGAATAGCATAAAAGGATACTTTAATAAGAATTTTTCAATGAAAGACCTCGGTGAAGCTTCTTATATATTGGGCATCAAGATCTATAGAGATAGATCAAGACGCTTAATTGGACTTTCACAAAGCACATACCTTGATAAAGTTTTGAAGAAGTTGAAAATGGATCAGGCAAAGAAAGGGTTCTTGCCTGTATTACAAGGTGTGAAGTTGATCAGACTCAATGCCCGACCACTGGAGAAGATATAGAGAAAATGAAAGGTGTTACCTATGCTTCAGTCATAGGCTCTATCATGTATGCAATGTTGTGTACCAGGCCTGATGTGTGCCTTGCTATAAGTTTAGCAGGGAGGTACCAAAGTAATCTAGAAGTGGATCACTGGACAGCGGTCAAGAACATCTTGAAATACCTCAAAAGGACTAAGAATATGTTTCTCGTATATGGAGGTGACAAAGAGCTCGTCGTAAATGGTTACGTCGATGCAAGCTTTGACACTGATCCGGATGACTCTAAGTCACAAACCGGATACGTGTTTTATTAAATGGTGGAGCTGTCAGTTGGTGCAGTTCCAAGCAGAGCATCGTGGCGGGATCTACGTGTGAAGCGGAATGCATAGCTGCTTCGGAAGCAGCAAATGAAGGAGTCTGGATGAAGGAGTTCATATCCGATCTAGGTGTCATACCTAATGCATCGGGTCTAATGAAAATCTTTTGTGACAATACTGGTGCAATTGCCTTGGCAAAGGAATCCAGATTTCACAAGAGAACCAAGCACATTAAGAGATGCTTCAATTCCATCCACGATCAAGTCAAGGAGGGAGACATAGAGATTTGCAAGATACATACGGATCTGAATGTTGCAGACCCGTTGACTAAGCCTCTCTCACGAGCAAAACATGATCAACACGAAGACTCCGATCCATGGGTGTTAGAATCATTACAATGTAATCTAGATTATTGACTCTAGTGCAAGTGGGAAACTGAAGGAAATATGCCCTAGAGGCAATAATAAAGTTTTTATTTATATTTCCTTATATCATGATAAATGTTTATTATTCATGCTAGAATTGTATTAGCCAGATACTTAGTACATGTGTGAATACATAGACAAACAGAGTGTCACTAGTTTGCCTCTACTTGACTAGATCATTGAATCAATGATGGTTATGTTTCCTAACCATAGACATGAGTTGTCATTTGATTAATGGGATCACATCATTAAAGAATGAAGTGATTGACTTGACCCATCTGTTAGCTTAGCACGATGATCGTTTAGTTTGTTGCTTTGCTTTCTCCATAACTATACATGTTCCTATGACTATGAGATCATGCAACTCCCGAATACCGGAGGAACACTTTGTGTGCTACAAAATGTCACACCGTAACTGGGTGATTATAAAGGTACACTACAGGTGTCTCCGATGGTGTTTGTTGAGTTTGCATAGATCGAGATTAGGATTTGTCACTCCGATTGTCGGAGAGGTATTTGTGGGCCCTCTCGGTAATGCACATCACTATAAGCCTTGCAAGCAATGTGACTAATGAGTAAGTTACGAGATATAGCATTATGGAACGAGTAAAGAGACTTGCCGGTAACAAGATTGAACTAGGTATTGAGATACCGATGATCGAATCTTGGGCAAGTAACATAACGATGACAGAGCGAACAATGTATACCGTTATGCGGTTTGACCGATAAAGATCTTCATAGAATATGTAGGAACCAATATGAGCATCCAGGTTCCGCTATTGGTTATTGACCGGAGATAAGTCTCGGTCATGTCTACATAGTTCTCGAACCCGTAGGGTCCGCACGCTTAACGTTCGGTGACGATCGGTATTACGAGTTTGTGTGTTTTGATATACCGAAGGTAGTTCGGAGTCTCGTATTTGATCACGAACATGACGAGGAGTCTCGAAATGGTCGAGACGTAAAGATCGATATATTGGAAGCCTATATTTGGACATCAGAATGGTTCCGAGTGGTTTGGGCATTTTTCCGGAGTACCGGGAGGTTACCGGAACCCCCCGGGGAGTATATGGGCCTTATTGGGCCTTAGTGGAATAGAGGAGAGGGAAGGGAAAAGAGGGAGGCGCGCCCCCCAAGCCCAATCCGAATTGGGAGGGGGCCACCCTCCTTTCCTTCCTCCCTCTCTCCTCCTTCCTTCCTCTCCTACTCCTACTTGGAAGGGCTCCTACTTATACTAGGAAAGGGGGGAATCCTACTCCTGGAGGGAGTAGGACTCCCCCAGGGCGCGCCATAGAGAGGGACGGCCCTCCCCCTCCCCCACTCCTTTATATATGGGGGATGGGGCTCCCCATGGACACACAAGTTGATCATTGACCTTTTAGCTGTGTGCGGTGCCCCCCTCCACCATAATCCACCTTGGTCATATCGTAGCGATGCTTAGGCGAAGCCCTGCGTTGGTAGCTTCATCAACACTGTCATCACGCCATCGTGCTGACGAAACTCTCCCTCGAAGCTCTACTGGATCGTGAGTTCGCGGGACGTCACCGAGCTAAACGTGTGCAGATCACGGAGGTGTCGTACGTTCGGTACTAGGGATCAGTCGATTGTGAAGACGTATGACTACATCAACCGGGTTGTCATAACGCTTCCGCTTACAGTCTACGAGGGTATGTGGATGACACTCTTCCCTCTCGTTGCTATGCATCACCATGATCTTGCGTGTGCGTAGGAATTTTTTTGAAATTAATACGTTCCCCAACAGCCATGGTGGTAACCCAACCTATGTGATCGGAGATCCCGTGAAGTAGGACCTGGAAAAACAAGCCAGCACTACTAGGGAAAAGCCTAGTAGTAGCGTGGGTTTCGTGCCTATTAGTAGCGCTGGGAACCGTGCTACTAGTAAGGCGCTACAGCTAGTACTTAGCAGTAGCGCGTGCGGCACATGCTACTGCTAAGACATATAGCTGCAGCGCGTGTTTACCCCGGCGCTACTGCTACTCATCAAGTAGTAGCGTGTTTCCTGTCCATCGCTACTAGTATTATTTTTTCATTTTTTATTTATAGTGTATTTATACGTTGTTATACAATTTTTTGCTATAATACCAATTATGAGGTTGTTATATCAATATGCCCATAACAGTGTGTCAAATGAAGGTAGATTAGGTTCAAGTGGATGCAACATGTGGTGCATGTCAAAAGTATACTAATCCAAACTTGATCTAGTTTGGACTAGTAGTACTTTCGATGTGCACCACATGTTGCCTCCACTTGAATCTCATCCGCCAACACAAGCTATTTAATCATCATCATAGTCATTACCACCAACAGTAGCTATTTAATCATCATAGTCATAGTGTAGCACACATCATCATCTTCAAACTCATTCTAGCTAGCTAATCACCACCAACACTAGCTACGGTAGGTATATCTAATCATCACCAACACTAGCTAATAATAATCATCACAGTCATTACCACCAACACTAGCTATTTGATCATCATAACTCATTTCTAGCTAGCTAATCACTCCTGTTGCTCTCTCTCTCAGGTAAAATAGCATAAAACATGTGTAGCACTCCTGCTTCATCAAGTTCACTACAAAAAAAATACACTTCCATGATGATACATGTTTGTCACAGTAGGTCGCGTTTTTTGTCATGCATGTACATCCATGACAAATTTATGACAGAATCAAGATAGTCATACCTGTGTTGTCGTAGAAGTGTTCCATGGCATTACCAAAATTATCATCACGGAAGTGTCCACTTCCATGATGATAAATTGCGCGTCACAGAAGTGCTTTCGTCAAGGGCGACCGACACGTGGCATCCACCGTAACGAAACACCGTTAAGCTATCGGGTCGGGTTTTGGATCCGATAACCCGTTAACAACCCCGACCAATGGGAAATTTCCACGTGTAAAATTCTTATTTGCCGGACGAAACACGTGTCAGCTCGTCAGTGGGTCAGATAGGCGCCTATGATACGTCGACACGTGGCAGGGCCCAACAGAGGCCCATTCATGTGAAAAGGCCGGCCCGTTTGACTTGGTCAAAAGGTGGTAGGCCAGCCCATGGAAAGCCTGTTAACGGCCTGTTCGAATATAGCCCATTTACAGCCCGCTAACCCAAGGCCCGTTACGCCCTATCCGAATTAGGCCCAGTAGCGTCATCTAGGCCATTCAATATGATTCCAGCCCGTTTTCACTTCTGGCCCATGTATGGCCCATGACGTCTTTCAGCCCATATGAGGCCCTATGTAACTCTTGGCCTATTAACGGCTCGGGGTGAAACTGGCCCGTAATGAACAGTGTATCACTTTACACCCATTAATGGCCCGTGGTGAAAGTGGCCCGTAATGAACAAATGTATCACTTTATACCCATTAACAAATCCGTTATTTCGTTGGGCCGTTTCCAGCCCATGTTATCTTTCGGCCTTCTCAGAGCCCATTTATTCTTGGGCTCATTTCCAGCATTCGTTTACTTACGACCCGTTACTATCATTTTCTGCTTGTGGGCCAAATTCAACCCGTGGTTACAGTCGGCCCGTTTGTGGTCCGTTAATTCGTTGGGCCGTTTTCATAGCGTCATCAAATACGGCCTACTAATGATGGCTCGTTATGGTCGGCCCATGAACGGACGATTCCAACTCTAGCCCGTTTACAGCCATAATGAGGCCTGTTATTGGCCCATGTTTGGCCAATCGATCATATGGCCCGTATAAGGCCCATCGATGATACGGCCCGTAGAAGGCCCATTGTTTCTACGGCCCGTAGAAGGCCCATTGTTTCTACGGCCCATAGAAGGCCTACTGTTTCTACAGCCCGTAGAAGGCCCACTGTTTCTACGGCCCGTAGGAGGCCCAAAGGTCACTACAAATAAATATTAGCCCATGGTTATTGTGGCCTAGTTTTAAAAATAGGTTATTGCAGCCACTAGCAAACCGCGGAAAAGAACTGCACTGACTACAAGCAAACAAATAAACAAGACAACAAGGAAATAAATAAGCAAGCAACTTATGCTAGGCTATCACGGCTATTACACATATTACATCCACTGGGCATCAAAGTTCGCCACCGGTGCAAATGTAGGGAACACAACGACATATAAACGCAGACAAAACAAGTCCGAACTGAAACCACTTGAGAAGAGCTCAAGAAACAATATCACAGGTACCCATAATGTTTGGCAAGATGCTTAGAAAGCTTATTAACTTTCTCTTATTTGGCGCTTAAATCCTCCAGTAACTTGTTGTTGCACAAGAAAGTATGCATCTGAATTCTGCGGGGACTTCCTCGATCCTTGACTTCTTACGCAAAGACTGGTGACCGATGCCTTTCATCTTGTAGCTGAGATCAAGAAGTCAAGTGATTCAGCAATGAGTTCAAGAGCTTGTGCCAGCGGTATTGGCCAGTAACTCAAACACTACATCAACGCAGGACTGTGGGGTTTTCTCACTGTCTACAAGATCGTTTTTATCACCTTTCTTGGAGACTAACAGGGTTGTCTCACTATCTTGAACCTTATCTGCATTACTTTCTCTACCATTGCATAGTGAGGTGCTCTTCTCCAATATTCTGTTTGCATACTAGAAGAGAAACTAGCAGACACATCACAGGTTTAGCTTGTAGTATAAGAAACTCATTTTGGTAAACCGGTTCAGTAGTAAGGTGGACAGGATAACAACATGAAACAAACATATATCTATGTACTATGGTCACTGTATTGTCCATATCATTCTAGTTTATGTTCCCTAATCAAGATAGAGACACAGTTCAACTCATATATTTTTAAGACACAACAGCATAGACAGAATATAAGTGTGAGAAACTACACAACATCGGCAGCACTTGTAATGTACATCACATGAGGACATAACTGTTTATGCAACTTAAACTGAAATCAACATAGAGCAAGAAGTTAGAACAGCAATCCAGTGAAAGAAATAGGTTTAAAACATACCTGTTGTGCCATTGGAGTTTCAATTGGATCCTTCAAATTTGAAAGTAGTTGGTATGAGTAAATACAGTGATGCAACAGCAAAGGAGTATGGACCATAGCTACGAATCGACCGAGAACAGCTTGCTCTTCCGCTTAAACGTGGAGTTTGGGTTAGCTGTGGTGGTCTTCGTGCTTTGGGCACTGCAGTAGCTTTACAAACTGCTTGTGTGGGGGTACTCTGTGGTGGACATGGTGCTTTGTCAACTATAAGTGGGTTACTATCCGCTGGGGTTGCGATTAGATGGGTTGTAGCCGGTTCTCTGCCCAACGGTGTAAGTGTGCAATCTGGAAGAGTCTCGATTATGTGTGGTGGGGCTAGTTTGTGGGCCAGTACAACCATGGTTCTATCTGCATCAACGGGTAGCACTGTCTTTTGTGAAGAATGGGTTTTTGCTCCCTTAGATCGCCATCACCCCTCCAATTCAAATGGCTGATAAACAAGAAAAGAAATTGAACGCATGACATTGTATGATAGATGATGTGGTAATTCACATGTATGTTGTCTAACCAAACAGACAAAGATGACACAATTTCACATATATGATGCCTAACTAAACATGATAGCATGACACAGATTTCAGATATATGATGGATAACTTAACAGGATATAATGGCATAATTCAACATATGATGAGTACCTAAACAGGATGACATGACAAAACTATATGATGTCTTTCTAAAATAGGTTGGGATGAAATAATTCACATACATGTTGTCTAAGTATACAGGATGGCATGATATAATTGACATAATTGATTCATATACTAAGCAACTGGCACTCGCATGTATGATCTCTAAACTAAGCAGATATAATTCAATAGTGTGCATATGATGTCTAAACTAAGCAATACAAGACACCATATGCATCATATGAGAAATATAAACATTGCAACTTAGAGCATACACCTCGGGTGGGATATAGGACTGGTCATCATCTCTGAATCCTCCTCCGAGGAGCTCCTCAGAACCATCGAGATATATGCTTCAACAGGTACCATCGCCTGCTCTGAAGACCTTGTTTTCACTCCAGATTTTTTCATAACTGGCTCAAATGGCTGATACACATGAAGAGTAGTTCAATATACACAGATTGTTGACAAATGGAATACATAATGCAAAAAAGATGGCATGAGATAATTCACATATATGATGCCTGGCTCCATGGCGGTGCATAATTCACATATATGATAACTGGCTGAAAAACATGGCATTGCATAATTCACATATATGATAACTGGCTGAAAAACATGGCATTGCATAATTCACATATCTGATATAGAAAGCAAACAGGAGGCATTCACACAAAGCATGTCTAATCTAAGCAGATTGCATGGTAATGCAAGATATGCAAGATATGAGCAATATAATCTAGCCAAGTTAGAGCATGCACCTCGGGGGGGGGGGGGTACGATGGTCATCTCTCTCTGAATCCTCCTCTAAGGAGCTATCTGTAACCAGCAAGAAATCTACATCGACGGTAGCTTGTTGCTTTCGAAGACCTTGTTTTCACTCCAGATTTTCCCATGACCGACTCAAATGGCTGATGCACAGGAAGAGTAGATGAATGTATAAACATTGTTGACAAATGGAATACATTATGGAAAAAAATATGACACGATACAATTCACATATACGATGACTGGCTAAACAGGATGGCATTGCATGATTCACGTATATGATGCCTGGCTAAAGAAGATGGTGTTGCATAATTCCCATATGCTCCCTCCATTCCTAAATAATTGTCTTTTTAGAGATTTCAAATGGACTACCACATACGGATGTATAAAGACATATTTTAGAGTGTAGATTCACTCATTTTGTTCTGTATGTAGTCACTTGTTGAAATCTCTAAAAGACAAATATTTAGGAATGGTGGGAGTATGATATAGAAACCAAACAGGTGGCATTCACACAAAGCAAATCTAAACTAAGTCGATGACATATAAGATGTATAATGTAAGCAATGCAAGGCGCCATATGCATGATATGACCAACATCAAGATGCTGAGTTAGAGCAAACACCTCGGTGGTAAACAGGCATGGTCGGCTCCTTCGAATCTCCATCGAATAGTTATCTTCCTCTGGAATACAATCTGGAAATGCAGGAGGGGGGCGCCGCCCACCATGGAGCGGCGTCTGCATGACATTATATTCGCACGCATAGCGGTCTTCTCTTTTTCTCTACATGTTCATGCGATTGTGTACAATATCGACATGCATAATAATAAAAATAGTTAGATTTTGTAAGGCCTAAGGGGTGCATGCAAAAATCGAGACTGATGGTAGAAAACGAGTGGATGGATCCAAAACTAATGATACCAGGTAGATTATAGCTTCAGTTTAAAAAGATAGACAATGGATCATCTATTGTTTGTTGCCCACCCAACATGAACCACATAGAAGACCCCAGATGAACCAGATAGTAGACAGATACTATTCGTTGCTGGCTCGATATGAGACCCATGGGAAATTCAAAACTCAAGATTAAATGATAAAGTAGCAGGTAATAATAACTGATGTATAATGTAAGCAAACATAAAAGACTGCGACCTCTCTTCCGGAACTGTGTAGTCCTCAGGTTCATCTGCTCAGTTGGTGATTGTAATGCGGTTGGCGTGGCTGCCTGCAATGGGGAGGATGATCTGAGGTGACGAAAGGAAGTCTGCAGGGGGGATCTCTGCTGCAGTGAACGCTTCTGTCAATGGTGCATGAGGGAGTCCCGGACTAGGGGGTGTCCGGATAGCCGAACTATCATCTTCGGCCGGACTCCTGGACTATGAAGATACAAGATTGAAGACTCCGTCCCGTGTCCGGATGGGACTTTCCTTGGCGTGGAAGGCAAGCTTGGCGATACGGATATGTAGATCTCCTACCATTGTAACCGACTCTGTGTAACCCTAACCCTCTTTGATGTCTATATAAACCGGAGGGTTTTAGTCCATAGAAAAAACAACAATCATACCATAGGCTAGCTTCTAGGGTTTAGCCTCTCTGATCTCGTGGTAGATCAACTCTTGTACTACCCATATCATCAATATCAATCAAGCAGAGTAGGGTTTACCTCCATCGAGAGGGCCCGAACACAGGTAAAACATCGTGTCCCTGTCTCCTGTTACCATCCGCCTAGATGCACAGTTCGGGACCCCCTACCCGAGATCCGCCGGTTTTGACACCGACATTGGTGCTTTCATTGAGAGTTCCTCTGTGCCGTCGCCA
The DNA here is from genome assembly GCA_021437245.1 of Aegilops speltoides. Taxonomy (NCBI): domain Eukaryota; kingdom Viridiplantae; phylum Streptophyta; class Magnoliopsida; order Poales; family Poaceae; genus Aegilops; species Aegilops speltoides. The sequence goes on from CM038142.1 coordinate 61,154,229, forward strand.
TCAGGAAGGATGCCTCATCCCGTCTTTAAAGACGGCACGTTGCTAAAGGAGCTCTGGCTATCGGCCAAACTCTCCGGCTAGGCGGCTTCCTTATGACCGCTTGTCCGGCCGCCGCACCGACGATGACTTCTCGGCTCATCGAAAGCAATCTTCACGTTAGCTCGGAACTCACCGAGCAGTTAGATCCGATGGTGCTCTCTTCCTTAAACGAGCTCTTGGATCGCATCGCCGCCCTGGGAGTCGCTACAGACTACGATCAGATTGGGCCTAAACCCGATCTGAGAGAAATCAACTCTCCCCAGGTTAGCCACCACGTTGCTGTGGTAGAGGAACAATACGGCGACCCTTCTTCTATCTTAAGGACTAGCTATGTCCGGATTCCCGATCCCTCCATGCCGGATTCCCGCGGAGGGGAGGATGTAACTCAAGCCCTGAACCTAAAGTCAGGCAGCGGGCTAGATTCGTTGGACAACATCCAAGAACCCAAGCTTCCTAGTTCGGAAACTTCTTGGCCCCTGAGTCTTAAAGTGGACGGGGTTCCGAATCTAATTCCACCCACCCACCCAAACATAAGCGATCTATCCCAAATCCGGTAAGAGCCCGAAGAAACAGTACACCATTACTGGGCCAGATTCCTCCTGGTTATGAACATGATAAAGGACTGCCGCGCGAAGGACGCAATTTCATTCTTCTGCAATAATTGCATGGACAAGGGAATCCTCAACGCCGTAAGTCGCCGTGAAATTACACGCTTCGCTGACTTGGCGTCCATAGTACGAAAGTACTGTGTGATGGAAAGTGCCTGGAAAACCAAAATCAAATTTTAGGACAATCCGACCATGAATACAACCCCAGTCCTAAATAAAAAGGTGCATTATCGTCAGGCACCTGGGTTAAACACCAAAAAGCAAAAACCCTCTATAGGGCATGGAACCGTACTGGAAGGATGGCTCAATGGACCCTGCAAAATCCATAGTACAGAGGGCGCCACTCCAACTCATAGCCTTAGAGCATGTTGGATACTACGGCAGGTGGCCAAAAGTGGCAAAGAGCTTCTAACTCCAGAGCACCAACCCAAGGATACCAGTACAGTATTGACAGTCTTCGAGACTTTCGCATCAAATAATATGCCGAAACGAACACTCCACAGCCTTGCGAAGTCTACCAAGTAGCAACAATAAACCCATGGAGGACACGGCTATTACCTTTAATGCCGATGATTTAACCTAAATTCGAACAGCCCGAGCACCAGCCGCATTGGTCCTCAGTCCAATAGTGGACGGCTTTCGCCTTACTAAGGTACTCATGGACGGTGGCACTGGATTGAACCTCATTTACGAGGAAACCCTCAAAAAATGGAAATAGACTGGAGCCGCATTGAGCGAAGCAAGACAACCTTTAGAGGAATAATCCCCGTCGGGAAGCATCTTCATCTTGGAAAAATCACACTGGATGTGGTGTTCGGCATGCCGGATAATTACAGGTCCGAGGAGGTCACGTTCCAAGTGGCCCCGTTTAGCAGCGGATATCACGCTCTATTAGGGCGAGAGGCATTCACAATCTTTCAAGCTATACCCCATTACGGGTACATGAAGCTCAAAATGCCCGGACCCAATGGAATCATCACTCTTGCTAGTGACCCGGACATAGCACTCCGCGCCGAAAACATGACAACCGCACTAGCCCATGAGGCACTATCCGAAGCCCTAGCGGCCGAGGAACTCACTGCGCTGCGCTCCACGGTAAACAGGGACGATGTGATACTCGATAAGAGATCCAAGTCCACCTCCTTTAAACCAGCGGACGAAATAGTCAAATTCCAAGTCTATCCAATGGACCCTACAAAAATGGCCTCCATCAGGGCACAATTAAACCCTGATGTAGACGCCGCACTACGAGAATTCCTATGTGAAAATTGGGACATTTTTGCCTGGCACCCTTCAGACATGCTAGGAATCCCACGCCGGCTGGCCGAGCACAGCCTAAACGTCCTAAAAGGATTCAAGCGAGTCAAACAAGCTCTTTGGCGTTTCTCCGAACCCAAGAGACAGGCTATGGGAGAGGAGCTAGCCAAACTATTGGAGGCCGGATTCATCAGAGATATAAAACATCCGGACTGGCTAGCAAACCTGGTGATGGTACCAAAGAAGGACAAATCCTGGTGCCTATGCGTTGATTTCAAGGACCTTAACAAGGCTTGCCCAAAGGATCCCTTCCCCCTCCCCCGCATCGATCAAATTATCGACGCTACCGCAGGACACGATTCATTGTGTTTCCTCGACGCATACTCCGGCTACCACCAAATTAAGATGGCAGAGCCCGACCAGGCCGCAACGGCATTCATCACCCCATACGGCCCATTCTGCTTCAACACAATGCCTTTGGGCTCAAAAACGCCGGCACAACATATCAGCGCATGATTCAGACATGTTTGGCAAACCAGATCGGCAAAACAGTGGAGGCAAACGTAGACGATGTGGTCATCAAAACCAAGCACGTCGAAACTCTAGTAGACAATTTGAAGCTCACTGAGGGAGTCTTGGACTAGGGGGTGTCCGGACAGCCGGACTATCATCGTCAGCCGGACTCCAAGACTATGAAGATACAAGATTGAAGACTCCGTCCCGTGTCCGGATGGGACTTTCCTTGGCGTGGAAGGCAAGCTTGGCGATATGGATATGTAGATCTCCTACCATTGTAACTGACTCTGTGTAACCCTAGCCCTCTCCGGTGTCTATATAAACCGGAGGGTTTTAGTCCGTAGGACAACACAACCATTACAACAATCATACCATAGGCTAGCTTCTAGGGTTTAGCCTCCTTGATCTCGTGGTAGATCCACTCTTGTACTACCCATATAATCAATATCAATCAAGCAGGATTAGGGTTTTACCTCCATCGAGAGGGCCCGAACCTGGGTAAAAACATCGTGTCCCTTGTCTCCTGTTACCATCCGCCTAGACACACAGTTCGGGACCCCCTACCCGAGATCCGCCAGTTTTGACACCGACATTGGTGCTTTCATTAAGAGTTCCTCTGTGCCGTCACCGATAGGAAGGATGCCTCTACCCGTCTTTAAAGACGGTATCTTCGCCGAAGGAGCCTTGGCCGCCGGCCAAACCATCCGGCTGGGTGGTTTTCTCATGACCGCCTATTCGGCCACCGCTGCGACGACGACCTCTCAGGTCATCAAAAGCAATCTTCGCGTAACTCGAATTCGCCAGCGAGTTGGATCCAATAGAGCTTTCGTCCAGAACGAGCTCTTGGATCGCATCGCCGCTCAGGAGTCGCTATAAACTACAATCAGATTGGGCTTAAAACCGATCCGAGAGATTAATTCTCCCTGGTTACCCACCCGTCGCGGTGGTAGAGGAACAACGCGCGACTCTTCTCCTATATTGAAAACTAGTCATGTCCGGCTTCCAACCCTTCATGCGGACTCCGCGAGGGGACGGACTTCGATCAAGCAATCGAACCTAAAGTCATCGTCGGATCGACTCGTTGGACGACGCCCAACGATCCAAGCTTCAAATTTGGAAACTTCTCGGCCCTTGAGCCTCGAGATGGGTAGGGTTCCGGACTTAATTCCACCCACCCACCCAGACATATGCGATCTATCTCAAATCCGGCAAGAGCCCGCTGAAACAGTACATCATTACTGGGCTAGATTCCTCCTGGTTATGGACAGGATAAAGGACTGCTGAGAGGAAAACGCAATTTCAATTTTCTGCAATAATTGCACGGACGAGGGAATCTTGAATGCCGTCAGTCGCCGTGAAATTACACGCTTCTCTGACCTGGCGTCCATAGTACGAAAGTACTGTGCGGTGGAGAGTTTCCGGAAAACCGAAACTAAGTTTTGGGACAATCCGGCCCCGAATATAACCCTAGTCCATAACAAAAGGGTGCAGCACACTCAGGCACCAGGTACAAAAACCAAAAAGCAAAAAGCCCATAAAGGGCAAGGAACCGTACTGGAGGGATGGCTCAGCGGACCCTGTAAAATTCACGATGTATATGCGCCACCCCAACACATAGCCTTCGAGCATGTTGGATATTGCGCCAGGTGGCCAAAAGTGGCGAAGAGCTTCTAGCCCCGGAAAACCACTCCAACAGTACCAGCACGGTGTCAACAGTCTTCGAGACTTACGCATCAAATAATGTGCAAAAACAAACAATTCGCAGCCTCGCCGAAGTCTACCAAGTAGCAACAACAAATCCATGGAGCGACACGGCATCACCTTCAACGCCAGCGACGAACCTAAATTCTGAACAGCCCGAGCACCAGCCGCATTGGTCCTCACTCCAATAGTGGACGACTTTCGTCTTACCAAGGTACTCATGGATGGCGGCAGCGGACTAAACCTCATCTATGAGGAAACTCTTAAAAAAATGGAAATAGACTGGAGCCGCATTGAGCGAAGCAGCACAACCTTTAGAGGAATAATCCCTAGCGGGAAGCGCCAGAAGACAGAAAAATCACACTTGATGTGGTGTTCGGCTAGCCGGACAATTACAGGTCCGAAGAAGTCACGTTCCAAGTGGCCTCGTTCAGCAGCGGATATCACGCTATATTAGGACGGGAGGCATTCACAATTTTCCAAGCCATACCCCATTACGGGTACATGAAGCTTAAGATGCCTGGGCCCGTCGGAACAATCACTCTCGCTAGTGATCCGGACATAGCACTCCGCGCCGAAAACAAGACAGCCGCATTAGCCCTGGAGGCACTATCCAAAGCCCCAGCCACATTAGCCCTGGAGGCACTATCCAAAGCCCTAGCGACAGAAGAACTCACTGCGCTGCGCTCTACGGTGAATAGGGACAATGTGATACTCGATAAGAGATCCAAGTCCACCTCTTTCAAACCAGCGGACGAAATAGTCAAATTCCAGGTCCACCCAACGGACCCAACAAAGACGGCCACCATCGGGGCACAGTTGAACCCTGATGTAGACGCCGCACTGCGAGAATTCCTTCAGGAAAATTGGGACATCTTCGCCTGGCACCCTTCAGATATGCCAGGAATCCCACGCAGATTGGCAGAACATAGCCTAAACATCCTAAAAGGATTCAAGCCAGTCAAGCAGGCTCTTCGATGATTTTCCGAACCCAAAAGATAGGCAATGGGAGAAGAGCTAGACAAACTACTGGAAGCCGGATTCATCAGAGACATCAAACATCCGGACTGGCTAGCAAACCTGGTAATGGTACTAAAGAAGGACAAATCCTGGCGCCTATGTGTTGATTTTAAAGACCTCAACAAGGCCTGCCCAAAGGACCCCTTCCCCCTCCCCCGCATCGACCAAATAATCGATGCCACTGCAGGGCACAATTCATTGTGCTTTCTTGACGCATATTCCGGCTACCATCAAATCAAGATGGCGGAAGAAGACCCAGCCGCAACGGCATTCATTACTCCATATGGACCATTCTGCTTCAACACGATGCCCTTCGGACTCAAAAACGCCGGCGCAACATATCAGTGCATGATTCAGACATGTCTGGCTACCCAGATTGGCAAAACAGTAGAAGCATACGTAGACGACGTAGTCGTCAAAACCAAACACGTCGAGACTCTAGTAGACGATTTGAGGCTAACATTCGACAACCTCCGAGCATATGACATCAAGCTGAATCCGGAAAAATGCATTTTCGGCGTACCAGTCGGAAAGCTCCTGGGCTTCATTGTATCCGGTAGAGGAATTGAAGCAAACCCAGCCAAGATCCGAGCTATGTCACAGCTAGATATTCCAAAAGACCTCAAACAAATACAATAATTGACCGGATGTGTGGCGGCCCTAAGCCGCTTTATCTCCCATTTGGGAGAAAAGGCATTGCCCCTCTATCGCCTCCTCAGGCGCACCAAACACTTTGAGTGGACGGATGCTGCCACTGCCGGACTCGAAGAAATCAAAGCCATATTTGCAACAAATCCGGTCCTGGCCGCGCCTAACCTGGGCGAACCAATGTTGTTATACATCGCGGCAACACATCAAGTTGTAAGCACGGTACTCGTTGTCGAACGAGAAACAGAAGGGCACAAATTCCCTCTTCAAAAACCAGTGTACTACGTATCCACTATTTTAACTCCCTGAAGTCCCGTTACCCGCACTATCAAAAGATAGCGTATGCGGTGTTCATGGCATCCCGGAAGCTCCGACACTACTTTCAAGAGTGTTCGATAACAGTGGCCTCCGAAGTGCCCCTCAACGAAATTATAAACAACCGCGACGCGACGGGCAGGATTGCAAAATGGGCCATCGAGCTCTTACCATTTGATATAACTTACAAACCTCGGCGAGCTATAAAGTCACAAGTCTTGGCCGACTTTATCGCCGAATGGACTAAAGCCGAACTCCCTAAAGAGTACAGGGCATACTCCAATTGGATTATGCATTTCGACGGCTCCAAAATGTTGGCCGGCTTGGGGGCTGGCGTCGTATTGACGTCCCCGACCGGGATACTGATCAATCGTACCGAGATAATGTACACGGACTCCAACAACGCAGCCGAATATGAGGCCCTCCTACATGGCCTCCGGATGGCAATCTCCATGGGCATTCAACGCCTAGAGGTGCGTGGGGATTCAAACCTCGCAATATCCTAAGTAAATGGAGACTTTGACGCCAAGGATCCGAAAATGGCAGCCTATCGTAACACAGTCCTAAAAATGCCAGCTCGGTTCCACCATGGGCTCGAATTCCACCATGTAGCCCGAGATAATAACCAAGCAGCCGACGTATTGGCACGCATCAGCGCGAAATGCGACGCTGTCCCACCTAACATCTTCCTGGAACAGCTCTTTAAGCCATCCATACTATGGGAAGAGGAGTCCGGAAATAACAACCCGAAGGCAGCCGCACCACCCAACACAGGACAATCTGACATAATCGGCGACTCAGCCGATGAAATAACACCTTCAGCCACGAAATAATGGCAGTAATTGCCTCGTGGACAGAGCCGTTCCTAGCCTACTTACTTAGGCAGGAGCTTCCCGAAAACCAAAATGAGGCCCGCTGCATAGTCCGGCGATCTAAAGCCTACAAGGTCCACGAGGGAGAACTCTATAAGCAAAGCACAACCGGAGTCCTTCAACGGTGTATATCCGAAGAGGAAGGGCAAAACCTTCTGGCTGAAATTCATGCCGGACTAGGCGGACACCACGCCGCAGCTCGGGCCCTTGTAGGCAAGGCATTCTGTACAGGATTTTATTGGTCGACGGCCCGGGCATATGCTCAGGACTTAGTCCAATGATGCGTCGGTTGTCAGCTCTTTGCTAATCAGAGCCATATGCCACCCACCGCCCTCAAAACTATACCCATTACGGCCGTTCATGATGCAGGGGCTTGACATGGTTGGACCCTTAAAGGGGAACCCACAAGCAAAGGTACCTATTGGTCATGGTGGACAAATTCACCAAATGGATAGAGGCCAAGCCGGTTAAAGCAGCGAGTCCGGACCAGTGATAGACTTCATATCCGGGGTAGTACACCGTTATGGTGTCCCCATAGCATCATTACCGATAACGGCACGAACTTCACGGCCGACGAGGTTAAGTTATGGTGCAAAAATATGGGCATTGAGCTCGATTACGCTTCGATCTATCATCCTCAAACAAGCGGTCAAGTGGAGCGAGCAAATGGTCTAATAATGGCGGCATCAAACCCGGACTAGTGCGGTCCTCACGAAATCGACACACCTTTGGGTAGAGCTCGACTCCGACTCAGACTGGGGCTGCGGACAACGCCCAACCGTACTACTGGATTCACACCATTTTTTATGGTATACGGTACAGAGGCAGTTTTGCCCTGCGACATCATTCATGACTCACCTCGAGTGCGCATGTACGAAGAAAGAGAAGCCGAGCTGGATCGACAGGACAACTTGGACGCATTGGAGGAAGAACGTGACGTTGCCAAGGCTCGTTCCGCATTCTATCAGCAGCAGGCTCGAAGATATCAAAGCAGAGAAGTACGGGTTAAGACTTACAATGTTGGCGAACTAGTTCTACGCCTGCCGGACAAGAAAAAGGACAAGCTCAAACCCAAATGGGAAGGCCCCTTCATTATCGATCAAGTCCTGACCGGCGGAGCGTACCATCTGCGAAATGCGTCGGACAACCAACTCGAGCCGAACCCATGGAACGCAGCCCGCCTCCGAAGATTCTATGCCTAGCGCCGGACTAAGAGTTCGTCCCCTTCCCCCGCCCAAATTTTTACACTTCAGCTGTCTTTTGTTTCTCTTTTTTCTCTAACCCCTTTTCATAAAAGCCCTTAAAGGCCTACTTGCGCATTGTTCGCACACACTTGATGTGCTATCCGCACTCATTATACATGGGGGCTTCTCTACCAGAAGCTTAATTATAAGGGCTTCATGCCCAGCACATGTGTCAAACTTCCACGTGTACCTTTTATTCACCATTACATGCATCGATATGACTTAAGTTTTGGCCAAGCTAGGTTGCCTGGCTCCTGTGCTTACCCCTCGTCCCGATTGTTCGGCTAGGAGGTAAAGGAGCACCTCTGCGATTATTCTTGCCGGGTTGACGGATGTGTACCTCAGACTGGGTGAAGCCGAAAGCTAGCGTTCTTAAGGGAATATTCGGTCGGTGACTTGAAAGATGATTTTTACCTATTTATTTATCTGCCCCCAGATGCTTTCCTGCTCTTTTCGCAGTCCGGACATGCACTTTAGGGCATGCCTCCCAGGGAAAGGAACCCTTAACGGAACTATTCTCCTTGGAAGATGTTTCTTACTAACCATGTGATATAACATAACTAGTTGGGCACTTGTCTGATAAAGCACTAATGACCCCTACGCCTTGTCTCCATGCATGCCCCGGTTGTTTCTTAACCGAGAAGGTATTCGGACACACTCCGGACTCTAGGGTCCCGAGGTTGAAGCGAAAAGGTCGGCAAAGACAAACGATCTACAATCCGGCTAGAAGGCATTTTACATGTCATTTTAAAATACATTGTCAAATCGACTAACTGTATTCCTCCTCAATCCCGTCTAATAGGCTGTCTAATTTACAGTCCCATTGGGAATATTTAGCGGCCAACTCTACTTGGCCGTACACTAAACTCACAGGGATCTCCTTCCCATCAGGCCCCACAGGTCCGACCTCGGCCATGTGGTTGGGATCCGCCTTCTTGTACCGCATCTTCACCATGGCCCAGGCCTCCCTGGCAACTTGGCGGCAGGCCGAAATCTTCCATAAACGGAAACGCTGCCGCGCTCCCTGAAGCTTCTCCAAAAGCTCTCCAAGGCCCTCGGGTAGGGAGAGGGATGGCCATAAGGCCTGGACGACGCCGCTCATTGCCTGCCGAACTCGTTCGAGCAGTTGCACCAGCTCGGGAAGTTGATCACCCGTTGATACGGGCATCTCCTCCGCAGGGCGACCTGTGAGCACACCTACAGACATATTTTTGTCAATTGACTTCCTCGCCGAACTCTTCTTTTCAAAGGAGTTCGCTCAAGCACTTACTATAGATGCCGCGAAGAAGCCGCCGATTCTCCTTCACGGAGCCAGACAGCTCGGCCCGAACACCTTTCAGCTCTTCTCCAAGCTGGGCATGGGCATCCTGGAGCTTGTTCCTTTCCTGCTGCACCCTCGTCATCACCCTCTCGCGGCCTTGGTGGCGCGATAGTTCTTACTGTCTGGATCTGTCGGCACCACCTGCAATGTCATTGTCAGACTTACACACATGCCGCACACTGATTATCTTTTTGAAATAATGTGTTACCAGGAGGGGTCTCTGTGTTTCCTCCTGCGGCAGCTAGTGCGGCCTCAAGTTGGGCCTTGCACTCTTGTAGCTCCTGGGACAATTGGGTATTCTTCTCTGTAAGATCCTGCATATCAAATGATCCTTAAATCAGTTATTCCAACTACTTTAAGTCTCCGGGGCTACTGGCATATACAACTATTAAAATCTCTTACCCGTATGTCCTTTACATACTGCTCCGTGGCTCTGGTCAAACCATCTTGAGCAGCACGGAGGTGCGTGTCCCCCGCGTTAAAGGCATTCAACGCCTCGGGGGAGAAGCACGCGTCACGAAAAACTGTCCGGCGACGCCTATGGTTCATAGCGCTCTCCACCTCAGACCTGGTGGCGGACAGTCTGTCGGCATCCTCCGTTGGAGGAGTATCCGGCTCGCGCCTTGTGCTCGCCTCCCCCTCCAGACCAGGCGTTGGAGCCTGGCTGGTAGAAGCTGGGTTGGCAACTCCTACGCCCACAGTCCAGCGGGCACTCTTTCTCCTGCAAAGGTCGTGAGCATTCAAACACTTCCTAGGAATTTGTCCTAAATAACAATGGAACTTTGTCCTAAATAACAATCGCGAGCTATACTGTTGCGGCGACGTCTCGATCCGCGCCGCACTCCTCTTCCGCATGCTGGGCCGGACTGACCCTTGTTGGGCAGCCGCCATGGCCTCGGCCTCCTGCCCTGAAGGCGCCCCCTGCAAGACACCATTGTACACGGTGGTCAGAAATGCACAAGGACGGAATAATGGTGTCAGGACTTCGGTCACGATCACTTGGGGAGCCGGAGATAGACCGGGGTAGTCAGCCGTAATGGCGACTAGAGCATTGTCCATGCTGAGTTGATGGAACACCCCGTCGATTAGCTCCACCTTTATGTCCGGATCCTCTTCGGAGGATGGATCAAGGGATCTTTCTGGATCCTCGGGCTGTGGAGCCGGGCTATGAATGCTCTCCACAGTCCGGCGCAGATCCTGCGTCAAAACCATAAAGTAAGGTACTTAACTTTGAAAGCATGGGTCGGATAAATGAACATTCGCTTACCCAGCTTCGAGGGTTGTTCATGGAGAACCCATTCAATGGGCTCGTCTGAAGGAAGTCCTCCTTCTCTCCCTTGTACAGGCTGGACAGAATCTTCACCAGGTCTTCGGCCGATCCCGGCCCTTGGCGGCCATGACGAGTGGCATCATTCTCTCCGTTGAAATCCCACATGGGTGGCCCTCAGATTGCAGCGGCTGCACCCCGCATGATGCACGTGGCCATGACTCCAATCATGGTCAGTCCGGAATGGGCCAGTAACCTTATCCGGCCCATCAAATAATGGACGCTCTTGTCTTCCTCCAGCTGGGGGATCCGCGGATGCCAACTCAGGCGTTTCTTCAGAAGAGCATTGCTGAACTCCGGGAGGCCGATCCGAACAGGGTCCGGCAACGGAGTGTCTTCTACATAAAACCATTCGGAAGGCCAATCTTCGGACGCCTTCTTAGGGGTTCCAGATGGATATCCAGTCCCGCCGATGCGCCATATTTCGGCACCGCCCACTTGATATATGGACCCCTCGTGAGAGCGGGGTACGAGGCAAAATAACCTCTTCCACAGCGCAAAATGGGGCTCGATGCCCAGAAATAGCTCGCAAAGAGCTACGAAGCCCGCGATATGCAGAATCGAGGCGGGCGTGAGGTGATGGAGCTGGAGTCCGTAGAACTCCAGAAGCCCGCAGAGGAACGGATGTACAGGAAATCCGAGCCCCCTTATCAGATAGGGGACGAAGCATACCCGCTCCCCTTTGTTGGGACTTGGGGTAGCCTCCGCTTGCTTCCCACCTTTGTAGGTGGCCAGCCCGGCTCGAACTAGAACCATAAAGGCCAGAGGAAGATATCCCTCCGTTTGGAGCATCACTAGCTCGTTGTGAGGGACAGAACATCTCCTCCAATCTCCTGGCAGAGGGCTGGGAGCGCGAGAGGAGGAGCCGCGTCGACGGTCCATGATGGAATGGATTTTTGGTCAGAGGCGCTCTGATGAGTACTCGCGGAAGGAAGATGGTGTGATTTGGATCTGGATTCTTGCCTCTCTTATAGGCAGATTATTTGCGCAGCTAGGGGGTAAAACATAAAAGATACCCTGGCTTTTCGCATTCGTGCGACGCGTGGAAGAAGGCCATTATTGGGCGTGGAAGCCAAGGAGCGCAACGTTTACAAAAGAGCCGGACACTGTTCGGCAGGTACATGGAACTTAAAGGAGAACCCGCCTTGCAACGCCGAAGACTATATACGCGCTGGACTTATCGTCATTGAAGCCTGGTTTGGGGGCTACTGAGGGAGTCCTGGACTAGGGGGTGTCCGGACAGCCGGACTATCATCGTCAGCCGGACTCCAAGACTATGAAGATACAAGATTGAAGACTCCGTCCCGTGTCCGGATGGGACTTTCCTTGGCGTGGAAGGCAAGCTTGGCGATACAGATATGTAGATCTCCTACCATTGTAACCGACTCTGTGTAACCCTAGCCCTCTCCGATGTCTATATAAACCGGAGGGTTCTAGTCCGTAGGACAATACAACCATTACAACAATCATACCATAGGCTAGCTTCTAGGGTTTAGCCTCCTTGATATCGTGGTAGATCCACTCTTGTACTACCCATATCATCAATATCAATCAAGCAGGAGTAGGGTTTTACCTCCATCGAGAGGGCCCGAACCTGGGTAAAAACATCGTGTCCCTTGTCTCCTGTTACCATCCGCCTAGACGCACAGTTCGGGACCCCCTACCCGAGATCCGCCGGTTTTGACACCGACATTCACGTTCGATAATCTTCGAACATATGACATTAAGCTTAATCCAGAAAAATGTGTTTTCGGTGTACCACCCGGAAAGCTCTTGGGCTTCATTCTGTCCGGTAGAGGAACTGAAGCAAACCCAGCCAAGATCCGAGCTTTGTCACAATTGGATATCCCAAAGGACCTCAAACAAATACAAAAATTGACGGGATGCGTGGCGGCTTTAAGCCGCTTTATCTCCCGTTTAGGAGAAAAGGCATTACCCCTGTATCACCTCCTCTGACGCACCGAACACTTCGAGTGGACGGATGCCGCCACAGCCGGACTCGAAGAAATAAAAGCCATATTGGCAACAAACCCGGTCCTGGCCGCGCCCAACATGGGCGAACCAATGCTATTATATATCGCGGCAACTCATCAAGTGGTGAGCGCGGTGCTCGTTGTCAAACGAGAAGCGGACGGACACAAGTTCCCCCTTCAAAGACCAGTTTACTACGTGTCCACTGTCCTAACTCCATGCAAGTCACGGTACCCGCATTATCAAAAGATAGCGTACACGGTGTTCATGGCATCTCGGAAGTTGCGACACTACTTTCAAGAGTGTTCGATAACAGTAGCCTCCGAAGTACCTCTTAATGACATTATAAACAACCGCGACGCAATGGGCCGGATAGCCAAATGGGCCATTGAGCTCCTCCCGTTCGACATAACCTATAAGCCACGGCAAGCTATTAAGTCGCAAGTTTTGGCCGACTTCGTTGCCGAATGGACTGAAGCCGAACTCCCCAAAGAGTACGGCGCATATTCCAACTGTATCATGCACTTAAACGGCTCCAAAATGTTGGCTGGTCTGGGGGCTGGCGTCGTTCTGACGTCCCCTACCGGATATACAGTTCAATACGTACTCCAAATAATGTATACGGACTCCAACAACGCAGCCGAATACGAGGCCCTTCTACATGGCCTCCGGATGGCAGTCTCGCCTCCGGATGGCAGTCTCCATGGGCATTCAACGCCTAGAGGTGCGCGGGGATTCGAACCTCGCGATATCCCAAATAAATGGAGACCTCGATGCCAAGGATCTGAAAATGGCAGCTTATCGCAACACCATACTAAAAATGTCAGCTCGGTTTGAGGGGCTCGAATTTCACCATATAGCCCGGGATAACAACCAGGCAGCAGACGTATTGGCACGCATTGGTGCAAAGAGCGATGCCGTCCCTCCCAACATCTTCCTAGAGAGGTTGTTCAAGCCGTCCGTACTATGGGAGGGGGAGTCCGGAAATAACAACCCGGACCCAACCACACTGCCCGACACCGAACATTCTGACACAATTAGTGGTTCTGCCAACGAAGTAACATCCTCAGCCCACGTAATAATGGCAGTCATCGCCCCATGGACGGAACCATTCCTAGCCTACCTAACCAGGCAGGAACTTCTCGAGGACCAAAACGAGGCCCACTGCATAATGCGGCGATCTAAAGCCTACAAGGTCCATGAGGGAGAGCTTTACAAGAAAAGCACAACCGGAGTCCTTCAAAGGTGTATCTCCAAAGAGGAAGGGCGGAACCTTCTGGATGAAATTCATGCCAGACTCGGCGGGCACCACGCTGCAGCCCAGGCCCTTGTAGGCAAGGCCTTCCATACAGGATTTTATTGGCCGACGGCCCGGGCAGACGCTCAGGACTTAGTCCAACAATGCGTCGGTTGCCAGCTCTTTGCTAATCAAAGCCACATGCCACCCACCGCCCTCAAAACTATACCCATAACCTGGCCCTTAGCAGTCTGGGGGCTTGATATGGTTGGACCCCTTAAAGGAGGAACCCACAAGCAAAAATACCTACTGGTCATGGTGGATAAATTCACCAAATGGATAGAGGCCAAGCCTATTAAGACGGCCGAATCCGGACCGGTGATAGACTTCATAACAGGGGTCGTACACCGTTACGGCGTCCCCAATAGCATCATCACTGATAACGGCACGAACTTTACGGCCGACGAGGTTAAACTCTGGTGCAAAAACATGGGCATCAAGCTCGACTATGCTTCAGTCTATCGCCCCCAAACCAACGGTCAAGTCGAGCGAGCAAATGGTCTAATCATGAGCGGCATCAAACCCAGATTAGTGCGGTCCCTCAAGGAATCTAACATGCACTGGGTAGAGGAGATCGACTCCGTACTCTGGGGGCTGCGGACCACTTCAAATCGCACGACCAGATTTACACCCTTCTTTATGGTATATAGCGCAGAGGCAGTTCTGCCCTGTGACATAATTCATGACTCACCTCGCATGCGCATGTACGAAGAAAGAGAAGCCAAGCCTGATCGGCAGGACAGTTTGGACGCATTGGAGGAGGAGGGTGACGTGGCAAAAGCCCGTTCCGCATTCTATCAACAGCAAGCTCAAAGATATCAAAGCAGAGAAGTACAGGACCAAACTTACAACGTTGGCGAGTTAGTTCTACGCCTGCCGGACAAGAAAAAGGACAAACTCAAGCCCAAATGGGAAGGTCCCTTTATCATCGACCAAGTCCTAACTGGTGGAGCGTACCGTCTGCGAGATGCATCGGATAACCGACTCGAGCTGAACCCATGGAATGCAGCCCGTCTTCGAAGATTCTACGCCTAGCGCCGGATTCTGAGTTCGTCTCCTTCCTCCGTCCATATTTTACATATTAGCTATCTTTTGTTTCTCTCCTTCTTCCTTCTTTCCTATTACAGCCTTTGAAAGCGTGTTCGCGCATTGTTCGCACACACTCCGGACTATTGGGTCCCGAGGTTGAAGCAAAAAGGTCCGCTATGACAAACGATCTACAATCCGGCTAGAAGGCATTTTACATGTCATCTTAAATTACATAGTCAACTTGACTGGGCATATTCCTCTTCAATGCCATCCAGCAGGCTTTCCAGTTTACAGTCCTGTTGAGAATACTTTGCGGCCAATTCTACTTGGCCGTACACTAAGCTCACAGGGATCTCCTGCCCATCGGGCCCCACAGGTCCGACCTCGGCCATGTGGTTTGGGTCAGCCTTCGTGTACCACGTCTTCACCATGGCCCAGGCCTCCCTGGCGCCTTGACGGCACGCCGATATCTCCCATAAGCGGAAGCGCTGCCGCGCTCCCTGAAGCCTCTCTGCAAGCTCTCCAAGGCCTTCGGGCAGGGAGATAGATGGCCAGAGGGCCTGGGCGACGCCCTTCATCACCCGCCGAACTCGTTCATGCAAGTGCAAGAGCTCGGGAAGAAGGTCACCCGTCGAACTGGGCATTTCCTCTGCAGGACGGCATGTGAGCATACCTACAGACATAACTCTGTTAGTCGACTTCCTCGCCGAACTCTTTTTTCAAAGTTCGCCCAAGCACTTACTAAAAATGCCGCGTCGAAGCCGCCGATTCTCCATAACTGAGTCAGACAGCTGGGCACGAACATCCTTTAGTTCCTCACCTAGCTGGGTGTTGGCATCTTGGAGTTTATTTTTCTCTTGCCTCACCCTTGTAAGCACATTCTCGCCAGCCTTTAACCGGCGTATGAGCTGTTGCTTGTCCGGATCTATCCCGACGTCATCTGCAATATTATTGTCAGACTTATACACACGCCGCACTTCACAAATTACTCATCTTTGGAAGCATATATTACCGGAGGGGGTCTCTTTGGCTTCCCCCGCTGCGGCTAGTGCAGCCTCAAGTTGGGCTTTGCACTCCTCCAGCTCCTGGGACAGTTGGGTATTCTTTTTTGTAAGATCCTGCACAATAAATGATCCTTAAATCAGTTATTCTAACTATTTCAAGTCTCGGGGGCTACTGGCATATATAACTGCCAAATTTTCTCACCCGTATGTCTTTTACATACTGCTCCGTGGCTCTGGCTAGACCATTTTGAGTGGCACGGAGGTGCGCATCTCCCGAATTTAAGACATCCAATGCCTCTAGGGAGAAACATGCGTCGCAAAGAACTGTCCGGCGACGCCTGTGATTCATGGCACTCTCCACCTCTGAATTGGTGGCAGATAATCTGTCGGCATCCTCTGTCGGAGGAGCTTCCGACGGATGCCTCGTGTTCGTCTCCGCTTCTGGACCTAGTGTTGGAGCCTGGCGAGCGGAGGATTGATGGGCAAACTCTCCGGATATAGTCCGGTGAGCACTCTTCTTCCTGAAAAAGCACGAGCGTTAGTATGCCTCCCGGGAATAAAACCTGGGAGAAAGATAACACGCCATACCGTTGCACCGGTGCGATTCGGACCGCACTTCTTTTTAGCCTGCTGGGCCGTGCTGCCCTTTGTTGGCTAGCCATCGCGGGATCGGCCTCCCGCCTCAAGGGCACCCCCTGCGAAACACCATTGGTATATAGTGATCAAAAATAAGCACGGATGGGTCATTTTCAAAGTGTTGGAACTTTGGTCTCAGTTACCTGCGAGGCGGGGAGTATTCCGGGGTAATCGGCCGTAATGGTGACCAAGGCATTATCAATGCTCAGTTGGTGGAATACCCCGTCGATCAACTCCACCGATATGTCTGGATCCTCTTGGGAGGTCGGATCGAGGAACCGTTCTGGATCCTCGGGTTGTGGAGGCGGGCTGTTTATATCCTTTACGGCCCGGCGCAGTTCCTGCGCCGAAATCACAAAATGAGATACTTGACTATGGGAATATGGATCGGATGGGCAAAAAGAAATGTCCACTTACCCAGCTTCGAGGATTGTACATAGAAAATCCGCCCTGCGGATTGACACGGAGGAATTCCTCCTCTTCTCCCTTGTACAATGCGGACAAGATCTTCGTCAGATTGGCGACCGATCCCGGCCCCTTACGGCCGCAGTGGGTGGTGAGGGAGTCCTGGACTAGGGGGTGTCCGGACAGCCGGACTATCAATATCCGCCGGACTCCCAGACTACGAAGATAGAAGATTGAAGACTCCGGCTCGTGTCCGGATGGTACTTTCCTTGGCGTGGAAGGCAAGCTTGGCAATACGGATATTTAGATCTCCTACCATTGTAACCGACTCTGTGTAACCCTAGCCCTCTCCGGTGTCTATATAAACCGGAGGGCTTTAGTCCGTAGGACAAGATACATCTCAACAATCATACCATAGGCTAGCTTCTAGGGTTTAGCCTCCTTGATCTCGTGGTAGATCTACTCTTGTACTACCCATATCATCAATATTAATCAAGCAGGACGTAGGATTTTACCTCCATCGAGAGGGCCCAAACCTGGGTAAAAACATTGCGTCCCTCGTCTCTTGTTACCATCCGCCTAGACGCACAGTTCGGGACCCCCTACCCGAGATCCGCCGGTTTTGACACCGACATTGGTGCTTTCATTGAGAGTTCCTCTGGGTCGTCACCGATAGGCTTGATGGCATCTTCAACCAGCAACATTGTCCAGGGTGAGACTTTTCTCCCGGACAGATCTTCAGATTCGGGCGGCTTTGCAATGCGGGCAATTCACTTGGCCATCCGAGCAGATCGAAGCTACGCCCGCCGCCAGTCAGATTTGAAGTTTAAGCTTCACGGCCGATGACCGCGGAGACTTGATCTTCAACGGACTCGAGCCACAGCCAAGCCGCCGCCTTTGGGACGATGGGCACGATCTAGCTCTGCCACGGAAAGTGCCTTGGTAGCGACTCGGATCCGCTTCGGCCATTAGCCCGGAGCCGATCGCCCAGATCGAGGGTCGGTGGATAGACGCCGCCCCGGGGGCTTCAACATCCACGGCGATGGAGCCGAACACTAATCTTGTCCCTTGCGAAACTCGTGAATCCGAGGCGCCGGACTCCTCGCCGGACTCCGAATCTCCCGCGCCCCTACCAATCAATGCTGATTGGGCGCCGGTTATGGAATTCACCGCCGCGGACATATTCCAACACTCGCCTTTTGGCGATATCCTAAATTCATTAAAGCATCTCTCGTTATCGGGAGAGTCCTGGCCGGACTATGGCCAGGATGGTTGGAGTACGGACGACGAAGAAATTCAGAGCCCACCCACCACCCACTTTGTAGCCACTGTCGAGGATTTAACCGACATGCTAGACTACGACTCCGAAGACATCGACGCTATGGACGATTTACGCCGAGCGAACAGAACCAGCGCCTCTGTGGCACGCTGGAAGGCCACCTCGTCATACGACGATACATGGTGGATACCCCAAAAGAAGGGGATGGCGAAGAAGCGGCGGAGGCGACTTTTAAAGAAGCAGCCCAAACGCCGCGTCGGCAAGGCCGCTCTAAATCCCGCCACAAAGAAGAACAGAGATTCCGCACAGGAGATAACAATACCTCAGAGAGTGTGAAGACAACCCTCTCCAAAGAAGACTCAAAGATAGGAGGATGCGAAGCAAGCCCTCACGAAAAGGGCGGCGATTTAAGAGGTCGAGGATCATAACTATATGCCTCCCTCTGAAGACGAAGCAAGCCTCAATGACGACGAACTCGTTGCGCCCGAGGACCCCGTCGAACAAGAGCTTTTTAAGCGCAGGCTCATCGCCACGGCAAGAAGCCTGAAGAAGGAAAACCGGAAGCTCAAAACAGCGGAAGACACGCTCAGAATAAGATGGGGCAAAGTACTCAAAACCGCAGATAAATACGACAATGGCCACCAATCAAAGAGCTACCCGAAGCGTAAGCTGCTACCAGAATTCGACGAAGAAGCCATAGAGCCTCCACCGTCAAATGGCCCAGCCAGGTCCATCTACGGACCCAAAAAGAAGGCCTCAGGAAGCAAAGCAACACGTCAAGTGTCCGGTGATAGCGGCACATACAATTACAGGGGCGCCGCGCACCCACTATGTTTCACCGATGAGGTGCTGGACCATGAATTCCCAGCAGGGTTTAAACCCATAAACATAGAAGCCTACGATGGAACAACAGACCCTGGAGTCTGGATATAAGATTATATACTGCATATACACATGGCTAGAGGAGACGATCTCCACGCCATAAAATATCTACCCCTCAAGCTCAAAGGGCCAGCCCGTCATTGGCTCAAAAGCCTCCCAGAAAACACTGTTGGAAGTTGGGAAGAGCTCGAGGACGCGTTTAGAGCAAATTTTCAAGGGACTTATGTCCGTCCTCCGGATGCAGATGATTTAAGTCATATAACTCAACAGCCCGGAGAGTCAGCGCGGAAATTCTGGAACAGGTTTCTTACCAAAAAGAACCAAATAGTCGACTGTCCGGACGCTGAAGCCTTAGCAGCTTTCAAGCACAATGTCCGAGACGAATGGCTCGCCAGGCACCTCGGTCAAGAGAAACCGAGGACAATGTCCGCACTAACAAGCCTCATGACCCGCTTCTGTGCGGGAGAGGATAGCTGGCTAGCAAGAAGCAGCACCAGCGACCCAAGTACATCCGAGATAAGAGATGGAAACGGAAAATCACGGCGCAGAAAAGAGTATCGCCGGAATAAAGAGAAAAGCCCAAAGAGCACGGCAGTCAACGCCGGATTCAAAAGCTCGCGGCCCAATAACAAAACTCAACCTCTTAAGGATGACAGTGACGAATTGTCCAACTTAAACAAAATTTAGGGTCGGATATGCCAAATCCACAGCACACCCCGGAAGGCCTACAAATCACACCCACAGGGATTGTTGGGTTTCTAAACAGTCCGGCCGATTTAATGCCGAACACAAGGGGCTCGACGTGTCAAGCGAAGAAGATAAACCCCGCCAGTAGGGCACCGGAAAACAAAAGACTTTCCCACAAGGGGTCAAAGCAGTAAACTCACTTCATGTGATAACACGGAAAAATAGTGCGGCACTTCCTAAAAAGAGCTTCGCACGGTCCAACCCAGTAGACCGTAGAGATTGGATATCAAAACCAATCACTTTCGACCACCTGGACTATTCCAGAAGCGTTCGAAACGCGGGACGGACTTCACGATATTGAATCCCATAATAGACGGATTACAATTTACTAACGCCCCTAATGGACGGAGGCAGTGACTTAAACCTTCTATATTCAAACACAATCCGCAGGATGGGGATAGACCCTACCAAAATTCGACACAGCCGCACTTCCTTCAAAGGAGTGACGCCAGCCCTTACGCCAAGTGCAGTGCTCTATATTACTAGAAGTCGGTTGGATCGCCAACAATTTCCGACGTGAAAATTATTTTTTCATACCGTCCCATTTGAAAGTGAATATCAAGCACTCTTGGGACGAAGGCTTTTGTCCGCTTCAACGCCATACCGTGACACGCGTCTCTTACACTCAAGATGCCGGTCCGCATGGCGCCATTTCATCGCTGGTCACTTAAAGACCCGGACTCGGATAGACGAATCCGGCCTCAAAGAAAGTTAGGGGCTCCCTAGCCACATACCCCTTCACAGGGGGCTGCGCGCACAAACAATCACGGTTTCATATAAACCTTGCTTTAATTATTTATATTTCTTATTTTACATATTTTTAGCACGAATTGTTTCTAAAACTAAACATTCCTCTCTTCCTACAGATGAACAACGTGCATACCCGTCCAGGATAACGGCGCAACGGAGACACAGGCGCAGACGTGCAGCAGGGACCCGTTGCAAGGATTCTTTTCAGATTAAGACCCTGCGTAGACCTTTCTCACTGTCTCTTGTTGTTACTCTCCCTTGGTTTCTTCCTATAGCCAAAGCGGAGCCTGACGCTTTGGCATCGGCCGCGTCAGAAGACCATGCCGTACCTGGACACTAGGAGGTTAGGGCATCGTTCTGCCCATTATTATAAAGTCCGAACACCTTCAGGAGTGTTCGGCGTCTCGAGTTAGGCATTATATGCATCAGCTCCGAATCATGTCTTTGGTCAAATGTTGGGTTGCCCGGCTCCTGTGTTTTGCTGCCTTACATTCCAGATCATCCGCTAACGCGCACCGGAGAACTATCGCGATTGTGCCCGGTTCGGCTGGGCGAGCACCTCAAGAGAGAAAGCCAAAACTGATCGTCATGATCTGGCGAGAGTCCGTCAACCACTCGATCGACTACCGGAATGTTTAGAATTTCGCTTTGACGAAGGACCGCTTCGGTCAGCACATATGCACCCGAATCCGAGATGTGCGGTGCCACCAGGGCTATATCGTAGCCCCACCCTCGAGCTCCACCGCTAAGTGAAAGTGATAAAGCATTATAGTCCAGATTGCCTAGTTCGCCACGCTACCACCTCCTTATAACAGGACCGAGACGCCGGATTAAGTGTGAAAACGCGCTATTTTTGCGAACACCCCAGCACCTTGTGCGCTGGGCTGAAGTCAAGACTGCCATCTTTCAAGTTATACACAAGTATACATAAACGGCCAGACAGAGATGTTTTACTTGGACGACAAGTATAAAAAGCAGTTATAATATAATCATTAATTTACAAGCTAATGCGCTCATTTGAACGTTACATTCTTCGAGCATCGCGACTCTATTTACTGAGCACCGCGCATGACTTCTCCGAAGTAGTGCTCGGCAGGGAGCCGGCTTTCATCCGGACCCTGGGTGGCAACGACGGTGGCATCCATCTCCGGATAATGCACCTTCACACGGGCAAGAGCCATCCGCGCGCCCTCGATGCAGGCCGACCGCTTCATATCCTTTATATGCGGCACCGCCCAAGGAATTGCCGCAGAAGTCAAGTAGCTCGTCGCCTTGGACCTCTCTCGCCGGACATGGGCCACGATGTCGCATATGGCAAGTCCGGACAATCTATTTAGCTCGCCCATTCGCCAACCGGTCCGTCAACGGAAGGAGTGATCCGGATTGTGGAATTGAGACCAATACAGCTCTTCCGCCTTGTGATCCCCCGGCTCGGAAGTGCTTAACGGCATCACCGACTTGCAGCTAAGTCCATATACGGATCCTCCGGACTCCACAAACCGCCAAATTGAGCATACTTTGCATCCATAAACTGGCGGCGCAGCAGAATAGGCTTGCCAGCCACGATCTCTCCGGCTTGGCGCAGCTCCTCCTTCATAGCCTGCATTGCAGAGCGGGCATCCTTGGCTTCGGCGGTGGCCTTCTTCAGGTATTCCCGCTCCGATAAGCGCTCCTTTTCAAGAGCCTCATTGCGGTCGGTAGCATCCTTTAATCCCTTGGCCAATTCGGCCACCTCCGCCCTGCTTAGGCAGTGCGCAGCCTTTTTGGCTTTCAACTCCTCGGCCGCCTTCGAGGCAGCCGCGTCACTCCTTCGGGCTTGCTCCTTAGCTCAAGCAAGTTTGGCCCGAAGGCTCTCCACAGCAGCAGCACCGTCTGTACAACAGCATACAATTTATCAGAAGAGGGCTTCGACCCCCTTAAATAAATAAACTGTGGAGAATTTATTTACCTTGCGACTCGTCAAGTCGCTGGTTGACAAGCGCGATGTCAGCATCCGCCACGTCAAGTTGCCGACTTAATTCGGTAAACTCATTAGTCCGGCTGGCCCCCGGACTATCCGCCACCTGTATAAGGACGACGGTATTCATTACTTGAGATTTTGAGATTTCGATCCTCGGCACACTGTCGTTTCCGACAACCTACCAAGTCTCAGGGGCTACTATCTATACAGGGCGCATTTTTATATGCAAAACTGCTAAAAGACGAAGGGGTGCGTCATTATTGCATACCTCAAATCCCGCCAGCAAACTCATGGCGGCATTACGCAATCCGCTCTCGGCGGACGAAATCCTTCCAATCACCATACGCATTAACGCACGGTGATCTTCTGAAATGGACGCCCTCTCAAGCAGATTTTTTAGTTCTCCCGGCCGGACACTAGTAGGTGCCGAACACTCTGGCCCCTCCGGACTCAGGGATACCCTCCGTGATGACACTTCGGGTTCGCCTGCCTCATCTGGCGGCACTGCTGATGGAGGCGTATCGTTCTCCATCATCTCCGGAAGAAGGTCCCCCGAAGATGAACTCATCTGAGAAGGCTGCAGATCCGAACTGCAATGTAAATATTTCGGTTACCTCATGAAGCACAAATGAAGGTATTTCCTTACTAATTAACTCCTCTTTCATACTCACGGCTCATTGGAGGGCCGATCCTTTGGTGATGATTGTGCGTCTGATTCTCTCCGGCGCCGGACCCTGTGGAAGATTTCTTCCCGCGCTTAGGGGCTTTGGCCTCCGGATCTTCGGAGGCGGTCCTCTTCTCCCCCTGAAGGGAGGGATTCTTGGTTCCCTCCTCTTCTGTCGCCCCTTTGGGCGAAATATTAGCTCCTCTATTTTCCCCGTTGCCCCCTCCTGTGGGAGCAACCTCCAACATTCTGACCAGCACGGGCTCCAGTGCGGTCTCTGGGAGGGGGGCCGGACACCTTATCAGCCTTGATCGCGCCACCCATTCCTGTAAAGAACAACGAGTAAGGATGCGAACTCTAGAAAGGCACATAAACAGAATGTTCGGACTCTGAGCTATTTACCTGAGTATCCGGGCGAATGCGGCTTAGACCTGCATCCTCGGCTGAATCCGGACACGCCACCTGCGGTCCGAAGAACAACTTGTACATCTCCACGGGTGTCGCACCCATGAAGTTTTGGAGAATCCGAGGTCCCTCCGGGTTGAATTCCCACAGACGGAGAGGACGGCGTTTGCAGGGCAGAAGATGCCTGACTAGCATAACCTGCATCACCTTGATCAGGTCGATCTCCCTTGCTCGGAGATCTCGAATCCGGCCCTACAGTGAGGGCACGTCTTCAGACGGCCCCTAGTTGAGCCCCTGGTTGACCCACCACATCAGTGGGCGTGGAGGTCCCGGGCGGAATGAGGGCGGCGGCTTTTGCCTGCTGCCCCTGGGAGCGGTGATATAGAACCACTCCTGCTGCCACAGTCCGAGTTCCTCTTGAAGGAACCTCGAGCCACGGGCATCGACCTTCTTGCTTATGGTCGCCTTCGCCAAGACTCGCTTGACGCCCCCCGATCATCTTCGGCTCCACCTTGAAGGTCTTCAGCCATAGGACGAAGTGGGGGATGACGCGGAGGAAGGCTTCGCAGACGATGATGAATGCGGAGATATGGAGCATAGACTCCGGAGCCAAGTCGTGAAAGTCCAGCCCATAGTAGAACAGGAGCCCTCTCACGAAGGGATCCGTCGGGAAGCCTAAACCCTGGCGGAGGTGGGATACGAAACGACGTATTCACGGGCTCGGGTTGGCACCGCCGCCCTTGGGCAGCAACCTGTGCGAAACCTCGAGGCTGTGCACTTGGCCTCACGCAACTTCAATATGTCCTCCTCCGTGACGGAGGAGGGCATCCACCGCCCGGAGGTCGGAGCCGACATGATTGAGGATCCGGCGCTCAATCTGAGGCTCTGGGTGTTGGAACGGGAGCAGGGAAAAGATTCGATCGCGAGATTGAAGAACAAGGGCTGGCCTTGGTCCTCTTATAAAGGGAAGATATACCAAGGGCCGTCTCCGTGACCGCTTGGGATTCCCTTCGATAGAGGAGGCGGTGACGGAACGGTTGGGTTACCCACGCACGTATTGATGAGAATCCCGAATAAGGGGAACACGATCCGCTCGACAGACGTGCAAGGAAACCGCCGCTAAACGGCCGAGGTGGTACAAGAAAAATGATTCAAACAAAGGCTTGGTAGCGGTGTGATGGCGCCGCAGAATACGCCACTGATTGAACTAAGTGTACATTTTATTCTCTCTACGGTGGAATGTGGAATTTATTTTGCAGAGCCGGACATTATCCTGCTGTTCATTATCTTCTCCGAATTATTCAAGGGAGGAACCCGCCTTGCAATGCCGAACATTATGCACGCCGGACTTATCGCCATTGAAGACTGGTTCAGGGCTACCGAGGAGTCCTCGACTAGGGGTGTCCGGACAGCCGGACTATCAATATCCGCCGGCCCTCCCGGATCACGAAGATAGAAGATTGAAGACTCCGCTCGTGTCCGGATGGTACTTTCCTTGGCGTGGAAGGCAAGCTTGGCAATACGGATATGTAGATCTCCTACCATTGTAACCGACTCAGGTAACCCTAGCCCTCTCTCGTGTCTACATAAACCGGAGGGCTTTAGTCCGAGGACAAGATACATCTCAACAATCATACCATAGGCTAGCTTCTAGGGTTTAGCCTCCTTGATCTCGTGGTAGATCTACTCTTGTACTACCCATATCATCAATATTAATCAAGCAGGACGTAGGGTTTTACCTCCATCGAGAGGGCCCGAACCTGGGTAAAAACATTGTGTCCCTCGTCTCTTGTTACCATCCGCCTAGACGCACAGTTCGGGACCCCCTACCCGAGATCCACCGGTTTTGACACCGGCAGGTGGCATCATCCTCCCCGTTGAAATCCCACATGGGGTGGCCTCTATACTGGAGCGGCTGCACCCCCCGCATAATGCATGTGGCCATGCCCCCGATCACGGTCAGTCCGGAATAAGCTAATAGCCTAATTCGGCTCATCCAGTAAAGGACGTCCCTGTCATTTTCCTTCTGAGGGCTCCGTGGACGCCAGCTTAGGCATTTCTTCAAAGGAGCGTTATTGAACTCAGGGAGGCCTATCCAAATAGGGTCCGAAAGGGGGACATCTTCTATGTAAAATCATTCCGAAGGCCAGTCTTCGGACGCCTTCTTCGGGGTTCCGGATAGATATCCGGTCCCGGCGATGCGCCATAGTTCGGCTCCGCCGACTTGATATATTGACCCCTCTTGAGAGCGGGGCACAAGGCAGAACAGCTTCTTCCGCAACGCAAAGGTCCACGAAGGCCGCGATATGCGAAGTGGAGGCAGGTGTAAGGTTGTGCAACTGGAGGCCGTAGAACTCCAGGAGCCCCCGGAGAAACGGATGAGTTGGAAATCTGAGCCCTCTTATCAGATAAGGGACAAGGCATACCCACTCTCCTTTGGAGGGACTGGGGACACTCTCCGCTTGCTTTCCGCCCTTGTAGGTGGCAAGTCCGGCTCGAACCGGGACCATGAAGGCTGGGGGAAGAAATCCCTTGGTTTGGAGTGCCACTAGCTCACTGTGCGGTACGGAACATCTCTCCCAATCTCCAGGCTTAGGGCTGGGAGGGCGAGAGGAAGAGCCGCGTCGACTGTCCATGATGGAATGGGTTTTTGTCAGATGCGCTCTGATGAATGCTCGCGAAGGGAGGATGGTGTGATTCGGATCTAGATCCTCATCTCTTTTATAAACAGCTCGTTTGCGCAGCTAGGGGGGTAGAAGTAAAAATACCCTGACTATTCACATTCATTCGACACGTGGAAGATGGTCATTATTGGGCGTGGAAGCCGAGGAGTGCGGTATTCACGGGAAATCGGACGCTATTCAACAGGTACACAGAATTTGGTGAAGAACCCGACTTGCAATGCCGAAGACAACATGCGCGCCGGACTCGTCTTCATTGAAGCCTGGTTCGGGGGCTACTGAGGGAGTCCCGGACTAGGGGGTGTCCGGATAGCCGAACTATCATCTTCGGCCGGACTCCTAGACTATGAAGATACAAGATTGAAGACTCCGTCCCGTGTCCGGATGGGACTTTCCTTGGCGTGGAAGGCAAGCTTGACGATACGGATATGTAGATCTCCTACCATTGTAACCGACTCTATGTAACCCTAACCCTCTTCGGTGTCTATATAAACCGGAGGGTTTTAGTCCGTAGAAAAAACAACAATCATACCATAGGCTAGCTTCTAGGGTTTAGCCTCTCTGATCTCGTGGTAGATCTTCTCTTGTACTACCCATATCATCAATATCAATCAAGCAGGAGTAGGGTTTTACCTCCACCGAGTGGGCCTGAACCTGGGTAAAAACATCATGTCCCCTGTCTCCTGTTACCATCCGCCTAGACGCATAGTTCAGGACCCCCTACCCGAGATCCCCTACCTGAGGTGCACTGTCGGTGTCAGGAGCAGGACATAACACACAGAGTTTTCTTTGACGCCTATCTGAAAATGAAGTAAATCTGTAAGGGCTCCTTAGAATTGGAGGATTCTATAAATGCAAGGACAGGAAAAACACAGGAATAGGATAGGAATGCACGTGCAAAACAGAGCATTTGGAAACATAGGATTTCAGTCAACCTGTGTGTTTGGCTCACATGAATTGGAAGAACAGAGGAATGGAGAAATAAATTGATGCGACGAGTGTACAACCTCTTTGGCATAGCCTTGTGGACATCAGCATCATTGGGTTGGACGTGGAGGATGGTGATGATGCTGGTGTGACTGTCGGAGGCGGGGAAGAAGATCCGAGGCCTCTGGAAACGGCGCCAAGGGTACTGCTCCACTGTGATGGATGGTTCTGTCGTTGGAGCAGCTTCGCTAAGCCTTACGGCGACGAGGCTGAAGCATGACAAGATAGACAACGTTAATCTGAAGTGGGACCCTAATATCATCTGCAATAGATGATGCAAAATACATCACCAAAAAGTGCTAGATGTAAAACACATCAGTCGCGCCACGATCGCTCCAACAGATGCTGTAAGTACTATTCACTCTGAACTTAACTGAAGAAAATGAACTTCACAGTCGAAACTAAATTTTACTGTCGAAACTGATTGAACTAGTAACTGAGCATTGCAATAGATGTTTAGGGCGCTCGAGCACTAGTAGCAGAGAAGCAAAGGATCTAAATCAGCAGACGCCGAGCAGGAACGACTAGCAGAGAGAGCAAGTCGGCAAGAGCACCGCAAGCGAGTGCTAAAGCAGCAACTCCTGTAGCTGCCGGAGGTCGTGCAACAGCAGCAGCAGCGCAAGCGAGAGAAAGAGCAGAGCAGCAGCACGAACGAAAGCAGGAGCAGTGCAGCAGCGCGACCGACAGCAAGAACAGAGCCGCAGCATGAGCGAGAGCCGGAGCAGCTGCAGCTAGTGCCATTGTGGAAGTCGCCGCCGAGGAAGCAACGACATGGGGGAGAGACGCCATGGATGATGTGGCCGGCGACGGCGCCGTCGATGGAGACACGCCATGTCTGCTCGGTATCGAGCACCGGCAGCCCCGTGAGATCGAATAAAAGATAAAATGCAGCGGTGAGTGCAAAACCTCCTTGGTTGCACCGAGTTGGCCTCAGCTTCATCGAAGGAATTGGTGAGGGTGCTGCAGTTCTGATGGGGCAGGTTGATACGTCTCCGTCGTATCTATAATTTTTGATTGTTTCATGCCAATACTATTCAACTTCCATATACTGTTGGCAACTTTTCATACTATTTTTGGGACTAACATATTGATGCAGTGCCCAGTGACAGTTCCTGTTTGTTGCATGTTTTTTGTTTTGCAGAAACCCAATATCAAACGGAGTCCAAACGGGATAAAAATGGACGGATAATTATTTTGGAATATTTATGATTTTTGGGAACTAAAATCAACGCGAGATGGTGTCCGAGGGGGGCACGAGGTAGGAGGGCGCGCCCCTGACCCTCGTGAACACCCCGTAAGGCGGTTGACGCTCTTCTTTTGCCACAGGAAAGCTAATTTTATGAGAAAGATCTGGGCGAAAGATTCACCCCAATCGGAGTTACGGATCTCCGGATATTTAAGAAACGGTGAAGGTCCAGAAAAGAGAACGCAAAAACAAAGAGAGACAGAGAGACAGATCCAATCTCGGAGGGGCTCTCACCCCTCCCACGCCATGGAGACCATGGACCAAAGGGGAAACCCTTCTCCCATCTAGGGAGAAGGTCAAGGAAGAAGAAGAAGAAGGAGGGGGGCTCTCTCCCCCTCGCTTCCGGTGGCGCCGGAGCGCTGCCGGGGCCATCATCATCACCGCCATCTTCACCAACAACTTCACCGCCATCATCACCAACTCTTCCCCCCTCTATGCAGCGGTGTAACCTCTCTCTTACCTGCTGTAATCTCTACTTAAACATGGTGCTCAACGCTATATATTATTTCCCAATGATGTATGGCTATCCTATGATGTTTGAGTAGATCTGTTTTGTCCTAATGGCTATTTGATGATCGTGATTGGTTTGAGTTGTATGTTTTATTATTGGTGCTGTCCTATGGTTCCCTACGTGTTGCGCAAGCGTGAGGGATTCCTGCTGTAGGGTGTTGCAATACGTTCATGATTCGCTTATAGTGGGTTGGTGAGTGACTGAAACACAAACCCAAGTGAGAGGGATTGTTGCGTATGGGATAAAGGGGACTTGATGCTTTAATGCTATGGTTGGGTTTTACCTTAATGAATCTTTAGTAGTTGCGGATGCTTGCTAGAGTTCCAATCATAAGTGCATATGATCCAAGTAGAGAAAGTATGTTAGCTTATGCCTCTCCCTCAAATAAAATTGCAATAATGATTACTGGTCTAGTTATAGATTGCCTAGGGACAAATAACTTTCTTGTTGACAAAAGCTCTCTCCTAGAACTAATTTAGTTGTGTCTTCATCTAAACAGCCGCTAGTTTTATTTCCGAGCTCTTTACTTTCTTGCAAGCTTACCCAAAAACACCTACAAAGTACTTCTAGTTTCATACTTGTTCTAGGTAAAGCGAACATCAAGCATGCATAGAGTTGTATTGGTGGTCGATAGAACTTGAGGGAATATTTGTTCTACCTTTAGCTCCTCGTTGGGTTTGACACTCTTATTTATCAAAAACTGTTGCGGTCCCCTATACTTGTGGGTCATCAAGACCTTTTTCTGGCGCCGTTGCCGGGGAGCAATAGTGTGGGGTGAATATTCTCGTGTGTGCTTGTTTGCTTTATCACTAAGTAATTTTTATTTGCTGTTCTTAGTTGTTTTCTATCCTTAGTTATGGATATGGAACGCAAAATACCAAAAAAATAGGTGTACTTGCTACTAATGAAGATGTGGTAACTCCTAAAACCCTCGATTCTCATTATGTGAAAGATATTATGTACTACTTTGATAATCCTGAGAAAACCCCATTCAACTTTATAATGGGAGACACGTTGGATCAACGTGAATACTTTAGGGATTA
Source organism: Aegilops speltoides (assembly GCA_021437245.1). Taxonomy (NCBI): domain Eukaryota; kingdom Viridiplantae; phylum Streptophyta; class Magnoliopsida; order Poales; family Poaceae; genus Aegilops; species Aegilops speltoides. The sequence continues at coordinate 61,184,594 of CM038142.1, forward strand.
TCATTTGACACAAAAAGGGAAACTATTATGGGATCAATTTATTATGTTGCGTTGGTATGCCTGGAATCTATGCTTGAGATATGATATTACTTGTTGCTCTTGGATGAAGGCTCCACACCTTCCCTTTTCATGCAAATTTAATGATAATGAAACCTTAGCTTCTTATGCTAATGGTATATATGATTACTATGATGTGGAACAAACAGAAGAATTTGTTGCTTTTAAGGCTGCTTATGAAATTGAATCTTTGTTTGAAAAGTATGAAGCTTTAGATGATGACATTTATAGGCCTGAAAATCTTGCTATACTTAGATATTGCTATGAAAATTATGAATACAATTACTATATTAATGCATTTATTGAGAAAGTCTCCGCTGTCCAAGAAGAGACTAATATTTTGCAGGAAGCTATGGAAGAAGAAATTGATGAAACTGTGAGCTCATTTTATGAAAAAGTTGAGGAAGATAGCGAAGAACAAAAGGAGGAAGAGCGGATTGATCACCCGTGTCCACCTTCTAATGAGAGTAACTCTTCAACTCATACATTGTTTAATTCCCCTTCGTGCTTACCGAAGGATGATTGCTATGATGACTATTATGATCCCATTGATTATCTTGAAATATCGCTTTTTGATGATGCTTGTGGCCAAGATGCCGATATGAATTATGCTTATGGAGATGAACTTGCTATAGTTACTTATGTTAAACATGAAACTGTTGCTATTGCACCCACACATGATAGTCCTATTATCTTTTTGAATTCTCCCAACTACAGTATATCGGAGAAGTTTGCACTTATTAAGGATTATATTGATGGGTTGCCTTTTGCCGTTGCACATGATGATTTTGATAGATATGATATGCATGTGCTTGCTACTCCTACTTGCAATTATTATGAGAGAGGAACTATATCTCCACCTCTCTATGTTTCCAACACTATAAAATTGCAAGAAACTGTTTATACTATGCATTGGCCTTTACTATGTGTGCATGAATTGTTCATGTTGATGCATAGGAAGAGAGTTAGACTTCATCATTGCTTGATATATGTTACTTTGTGCTCACTACTAAATACCAAATCATTGTTAGTTAAAATTGGCTTTGATATACCTTGGGATCCGGGTGGATTCACTACTTGAGCGCTATATGCCTAGCTTAATGGCTTTAAAGAAAGCGCTGCCAGGGAGACAACCCAGAAGTTTTAGAGAGTCATTTATTTCTGTTGAGTGCTTTCATATAGTTCAAAAACAACAAAAATAAAGAGGGGAACCCAAATCTTTTTCGAAAAGGAAAGTGAAAGTGAGAGAGACAAGCATTGTTGAAGTGGGAGCTAGCCTTGAACTTTGTTCATGCTCATGACAACTTTGTGAATCTTGATTACAGAAACTTTTCAACAAAAATAATTATATCCTTGTACAATTCCATTGTATTATAAAAATAATGTGCCAAGGTTTGCCTTTAGGATGTTTACAATGCTTGTTGGTTTGTGCGGTGCAGGACAGAAACTTTGGCTGTAGTGCACGAATTTTAATTTTTTTACTGGGGCATCAAATGGTTCTGATTCTTTTTGTACTGTATTTATATACAAATTGTTTATTTTTCTTAATTTTTGCAGAATTTTTAAAGTATCATAAGTATGGTGAATGTTCAGATTATTACAGACTGTTCTGTTTTAGACAGATTCTATTTTGATGCATAGTTTGCTTGTTTTGATGAAATTATCTATTTATATAAGTGGATTAAGCCATGAAAAAGTTATATTACAGTAGAAACAATTCAAAAACAAAATATGAATTGGTTTTCAATAGTACTTATAGTAGTGATTTTCTTTATTATACTAACGGATCTTACCGAGTTTTCTGTTGAAGTTTTGTGTGGATGAAGTGTTCGATGATCGAGAAGGTCTCGATGTGAGAAGAAGGAAGAGAGGCAAGAGCTCAAGCTTTAGGCACCCCAAGTAAATATTCAAGGAGACTCAAGTGTCTAAGCTTGGGGATGCTGGGGAGGCATCCCCTCTTTCTTCAACAAATATCGGTATGTTTTCAGGATTCGTTTCGTTCATGCGATATGTGCAATCTTGGAGCGTCTTTTGCATTTAGGTTTTTTTTTCTTTTATGCACCATGCTGGTATGAGATGGTCATTGGTTGATTTATATAATGCTCATTGCACTTCACTTATATCTTTTGAGTATGGCTTTATAGAATGCTTCATGTGCTTCACTTATATCATTTGAAGTTTGGATTGCCTGTTTCTCTTTACTTAGACAACCGCCATTTGTAGAATGCTCTTTTGCTTCACTTATATTTGTTAGAGCATGGGAATATCTTTTGTAGAAAGAATTAAACTCTCTTGCTTCACTTATATCTATTTAGAGAGATGATAGGAACTGGTCATTCACATGGTTAGTCATAAAATCCTACATAAAACTTGTAGATCACTGAATATGATATGTTTGACTCCTTGCAATAGTTTTGCAATATAAAGGTGGTGATATTGAATCATGCTAGTCGAGTAATTGTGAAATTGAGAAATACTTGTGTTAAGGTTTGCAAGTCCCGTAGCATGCATGTATGGTGAACCGTTATGTAAAGAAGTCGGAGCATGAGGTGTTTATTGATTGTCTTCCTTATGAGTGGCGGTCGGGGTCGAGTGATGGTCTTTTCCTACCAATCTATCCCCTAGGAGCATGCGCATAGTACTTTGTTTCGATGACTAATAGATTTTTGCAATAAGTATGTGAGTTCTTTATGACTAGTGTTGAGTCAATGGATTGTACGCACTCTCACCCTTCCATCATTGCTAGCCTCTTCGGTACCGTGCATTTCCCTTTCTCACCTCGAGAGTTGGTGCAAACTTCGCCGATGCATCCAAACCTCGTGATATGATACGCTCTTTCACACATAAGCCTCATTATATCTTCCTCAAAATAGCCACCATACCTACCTATGATGGCATTTCCATAGCCATTCCGAGATATATTGCCATGCAACTTCCATCATCATATACATGACTTGAGCATTTATTGTCATATTGCTTTGCATGATCGTAAGATCGCTAGCATGATGTTTTCATGGCTTGTCCTTTTTTGATGTCATTGCAACGCTAGATCGTTGCACATCCCGGTACACCGCCGGAGGCATTCATATAGATTCATATCTTTGTTCTAGTATCGAGTTGTAATATTGAGTTGTAAGTAAATAAAAGTGTGATGATCATCATTATTAGAGCATTGCCCCAGTGAGGATGGATGATGGAGACTATGATTCCCCCATAAGTCGGGATGAGACTCCGGACTTTACGAAAAATAAAAGAGGCCAAAGAAGCCCAAATAAAATAAAAGAGGCCAAAGAAGCCCACCAAAATATAAAAAAATAAAAAAAGGAAAGGAAAAAAATGAGAGAAAAAGAGAGAAGGGGTAATGTTACTATCCTTTTACCACACTTGTGCTTCAAAGTAGCACCATGTTCTTCATATAGAGAGTCTCTTGAGTTATCACTTTCATATACTAGTGGGAACTTTCATTATAGAACTTGGCTTGTATATTCCGATGATGGGCTTCCTCAAACGCCTGAGGTCTTCATGAGCAAGCAAGTTGGATGCACACCCACTTAGTTTTCAGTCTGAGCTTTCATACACTTATAGCTCTTAGTGCATCCGTTGCATGACAATCCCTACTCCTCACATTGATATATCTATTGATGGGCATCTCCATAGCCCGTTGATACGCCTAGTTGATGTGAGACTTTATCCTTTTTTGCCTTCTCCACATAACCCCCATCATCATATTCTATTCCACCTATAGTGTTATGTCCATGGCTCACTGTCGGTGTCAAAACCGGCGGATCTCGGGTAGGGGGTCCCGAACTGTGCGTCTAGGTGGATGGTAACAGGAGACAAGGGACACAATGTTTTTACCCAGGTTCGGGCCCTCTCGATGGAGGTAAAACCCTACGTCCTGCTTGATTAATATTGATGATATGGGTAGTACAAGAGTAGATCTACCACGAGATCAAGGAGGCTAAACCCTAGAAGCTAGCCTATGGTATGATTGTTGAGATGTATGTTGTCCCACGGACTAAAGCCCTCCAGCTTTATATAGACATCGGAGGAGGCTAGGGTTACACAGAGTCGGTTACAATGGTAGGAGATCTACATATCCAGATTGCCAAGCTTGCCTTCCACGCCAAGGAAAGTACCATCCGGACACGAGCCGAGTCTTCAATCTTCTATCTTCGTAGTCCGGGAGTCCGGCGGATATTGATAGTCCGGCTGTCCGGACACCCCTAGTCCAGACTCCTCAAGAGCTTTAACCAGGCTTCAATGACGATAAGTCCAGCAGATTTATAATCTTCGGCGTTGCAAGGCGGGTTCTCCCTTCAAATTCCATGTACCTGCCGAATAGTGTCCGACTTTATCTCGAACACTGTGTTCCTCGGCTTCTACGCCAAATAATGGCCCTCTTCCACGCGTCGCACGAATGCGAAAAGCCAGGGTGTTTTTTGCATTTCACCCCCTAATTGTGCGAGTCGTCCGCCTATAAAAGAGGCAAGAATCCAGATCCAAACCGCACCGTCTTCCTCCCGCGTACACTGCATCGAAGCGCCTCTAACCAAGAAATCCATTCCACCATGGATCGTCAACGCGGCTCTTCTTCACGCGCTCCCATCCCATCGTCGGGGAATTGGAGGAGGTGCTCTATTTCGCACAATGAGCTAGTGAAGCTCCAAACGGAGGGGTTTCTCCCTCCGGCCTTCATGGTTCCAGCCCGAGCCGGACTGGTTACCTATCAAGGTGGGAGGCAGGCGGAGGACACTCCAAGCCCCAATAAGGGGGAGCGAGTGTGTTTTGTCCCTTACCTGATAAGGGGACTCGGATTTCCAATACATCCGTTCCTTCGCGGGCTCCTGAAGTTCTACGGACTCCAGCTCCATCACCCCACGCCCGCCTCATCCCCGCATATCGCGGGCTACGAGCTATTTATGAGCTATTCACCGGCATCGAGCCCCATTTTGCATTGTGGAAGAGGCTATTTTGCCTCGCACTCGTTCTCACCAGGGGTCCATATATCAAGTGGGCGGCGCCAAATATGGCGATCGCCGGACCGGATACCTATCCAGACTTAAGAAGGCGTCCAAGACCGCCTCGGAATGGTTTTATATAGGAGACGCCCGCTATCGACCCAGTTCGGATTGGCCTCCGGAGTTTAGTGCTGCTCCCTTGAAGAAACGCCTCACCGGCACCATGAGCCCCGATTGGAGGAAGACAAGAGCGTCCACTACTTGATGGGCCGGATAAGATTAATGGCTCATTCCGGCCTGACCATGATCGGAGTCATGGCGACATGCATCAAGCGAGGGGTACAGCCACTACAATACAGAGGCCACCCCATGTGGGATTTCAACGGGGAAGACGATGCTACCCGGCATGGCCGCAAAGGGCCGGATTTGACCGAGGATCTGGCGAAGATCCTGTCCGGCCTGTACAAGGGAGAGAAGGAGGATTTCCTTCGGACGAACCCTTTGAATGGGTTTTCCATGATCAACCCCAGAGAATGGGTAAGCGAACACCTCGAAGGGCTCAACCCATGTTTTCGAAGTTTCAAGCTTCTCACATTATGTCTTCGACGCAGGATCTACGCCGGACTGTGGAGGACATGGTGAGTCCTGCTCCGCAACCCGAAGATCCAGAAGGATCCCTGGGTCTCGCCTCCGAAGAGGACCCGGACATCGAGGTGGAGCTGATCGACGGGGTGTATCACCAGCTCAGCATAGACAATGCTCTGGTTGCCATTACGGCAGACTACCCCGGACTAACTTCGGCTTCCCAGGTGACTGCGACCGAAGTCCGGACACCAGTATCTCTTCCCTGCCCATTTCTGACCTTCGCGAACGATGGTATTTTGCAGGAAGCGCCTTTACGGCAGAAGCCGAGTCGCGGGCGGCCGACCAACAAGGGCCAGTCCGAACCAGCAGGCGGAAAGGAGCGCAGTGCGGACGGAAACGTGGCCGCAAAGGTACAGCTCGTATTCGAATTTTCAGAGCAACGTTCCGAGGAAACGCCTGAGTGCTCATGATCTTTGTAGGAGGAAAAGCACTCGCTGAACTGCGAGCGCGGGAATTGCCGATCCGACCAACACCAGCCAGGCTCTAGCGCCCGGAATGGAGGGGGAGGCAAGCGCAAGATGCGAGCCGGATCCTGCTCCAACAGAGGATACCAACAGACTGTCCGCCACCAAGTCTGAGGTGGAGAGCGCTATGAACCATAGGCGCCGCCGGACAGTATTTCAAGAAGCGTGCTTTTCCACTGAGGCATTAGATGCCTTTAACGCAGGGGACGCGCATCTCCGTGCTGCTCAAAATGGTTTTACCAGAGCCACGGAGCAGTATGTGAAAGACATACGGGTAAGGGAATTTTAATGGTTGTATATACCAGTAGCCCCCGAGACTTAAATTAGTTATGCTAACTGATTTAAGGATCATTGTAAATTTCAGGCACTTAACGAGAAGAACGCCCAGCTGTCTCGGGAGCTGCAAGATTGCAAGGCCCAACTTGAGGCCGCACTTGCCGCCGCAGGAGGAGACGGAAAAACCCCTCCTGGTAACACATTTTTATTAATAAATATAAGCGCTGTGCGGCGTGCGCGTGAGTCTAATAATGACATTGCAGGTACCGCCGGACAAGATCCGGACAGGCAAGCATTGCTGCGCCAGCTAAAGGCCGGCGAGAGTGTGCTGAATAGGGTTCAGCAGGAAAGGAACAAGCTCCAAGATGCCAACGCCAAGCTCGGAGAAGAGCTGAAAGGCGCACAGGCCGAGCTGTCCAGCTCCGTCAAGGAGAATCAACGGCTTCGTCGCGGCATATATAGTAAGTGCTTGAACGAACTCTTTTGAAAAGAAGAGTTCGGCGACGAAGTATGTTGACATGATATGTCTTGTAGGTATACTCACGGGTCGTCCTGCAGAGGAGATGCCCATATCAATGGGTGATCAACTTCCCGAACTGTTGCAGCTACTCGAACGAGTTCGGCAGCAATGAGTGGCGCTGTTCAGGGCTTTATGGCCAGCCTCACCCTGCCCGAGGGCCTCGGGAGCTTATGGAGAAGCTGCAGGGAGTGTGGCAACGCTTCCGTTTGTGGAAGATTTCGGCTTGCCGTCAAGGTGCCAGGGAGGCTTGGGCCATGGTGAAGTTGCGGTACAAGAAGGCGGACCCCAACCATATGGCGGAAGTTGGACCGGTGGGGCCCGATGGGAAGGAGATCCCTGTGAGTTTAGTGTACAGCCAAGTAGAGTTGGCTGTTAAATTTTCCCAACGGGACTGTAAACTAGACAGCCTGTTAGACGGGATTGAGGAGGAACACAATCAATAAATTTGACAATGTATGTTATCCTTTAAAGTGACATGTGAAATGCCTTCTAGCCGGATTGTAGATCGTTTGTCTTTGCCGACCTTTTCGCTTCGACCTCGGGACCCTAGAGTCCGGAGTGTGTCTGAATACCTCTTTGGTTAAGAAACAACCGTGGTATGCATGGAGACCAAGCGAGGGGTCATTAGTGCTTTATCGCATAAGTGCCCCACTAGTTATGTTATATTACATGGTTAGTAAGAAACATCTTCCAGGAGAATAGTTCCGTTAAGGGTTCCTTTCATTTGGGAGGCATGCCCTAAAGTGTATGTCCGCATCGCAAAGAAAGCGAAGAAACATCCGGGGCAAATAGATAAATAGGTAAGAAATCATCTTTTAAGTCACCGATCGAATATTCCCTTAAGAACGCTTAGCTTTCGGCTTCACCCGGTCGAGGTACACATCCGCTGACCCGCAAGAATAATCGCAGAGGTGCTCCTTTACCTCCTAGCCGAACAATCGGGAACGTAGGGGTAAGCACAGGAGCCAGGCAACCCAGCTTGGCCAAAACTTAAGTCATATCGATGCATATAATGGCGAGTAAAAGGTACATGTGGAAGCTTGACACATGTGCTGGTTATAAAACCCGTATAATTGAGCTTCTGTAAAAGAAGCCCCCAGGAATAATGAGTGCGGATGGCACATCATGCGTACGCAAAGAATACGGCAAGAGGCCCGTAAGGGCTTTTCGAATAGAAAGTATAAAAAGAGAAACAAAAGACAGCCAAAGTGTAAAAGTCTGGACGGGGGAAGGGGACGAACTCTTAGTCCGGCGCTAGGCATAGAATCGTCGGAGGCGGGCTGCATTCCATGGGTTCGGCTCGAGTCGGTTATCCGACGCATTTCGTAGACGGTACGCTCCGCCGGTCAGTACTTGGTCGATGATGAAGGGGCCCTCCCATTTGGGCTTGAGCTTGTCCTTTTCTTGTCCGGCAGCGAGAACTAGTTCACCAACGTTGTAAGTCTTGGCCCGCACTTCTGCTTTGATATCTTCGCCTGCTGCCGATAGAATGCGGAACGAGCCTTCGCAACGCCACGTTCTTCCTCCAATGTGTCCAAGCTGTCCCGCCGATCAAGCTCAGCCTCTCTTTCTCATACATGCGCACTCGAGGTGAGTCATGAATAACGCCGCAGGCAAGACGCCTCGCACCGTATACCATAAAAATGGTGTGAATCCGTAGTACGGTTAGGCGTTGTCCGCAGCCCCTGAGTATGGAGTCGAGCTCCTCGACCCATTGTGCGTCGGATTTAGTGAGTGACCTCACTAGTCCGGGTTTAATGCCGCCATTATTAGACCATTTGCTCTTTCCACTTGACCGCTGGTTTGAGGGTGATAGATCGACGATAGTCGAGCTTGATGCCCATATTTTTGCACCATGACTTAACCTCATCGGCTGTGAAGTTCGTGCCATTGTCGGTGATGATCTTTGTGGGGACTCAGAACGGTGTACCACCCCGATATAAAGTCTATCACTGGTCGGACTCGCCGTTTTGACCGGTTTGGCCTCTATCCATTTGGTGAACTTATCCACCATGACCAATAGGTACTTTTTCTTGTGGGTTCCTGCTTTAAGGGGTCCAACCATGTCAAGCCCCCAGACCGCGAACGGCCAGGTAATGGGTATGGTTTTGAGGGCGGTGGGTGGCATATGGCTCTGATTAGCAAAGAGTTGACAACCAACGCATCGCTGGACCAAGTCTGTCGCTCGCCCGAGCCGTCGGCCAATAAAATCCTGTATGGAATGCCTTTCCTACAAGGGCCCGGGCTGCTGCGTGGTGTCCGCCTAGTCCGCATGAATTTCAGCCAGAGGTTTCGCCTTCTTCTTCGGAGATACACCTTTGAAGGACTCCGTAGTACTTTTCTTATAAAGCTCTCCTCATGGACCTTGTAGGCCTTCGATCACGGACTATGCAGCGGGCCTCATTTTGATCTTCGGGAGTTCCTGCCAAGTAAGTAGGCTAGGAAAGGTTACATCCATGCGGCGATTCGCCATTATAACGTGGGCGGAGGGTGTTATGTCATCCGCCGAATCACCGTTGGTGCGGTTTTCTCCGGTTTGTCGCTGCGGGCTCCTCTTCCCATAGTACGGATGGCTTGAAGAGCCGTTCTAGGAAGATATTTGAGGACAGCATCACGTTTCGCACCGATGCGTGCTGTGACGCCGGCCGCTTGGTTATTATCTCGGGCTATGTGATGGAATTCAAGTCCTTCAAACCGAAATGACATTTTAGGACAGCGTTGCGATATGCTGCCATTTTCGGATCTTTGGCGCCAAAGTCCCCGCTTATTTGGGATATTGCAAGGTTTGAGTCCCCGCGCACCTCTAGGCGTTGAATGCCCATGGAGACCGCCATCCGGAGACCATGTAACAGAGCCTCATATTCGGCTGCATTGTTGGAGTCCGTGTACATTATTTGAAGTACGATCGATCAGATCTCCGTAGGGGACGCCAAGACGACGCCAGCCCCATCCGCCAACATTTTGGAGCCGTCGAAATGCATAGTCCAATTGGAGTATGCGCCGTACTCTTTAGGGAGTTCGGCTTAGGTCCATTCGGCGACGAAGTCAGCCAAAACTTGTGACTTTATAGCTCGTCGAGGTTTGTAAGTGATGTCGAATGGTAAGAGCTCAATGGCCCATTTTGCTATCCTGCCCATTGCGTCGCGGTTATTTATAATGTCATTGAGTGGTACTTCAAAGGCCACTGTTATCGAGCACTCTTGAAAGTAGTGCCGGAGCTTTCGAGACGCCATGAACACCGCATATGCTATCTTCTGATAGTGTGGGTAACGGGATTTGCAGGGGGTTGACACAGTGGATACATAATACACTGGTTTTTGAAGAGGGAATTTATGCCCTTCTGACGCTCGTTTGACGACGAGGACTCCGCTTACAACTTGATGAGTTGCTGCGATGTATAACAGCATTGGTTCGCCCAGAGTGGGCGCAGCCAGGACCGGATTTGTTGCCAGTATGGCCTTTATTTCTTCGAGTCCGGCAGGGGCAGCATCCGCCCACTGGTGTTCGGCATACCGAGGAGGCGATAGAGGGCAACGCCTTTTCTCCTAAACGGAGATAAAGCGCTTAAGGCTGCCACGCATCCTGTTAATTTTTGTATTTGTTTGAGGTCTTTTGGAATATCCAACTGTGACAGAGCTCGGATTTTGGCCGGATTTGCTTCAATTCCTCTACCGGATACGATGAAGCCCAGCAGCTTCCCGGCTGGTACGCCGAAAACGCATTTTTCCAGATTCAGCTTGATGTCATATGCTCTGAGGTTGTCGAATGTGAGCCTCAAATCGTCTACTAAAGTTTCGACGTGTTTTGTTTTGACGAATACATCGTCTACGTATGCCTTGACTGTTTTGCCGATCTGGGTGGCCAGACATGTTTGAATCATGCGCTGATATGTTGCGCCGGCGTTTTTAAGTCCGAAGGGCATCGTGTTGAAGCAGAATGGTCCATATGGAGTGATGAATGCCGTTGCGGCTTGGTCTGCTTCCGCCATCTTGATTTGATGATAGCGAGTATGCGCCCGGGAAGCACAACGAATCGTGTTCGCTGTGGCATCGATAATTTGATCGATGCGGGGGAGAGGGAAGGGATCCTTTGGGCAAGCTTTATTGAGGTCTTTAAAATTGACACAGAGGCGCCAGGATTTATCCTTCTTTGGTACCATCACCAAATTTGCTAGCCAGTCCGGATGTTTGATATCTCTAATGAATCCGCTTCCAATAGTTTGGCTAGCTCTTCTCCCATTGCCTGTCTTTTGGGCTCGAAAATCGTCAAGAGCCTGTTTGGTCGGCTTGAATCCTTTTAGGATGTTTAGGCTGTGTTCGCCAACTGCGAGGGATTCCGGCATGTCCGAAGGATGCCGGCGAAGATATCCCAATTTTCGAAGGAATTCGCGTAGGGCGGCGTCTACTTCGGGGTTCAACTGTGCCCCAATGGAAGCCGTCTTTGTTGGGTCCGTTGGATGGACCTGGAATTTTATTATCTCGTCTGCTGGTTTGAAGGAGGTGGACTTGGATCTTTTGTCGAGTATCACATCGCCCCTGTTCCTTTGTGAGAGCGCAGCGCGGTGAGTTCCTCTGCCGCTAAGGCTTCGGATAGTGCCTCGAGGGCTAGTGCGGCTGTCTTGTTTTCGGCGCGGAGTGCTATGTCCGGATCACTAGTGAGAGTGATTATTCCGCTGGGCCCAGGCATTTTAAGCTTCATGTACCCGTAATGAGGTATTGCTTGAAAAATTGTGAATGCCTCTCGTCCTAATATGGCGTGATACCCACTGCTGAACAGGGCCACCTGGAACGTGACTTCTTCGGATCTGTAATTGTCCGGAGAGAGAAACACCACATCGAGTGTGATTTTTCCGGTGCAGCGCGCTTCCCGGCTAGGGATTATTCCTCTAAAGGTTGTGCTGCTTTGCTCAATGCGGCTCCAATCGATTTCCATTTTTCGCAGAGTTTCCTCATAAATGAGGTTTAGTCGCGCCGCCATCCATGAGGACTTTTGTCACCGAAAGTCCGCCCACTATGGGACTAAGTACCGGTCGGTGGGGCTCTGGTTGTTCTGAATGTGGGCTCGTCGCTGGCATTGAAGGTAATAGCTGTGTCGCTCCATGGATTTGCTATTGCTACTTGGTAGACTTCGGCGAGTTCGCGGATTGTTCGTTTTCACGTATTATTTGATGCGAAAGTCTCGAAGACTGTTGATATTGTGCTGGTATTGTTGGAGTGGTTTCCCGGAGCTAGAAGCTCTACGCCACTTTTGGCCACCTGCCATAATATCCAACATGCCCGAAGGCTATGTGTTGGGACGGCTCCCTCTGTACTATGAAGTTTACAGGGTCCATTCAGCCATCCCTCCAGTACGGTTCCGTTTCCCTTATTGGGTTTTTGTTTTTTCGTTTTTGCATCTGGGGCCTGATTGTAAGGCGCCCTTTTACTGCGGATTGGGTTTGGGGCCGGATTATCCCAAAATTGATTTTCGGTCTTCCGGAAACTCTCCATCGCACAGTACTTTCGTACAATGGATGCCAGATCGGTGAAGCGCGTAATTTTGCGACGATCAATGGCGTTTAGTATTCCCTTGTCCGTGCAGTTATTGCAGAAGATTGATATTGCGTTTTCCTCTCGGCAGTCCTTTATCCTGTCCATAACCAGGAGGAATCTGGCCCAGTAGTGATGTACTGTTTTAGTAGGCTCTTGCCGTATTAGAGATAGATCGCATATGTCTGGGCGGGTGGGTGGAACAAAATCCGGATCCCTGCCCATCTTGAGGCTCAAAGGCCAAGGAGTTTCCGAATTCGGAAGCTTGGTTTGTTGGACGCAATCCAGCGAGTCCGGGGCGATGCATGATTTTAAGTTCAATGCTCAATCGAAGTCCGTCCCTCTGCGGGGATCCGGCATGGAGGGTTCGGGAATCCGGACATGAATTGTCTTCAACATTGGCAAAGAGTTGCCGTATTGTTCCTCCACCACGGAGACGTGGTGGGTGGCCTGGGGAGAGTTAATCTCTCTCAGATCGGTTTTAAGCCCAATCTGGTTGTAGTCCGTAGCGACTCCCAAGGCGGTGATGCGATCCAAGAGCTCGTTAACAGACGAGAGCTCTATTGGATCTAACTTTTCGGCAGCTTTAGGGCTGACGCGAAGATTGCTTCCGACGACTTGAGAAGTCATTGCCGAAGCGGCGGCCGGACAGGAGGTCATGAGAAAACCACCAAGCCGGATAGTTTGGCCGGCGGCCAAGGCCCCTCCACCGAAAACACCGTCTTTGAAGACAGGTGGAGGCATCCGCTCTATCGGCGCATTTACACGAGCAACTCTCAATGAAAGCACCAATGTCGGTGTCAAAACCGGCGGATCTCGGTAGGGGGTCCCGAACGCGTGCGTCTAGGCGGATGGTAACAGGAGACGAGGGACACAATGTTTTTACCTGTGTTGGGCCCTCTCGATGGAGGTAAAACCCCACGCCCTGCTTGATTAATATTGATGATATGGGTAGTACAAGAGTGGATCTACCACGAGATCAAGGAGGCTAAACCCTAGAAGCTAGCCTATGGTATGATTGTTGAGATGTATGTTGTCCTACGGACTAAAGCCCTCCGGTTTATATAGACATTGGAGGAGGCTAGGGTTACACAGAGTCGGTTACAATGGTAGGAGATCTACATATCCGTATTGCCAAGCTTGCCTTCCACGCCAAGGAAAGTACCATCCGGACACGAGCCGGAGTCTTCAATCTTCTATCTTCGTAGTCTGGGAGTCCAGCGGATATTGATAGTCCGGCTGTCCGGACACCCCCTAGTCCAGGACTCCCTCACTCACGCTCATGTATTGCATGAAAGTTGAAAAGGTTTGAGAACGTCAAAAGTATGAAACAATTGCTTGGCTTGTCATTGGGGTTGTGCATGATGTGAATGCTTTGTGTGGTGAATATGGAGCATAGCCAGACTATATGATTTTGTAGGGATGAGCTTTCTTTGGCTATGTTTTTTCAATAAGACATAATTGCTTGGTTGGTATGCTTGAAGTATTATTATTTTTATGTCAAAGGATAGATTATTGCTTTGAATCACTCGTGTCTTAATATTCATGCCATGATTAGACATATGATCAAGATTATGCTAGGTAGCATTCCACATCAAAAATTATCTTTTTATCATTTACCTACTCGAGGACGAGCAGGAATTAAGCTTGGGGATGCTGATACGTCTCCATCATATCTATAATTTTTGATTGTTCCATGCCAATATTATTCAACTTCCATATACTTTTGGCAACTTTTCATACTATTTGTGGGACTAACATATTGATCCAGTGCCGAGTGCCAGTTCTTCTTTGTTGCATGTTTTTTGTTTCGCAGAAACCCAATATCAAACGGAGTCCAAACGGAATAAAAACGGACGGAGAATTATGTCGGAATATTTATGATTTTTGGGAAGTAAAATCAACGCGAGACGGTGTCCGAGGGGGGCACGAGGTAGGGGGCGCGCCGCAGGGTGTTAGGCGCGCCCTTGACCCTCGTGACCACCCCGTAAGGCAGTTTACGCTCTTCTTTTGCCGCAAGAAAGCTAATTTTATGAGAAAGATCTGTGCGAAAGATTCACCCCAATCGGAGTTACGGATCTCCAGATATTTAAGAAACGGTGAAGGGCCAGAAAAGAGAACGCAAAAACAGAGAGAGACAGAGAGACAGATCCAATCTCAGAGGGGCTCTCGCCCCTCCCACGCCATGGAGACCATGGACCAGAGGGGAAACCCTTCTCCCATCTAGGGAGAAGGTCAAGGAAGAAGAAGAATAAGGAGGGGGGCTCTCTCCCCCTCGCTTCCGGTGGCGCCCGAGCGCTGCCGGGGCCATCATCATCACCAATAACTTCACCGCCATCATCACCAACTCTTCCCCCCTCTATGAAGCGGTGTAACCTCTCTCTTACCCGCTGTAATCTCTACTTAAACATGGTGCTCAACGCTATATATTATTTCCCAATGATGTATGGCTATCCTATGATATTTGAGTAGATCTGTTTTGTCCTAATCTCTATTTGATGATCTTGATTGGTTTGAGTTGTATGTTTTATTATTGGTGCTGTCCTATGGTGCCCTCCGTGTCACGCAAGCGTGAGGGATTCTTGCTGTAGGGTGTTGCAATACGTTCATGATTCGCTTATAGTGGGTTGGTGAGTGACTGAAACACAAACCCGAGTAAGAGGGATTGTTGCCTATGGGATAAAGGGGACTTGATGCTTTAATGCTATGGTTGAGTTTTACCTTAATGAATCTTTAGTAGTTGCGGATGCTTGCTAGAGTTCCAATCATAAGTGCATATGATCCAAGTAGAGAAAGTATGTTAGCTTATGCCTCTCCCTCAAATAAAATTGCAATAATGATTACCGGTCTAGTTATCGATTGGGACAAATAACTTTCTTGTTGACAAAAGCTCTCTACTAGAACTAATTTAGTTGTGTCTTCATCTAAACAGCCCCTAGTTTTATTTCCGTGCTCTTTACTTTCTTGCAAGCTTACCCAAAAACACCTACAAAGTACTTCTAGTTTCATACTTGTTCTAGGTAAAGCGAACGTCAAGCGTGCGTAGAGTTGTATCGGTGGTCGATAGAACTTGAGGGAATATTTGTTCTACCTTTAGCTCCTCGTTGGGTTCGACACTCTTACTTATCAAAAACTGTTGCGATCCCCTATACTTGTGGGTCATCACAGGTCAAGACGATGTTGTGGGGATTGAGGTGGCGCGATAGACGAGGCGAACGTCGGGGCAGCTCCTTAGAGTTGCAGGACGGGGCGGATGATCCGGCGGGACGACGAGATCGACAATGGATCCTCATCCGGTGCGGTGGATGAGCGACGGCGAGCTGTTGCGGTGGACGACGTAGTCGGGGAAGAGTCTCTGGCTGGGCGGCGGTCGGGAGGCCGACGGAGGAGCGTGGGGTTTCGCGGGTTTTGGCGGCCTCGGTGTACGAATGGGGGGCGAAGGGGGAGGGAGCAGCCAAGCTTAGGGACGCGCTTGTCCGAAATATAGGGTAAGTTACCAGCATACCCCCACCGGTTTTGACACCGCGACGTGGAGCTTCATTTCCGGCTGAGGGGTAGAAGGGGGATTTCGCGTGTCTGGGCTGCGGGAGCGATTTCGGATGAGGAGGGAGTTCTCGCGCGCGTCCAAATTTCGTGATAACAAGGCGCGGCGTGGGTTGAAGAAGCGGGAGTTTCAAAGCAGGCGAGACAAAAGATACTCGAGCTTAAAAATTTCGGGATAACAAGGTGCGGATTCCTTGTTCGGCAGAACAAACTTAACGTGTAAAAAAACAATTCATACAAGACACAAAAGAGTCACGTCCCCTTTTACTATATTGCTATAGATGCCATTGAAAAAACTACAAGAAAAATGTAAAAAAATCGGGAGAACAAGATTACCCTGCGCAGTACCAAATCGATTGGCGAACTTCCCTCAACAATTACAAAAAAAAAAATCAATTCCCACCAAAGAAAGAGTAATTTCCCTTTTTGTATGATTACAGATGCCATGATCTCGAATTTCAATTTTTGAATCCACGTTATGTTGAATTCGAATATATCGTTAGGTGACCTTGCGGTTTATAATTGATGTAGTCGTACATTTTGACCTTCCATCATATATGAACATTTTACTCCACCATGTGAACATATATATTGTCTTCTACCATATGGACTAAATTTGAATCAATTTTCCTTATTTGAATACGATTGTTGTCAAGTTATACAATAATTTAAATATTATCTTGATAACAAAAAACATACATATAGCAGTAATCATATTTTAGTATGAACTACATGCACCATACGCTCTCCAATTCAAATATTTGTATCCATTTTATGTTGAATTCAAATCATAGTACATTATTGGTCTAGGTAGCGAGATGTTTGGGATAATCTAAACCCTGTTTTCATACGTATATTTTTTGGCTGAATTGGGACAAGTTTTCGTATAAGCCTCTTGCAAAACCGGAGATTCTCTCAACAAGCCTCGTGGTTTCGAGAGGGAACGTGTCACCTTTGTGTGCGAAACGATATAGGCTGCCTCCCCCTGGTTTTATTTACAGAGGCAACATAGAACTATATGAGTGCCCTGTTAAATTTTGGAATTATTTCGGGTTCATTTGGCCTTTTTATACATTAATTGAGATTTTGGACTTTTAATGTGCATAATCTAAATATGAATTGCATGCACATGCTCCGATGCACCAAACTGGGTTGAAAAATCACATGTGTGTCCTCGGTTGAATTTCTAGGTCACATTGAAGAAATGAGAATGAAATTCAAACATCTAGGCGTCATGACTCGGCCGAGAACATCGAGAAACTTTGATTTTAAATTCATGTAAATCCAAAACTCGCCTAGAAATCATGAAACTTGGCATGGTGTCATGTCATGGCACTAACATGTTGTGGTAAAAAATTGGGCCGATTTGGAAGCTCGTGGTTCTAAGAGGGAACGTGCCACCTTTGAGTGTGAAACGATATACGCTGCGCCCCTTGAGTTTCTTAACAAAGGCAACATAGAACTACATTAGTGCCTTGTTAAATTTTGGAATTATTACGGGTTCGTTTGTCCTTTTTAATACATTAATTGAGTTTCTGGTCATTTAATGTGCATAAGTCAAATTTGAACTACAAGCACATGCTCTCGTGCACCAAAGTTGGTTGAAAAATCACATTTGTGTCCTCGGGTGAATTTCTAGGTCCCATGCAAGAGATGAGAATAAAATTAAAACATCTGGGCATCGTGGCTCGGCCGAGAACATTGAGAAACTTGGTTTTAAAATTCTTGTAAATCCAAAACACGTCTGAAAATCATGAAACTTGGCATGGATGTCATGTCATGGTACTACCATGTTGTGGTAAAAAATTTTGGCCGAATAGGAACAGATTTTGGTATAAGCTTCTTGCAAACCCAAGCTTCTCTCAAGAAGGCTCATGGTTCTGAGAGGGAACGTGCCACCTTTGAGTGCGAAACGATATACGTTCTCCCCCTTGAGTTTATTTACAAAGGCAACATAGAACTACATGAGTGCATGCCCTGTTAA
Source organism: Aegilops speltoides (assembly GCA_021437245.1). Classification (NCBI taxonomy): domain Eukaryota; kingdom Viridiplantae; phylum Streptophyta; class Magnoliopsida; order Poales; family Poaceae; genus Aegilops; species Aegilops speltoides. The sequence continues at coordinate 61,202,572 of CM038142.1, forward strand.
ATTTTGGAATTATTCCGGCTTCGTTTGGCCTTATTTACACATTAATTGAGTTTTTGGTCATTTAATGTGCATAATTCAAATTTGAACTACAAGCACATGCTCCCGTGCACCAAAGTTGGTTGAAAAATCACATTTATGTCCTCGTGTGAATTTCTAGGTCCCATGCAAAAAATGAGAATCAAATTCAAACATCTGGGAATCGTGGCTCGGTCGAGAACATTGAGAAACTTGGTTTTAAAATCATGAAACTTGGCATGGTGTCATGTCATGGTAGTACCATGCCGTGGTAAAAAAATTGGCCGAATAGGAACAAATTTTGGTATAAGCTTCTTGCAAATCAGAGCTTCTCTCAAGAAGGCTCGTGGTTCTGGGATGGAACATGTCACCTTTGTGTGCATAATTCAAATTTGAAATACAAGCACATGTTCCAGTGCATCAAATTTGGTTGAAAAATCACATGTGTGTCCTCGGGTAAATTTCTAGGTTACATGCAAGAAATGGGAATGAAATTCAAAATTCTGGGCGTCGTGGCTGGGTTGGAAACATTGAGAAACTTAGTTTTTTAATTCCTGTAAATCCAAAACACGCATGAAATTAATGAAACTTGGCTTGGTGCCATGACAAGGCACCAACATGCTGTGGTAAATTTGCATACCAATTTGTGAAGGCGCACACATTAACAATCAACAAAGTCATTTTGGAACAAGTGTTGTCACGTTACAATCGGAAACACAAGTATTGTTGAAACCGTGGGCGTTCTACTTACTAGTACCATTTACGTGCCGCCATGCGTCCCCATTTTTTATTAGCTAGGAGGCACCGTGCAGGGTAGCTATTTGAGTACGAGAGGCGTGCAATCAGACCCCTGCGCGTGCTTATCGGGAGGAGAGCCCTTTGACCTCCATCTGCCGTCCACCTCTCTCCCAAGGTCTCCATTTATGGTGCCCGAGCCTCTGTTTAATGGCGTGGCTATGTCTCACTCGACTGAGATTTAAGAGAGAAAAAAGAAAATCTGAAAGCACGGATCTTGATGTAAGATCCGACGAACCTATATAGCATCTACTGCGACTTATAGCAAGACTGATGAATATATAAGGATGATTTTTTTTATCAAAGAAGGGCTTGTCCCTTCCGATTTTCATTACTGAAAACCACCACAATTCACAAGAAGTTCAGCACAACTCCAGCCTAACATGAAGGACTAAAAGCTACCAGATTGAAATCGCAACATCCCAAGAGGCCAACAAAGGCCAAACATCCGCGCTAGAACCCAACATTTCACAACCGACGACACAATCCACATCCTAAACCGATTATTACATCAAAAGAAACCAGGAAATCAAGGAAGCCCAAAGAAGAACTAGAAGAACAAAGAACGCCTGTGGTCGCCACAAAGAAGAGTTTTCTTCGCTCCACCTCGCAACATTGATCTTCCATGTAAAGATAAGGACGATTAATTGTCTTACATAATTAGAAAGATAATTTAAAAAGCCACATGCGGCTACGCCCGAAATACACAAGGGCAAAAGAAGAAGGAAGACAAGGATCTAGCTCGCTGATCTCTACTTTCTTGATGCGTTGCTGCAGGCCGCGGGAACTAGTCTCTGCGGCAAGCGGCAATGAGCTCTTTCGTGTCCTCAAGACGCTGCTTGAGAACATCCACGGATTCCTCCACCAGCCTTTGGTGCTCGTTGCGGAGCATGTCATTCTCGTCCATAAGTTTCTTGACGATGACGCCGGTCCTCTTCAACAAGGCACGGGTCTCCTCCTGCTGGTCTGCACTTCGGACGATCTTCTCCCTCAGCAGGTCGCGCTCGGCCCGGAACCTCTCATTGCCCTCCCTTAGTACGCTGATAGCCTGTTCAAACGAGCTTTCATGTCGTCCTGCAACCTCGCCTAGCTAGAGATCTGCTCCATCTGGCTATGGACGATCGCATGCATGCGCCAGAATAGCGCCGCCGCTGCCGAGAAATTTTTCCTGTGCGCGTGCGCTGGCGGGACATCTCTGCCGCATTCGTGGCACGGCGGGACATCTCTGCTGCTTCCGCGATGCGGCAGGACCAGTCTGCTGCATCGACGGCACGGCGGGACCTCCGTGCTGCTTCAGCGGCGTGGCGGGACCTCTATGCTGCTACTTCCATGCGGCGGGACATGTCGGCTGCTCTCGCAGCAAGTCGGGACATCTCTCGTGCTTCCGCTTCCATGCTCTCCTCTCCCTGGTGGCAATCTCTCGACCCAGAACACACACTGGCCATGGCAGACGCAAGGGAAGGATGCCGAATGGTTTGTTTGTTTTTGTGGATGAGGAGTTGAGGAGGAATGTGCAGTCATCTTGGCATACTAGTATTTATAACCGAGTACTAATACGCTCCTAATTGGGAAACCGTTTAGGTTGTGATCGGTGTGAACAGGTTTGCAATTCAATATAGCGTGGAGTAATTTGGAAGTGATGAGACGCAAGCTCAAAATTTATTGACGGTTCAAGTTTCGAAGTGCGGCACTATTCCCGGATGGAGTACTTCTTTTTCTACTCTCTCCTTTCTGGTTCTATAGGGCTTATCTCAAAATTTTAGTTTTTCCATTTTATAAGGCTCAATTTGGTTGTTCCCCAACACATGTTCAGATTCCAAGGTGCATTAAATCATTGCATGCAAGTATTAAGAGAAAAATGACCAATGCATGTACTTTATGCATGCATGCATTGCAATTAATGCATTGATAAACATAATTTTTTTATCGCCACCAAAACACACCATTTCTTAAGCTAAAGTAGACCAAGGTAATCCCTATATTAGCATATTACTAAGATAAACAGAAGGCACTGTAGACACATTCAGGACGCGAGCTTGTCAATCTGAATGTGGAGGGACACAAGCTTAGCCCCGGCCAGCAACTTAGGCGGAACTGTCAAGAAGGTCAGCTCCTGCACGTCGACGTCGCCGGGATCCTTGATGCTTGTCACCTCCATTTCCACCTTGGTGGCGTCGGTCGTGCCTTTGGGCTCCCCAGGCGGGCCGTTCGCCCACAGCTTGGCCACATAGTGCGGCAGTGGGGACGCCCCTGCTCTGATGTAGACGATTGACACAATGATAGGCACGCCGATGTCGAGCACGTCGCCGACCAAGAAAAATGTGCGGCGGTCCTCCTCCGCGAACAGCAAGAGCCGTGGCTCCGACAGTGGCACTTGCAGCTGGAGCACCTTGCCGTACTGGATCCTGTGCACGGGCATGGGATGCGCGGTGCTGATATGGTGGTAGAGCGCCGCCGGCGGGCCTTCGTAGCCACAGACGGGCACGGCATTTGCAGGGCGCGAGCGGACACACGCTCTGGTGATCGGCGAGCTTGTGGTAAGTGACGTAGAGCCCACAGCCTTTGTGCGGGCACTCCACCCTCACCGACGAAAGGACGGAGTCCACCGCCGTGTTCCGCACGTCGAAGCCACTGCCGCGCTCGCACTTCTGGCACTGCCGCTGGTTCTCGGGGTGCTCGACGCGGCAGTCCACGCAGGCCAGGTGCCCTCCCTTGCACTGCAGAAATCAATTGAATAGCACATCAATCAAGAAACCTGCACCTTGCTCAATCAGCCGAATGGACGAGGTGTATTCGAACCTCATACACTGGAGGCGTCAAGGGGCGGAGGCACAAGGGGCAGTGGAGCACGGCGAGGTCCATCGAGACCTTAGAGAGCTCCATCGCCGGGTCCTGTTCGGTCTGCATGATCTCGCCCTGCTCGTGCACAACCATCTCTCGACTTGGGTCGGGGTATACAAAGCTTTACCGTCACATATTTTATACTACTTCAAGGTGCATTAAATCAATACATGCAAGTATCAAAAGGAGAGTCACGGCATGCATGCATGCGTTGTAATTAATGCATCGGTAAACGCAAATTATTGAAATATATCGAGTGCAGTGCTTTGATGTGTCGCGTCAACTCGTACATCAACGAGAAGTTTGATTATCCTCTCCCTCGCCGACATAACTGCACCTGCCTTTGGCTGTATGACAGGATGGACACACACCTGTCGGGCCCACCTATCATACACGCAAAGGCAGGAGCGTCCCTCCCTCGCCCATGAGCGTGGTGTCTGGCAAGACTAGGAGAAGCTTTCGCTACATGCTCTCCCTCCCGCACGCGGTGGACATGTAGCAGTTCAATCGGTGTCAGATGGCCAGAAGAGTATTGTAGTACTCCTCCAGTGCAGTAGTACTCCATCATTGTTCGACTTCCCAAAGAGGTGAAGAGCCAAGCGCAGCCTGGATGCTCGTGTGGCAGTTTCATGTGTAGAGTAGTCTAGGATAGCGTGTACCGTGCCTGTAAGCTTAAAATCGCTGGGGTTGGCTCCATGCTATGTGGCATTCTTGAAGTTTAAAAAAAATAGTCTTCTGGCCCTACCTGACACCCTGGTGATTGTAGTTTGCACGTTCATCTGGTCAAGACAGGAATATATATTTTAATTTGTTTTTTTCTTCGAAAAGGGGGCACTCCCCGGCCTCTACATCAGAAAAATGCATATGTCCACATATATTTTAATTTGTGGTGGGTAAATGTTACAGGTTGCAGCAAATATATTGTACACTGTGGGTCTTTCAGCCAAGTTTAGAGGCAAGCATGTGGGGCCAGTGCTATGATGTGTCACGTCAACTCGTACAACGAGGAGAGGCTTGATTTTACTACACGCCTTCTCCCTCACCCATGCGCGTGGTTGCTCGCAAACGAGGACAGGCTTTTACTTGGTAGTACTTCTACAACAAGCTATCCGTCCCGCTCGCGGTGGACGGACATGCAGCAGTGGATTCGACACTGTAGAAGCAGTAGTAGTAACATCATTGTTCATCTTTTCGAAGAGGCAAAGAGCCAAGCGCAAACCGAACGTTGCATTTGCGAACATTGGAGCACGCATATAGCCAGGCTCTTGCATGAGACAAAATTGCTATGTGAGCCCACTATTGTACTAGTACGTACAACTACTTGCTAGTATAGCCCTATAAACCAGAAAGGAGTATTTGCCCTTCTAGAGATTTCAACAAGTGACTAGACTACACCGAGACGGAGTACATATGGAGCAAAATGAGTGAATCTGCAGCGTAAATAAATACTCCCTTCGTCCCATAATATAAGAGCGTTTTTGACACTACACTAGTGTCAAAAACGTTCTTATATTATCGAATGGAGGGAGTACGTACTAGTTCTATCGTTTTCTCTCCAAGGTGCACAATATTGAGTATACTGACTAGTCTCTTTTTGACACACATTTACATTTTTTTACACAGTACAGACGCAAGCGCTCATATACACGCGCATACACTCACCCCTATGAATGCACACACGCACGGTACTATCATCTTGAAATTTATGAAGTCACCATAGGCACCTCGTCGTCGACGGGTCCATAGGTGCTTGAATGCCAAGGAGGGAGAGGGTAGCGGTTCCCGAGATGTTGAATGGTCAATGATGCATCCTCAATTACATGCAGAGGGAATTAATTGGAGAAGCAGAATAGAGCCAGCACGATGTGAATGCAACAGAGTTTGGACTCTCATATAATAAAGGCGCCCCACCACTTCAATCCATCTACTCCCAAGTCTCTGCGCAACACTGCTCACTCCAATCCAAGACCAAGTGACCAGAAGCCACAAGCACCTATGGAGGCAATGGACGCGAGCGGCAGTCGGCTGTGCCAAATCATCCAAGGCGCCGGCCTGCGGCCCCGCACCGCGCAGCATTTCCAGACGGTGCTCGCGACCGCAGGCATCGTAGCCCTCGCCGACGCCGGCTTCGCCTCTCGCATGGACGACATGATGGTCAACTCCATCCTCAAGTTCACCGTCGTCAAGAAGCGCGTGAACGACCTTGACGTACTGCTCCAGCCCGCGCACCCAGGCTCCTCATTGCCTACCACCCTCATCGGCCTCCATGGTGACGAACTCTTTCAAGCCCTGGTGGCCCTGCAGGTGCCGGAGGTCGCGACGAAGAATGTGCACCTCGAGGCCGCGCTCGCCGCGCAGCGCCTTGCCATGCAAGAAACCGTCGACCTGCAGATCCACTTCTATGAGGAAATCGTCTACATAGGCCACTACATGGCAAGCGAGGATACAAAGATGTTGGCCTTCTTCCAGCGGCTGGAATCTTTGGACGCCATTGTTCAGAAGCACGTCGACCTGGCCACGAAAGCCGCTGCTACTTAAGCGCCGTTCGGTGGGCCGGCGCCCTGAGTCGAGGAGGTGGACGTCGTCGATGGATGCATCTCTTCTTCTTGCCTCCTGTAACCAGCACTGCATCGCCTCGTGGCCTTAATGTTTTATTAGTATAGTACTCCCTTCATTCCCAAATATAAGTCTTTCTAAACATTCCAGCAAGTGACTACTACATACGGAGCAAAATGAGTGAATCTACACTCTAAACTATGTCTACATACATCTGTAAGCTGTATTCCATTTGAAATAGTATCTAAAAAGGCTTATATTTATGAACGGAGGGAGCATATGGCATTTTTATTCCAGTCGTAACGTTTTCACTGTGAGGTGGGGCCGCAGTTGAGCAAACCCACCCCGCCCACCAGGCGTCGGCCGAGTTTAGAATTAGAAGAGAGAAACGAGGGAGGGGAGCTAGCTGTACCACGGACGCTGTTGTCAGATGGGACTCGTGTTTATAGAATATGAGTACTGAGCACTCATGCCTCTTTTTTTTCTTTTTTGAGGGAAAAATTAGTCGTATGTCTAGTACCACTAGTTGGGTGCGTGCGACCTATAGCTGTCATCACTTTAGGTCTCCTTTTCGAACCGCGGCTACGCTTCATAGTACATATTATTTCACGCATGTATCCTCCTATATGTACTCCTAGGCTATTTCCACGTGCTCCCATTCGCTGACATGTGGGACATAGAGCATCTGGGTCGTAGTGCATGCATGACTCGGAGCATATGCCGGGGTACTTTACATTTCAGACCTCATGAATTTCATGCAAACCCCCCGCAGAAGAATAAATAAATGAATGAATTACTACATGAAGCCGGATTATTTTCGTGGAAACCGGAGCACGTTCATTAAATTTTGGACATAACACGTTTATAAAAAATGACCGGACCGAAACCAGTCTAAGGACCTCTTTGATTTTTACGGCAAAAAAGGGCCTCTTTGATTCGCAGGATACTGAAAACACAGGAATGGGGAAAGTATGATGGCGATGAACCGAGACGAGGAGAACTCTAACTCAGTTAGAGGTTAGAGTTAGATTCTAACCTTGAACTAACTCTAAACCAAAGAGGTGTATGGATGGCAGGGTTAGATTGACAATAAATGCTCTATCTCAATCATTTGACTACTTTGGACCCTATTTCCTGCCGGATTTGGAGGGTGCTTGGATGCGTTTTAGTTCCATGACTAAAAGTAGTGAGACTAAAACTTGCTAGCCTCACCCATGCTTGGATCCAAATACTAAAGAGACTAAAATCAAGTTAATGAGCATTTATTATCATCCAAACCCTCCAATCCAGAACTCGCTTGTGTTAAAGGAGAGGAGTTAAATGAGGAGAGAGATGACTAATCCACATTTTAGTATGGGTACCCCTGACTAAATTTTTTTAGTCTCAAGACTAGTTTTAGCCCCTCTTTAGTCAGGGGTGCTTGGAACTTTTAGCCTCTTAAAGAGACTATTTTTAGTCAGACTAAAATAAGTCCCTTGGATCCAAGCACCCTCTTGGTGTGGCCGGCTCTTCTGTGGCCTCCTCCCGCTCACAATTGACATAAACGAACCATCTATACAAATCAAGCATGCAAAACATGATAAATTTTACTTTGTCCATACAAATGAGATATCCCACTTAAACATACAAGTCGTCAATCAAGCTTCACAAAATAAAAAAACATTTCATGAAACAAATAATGAGCTAGCTCATCACGGAAGTCATTCACGATAGGGAGGGAGCCCGGAGCCCCTCACGCACCGAGGGAGGAGCTCTCCATTGTCGCCCTGGAGGAAGGCTCTGTAGAGCCCAAGCCTCGGGAACCCCTCCAACGCTGGCCCTTGCGAGTTGAGGTCGACACTGACATGGGTAGCAGGGCCGCTTGCCGTCGACTGGGAACTTAATCTTTGGGCCTCTAGAAATAATGCAAGCCTGTAACTAAAATACCTAGAAAGGTGAACTGAATCTTTGGGCCTCTAGAAATAATGCAAGCCTGAAACTGAAATACCTAGAAAGGTGAACTGAATCTTTGGGCCTCTAGAAATAATGCAAGCCTGAAATTGAAATACCTAGAAAGGTGACCTGAATCTTTGGGCCTCTATAAAGATTTATTACCTCCTCAAGCAGCATCAAACAATTCCATGTGTGCACCACAAATCTATACCATGTTTGATCAGGATCTACTTTTCCAAATCAGAATTAGCGCTAGAGCAAGCAAGATCACTGATATGGCCATGAGACAGAGAAGGAACGAACAAACTCACCCCCTCTCACCCCCTCGCGACCTCCCTGGTAGATGCGCCGCCGCCGCGCACGAAAGAGGGGGAGAAACAACTGGAGCGGGGCGACCTTCGAAGGCCGGAGGGAGAGGGCGGCTGGAGTAGGGCGGCGGAGGCCGGAAGGAGAGGGCGGCCGGAGGAGAGAGAGGGCGAGCGACCCTATGGGGAACAGAGAGGAGTCATGTGATAGTTGGGGGGCGATCTGGTGCGGGCAGGGGAGATTTTTTTAGTTCTCTTCTAGTGGGCCCGAGGATAACTAACCTAATTAGAACCTCTCCACCGGGCTTGCAAACTAGCTCAAACTAACCCCTCTTGTTTCGATAATTTGAGGCTATTTGAACCCACACTAACTCTAACTCAGGGATCCAAACAAAGAGGAGTGTTACTGTACTTGCTACAGTGTGGACCGTAGCACATTGTTTTTTATGGCCATATCACCACATTGTTTTCTACTGCTGGTTCACTGGGCTACCGTGGTTCGCATTGCTAGTTCACTGGGCTGCGTGGTTCGCACTCCTCCGACCTGAGTAGTACTCCCTCCGTTCCTAAATATAAGTCTTCGTATGTGTATAGATGCATTTTATGTGTAGATTCACTCATTTTTCTCCGTATGTGGTCCATAGTGAAATCTCTCCAAATACTTATATTTAGGAACGGAGGGAGTAGTATAGTACTAGTATATATCGCATCATTCTTTGCTCCTTCTTACTACTCCAACATGTGGGAGAGCCAGCATCCGGGTCGACGTGTCATGCACCAGATTAGTGCGCGGAACGGAAGGGGGGCATCACCCCGGTCGGAGCGCCAGTAATTCATGACTATAGTGAGTGGTCATATCACAAGTCTTTCCAGCAGTAATGCACCGTCAAATCGCACAGCCCCACTCACTCACCCTCCTCGCCTCTCTATCAAACCGCCTACCCGAAAACTGCCGTGCGTACTGCCCGGACCCCGCCCTCAACTTTTAACTACGCGAAAATAGTTCGAGCTTGTTCGTTCTATATAAATACAATAAGTATTGTATGTTTATTCACCCGTGTGGTTGTTCAATGAATGGAGGGGCGGGGAGAACAAGTGAACAATACTGTAGTACTACTAGTAGTAGTAAGTAGGAGTCGTACAGTAGTCACCTTAAATAGAGAGTTTCTTTTCTTTAATGCCACGTACACAAATTTAAACGCTTGTTGCGGAGAGAAAAAAGATAATCACTCCACTATATATGGACGCAGGGGCCTGAGCGCTTGCTTTACTAGGGTTGCTCTCTTCATTCTCTCATCCTCTCTAGATATAAACAAGACAGCGGTAGCGACATTTTCTCTCTGCTCATCGCTGGTCACAGATCCGAACGGATCCCTTCGGCCTGTGTGTGTAGAGGACTAAAAGGTGCATCGTTCACGCGGTCATCGCCGCTGAGGGAGGAAACCCATAGCTGCCGGAGGGGCCCGATCCTCCGCCCGTGCCGTTCTCTCCGACACAGCACCGGCTCGGGAGGTCCTCCGACCCTTCTTCCTCCCTGCCGTATTGTCCGCAGATCGACGACTGCCGCCGACATCCTGGCGACCCTCGGTATAAGTTCTTGGCGGCCTTGCTCTACCGCCCCAACTCCCCACGTGTTCTGCATGTGCATCTTTTCTACTCCCATCAGCTCTTCCAAAGCCACCTAAATTTTTAGTATTATTAGAGGTAAAGCTACTTCATGCATTCGAATCTAGGGCTTTGTTCAAACAACGAAGAAAGGGGGGAAAGTTGTAGCATGAATCTAGGACTTGATTCAAAGAGGAAATAATATGGTGAAAGTAGTAGAGACCGGATACCCAATCGGTCTCTTGGCTAAAAAGGGAAATAATGGGAAAACGCAGTACAAACTGGATAAGGAACAGATCTATTATTGGTTGAAAAACGGATAGAAAGTGGCGGCTGGTGGACAAGTCAGCAGAGTATGTCCAGATTAGATTTGCTGCCATCACATAGTAAAAGGTCTCGAGATTAGATTTGCTGCCTCACATAGTAAAAGGTCTTAGGATTAGATTTGCTACCCTCACATAGTAAAAGGTCTCGAGGATTAGATTTCTTCGCCTCACATAGTAAAAGGTCTCGAGGATTAGATTTGTCGCCTCACGTAGTAAAAGGTCTCGAGATTAGATTTGCTGCCCTCACATAGTAAAAGGTCTCGAGATTAGATTTGCTGCCCTCACATAGTACAAGGTCTCCAGATTAGGTTTCGTTGCCCTCACATAGCATGAACAAACTCGGCATCACCACTTTATGCCTCCTTGTAGGTACATTGTGCTGATGTGTCCACTATCGCATGTCCTTATACCAACCTTTTGCTATTGTTAATGTAAGGGCGCATGTAAAATGAAGCGATCACACTGTTACCTTAGGGACATGTCTAACCAGTGTTATTGTTAATCTAATGCCTCCAAAGGATAAGATGCAATTAAACGTGTTACAAATGGCACTCCGCTGTTTTCCCCAAGATGATAAGTAAGTTGCTCCTTTACGCTGCTGAGTGTCCTGGTGTCCCCACGGTCCCATGCCCTTAAATCAACTCTTTACTTGCTGTTGATTTATTGTGTCTGGTAAACAAGCAATGCCACCATTAAAGTAATCCCATATTTTAGGAATCTCATTGTTGATCGTAATGCTTCTGGTAACATGAAGCAATGCTGACATTTTAAAATTTCTACTGTCCTTGCGTGATTGCCATGAACATAATTAAGATGCTTCTTTTCATTTTGTATATGTTTTGTATATTCTTATTGACCAGCAACTATTTACTTTCTATCTTTTTGGGCAGATAGGGATATCCATTTCACCTTGTTGCTATTGTGACCTTTTGGTGAACTGCACACAAGACTTTTTTTGAAATGAGTGTCTTGTGCAGTTTAACTAAAATGTCACGTGGGAAACATCTCTCAATTTTGGTGGAACTGCACAAAATGGTGATTGGAGTTTCCAAAATCTCCGTCTAGTTCTGCTGGTAATCTCGTGCAACATTTTATTAGCCTTTGCAAGATTAGTCGTCACTGTCACCACAATGGCACTTTATTTTAGTGGAACTGCACAAAAGGATAACAAAATTATAGTTGCACCTTACATGAGTCGGACAACCAACCTTAATGTTCCTCAATTTTAGTGCAACTACTAAAGAAGAACCTGCCAGCTCACGAGAGCAAGTACTTCTTGCTAGCCGAATGATGCAATCTTTGCTTCATTTCAGGTGAACTGCAGAAAAAGGCGCATGAATTGAATCATGGAACTCCAGGCAGGCTTCATCCGAGTGGAGCTGCAGGTTGAGTAAAGGAGGCCACTATTAAAGTGAAATCATGCTCTCCTGGTTTGTGCTATACAAACAGGAATACTCAACTACAGATGTTGTGACGGTCAAGAGCATTCGCCAAGTTCTTCGATTGTATGACATGGCTAGCGAAGATGGATTTAATCCCGATATTCACTTTTTCAAAAGGCTCTAATGGGTTGGTTCTGAATCTTGCAAGCTGGGAATCAGTGAGATGTGTAGGCATCTTTGTTGTACTTATTATTTGAATCTTATTTGTTGGTTCTGAATCTTGCAAGCTGGGAATCAATGAGATGTGTAGGCATCTTTGTTGTACTTATTATTTGGATCTTATTTGTTGGTTCTAAATCTTGAAAGCTGGGAATCAATGAGATGTGTAGGCATATTTGTTGTACTTATTATTTGGATCTTATTTGTTGGTTCTGAATCCTGCAAGCTGGGAAACACGACATGATGATGCAGAGGACAACAACCATAACAAACAGTTCAAACTTGGTAGTATTATCTTTTTGAAAGTGCGACAAATGTGTTGATCGTGTATATCCTGAGAATAATAATTGTAATTGTTGTGCATGTTGATCATGTGGCACTGATAGAACGAGCGAATGCATTGCTTGTTTTAAGTATAAATTTCTATTAGAGCTAATTAAATTTAAGTAAAGTGACCACTAACTCCTGTTATTACAGTACCAATACAGACCCGCTCGTGAACCGACGTGTGGCCGAGGGTGCATCTTCTGCCGGGCGTGCAGCGGATGAGGGAGGGGTAGTAACTGTTGTCGCATGTACACACTCAGCTTACTGTTGAATCCAGTTCCCCGGGGGCTGAAAAACGAACTGTTGTCGCCGCCTACACACTCGTTCACTCGAAGAGACTCCAATGGTGATCCGAGGGGTGAGCCTACTGGATATGGACTTCAGCAAGGAGTTCACCCTTGAGTTCGCCGTTCAGTCCTATGGCTGCACCAAGTTGAATGTGATGTACACCAATGATACAAACTCGGTGAAGCCCTACCTCGCCTCAGTCCTATGGCTGCACCAGGTTCTGGAGCATTCGTCCGTTTCATCGGCAGCGCCGATAGCACCTTCGCTACGGTGGAGAGAAGGAAGAACGCGATGATTCGGCCATCTGGTGCAACAAGCTTGTCGACATCTAGAAGCAATACAAGATCATCAGCAACGAGCAGGAGAAGAACTCCGTGGTTGACCTCGCTGAGACCATCATCGACCCCTGATACGCCAACATGAAAGAAGACGACCTGAACACGTGGGAAGTACCTCTAAATCTAGCCTACATAACCTACGCGGCCAAGGACGCATACGCATGCTACGACATGTACAGGTAGATCTTGTACATGAGGGCGTGTCTGCTTCTCGTAACCGACGAGTACACGGACATCCGCAGCGTCATGATCAAACGTGCCAAGAAGGTCTAGATGTTGTACTTTATCTGTTTATAAGCACCTTTATAATCTGAGTGTTTCATGCATTAGCCTATGTGTCATAATTATCTGTTTTGTCCGAAATATTTCTTTTAAGAACCCATTAACCTGATTGCTTATTTTAGTGGCTACTTGCTTATGTATGTAAACTAGTTCACTTGTCCGTAAAAAAAAACTAGTTCACTCAGCTGTCGTGCTTTGAATCTCCTTCCTCACAACATATTTCCCTCCTCAGGTGGACCCAGCAGGTCTCTGAATTTTCTCCCACTTTCTTTTTCGATGTAAACTGAGTTTTCTCCCAGTACTTTCCCCGAGAACCAACTCAACTGTCCCACGTCTAGCCTAAAAAATAATAATACCCCACGTACTATTAACTCATCAAATTAAAATGATATTTTATTTCGTAAGTTGAAATATCTTACAAAATAATAGTAATAATTGTTTATATATAACTTGGCAAGTTAACTCCTAGTGATTGCGTACATAAGCTTGCAAAGATTTTACTGACATGCAATCATGTGTTCATGTTTTTATAACATTTCTCCGTCTAGCCCAACATGATATTTTCACCCAGCCCAGCAAGTCCGCGGATTTCGAGAAAATTCAAATGGGATTTAAACGGGCTGCATAGATGCTTGCTACATCATTGTTTCACCCAGCCCACCAAATGGACTAAAAACGTTCCCCACGATGTGTCGGACCCACCAGCTATATCTTTGCACGCAAGGAAGTGCCTCCTTATTACACACAAAAAAATGAATACCCCCTGCTAGCTGGGACCCACCATAGTGGGAGGATGACTTGTGGGCCAACAAAGTTGACGGGGACGGAGGGCTTTGTCAACTTAGTCAATATGAATGATTCTAGCTCCAGTGACCGTACGATGTCCATCCAACGGCCGTAGTGCTTCTTCAACCTCTGGTCTTCTTGCTCCAGCCGCCCAAATCAGCGCCGGTCGTGCCGCATGCTCCTGCCTCCCGTGGCCGGCTGTGCTACCGCGGAGGCCTCACCGCCCCCTACTATTCCCACCGCTGGCCAGGCCCTGCGGCGACGGCAGCCTCACACCACAGCCGACCCAGTGAACCGTCGTACTCCTCTCCGCGCGGGCTTCCACTGTCGCGTCTTCCCCGGCTCTGCGCCGTCCCCTTCCTAGGCCTCGCCGTCGTCCACCGCCGTGGTGCTCTCCATGCGGCGTGGTCAACATGGTCAAGGAACGACTTCCATCGGAAGAGTACTGTACGTGGAGAGGCTGACAGCAGGGTCCACGGTCACAGCCTAGTTTTTTTGTGATTTGCCAAGCAAGTCGCTTTGTCAGGCCTGTTGGGTTGCAAATCTTTCAAGACAAGGAGAGCTTTCATTCGGCTGGCCGAGAAAATGGCCCATCAGTAATGAGAAATGGGTTGTACATTTTTAAAACACATCAAACCCGCAATTAGTTTCAAATATCTTTTTTTTCATTTCAAGATTTTAAATTACATTAATTTTTATGCGTGGAGAATTTGTTGGATTTTATATTGATATACATTTATTTTTAAAATCAGTTTGAATGTGAGTCGAAATTTCGGGATTAAAAACAGTTCGGACCGCACCGAAATATGCAAAATTTCGTATAATTTTTTAACCGTGGACACAATTTGGGCTGTAATGCTAACAAAAAGAATATGAGCTCCAAAAAAAACCTTAAGAATTAGCAAATGGGCTGAAAATTATTAGAAATAATGGCAGATGGGTTGTATGTTGTTTTCCATAGATTTGAGGCTTTCCTAAAAAGGTTGACGACAGCAAAGGATCGTTGGATGTCCATCCAACGGCCGTCGTGCTTCTTCAATCTCTGCTCTTCCTGCTCCAGCCGCTCAAACAAGCGTCGGTGGGACTGCCTGCTCCCTCCTCCCCGTGGCCGGCTGTGCTGCCGCGTAGGCCTGACTGCCCCATCGTACTCCCATCGCTGGCCTAGCCATCCCTCTACTCACTCACACCTCCTGTTATTCTCCGGCGAGGGCAGACGAACCAAAAACCTCGACAACGTACTCCCTCGCGTGGGAAACAATCGCCGAAGTCTTCCCCGCCTCCGTGTCGTTCCTTCCTAGGCTTCACCGTCGTCCACCGCCTGGTGCTCTCGGCGCTGCTCGATCAACGTGGTCAACGATCGACATGCATCTGGCGGATCAGATGTGGACAGGCCGACAGTGGGTCCACGCGCACGCAAGGAAATGCCTCCTTATTACGCGCAAAATAATGATTCCTCCACCGACATCGTACCCACCGAAGGGCCTCAGATTTCGCAAAAAAACGTTATCGCTACCGACGGCTCGGACTCCACCAGCTATATCTTCGCATGCAAGGAAGTGCCTCCTTATTACGCACAAAAAAAATGAATACTCCCCATGTTAGCTGGGACCCACCTTGATGGCAGGCTGATTTGTGGGCCAGCTAAGTTGACGGGGACGGAGGGCTTTGTCAACTTAGTCAATATGCACAATTCTAGCTCCAGTGACCGTACGATGTCCAGCCGCCAAAAGCAGCATCGGTCGTGCCGTCTGCTCCTGGCTCCCGTGGGCTGTGCTGCTGCGGAGGCCTCACCGCCCCTACTATTCCCACCGCTGGCCAGGCCTTGCAGCGACGGCAGCCTCACACCGCAGCCGAACGAGTGAACCCTCATAGTCCTCTTCGCGTGGGCATCCACTGTCGCGTCTTCACCGGCTCCGCGTCATCCCCTTCCTAGGCCTCACCGTCGTCCACCACCCTGGTGCTCTCGGTGCCGCGTGGTCAACATGGTCAAGGAACGACTTGCATTGGACGTGGACTGAACGTGGAGAGGCTGACAGCTGGGTCCATGGCGGCAGCAAGGAAGTGCCTCCTTATTACGTGGAAAATAATGATTCCTCCACCTGACAGCAGGGACCCACCGGGCGGGCGACCGTATTTCGTGAAAAATATGTTTCCCCCCTGACTGCTGGGACCCACCAGCTACACCTTCGCAAGCAAAGGAAGTGCGTCCGGGCAAAAATAACAATTCGCCCCCCTGACTGCTGGGACCCACCAGCTACATCTTCGCAAGCAAGGAAGTGCCTGACAGTCGGGACCCACCTGGTCGAAGCGTACGTAGCGTTGTCATTCTGGTCGCGAACATGTACGTACATATATACTGGTCGATGTAGAGGCGCGCACGTGTCGTAGTAGAGGCGCGCACGTAGCTTGTACACATACGTACAGCGGCCAGGGTGCAAGAAAGAAAATACGGCCACATATGTGTACATACGGGCGGGGTGTCGAACGCCTACTCACGCATACGTATGGCCAGGGTTGTGTACATGGCTGGGTCGGAACGGAGAAACAGTGTCGTCATCGTGTTCATGGGGAGGCCACGGAATGCGTCGTGTTCATGGAGAGGCAACGGAATGCGTCGTGTTCATCGGGAGGGCTTGGACGGAAGAGGCGATGGAAACGAGGCCTGGCGTACCGCACAACGGAGGAAACGGACCTCCTACGGTCGAAACGGGGGTCCTGTTGATCGGGGGGGTGTGGCGTACCGCAAATTGGAGGAAACGGACCTCCCACAAATAAACGGGGTCTGTTGATCGGGAGGGTGTGGCGTACCGCAAAACGGACGAAAGGGACTTGTGTTGGAGCGCTACGGTCGAAACGGGGGTCCTATTCATCGGGAGGGGTGTGGAGTACCGCAAAACGGGACTCCACGGGATACTGTTCATCTCCACCGTCGACCCCCTCCAGCCTCCACGAGCTACTGTTCATCCACCGTCGACCTCCTCCAGCCTCCACCTGCGACTGTTCATCCACGGGCTCCTGTTCATCCAGCCTCCACCGCGCGCTACTCCACCGGCTACTGTTCAACCAGCCCTCTCCACGGGCTCCTATTCAACTAACCCTCCACGGACTACTGTTCATCCTGACCTCCACCATCTACTGTTCATTCAGCCCTCCACGGGGTGGTCCTGTTCATCCAGCCCTCCATGGGGTCCTGTTCATCCAGCCCCAACCGGCTCGATCGATCGGGGTCCTGTTCATCCAGAGGCAACACCACGGGGTCCTGTTCATCCACCCCCATCGGGAACTGTTCATCCACCCCCCTCCCCCCCGCCCCGCAACACTCACTATTCATCCAGGCGGCGATCGATCGGCTTTGATTAGCGCAGATAGCGGCGAATCGCCGATCGGGTTGATTAACGACCATCGATCGATCACTCGGGTTCAAGAACGCAGAACTGCGGTCAATCGCCGGGTTCGAGAACGCAGTAGTAACTGCGGTCAATCGCTTCGGGTTGATTAGAGCCCAACGCCCGCTTCGGGTTGATTAGAGCTAACGCCGCACACACGCAGCGTATGTGTACGAGAGAAACGCGCATCGCTCGGCCCCCGACCTCCCACCGTAATCGGGAACTCCCTGAAATTTTCCTCCCCCTCGCTTCTACCACGGTTTTTCCCGTCATGGACGGCCCAAAGAATGTCATGCAGCAGCGTCTTCGGCCCGCCCAAGACGAAAAGCCCATTTTCTGTCATGATTTTTTGTAATAGAAGTAGGAGCCCACCACATCTATGATGATACCGGGTTTTGTCACAATTATCGTCATAGAAGTGTCATATGTATGACAGAATTTTTTTCGTTCGGCCCAAAATGTCACGGATGTGTCTTTTTTGTAGTGGTTGGAGCATGCAGATGAACCTGTCTCCTAATCGTGGGCTGCGCTTCTGATTGCTGCCCCCTAGTACTTCTCTGCGATCATTCACAATTTTGCTCCAGTCTTTCACTATTAAGCATTTCTCGCTATTAGAAATCCTGAATGCACTAAAGTGCATTGTAGGATGTCTTGGCCGTAAGCTAACAACTCTCATGCGACCTTTAGTCTCGATCCAATGAGGCACAACATACATTGAGAGTCCCTGTTGAAGAACATCGTATAGTAACATACTTAGCAATGAAGTTTAGCTTAAAAATAATGTATGCAAAAGATGCGGTGATGACAAATAGTAAAAATATTACCATCTTTCCTAAATAGATGTGACCGTAGTTCAGTATGAACACTATTGGTCGCACGTTTTGAGTACTAAGATTTTTAGTCCAGAAAAATAATTTGTCTTGATAGTATGAAGATCCTCTAGCCATGAAACATAATGACTTATCTCCTCGCAGTTTAGTTTAGCCCCGGGACAGTAGTAGGTCCTGTCTACCAAGCGCTGGACATGTTTGCTTGAACGGAAATAAGCTGTCAATAGAAATTAGTTGTCAACTATTTTTGAATAAACAATATTGAAGACATAAATATGGTTGAGAAACTCACATAATGGTATAACTGGAGGCGTCTGCACATCGAACCAGATGTCGATATTACCTTCAATATCATCTTCCGGACAAATATCAAAGGTGATAGCCATATCAGGCTCAAATGCATAAGTCTTGCATAGTGCTTGCCAAGTTTTGCATTCAAAATAGGTGTAGGTGTCTGCACTGTATAATTTTGCATGGAAAGTATAACCATGCTCGGTCTTCAAGTAAACTCTCTTTACCTCCATAGTAGTTTTCATAGACTGAAGCATATCTTATCCAAGACAAAAACTCTTGCATGGCAGGGGATACGCTAGTATAATAGTAAAAAATTAAATTATAAGTTGAAGCAAATGAAGCAGATGTCATGCTTTATTACGAAAAAAGACTTGTTGTTGTGACTTACTATATCCAGTTCAAAGTTCTCATCCAGCTTGATGTTGAAGAGCCTATCATCATCTAGGAAGATTCTGTCGCACAGGTCGCGCTCGTCTTTGCAGTATTCGCAAATACCGAAATCATTTTCGTCGTCAAACATTTCCTATGTTCATAGTTGAAACATTAATTGAAAATCGGTCGAAGGCAACTACCAGGATATTCAACACACAAATCCGGGGCACTCGATATTTCCTACATATTCTGGCACAAGTCATGCCAAAATTCACGGAAAAATCCGGCATGACCTTTGCTAAAATAGGACATATCGAGCGCCTGAAATTTGCCAAAACGGAAATGAATCAACACTCCGGCAAAACGTAAGCCACTCGGAGGTGTAACCTGGAAACATGGCCGGCCACTTGGGCAAGCACATATCCTATTTGAGCAACACAAGATATACATTTCAAAATATCCTATAGGACTCATATTTACATGAGCATTCAATAAGCAAAACCAAATCGTAAAATAAATAAGTATTCAAATTAGCATGCATTCAATAAGCAAAAGTAAATCATCTCATGCATCCGTACATCATCGAATATTATCACTAATACATCCCGAGTAGTATCATACATATAATATCACTAATACAACTAAAACCCTAGCGCACGACGGGTATCGGCGCGGGCGGTGGACACCCAAAGAGAAGGAACCATCACAGGATCATAGCTCCAGTGAGATCCCTGGAGAACCTGCCAGGTACTGGAGAACCTATGCTCCAACGCAAACAAGTAGCAAAGGACGTGTACGTCCTCCTCGCTGACACGGTGACATACCACCTCCGCGTGGTCCTCAAGCCTTTGCACCGTCACTGGCCCATGCGGCCACCACCAAAGAAGGTTCGGCTCAACGACGGGCTGGCTCCTCACCAAGCTGCGCCCCCCGGTAGGTAGCGCCTCCCAGTACTAGCCCGACGGAGCCCAGTCCCGGACATGGCCTATCTGGTCAAGCATGTGTCCTCCGCCGAGTCGACGACGAGGATGCAACGTAGGCATCGCCGACATCGATGCAGGAATAATTGCTTTAACTAAAAAATAACAACAATATAACATGTTCAACTAGTTCTATTAATTCAACTAGTTCTTACTAAAAATAAACTTACTATAAATAAAATTAAACTAGTACCTAGTTCTTACTAACTAATTCGTACCTAGGAACTACTGCCCTAATTATCATCTAATTTGATGAACCTAGGGGTGGAAAGTGGTAGCGGATAATCCGAAATATCCGATATTCGTATTTGATCGGATATTCCAATTATCCAACTTAAAAGTCAAATAAGTTGTCAAATTTTACTCGCTTTATGATTAATCTTAGAAATTATTATGCATTACAATAGTGTTTATTCAGAAACCTATTTATCATTGACTTATTATATGTCACAAGTTGAATACTTCATGTCACATAGCTATTGACTAATACACTTAAGCAATATGTCACTATTATTCGTATCCATTCCGAATCAAGAAAACATCCAATTCGTTTCCACCCCTAGATGAACCCTAACTAATTTGATGCAATTAAAATTTGAAGAACCCTAGGTAGAGGTAGGGGAGGGGGAGGAGCAGGCATGCTCACCTCGGGTGCCTGCAGCAAGGGAAGGTCAGGCGGCGTCGATGTCGGGGTCGGGGCTCGGGCGCGTGGTGGAGGCGGCGCCGAGGTCGGGTCGGGGGCGCCGAGGTCCGTGGCGGCGTTGAGGTCGGGTCGGGACGGCGTCGAGGTGTCTTGACTCAAGGGCGGCCGACGGCAACGGCGGCGGCGGCAATGAGGAGTTTGGATTTGGGAGAAGTGGCCGTGGGGAGGAACAAATCGCGCGGTTAAGTCAAAAGTAGCAGTAGCGCGTTTTGGGAAGTGCGCTACTGCTAAGTTAGCTATAGCGCGTTTCCGGATATGCGCTACTGCTATTCCTTTCTCTTTTTTCCCTTTTTTCATTTATTTTTATTTACATTTTATTCTTTTCCTCTCTTTTTTCTATTTATTTCATTTTCATTTACTTTTCTACTTGATTTTCATTTAATTTTATTTCCTTTAGCAGTAGCGCCTTTCTGCGTAAATGCGCTGCTACAAACCAACTAGCAGCAGCGCTGTTCGCAGTAGATCGCTACTACTATGTGTAGTCTATCGGCTTGGTAGTGGGAATTTTAGTAGTAGCGCTTTTATCTTCAAGCGCGCTACTGCTAAAATTGTATTTGTAGCACGGTTTGTGCCAATGCGCTACTGCTACTTAGTACTAGCATGCTTTTTTAATACACACTACTGCTAAAGTTCTGTGTATAAGGTTTTCCCTAGTTGTGCAGTGGTGAACTGAGGAGAGTAACTATACTAACCCACTCCGTTGAAGATGCAATATCTCAATACTGTATGGTAGGATGACTATTGTCTTAATGTGTTCCAAAGCTTATGTAAGCAAGATGCTATCCTACAGAGCGATCTTTGGAGGAATACACCTATGTGAGCCCGACTGCTAGTCACAGTCTATGAGATTGGGGGCGGTCTCTAGTAAGCTCATGAATAGGCCAGGAGTGTGACTTATATGCCCCACCCGAGGGGTCAGCCTTCGGCAGCCCAGTACTAGTAAGACATGTGGTGAAGCTTCTTTACGTCAAACTGACAATTCAAGGCATACTCCATTGTTCAGTTATGAAGGAGTGTAGCTACTTACTCTAGGTGAAGCTCAACCTTAACACGTCTTCACTGAAACACTGGTATATTGAAACAACAATTGGAATAGAGGACACAATGGGTCCTTGAGATCTGGTGGGGGATTGCTGAAATTTGGGGTAGGCTTTAGGCCCATATAGCAATTTCTGAAAAATCTCGGGTTTATTGGAACTAGGTGTAATGGGAAGTTTATTCACATCCCGTTAGTGGAGAAGAAGTTGGACCTCTTTATAAGGGATTGTCTTTCACATGCTATTGGAGTTTGAGAATAGAAGAGGCCCTCGCACGCTCCTCCTCCGCCGCCCGCCTCGCCATGCCGCGCCGCGCCGCGGGATTGAGCTGAGCCGAGCTCACACCTACGCGCTTATTTTTGCCAAGCTGGGCCACAATCTGAGACGTCGGATCGTGGGCTGTCACAGACTCGGACGTGGGTCTCTCCACGCGGCTGCGCCTATATAAGTATACGGTGTCTCCCAACCCTAGCCGCCACGAACAGATCACATCTGCTCACGCGCACTGCCCACCGTCGTTCCTTTGCTGTTGTTGCCGCCGGTGACTCCATCCCGTCCACTGCGTACATGGTCGACGGGAGAGCAGGTCTCTGAAACTCCGTCCCTCCGATTCCTGTACGCGAGAGGGCCGAATAGGTTTTTGGGAAGCGACTACGCGACCGCTCGCTGTTCGTCTACTTCCTCTACGTCCGTGTCGCCCTCATCATCACCATGTCCACCGATGTCGAACATGCCACCGTAGAGAAGCTCAAGGCCGCCGAGGACACCGCTGCTGCCGCCACCGCTGCGGCGGCTTCTGCATGGCCTACTGGAGGGTATAATGCGTATATCCCTCTCCTGATTATTTCCGTATTAGCAGTACTAGCATTATGTGTAGATCTGTCTACTGTTTGCGTAGTACGTGCTTATTTAGATCGGTATCGGTATGTGGCTAATTCTGTCAATGCCATGCTAGTCATCTATTTATGTATTGAATTAGTCGAAAAATTGCCTATTTACTCAGCACGGATCATGTCGTTCCGCACATACTCCTCTTTTAGCTTCATCCAACAGCGTGTGCATGTAAATGGCCGTCCCTCTATCCTCTGGTACACCACGGGAGCGTGTGCGGGCTACATATAATTTGTAGACCAACATTGAGTGAATGAATCAATCAACAAGTTGAGCAAGAGGTCGTCGATAGGGGCAAAGTGTACATGGATACAAACGGATCCAAGGTGGACAACTCCGTCGAGCGGGCGCATCGTTGCTGGTTGCGGACGTCCGGCAATGCCTTCATGGCGGCCAGAGACGTACAGCAGCGGCGGCGGAGGTGGAGGGGTGCGGACGCAAAGCAAGGGAGAGAAGGGGCGGAGTGGAAAAAAATGAGACCAGGAGGGGGGATTGGGAGGGCTGGGGGTATCGGAGTCCTCAGTATTGGGTGTCCAAATTCCCGCAAACCTCCCCCCCAATTTGTATCCAATTTGCGGGAGAAAATGCGTCCGGACCGCCCCGCGGACTGATACATGACTGCTTTGGATGGCTTCCTCGGTCCGAACGGAGGACGGTTTACGGGTCTGCCTTGAAGATGCCCGGAGTACCCAACACAATGATAACACTTGCTAAAATAGCCCAAGGAAGCACTGCTGTATTGGAAGCAATACTCCAAACACTACTACTTGCTAGCACTGCTCCAAGAAAACAAGAGCACTACTGATGTATTGGAAGAAAACAAGCACTACTACTGCAAGAAAACAACTTGTCAAGAAACCTATAGATGCAAGCACTACTCCAAACACTACAAGCAAGCAAGCTACTGGATCAAGAAGCTACTCCAGGAATTACACAAAAAATACTCTAACACAAACACTGCAAGTTGGTTGCAAGCAAGCAACCAGACACTGCAAGAAAACAAGAGCAGATACTGAACAATTTACTCCTACACAAACTCCAGGAATTACACGGAAAATTGCAAGGAATATACCAGGCGCAGTGCAAATTTAGGAGCTGAAGCTACTAGATCGACAAAAAAAATTACTCCAGCTACTCGATCAAATTTAGGAGTAGGGGTACAAGCAAAATTACTACTGCTTGAGAAGCAAAGAGAGGACGGTGACGGAGCACAGAGCACTACTACATCTATTGCACGGAGCCATGTCACCGTGGCGTGTTGGGGTTGGGCCCGCGCTACCACGGTGGGTGCAGTGTGAGGAGGAGGACAAGGCCGTCTTCACTCTTCACGCTTCTCCGCTGCTCCGCCGCTCCACATCCAGTGCCGCTCCGTTGCCCAGATCCAGCGCTTGCGCACACTATCACCAAAAAACCTAATGAAGTGTAATTCTTAAGACAAAACTAGTGCCACACTATCACTAAAGTTGATGGCTGTTGGGTGAGTACCTAAAAAACCAGGCCAAGCTTTGTCAAGGCCGACCCAAAACCTAGCCGGGACCCCAAGGTATGATCAAGACTTCTAAAAACCACAGAAGTGGCTCTTTGCAATGCACACTGATCTAACACAAATGAAATTTGTACCGCTGGTAGTCACACTCTGGACTGTTTGGCGAGCAAGGAGGAAGGCCATTTACGAGGATATCTTCTAGATTCCGATATCAACAAATCAGTTCATCCAATCTTATCTAGCAGATCTTTATGCCCTTGACAAGCCAAGCAACAACACAGTAGGACAACCAATGGCCCGGCCTACACATTGGATTCAGCTGCCTGACATGTTTCTTAAGATCAACTAGCAGGGTAACCCGCGCATTTGCGCGGCTAGATGTTCTTATATGTTTTTGTATCTATATTGTCATTGACTTGTTGGTAGCTGTTAGGACGTACAATTACATAAAAGTTTATCGTCAACAAAGTGTGGAACCTCATTTGTGATTGTTCTAATTATGTTATCTTAGCATGACGGTAAATTAGTGTACTCATTTAATTTTGTTGCTGTATAAATTAAGTTGTTGGTATCTTACTTGGTATGTGACAACAGAAAAGCAAACATTGTGGTGCACGCATGGTACCTTTTTTAGCTATTCCTTATCATCTTCTTCTAATCCATTGTTTTCTGTATTCTATCTGCACTTTTTAAAACATCTCAACAAACATTAAAATATAACATTAATGTCTAGTACAACTGCAACATCATCATTGTTGTTGTTTTGTGCATTATCATGTCTGGACATGCTTCCACACATGCTAATATAATAGTTTTGGTCGCATATTTCCATTGCTTGTCCTTCCATTCGTTTGGACCCACAACTAACCGATATTGGATATTAATATACAAATTCTTAGTTTTTCCTCTTCCACTACACATCTTTTGGTGTTCGTTTTTCGTCGACATTATTTTTTTGGTAATTAGATATGAACAATAGATGATTTATACATAAAATTTTCTTGTCTTTGTCCACCGACCTATATTAATTGTCCAATTGCATATGTGTTTTTGGGTTAACGCAGTGGCATACCTATGTATGCTTCTACCATGCACACCTTGCTTTGACTAATTGACTTTATTACTTTTCTATCTAAGGCCTATATATAATTGTCGGCGTATATTATCAAACAATGTCAGGCACATTTGCTTACCTATTTAAGACAACATGGATTCGTTTGTATTACTGCTCTGTTTTATAAAAACTGGTCGTTTCTTTTCTATTTTTATCTTGGCACATATGTAGTCTCCTTGCACGCAGTGCTTTTGTTTTCTTCGAATAATTTTGTTAATTGGTTTTCTTCATCAGTTAAATTAGTTCCTCTATAGGAAAAATTTTGTAGCTTGTGTATAATGTTCGTCTTCAGATACGTTACGCGCTTCTTAAAATACGTTCCACAGAAGTATCGCTCTAGTTTCCGTGGAGCGCAGAGGAACGACCACAGCCCAGAGAATTGTCGCGTTTTCCTCTTCTTTGCATGCACATTGGACACTGATTTCTTGTCGGATTTTTGCCATCACGATCCTTCTTTAGCTGCTGGATGAGATGCTTTCATGACATTTTGAATCTCTCGCTTGCCCAGCCCACAGAAGTACCGCTTTGTCCTTTTCCTTCTTTGCACCCATAGTGGACTCTGAATTTTTTGAGGGATTTGTGGCATCACGATCCTTCTTTAGGTCCTCTATCAGATGTTGTCATGGCAATGCTAAAGGTTCATGGTGGATGAGATGCTGTCATGACATGTTGAATCTCTCGCTTGCCCAGCCTATCAATGTATCGCTTTGTCCTTTTCCTCATTTGCACCCACAGTGAAGTCTGAATTTTTTGTGAGATTTGTGGCCTCACGATCCTTATTTAGGCGATCGATCAGATGTTGACATGGCATGCTGAAGGTTCATGGTGGATTTGGATCCTGCCAAAGTAGTATAGGCACGACCACATCCCACAGAAGTATTGCTATCTCCTCTTCCTCCTTTGCACGCAGAACGGACACTGAATTTCTTTCATACTCGATCAGATAGTATCATGACATGCTGAATCTCTTGTGTGTCGGAGTTTCATGGTGGGTGTGGATCCTGCCGGTACGAAGTGCCTGCTACCAAGACATGGAAAGCCGCAGATCCACGTTCGGTTGCCGGACGGCTGCCGTATTCGCGGCGTCGTCGTGCTACCAAGACGCGAAGCGCGGCAGATGCGTGCAGGGTTGCTGGCCGGGCTGCCTTGTTCTACGGCAGGTCCCCATGGGCATATTACTATATATATATAAGATTTGACAATATCTCCTATTCCAATACGATCAAGACTCTTCAATCAGAAATCAATCAGGCCATGAATCAATGTGGCAACTAACTACTACTGTACGCTTTCAAAAGGAAAGGAAGTATCAAGTTGTACACGGGCACGTGACCTCCTTTTCTTTAGCTGGAACGTAACCAACTTGTATACGTATATTTAGCCTCTTTTTTTTGCATGGCACGTATATTTAGCCTGGTTGACTGTGTGCCAACCGGACTACTTTTTTTTCTTTCTTAATCGTGTTTGGCTCCCGTCGGATTACACACTTTTCCCCCTATTATTTTAATTGTGTTTGGCTGGCTCGAGCGTAAACATATATCTGTTTGTACGTGACAGATTGTACCCAATAGATGTTCTACGTAACTTTGTTCATCTTTTTATCTCAACCGTTATAATTAAAATTAATGGATACAATTTTTTTAGCATATGTGGATTAATGTGATGGCTTGTTTGTCTTCTATTTTAATTATATAAATTATATAATAGATAGATAGATAGATGTTGATGCCACCGTCGCACGTATCAGGGGCCGAGGAGTTGCAGCAGCTATCTGCCGCAATCAAGGAGTGTTCCAAGGGGCATCGGCCATTGTTTTCAAGGGTATAGCTGACCCTCCGACACTTGAAGCCTTGGCGATCCAGGAGGCACTAGCACTTGCCGAAGACCTCAATCTTTAGAGCATTCATGTTGCTTCTGACTACAAGATTGTGGTGGATGATATCAAGCAGCGGCACTTGACTAGTTATGGAGGAATATTACATGAAATCATAGATCATAGTCGCTCTTTCTTGAGATGTAATTTTGTTCATGAGTATAGGAGCTTGAATTTCGAGGTTCACAATTTGACGAAACATATTTTATGTTTGGGGGTGGGCCCCATGTTTGGTTAGGACACGCCGGTGATCTTTCTTTCGTGCCTGTAAACTTGGGTTTGAGTTAATTAAATAAAGCTTCGCGAGATTGCCTAAAAAAGTCATCTACAAAAATTAAGACTTTCGATTTTCAGTTGTCTCCATATTTGAGGCCATGTTTGTCAAATTACCGGACAATCGCACAGAGCGTCAGCGACTGGGCGTACCCATTTTTGCGCTCGGGCACTAGAGCAATTTTCTTGCAGCGCAGCTTTGTTTTTTCTTAGCCTTTTTTCTCCGAAAAACAATCGCAACATTTCCTTACATATATAAGAAAACAATGTAATGCAATATTAAAATAATGTTCATAAATTTATAAATTGTATGATTCCTGAAAATAACACACCGTTTAAAAACATTTGAATTTTTCAAAAAATAAACCAAAAGTTTTTGCATATAGAAATATCCAAAATTGCAAATAATCAAAGTTGTAAAGTAGAAGCTTTTAATTTGTTTCGGCTAGTCAAATGCTAGGGATGCTGACTAGGTATTTGACTACTCAAAACAAGTCAAAACAGCTTTGAAACCGGTTTGGGGTTGATTCTAGCATGGTTTTGAAAGTTCAAGGTCGTAAAGTACTAAAGTAAATAAACGATTTTAGAGTTCAGGGCTGGATGTTGACTAGGCATTTGGCTAGTCAAAACCAGTCAAAACAGGTTTAAACCGGTTCAGGGTTGATTCTTGTATGGTTTTGGAAGTTCGAGGTTGTAAAGTATATGGTTTTGACATCGAGGTTGTATCTTAGAATTTGGTAGTAATTCGGGGTTGTAGTATGAACCCTTCTCTTTTTTTTAGCTCGATGGTGTTATGTATTTTGTGTTGTCAATTTTTTTTTGAAACTAGACAAAAGATTTGCCATTTTCATTAATTAAAAAGAGAGTATTGTTACAGAAATGCCGTTAAACGGCAAAATCCTAAACGGATTACTCTCGCGGCATTACATTGCTCAAGTTCTTGGCACCGACAATAGCCCAAATAGACATTTCTTCTTTGATGATCCGTGTGACGATCGCCACCGGCGCCGCAATGCTTCTGAAGACGCGTGCATTCCGTTCCTTCCAAAGTTCCCACCCCACAAGAAGTAGCGGAGAAGATAAAGCCTTAACCGGTTGGGTGTTGTTCGAGAGTAGCTCATCCCACCAAGATTTAACTGTGCCGAATTGGTGCCAAGTAGCCGTGGGAATAGCAAGCCCGGGCCAGGAGAACACCTCATCCCAAACCCGGAGAGAGAACCCGCACTTGAAAAGGAGGTGGGCTGCTGATTCTTGCACCTGATTGCAAAGCGGGCACCGGTCACAGTTTGGCCATCCTCGGCATTGCAGCCTATCCACGGTCCAAATTATGTTTTGATTGACTAACCAGACGAAGAATTTGCATTTAGGAGGAACCCAAGCCTTCCAAACCAAGACCTGGAAGCTAGAGTGGGTGAGTCCAGCGAACTGCGCCAAATATGCAGACTTAGCGGAGTAGTTGCCATCATTGGCGAGCTTCCACAAAATGATATCTTTGACGCCCGGTTGGATGACAACACCCGCAAACTTTTCCCACAGGGCCGAGAATTGCTGAAGAAGCTCAAGCGTGAGGCCGCTTTGGGTGTCAATTTGAGCTGTCCAATGATGATCCCTCAAGGCCTGGGCAACCGTTCCACCTTTCTTGCGAGAAATCTCAAAGATCTTTGGTGCAATGTCCTTGGGTCTTATACCCTCTAGCCAGGACGACTCCCAGAAAATCGCTTTATTCCCATCACCAATCGTCACCTTGGTCGCAGCCGCAAAAAGGTCACGGTCTGCACCTGTGCACGGTGTCTCCGGACCACACCTCGCCCTTGAGGGTTCATCCCAGTCTAGCCAAAGCCACCGAAGCCGGAGGGCAGTAGCAAACTTGCCGAGATTTAGAATGCCAAGACCTCCATATTCCTTTGGTTTACAAACTTGCTCCCAATTAACCTTGCATTTGCCACCAGTAACCTTGTTCGTTCCGGCCCAAAGGTAGGCACGTCGCAGCTTGTCAATTGCCTTTAGGACCTCCACTGGAAGGTCCAGCGGAGTGATGTGATAGATGGCCACCGCCGTGAGAACCGCCTTGACCAAAGTCATGCGACCCAAGATAGCAACATGCTTGCCTTTTCAAGGCACCAATTTGCCAACCGCCTTGTCCTCTAGTAGTTGTAAGTGAATCCTCTTAAGTATCTTGATCACGGGAGGGAGACCAAGGTAGCGGATAGGGAAGGAGGAACAACAGGCCGGGAAGGATTGAAGAATATCATCGAGGTCCACATTGGCACACCTGATGGGCGCAACAATACTCTTGGCGTAGTTAGTGGACAAGCCCGTGGACTCACCAAAGGAAGCTAGCATGGTGGACAGAATTGGACATCCTCCTTATAAGGGGCACAGAAAACAACAGCATCATCGGCATACAGGGAGGCACGAATCCCTGCGTGCCTCCCAGGCAGGGGGTGAAGCTTCCCATGTGAAGTGGCTTTGTTGAGGATACGGTGAAGCGGGTCGATCGCGAGGACGAAGAGCAAAGGGGAAAGCGGGTCACCCTGTCTGAGGCCACAACCATGATTGATGGGGTCACCAGCAATTCCGTTTAGTAAGACTCTTGAGGTTGCCGAGGAGAGGAGGGCCGAAACCCAATCTCGGAAGCGAGTAGGGAAACCATGATGGCTCAACATCTCCAGCAAGTAGTCCCACCTAACAGAGTCGAATGCCTTCCTAATGTCAAGCTTGAATAGGAGCATGGGTTTTTTGTGCGGTGACACTACTAGGGAAAAGCCTATACACACAATCTTAGCAGCAGCGCGGCTCAAAAAGGAACGCTGCTGCTAATTAGTAGTAGCGTGTGTGCGGGAAACTCGTTGCTGATAAGTTTTTAGCAGTAGCGCACTCTGTGTAAACCGCGCTGCTACAAATATCGACCGGCGGTGTTCACCTAACTCCATTTAGCAGTAGCGCGGTGGCGCGAACCGTGCTACTGCTACGAATGTAGTAGTAGCGCGCTTTTTCTGAGATCGCTGCTGCTAAATTTCAAATTGGCACACTTTTTTGTCCCTGTTAGCAGTAGCGCTACCGCCCAAAGCGCGATGTTGCTAATTCCTTAGCAGCAGTGCGTATTAGCTTCCGCGCTACTGCTAACCCGCACCAACCACCACCTTTTCCCCACCCGTCCCTCCCCTCCCCCTCCTCTCTTCCCTTCCCCCTACCTCCCCCACATGCTCCCACTCTCACTCTTCTTCTTCCTCAATACTGCTCCCCCATTACTCTCTCTCTTCTATCCACCTTTCTCTCTCTTCATTACTCCTACCTAACTACACCACCTCCATTAATGCATCTCCTTTCTCTTTTTCCTTTCCCCTCCACTAGTTGAAGTTGTCTCCTCCCAAATTAGGTAGCTAGGTAGATGTAGGATTTAGTTAAGTGACCTATTTGCCCCCTAACTAGATCTATATTTGTCAAGAAGAGCTTTGTGCACTTTTGATCTCCCTACAACATCATCTCCATCGTGTGCTCGATCTTGATCAAGATAGAGGTGATGAAAATTTCATGCTTTTGCAAAATGGAAATATGTTTATGTGTGTGTGATATGTTTGTGGAAATTGTGTGTGTGGCATGAGTTGACGCTAAATTGTGCTTTTGAGTTGCCTATGTTTTGCCGAAATGTCGATTTATTTCCGTTTCGGCGAATTCCGGGCAAACTCTAGATCCATATATGTCCTATTTTTAGGGAAGGTCATGCCAAATTTTTGTATGACTTTGATGCATGCATGCATTTTTATAATCAATTTGTTTATTATTACCGTGCAGAGTTGACGATGGTCAGTGGAACGATGGTGGACAGGTGGTTGCGGTCGGCGGTGCAGGACATGAAAGAAAATAACCGGACAGAGGTTTTATGTCCGTGTCAAAAATGCAAAGGAATAGTTTGGCTCGACCCCCATGACGATGGTCGTGTCGAAGCACACCTGCTCATGACTGGTTTCATGGATGGCTATACTCGGTGGATAATTGAAGATGAGGATGACGATGTTGAGGATACCGACGGTGCAGGCAATGATGACACGGGGCAAGACGAAGAGATGATCGATAATGGCGGCGGGGAAGAGGCCGGACATGGCGGTGGAGAAGGGGCCGGACATGGCGTTGGAGAAGGGGCTGGACATGGCGGCGGAGAGAACCACATGGACTCCACGCAGCAGAGTTCGTCGGTACTAAGTTCAATCGTGCAGGACCCTCATGTTCAAGCATTGCTTCGCAAGGAGACGAGTACTGAGAGAGCTGCTTCTAGAGAGGAGGCTAAGCTGGAGCAACTGGTGGTAGACTCAAACACTCCATTGTATGATGGTTGCAATCCTGAGGTGACCCGCTTGAGTTTCATGCTCCAACTCCTGAAGACGAAGGCTAAAAACAAATGGACCGACACTAGCCTCGATGAGCATCTCAAGTACCTAAAGGATGTTCTTCCCGCGGGTAATCTATGTCCTACTAGTGTTGATGAGGCCAAGAAGATTGTGTGCCCTCTTGATCTGCCACACGTTAGATACCATGCATGCATCAACGATTGCATAATTTATCGGAAGGAGCACGCGGAAAAACAAGTTATCCGGTGTGCAATGCTTCTCGATACAAGAAGGCCGGGAAGAAATGTCCCCAGAAAGTTGTATGGTACTTACCGATCACTCCCTGTCTCCAGAGGTATTTTGTAGATCCCAAGGAAGCAAAGCTAATGCGCTGGCACGCGGAGAGGAAGAAGCCCGACAATGGAGATGATCCGAAGCTGAGACACGTGAAGGATGGAAGCCAGTGGAGAGCGTTGAACATCTTCTATCCGTATTTTGAATGTGATGCAAGGAACATCGTGCTCGGCACGTGTAACGATGGCATGAATCCGTTTGGCAACCATAACACCAACCATAGCACATGGCCCGTGTTTGTATGGATGTACAACCTCCCCTCCTGGTTGTGCATGAAATCGAAGTACATTCACATGAGCATGCTTATTCAAGGGCCAAAACAACCAGGAAATAATATTAATTTGTATCTGGGGCTACTTCAAGAGGAGTTAGAAACGTTATGGAAAACACCGGCCAAGACATGGGACGCCAGCAAAGGTGAGCATTTCAACATGAGAGCCGCGTTGATCACGATAGTGCAGGACTATCTCGGTTACGGATATGTGGCAGGCCAGGTGTGCCATGGATATTGCGGATGCACGCGGTGTATGGATGATACGATGTCTCAGCAGCTAACGTCAAGGAAAGATGGCGGGTCTGGGAAAATCGTGTACATGGGGCATCAAGATGGCTTGAACAGACGATCCGTGGAGAAACCGTGGAGATCTATTCAATGGTCACGCTGAGCATCGAGGACCTCCACGTAAGCGGAGCGGTGCCGAAATCGATGAGCTGTTGAACAGCTGGAAGGAGTGCCCCGCGCCGGGAAAGACGATGAGAAAGGTGCAGGAGCCGCTGCTGAAGGTATGGAAGACGAGGTCTGTGTTCTGCGACTTGGAGTACTGGCACAAATTCGATACACCTCATTGCCTTGATCAAATGCATATCTGTAAGAATGTCCTTGAGAGCTTGCTCGCAACACTGATGAACATGCCGGATAAGACCAAGGTGGGCCGAAGGCAAGAAAAGACTTGCAAGATTTGAAAATCAGGGAAGATCTGCACATGCCGCCCCGTAAAATGTCAGACGAGACAGAGACGGAGATAGAGGCACGGGAGAAGAAGGGCAAGAAAATAAAGAAAGAGGATTATTGCCCCCCTTCTTGCTTCACCTTAAGTTAGGCTGAGATCAATCAATTCTTTAAGTGCCTTACCAGAGTCAAAGTTAGTTTCGGTTACTATGGCAAGATAAGCAGATATCTAGACACGGACAAGAAAAGGTTCAGCGGGATGAAGTCTCATGACTGACATGTGATGATGACGCAGATACTACATGTTGCCCTTAGAGGGATAATGGACAAGCACGTCCGTGACACGCTTATTGGTCTCTGCAACTTTTTCAACGTCATCTTTCGAAAGTCGATCAGTGTGAAGCAGCTCCAAAGGCTACAGAAGAGATCGTTGTGATACTGAATGAGCTTGAGATGTACTTCCCGCCCGCGTTCTTTGACGTGATGGTGCATCTGTGTGTCCATATTGGGGATGACATAATAGACCTGGGGCCGTCATTCCTGCACAACATGATGCCGTTTGAGAGGATGAATGGGATCATCAAAGGATTCATTCGTAACATGTCCCGTCCAGATGGAAGCATCGTCCAGGGCTATTTGGCACAAGAGTGCATCTCTTTCTCTGAGAATTTTCTATATGGCGCAGACCAGCCGCCTGGTGTTAGTGTTGGTTTGCCCATTAACAAGCACGATGGGAGCCTCGAAGGAGATGGTCACTGCAATGGTCGCAGGGAACTGCACGTGGCATACTCAGATCGACGCAGCGACTTTGACAGAGCAAACTTGGTAGTGCTACAACACCTAGACGAGGTAGATCCTTTCGTGGCACTGCACAAAGAAATTATCGCAAAGAAATATCATGACTGGGGGGTATGCCGGACGGACGCCGAAGTTACTAGAGAGCACAACTCCACTTTCCTGCATTGGTTCAAAGAGCATATTATTGCTAATCCCCTGGAAGAGGGCTCTAAGGACAGATTGCCCATATACGCCTTAGCACATGGCCCCTCGCCCAACCTCGTAACCTATCATGCATATGATATCAACGGATACACGTTCTACACGGAGGCCAAAGATATGGACAGTGATGATCAGAACTCAGGGGTGACGATGGAATGCATGACCGGCAGCGACAACGATGCAACTGAACGATTTTATGGAAGGGTTGAGGAGATCTGGGAGCTTGACTACTCTGGACTGCACAACGCGACGATGTTCCGTGTCAGATGGGCTAAGAATGTCGAAAGAGAAAGCCGGATTTTCACTACCATGACTATACCTGACGCCAAGAGCGCTACCATGAACGCTATCGCAAAAAACGAGCCATGGGTACACGCTAAGCACGTGACACAATGCTTCTTCATAACTGACCCGCTCAATCCCAGCCGTGTTGTCGTGAGGAGAGGCAAAAGGAACATCATTGGAATGGATGGAGTCACCAACGAGGAAGACTATGATCAGTACGGCAACCCAATGAGGGAAGATGACGATGATGATGAAGTATACGTCAAAAGAAGAATCAATACTACATTACCTAAGAAAAATCGTACTCCATGGAAAAGTCAAAGTTACAATGAGGGGCTCAATTATTCTTCTACGAACAAGAAGGGAAAGAAGCTGACTCAAAAACGAAAACGTCAGCACTGAGGAAACGTATGTTATCCGTCAAATGATGTAATATATATATATATATATATATATATATATATATATATATATATGTTCCTATTTTGTATACACACTTAGCCATTATTATGCATGGGTCCAATGATGTGTAATATATATGTTCCTATTTTGCATACATATTTAACCATCAAATGATGCAATATATATCGCCTCCCTTCGCTCACGCCTCGAAATAAAAGTGGGATGAAATAAAGGAAAAGAAAAGGAAAACTGGTAGTAGCGAAGGTAGTAACAAGCGTTTTGCCTAAATGCTACAACTCTTGAAGTTAGTAGTAGCGAATTTCAGATAAAGCGCCATAGACTATCGAAGGTACTAGCAGCGCTTTTGTCCAAATGCGCCATTGCTACGTCCACTTAACCCAAAATTCTCACTCGCGTCTGCTTCATCCCGCCTTTTCCCCAAATCCCCACTCTCTTCCCGTCGCACCGCCGCCCGACCCGGTGTGGCGCTTCCCACTCCGGCGCTGGCGCTTAGCTTCTCGACCCAGCGCCGCCTCGACCAGCCTCGCCTCGACCCGACCCGGCGCTCGCCTCGACCGCCCTCGCCTCGACCGGCCCGGCCAAGGCCCCCGACCTCAGTGCGCTCGCCCGACCCATCGGCCTCGCCTCCTCCTCTCCCCTCCCGCCCGTCGTCGGGCCTGCCTCCTCGCCCCTGCACCCTCTGTAAACCCCCTCTCTCTCTGCTAGGGTTCTTTGGTTAATTTACTTAGGTTTTAGTTAGGCAGTATGTTAATTAGGTTATCTATTTAGTTATGAATTTAGCTAGGTTTCAAAATTAGCTGAATTTATATGCAAATTTGAACTGGACATGTGATATGTGCATATGTCATGTTTTGGACATGTCATGTTTGGAAAATGATCTGAGTGGCCTATGTTACGCGGAATGTTGATTCATTTCCGTTCGGTGAATTTCAAAGCGCCGATATGTCCATTTTTTGCAAAGGTCATGCCGAAATTTTCCCGTGAATAAAGGCATGATTTGTGCTACATAGTTGGCATATCGAGTGCTGGCACATAGATTTCTTTTTATGTCATTTCGCATTTATTCATACTTTTAGAAATAAATGAGGACACTTAATCATAGGAAACATGTCGAACAACGAAGAAACTGGGCCTTCTGACCAAGATGCGGACGAGATGGATTATGAGGGTGAACAAGATGTTGGGGAACGTTGCAGAAAATTAAAATTTTTCCTACGGCTTCACCAAGATCCATCTATGAGTTCATCTAAGCAACGAGTAACGGGAGAGAGATGACATCTACATACCACTTGTAGATCGCGTGCGGAAGCTTGCAAGGTGATGATGGAGTCGTACTCGAACGTGATTCAGATCACCGATGCCAAGTGCTGAACGGACAGCACCTCCGCGTTCAACACACGACGGACGATCGACGTCTCCTCCTTCTTGATCCAGCAAGGGGAAGGAGAGGTTGAGGAAGATGGCTCCACCGGCAAAGACGACGGCGTGATGATGGTGGAGATGCAAGATCTCGGCTGTGGCTTCGCCAAGCTCTACGGAGGAGGAGATGTGTTGGGAGGGAGGGCTGCGCCTGGGAGTTGTGTCCAGCAGCCCCCTCCCTCCCCCTTTATATAGGCCCCAGTGGCTGCCCCTTGTAGATCCAATCTACAAGGGGCGGCGGCCAAGGGGTGGAGTGCCCCCTGCCGGTGGGCGCCCCACCCCTAGGGTTTCAACCCTAGGCGCAGGTGGGCCTAGGGGGCGCACCAGCCCCTGTGGGCTGGTTCCTTCCCCTCGGCCCATGGGGCCCTCCGGATAGGTGGCCCCACCGGTGGACCCCGGGACCTTCCGTGGTCCGTGATTTTGCCAGAACCCCAAACTTTCCCGATGGTCAAACACCACTTCCTATATATTATTCTTTACCTCCGGACCCTTCCGAACTCCTCGTGACATCCGGATCTCATCCGGACTCAACAACATTCGGTGGTCACATACTTGACTTCCTACTAACCCTAGCGCCACCGAACCTTATGTGTAGACCCTACGGGTTCGGGAGACACGCAGACATGACCGAGACGACTCTCGGGCAATAACCAACAGCGGGTGCGGATATCCATGTTGGCTCCACATGCTCCTCGATGATTTCATCGGTTGAACCACGATGTCGAGGATTCGATCAAACCTCGTATGCAATTCCTTTGTCAATCGATGCGTTACTTGCCCGAGACTCGATCGTCGGTATCCCAATACCTTGTTCGGTCTCGTTCCTCGGCAAGTCACTTTACTCGCACAGTAATGCATGATCCGTGGCCAACATCTTGGTCACATTGAGCTCATTATGATGATGCATTACCGAGTGGGCCTAAGAGATACCTCTCCGTCATACGGAGTGACAAATCCCGCCTCGATCCGTGTCAACCCAATGATACTTTCGGAGATACCGTAATGCACCTTTATAGTCACCCGATTCGTTGTGACGTTTGATACACCCAAGGCATTCCTACGGTAACCGGAGTTACACGATCTCATGGTCGAAGGAATAGATACTTGACATTGGCAAAGCTTCTAGCAAACGAACTATCCGATCTTTTATGCTATGCTTATGATTGGGTCTTGTCCATCACATCATTCTCCTAATGATGTGATCCCGTTATCAACGACATCCAATGTCCATAGTCGAAACCATGACTATCTATTGATCACAACGAGCTAGTCAACTAGAGGCTCACTAGGGACTCATTGGGTCTAAGTGTTCACACGTATTATGATTTCGGATAATACATTTATAGCATGAACAAAAGACAATTATCATGAACATTGAAATATAATAATCCTTTTATTATTGCCTCTAGGGCATATTCCCAACAGTCTCCCACTTGCACTAGAGTCACCAATCTAGTTACATTGTGATGAATCGAACACCCATAGAGTTCGGTGTTGATCATGTTTTGCACGCGAGAGAGGTTTAGTCAACGGATCTGCGACATTCAGATCCGTGTGCACTTTGCAAATCTCTATGTCTCCATCTTGAACATTTTCACGGATGGAGTTGAAACGACGCTTGATGTGCTCGGTCTTCTTGTGAAACCTGGCTCCTTGGCAAGGGCAATAGCTCCAGTGTTGTCACAGAAGAGTTTGATCGCCCCGACGCATTGGGTATGACTCCTAGGTCGGTGATGAACTCCTTCACCCAAATCGCTTCATGCGCTGCCTCCGAGGCTGCCATGTACTCCGCTTCACACGTAGATCCCGCCACGACGCTCGCTTGCGGCTGCACTAGCCATCGCTCCACCATTCAACATATACACGATCCGGTTTGTGACTTAGAGTCATCAGATCTGAGTCGAAGCTAGCGCCGACGTAACCCTTTACGACGAGCTCTTCGCTCCTCCATAAACGAAACATGTCCTTTGTCCTTTTCGTGTACTTCAGATATTCTTGACCGCTGTCCGGTGTTCCTTGCGGGTTACTTTGGTATCTTGCAACCAAACTTACGGCAAGGTTTACATCGGTCCGTACACAAAGATGGCATACATAATAGATCCTATGGTGAAGCATAGGGATGACACTCATCTCTTCTTTATCTTTTGCCGTGGTCGGTGGTCGAGCCGAGCTCAATCTCACACCTTGTAACATAGGCAAGAACCCTTCTTGGACTGATCCATTTTGAACCTCTTCAAAATCTTATCAAGGTATGTGCTTTGTGAAAGACCTATGAGGCGCCTCGATCTATCTCTATAGATCTTGATCCCTAATATATAAGCAGCTTCTCCAAGGTCCTTCATTGAAAAACACTTGTTCAAGTAGGCCTTAATGTTGTCCAGAGTGTCGATCATTTCCCATCAAGAGTATGTCATCTACATATAATAGGAGAAATGCTACGGAGCTCCCACTCACTTTCTTGTAAACGCAGGCTTCTCCATAAGTCGCATAAACCCAAACGCTTTGATCAACTCATCAAAGCGAATGTTCCAACTCCGAGATGCTTGCACCAGTCCATAAATGGATCGCTGGAGCTTGCATACTTTGTTAGCGTTTCGAGGATCGACAAAACCTTCCGCTGCATCATATACAGCTCTTCCTTAAGATGTCCATTAAGGAATGCCGTTTTGACGTCCATCGCCATATCTCATAATCATAGTATGCGCAATTGCTAACATGATTCGGACGGACTTAAGCTTCGCCACGGAGAGAAAGTCTCGTCAGTAGTCAATCCCTTGAACTTGTCGATAACCCTTAGCGACAAGTCGAGCTTTATAGATGGTAACATTACCATCCGCGTCCGTCTTCTTCTTAAAATCCATTTATTTTCTATCGCTCGCCGATCATCGGGCAAGTCTGTCAAAGTCCATACTTTGTTTTCATACATGGATTCTATCTCGGATTTCATGGCCTCAAGCCATTTGTTGGAATCCGGGCCCGCCATTGCTTCTTCATAGTTCAAGGTTCATTGTTGTCTAGCAACATGATTTCCATGACAGGTTGCTGTACCACTGCAGTGCGGAACGTGTCCTTGTGGACCTTCAAGTTCAAGAGTAACTTGATCCGATGTACCTTGATCATCATCAATGATTTCCTCTTCATTGGTGTGGGCATTACAGAACGGTTTCTGCGCCGCACCACTTTCCCGCTCGAGAGGTAGTACTTCATCGAAGTTCTACTTTCCTCCCACTTACTTCTTTCGAGAGAAACTCTTTTCTAGAAAGCATCCGTTCTTGGCAACAAAGATCTTGCCTTCGGATCTTAAGTAAAAGGTATACCCGATAGTTTCCTTAGGGTATCCTATGAATACGCATTTTTCCGACTTGGGTTCGAGCTTTTCAGTTGAAGTTTCTTGACATAAGCATCGCATCCCCAAACTTTTAGAAACGATAGCTTAGGTTTCTTCCCAAACCATAATTCATACGGTGTCGTCTCAACGGATTTAGACGGTGCCCTATTTAAAGTGAATGTAGCTGTCTCTAGAGCGTATCCCCAAAATGATAGCGGTAAATCGGTAAGAGACATCATAGACCGCACCATATCCAATAGTGTGCGATCACGACGTTCGGACACACCGTTTCTTTGAGGTGTTCCAGGCGGCGTGAGTTGTGAAACGATTCCACATTTTCTTAAGTGTGTACCAAATTCGTGACTTAAGTATTCTCCTCCACGATCCGATCAGAAG
Organism: Aegilops speltoides; assembly: GCA_021437245.1. Taxonomy (NCBI): domain Eukaryota; kingdom Viridiplantae; phylum Streptophyta; class Magnoliopsida; order Poales; family Poaceae; genus Aegilops; species Aegilops speltoides. The sequence continues at coordinate 61,242,289 of CM038142.1, forward strand.
AATTTTATCTTTCGGTCACGTTGATTCTCTACCTCACTCTGAAATTCCTTGAACTTTTCAAAGGTCTCAGACTTGTGTTTCATTAAGTAGACATACCCATATCTACTTAAGTCATCCGTGAGAGTGAGAACATAACGATATCCTCCATGAGCCTCAACGCCATTGGACCGCACACATCGGTATGTATGATTTCCAACAAGTTGGTTGCTCGCCCATTGTTCCGGAGAATGGAGTCTTGGTCATTTTGCCTAGGAGGCAAGGTTCGCATGTGTCAAACGATTCATAATCAAGAGACTCTAAAAGTCCATCAAGATGGAGCTTCTTCATGCGCTTGACACCAATGTGACCAAGGCGGCGATGCCACAAGTATGTGGGACTATCGTTATCAACTTTACATCTTTTGCATCCACACTATGAACATGTGTAATATTACGCCGAGATTCATCAAGAATAAACCATTGACCATCGGAGCATGACCATAAAACATATCTCTCATATAAATCGAACAACCATTATTCTCAGACTTAAATGAGTAGCCATCTCGTATCAAACGAGATCCAGATACAATGTTCATGCTCAAACTTGGCACTAAATAACAATTATTGAGGTTTAAAACTAATCCCGTGGGTAAATGTAGAGGCAGCGTGCCGACGGCGATCACATCGACCCTGGAACCATTCCCGACGCCAAGATCGTCACCTCGCCCTTCGCCGATCTCCGCTTATTCCGCAGCTCTGCTGTGAGTTACATATGTGAGCAACGGCACCGTATCAAATACCGGGAGTTACTACGAGTAATCGGTAAGGTACACATCAATTACATGTATATCAAATATACCTTTGGTTTTGCCGGCCTTCTTATCCGCTAAGTATTTGGGGCAGTTCCGCTTCAAAGGCCCTTCCCTTGCAATAAAAGCACTCACCTCGTGCTTGGGTCCATTCTTTGACTTCTTCCCGCAATAAAGCTTACGGGCGGCGGCAACATCTTTGCCGTCCTTCTTGAAGTTCTTCTTACCCTTGCCCTTCTTGAACTTAGTGGTCTTATTGACCATCAACACTTGATGTTCTTTCTTGATTTCAGCCTCTGCTGACTTCAAAGATCGAGAACACTTCAGAATGGTCTTTACCATCCCCGCATGTTGTAGTTCATCACAAAGCTCTTGTAGCTTGGTGGGAGCGATCTGGAGGATTCTGTCAATGACCGCCTCATCTGGGAGGTTAATGTTCAATCGGGTCATACGAGTGCAACCCGGACATCTTCGAGGATGTGTTCACCGATGTAACTGTTCTCCTCCATCTTACAATCTGTAGAACTTGTCGGAGACATCATATCTCTCGACCGGGCATGAGCTTGGAAAACTAGTTTCAGCTCTTCAACATCTCATATGCTCCGTGATGCTCAAAACGCTTTTGGAGCCCCGGTTCTAAGTGTAGAGCATGCCGCACCGAACGAGGGAGTAATCATCAAGACGAGTTTGCAAGCGCTCATAACGCCTTGGTTCTTCGACGGAGCGGCACCTAGCGGTCCTTCTAGGACATATTGCTTCTGGCAGCTATGAGGATGATCTCGTGTTCCGGACCCAATCCGTATAGTTGCTGCCATCATCTTTCAACTTTGGTTTTCTAGGAAGCGTTGAAGTTCATGTTGACATTAGCGTTGGCCATTGATCTACAAGACATATTTGCAAAGGTTTTAGACTAAGTTCATGATAATAAAGTTCTTAATCAAAATTATGAACTCCCACTTAGATTAGACATCCTCTAGTCATCTAAGTGTTACACGATCCGAGTCGACTAGCCCGTGTCCGATCATCACGTGAGACGGACTAGCCATCGTCGGTGAACATCTTCATGTTGATCGTATCTTCCATACGACTCGTGTTCGACCTTTCGGTCTCCGTGTTCGAGGCCATGTCGCACATGCTAGGCTCGTCAAGTTAACCCTAAGTGTTTTATTGTGTAAAACTGTCTTACACCCGTTGTATGTGAACGTAAGGATCCATCACACCCGATCATCACGTGGTGCTTAGAAACGACGAACCGTAGCAACGGTGCACGTTAGGGAGAACACTTCTTGAAATTTTGTAAGGATCATCTTATTTACTACCGTCGTCCTAAGTAAACAAGATGTAAAAGCATAATAAACATCACATGCAATTATATAGTTGTGACATGATATGGCCAATATCATCAAGCTCCATTGATCTCCATCTTTGGGGCTCCATGATCATCTTGTCACCGGCTTGACACCATGATCTCCATCATCATGATCTCCATCATCGTGTCTTCATGAAGTTGTCACGCTAACGACTACTTCTACTTCTATGACTAACGCGTTTAGTAATGAAGTAAAGTAGTTTACATGGCGCTCTTCAATGACACGCAGGTCATACAAAAATAAAGACAACTCCTATGGCTCCCGCCGTTGTCATACTCATCGACATGCAAGTCGTGAATCCTATTACAAGAACATGATCTCATACATCACAATTCAACATTCATCACAACTTCGCCATATCACATCACATGATCAATCGCTGCAAAAACAAGTTAGACGCCCTCTAGTTGTTTGTAGCATCTTTACGTGGCTGCGATTGGGTTCTAGCAAGAACGTTTTCTTACCTACGAATCACCACAACGTGATTTTGTCAACTTCTATTTACCCTTCATAAGGGCCCTGTTCATCGATTCCGCCCAACTAAAGTGGAGAGACAGACACCCGCCAGCCACCTTATGCAACTAGTGCATGTCACCGGTGGAACCGGTCTCACGAAGCGCACGTAAGGTTGGTCCGGCCGCTTCATCCCACAATACCGCTGAGCAAGAAAAGACTAGTAGAGGCAAGTAAGATGACAAGATCAACGCCCACAACAAATTGTGTTCTACTCGTGCATTAGAGAACTACGATAGACCTAGCTCATGATGCCTTTGTTGGGGAACGTTGCAGAAAATTAAAATTTTTCCACGGCTTCACCAAGATCCATCTATGAGTTCATCTAAGCAACGAGTAACGGAGAGAGATGACATCTACATACCACTTGTAGATCGCGTGCGGAAGCTTGCAAGGTGATGATGGAGTCGACTCGAACGTGATTCAGATCACCGATGCCAAGTGCTGAACGGACAGCACCTCCGCGCTCAACACACGTGACGGGACGATCGACGTCTCCTCCTTCTTGATCCAGCAAGGGGAAGGAGAGGTTGAGGAAGATGGCTCCACCGGCAAGACGACGGCGTGATGATGGTGGAGATGCAAGATCTCGGCTGTGGCTTCGCCAAGCTCTACGGAGGAGGAGATGTGTTGGGAGGGAGGGCTGCGCCTTGGGAGTTGTGTCCAGCAGCCCCCTCCCTCCCCCTTATATAGGCCCCTGTGGTGGCTGGCCTTGTAGATCCAATCTACAAGGGGCGGCGGACAAGGGGTGGAGTGCCCCTGCGGTGGGCGCTTCACCCCTAGGGTTTCAACCCTAGGCGCTAGGGGTGGGCCTAGGGGGCACCAGCCCCTGTGGGCTGGTTCCTTCCCCTCGGCCCATGGGGCCCTCCGGATAGGTGGCCCCACCGGTGGACCCAGGACCCTTCCGGTGGTCCCAGATTTTGCCAGAACCCCAAACTTTCCCGATGGTCAAACACCACTTCCTATATATTATTCTTTACCTCCGGACCCTTCCGAACTCCTCGTGACGTCCGGATCTCATCCGGACTCAACAACATTCGTGGTCACATACTTGACTTCCTACTAACCCTAGCGCCACCGAACCTTAGTGTGTAGACCCTACGGGTTCGGAGACACGCAGACATGACCGAGACGACTCTCGGGCAATAACCAACAGCGGGTCCGGATATCCATGTTGGCTCCTACATGCTCCTCGATGATTTCATCGGTTGAACCACGATGTCGAGGATTCGATCAAACCTCGTATGCAATTCCTTTGTCAATCGATACGTTATTTGCCCGAGACTCGATCGTCGGTATCCCAATACCTTGTTCGCCTCGTTCCTCGGCAAGTCACTTTACTCATCACCGTAATGCATGATCCGTGGCCAACATCTTGGTCACACCGAGCTCATTATGATGATGCATTACCGAGTGGGCCCAAGAGATACCTCTCCGTCATACGGAGTGACAAATCCCGCCTCGATCCGTGTCAACCCAACAGATACTTTCGGAGATACCGTAATGCACCTTTATAGTCACCCGATTACGTTGTGACGCTTGATACACCCAAGGCATTCCTACGGTAACCGGAGTTACACGATCTCATGGTCGAAGGAATAGATACTTGACATTGGCAAAGCTTCTAGCAAACGAACTATCCGATCTTTTATGCTATGCTTATGATTGGGTCTTGTCCATCACATCATTCTCCTAATGATGTGATCCCGTTATCAACGACATCCAATGTCCATAGTCAGGAAACCATGACTATCTATTGATCACAACGAGCTAGTCAACTAGAGGCTCACTAGGGACTCATTGGGTCTAAGTGTTCACACGTGTATTATGATTTCCGGATAATACATTTATAGCATGAACAAAAGACAATTATCATGAACATTGAAATATAATAATCCTTTTATTATTGCCTCTAGGGCATATTCCCAACACAAGAGTACCTCGACTATTTGACTGCTAAGCAAGGTTTGCAGGTCGGCCTCGATGATGGTACTGACGCCGACATCGACACCGACGGTGCCGGCACCGATGCGCGCACCGAGACCGTGGGAAGGTATCAAGGGAAGGTACCGCCCCGATGCAGCTACCAAAAGAGGAAACATAAGAAGCGTAGCGATACGAAAACCTAACAAACTAGGGATTGGACGACTTGTGATCACAAAGATGGCACTGGCAAGTTTGAGCCGTTAGAGCCGGAAGAACCTCGCAAATGCTATGGGAACCAAGTAGGATGCATCCTACGGAATGCGCGAGCATCAACGACGATGACTTAAGGAGTAAAGAACATTTAACGCAGCTTGCTCCTAACGGTTGCACAAGAGATTCAAGTTCCCGACCGGGATGATAACATAGAACAACCATGGGATGATCCAAGATGAAAAAGATTAACAATCACGCCATGGGCATGTTCAGAATGATTTGGCCTCCGGAAGGGGAGGTGAAACGAGCTAGTGAGGCCGATGAACCCCTGTCCAAGATTCTCGGAGGAAAATCCGACACTTACGGAAGAGGAGTTCGAAAAGTTCAAGGACACTTGCGCTACCGAGGCAGCCAAGGCTAAGGCTGCAAAATTCAAGAGCCTTCAAAGAAAGGAACACGGAAGCATCGCCGAAGTCATGGCTACCTCGGTAAAAGGCCCATATGGGATAAGGAGGACGCGGAACGTGAAGCCGCGGGTCTCCCAGACCCCTTCGCGAAGTTCACCAACCCCTTGGAGCATGACTTCATCAAGACTCGCTACAAGTGGGACAAGGAGAAAAAGGTTTTTTACACGGACAAGATCACGAGGAAATTGATTAGACTACTGGAGAAGCAACACCAGCTTGCAGCCGAAAGCCCTACTTCTCCTATGAGGCCCAAGTGGGACACCCCTCTCAACCAGGCCTTGAACGAACTTAAGGGACTCCCTTTGGACCAGCGGCCGCAATATGGTCGTGTGCACGGCGCTGGAGACGGCGCCACGTGGAAGGTGTTTTACAACGAGGGCCCGGAGGCCAAGAAGCAGAAAAAGAAGTTTAGTCAGGCGGACATCGACGCGAAGGCCATCTCATGATTCAGTTCAACACGGAGCACCAAAAGCTTCGCATTAACAGCAGAAATGATGATCATATCCACAAGTGGCTAGAATCTCATGGAGAAGCGGGTTATAAACTTAGAGATGACTTCTTTCGCATCCAAAGCGACATTGCGACGATCATCATGACAGAAGTTGTCGATGAGAAGGGGATGTTCCACCACGGCCCTATATCGCGAGCTGACGTCCGAACTCGCATAGGCATGCAACGTCTAGACCTCACGCCGCTCAAGAAGCTAGGGTTCATCCTCGATGATATGGAAGGATGGAACTTCTAGTGATTTATGATGCCGATGATGATGATATGTGTCGGTTGAACTTGTATACTTTTTGTAGCGATGAAACTTTGTGATGTCCACGGTCCCTGTCGAACTTGCGTAATGCTACTTTGTTAGTTTGCGTACGATGACCTGCGTAGCTCTAGTTAATTAATTTGCATACTGTATGTTGCATCTAGTTGCTAACCCTTTCTTTTTCGGTGTTGCTCTAGTATATTTTGTTGCATATGATTGTACATCCTCTTCATGAACATGCATCTCTAACAGGTACCTAGTTTCTTGATGGCGAGGTGGAATTGCTATGTCGTGTACAAAGGGAAGGTTCCGGGGGTGTACAATGAGTGGCATGAGTGTCAGGCGCAAGTGAATGGGTTCACGGGCGCCAGCCATAAAGGCTTCAAAAGCGCATAAGAAGGAGAAGCTAGTTACTTGAGGTTCACGCTAGCGAGAGAGGACTCAGAATCGCCACCTCATGTATCTGCATAGTTCCGCTCTCACTCATAGTGATAGCACTTCTTGCGTATACCTTTGTTTAGATGGATGAGTTGTTGTAGCTGCAAGTATTCGAGACTTGCATGTATCGCTATTTTCGAGATGATGACAAGATATCACTTTGTGTTGGATGATGATTATGATGAGACTATTTGTATGTACATGCTATGATTATATTTGTGGTCTCGCAGGCATTTGTATGTGTATCATGATGACATTTCTATGTGCTAAAGATTCTTCTATAAAGCCTGTTCAAATACAAAACAAATATGCCAAAAAATTACTTAAATAGCAGTAGCGAGTGTATAAAAGTTAGCAGCAGCGCCGCGTTAGCGATGGCGTCAGCAAAGCGCTAGAGCTACTAGCAGAGCGAAGCTTCGCTATCAGCTGCTGCTACACTTGTGTAGCAGTAGCACCGGTGAGCACGCACTACTGCTATGTGTTAGCTGTAGCGCCTTATTAGTAGCGCCTATCCCCGCGCTACTGATACATCTAAAACCCGCGATGCTGCTAGCCTTTTCCCTAGTAGTGTGAAATTTTCTCGCTGAATTCCGCACATACATAAAGTTGTCATGTATACTTCTCTTTTTTATGAAAGCACTCTGGGCGATGGATATGATGTCGTTCATGTGTGGAGCAAGCCTAGTGGCAAGAATCTTTGCAGTGAGCTTGGCCACCACATGGATTAGGCTGATTGGTCAGAAGTTAGAAATCTCCTTTGCTCCATCCTTCTTGGGAACGAGAGCAATATTCGCCTAGTTGAGCCAGTGAAAATTTCTAGTTTGAAGATTGGAGAAGCTATTGATCACGAGCAAGATGTCATCTTTAATAATCTCCCAACAACTTTTCAAGAATTTTCCTGTAAAATCATCCGGGCCCGGTGCTTTGTCACTAGGGAGAGCAAAGATTGCAGCCTTCACTTCCTCTTCAGTAATTGCATCTCCAAGCATGGATAGATCATGGTCAGCACGGGGAATGGCTGCCCAGTTGATGGTCTTTGGGCGCGGAGCACGCCTCTTCATGATCTCAGAGAAATGCGAGTGGACAATATTCTTCTTGTGGTCATGATCCGTCACCCAGCCATTGCCCTGTTTGAGTCGGTGAATTAGATTTTTCCGTCTCCGACCATTAATCCTAAGGTGGAAATACCAGGTATTCGCATCACCCTCTTTGATGTTGGTGATCCGAGAGCTTTGCCTCTTCCTAGCTCTCTCTAGAACTACAAGCCCCACCACTCTCCTCTTAAGTCTTTTCCGAAGATCCGCCTCCTCGGGACTAAGAATCCGCACATCCTGGGCCTCATCAAGGCGACGGATGATCTCCAAGGCCATATGCAGTTGGACCTTGGCATTGGAGAAAAGGGTTCTGCTCCAAACTCACAGTTTCTGACTGGTCTTCTTCAACTTGTGGAATAACCTTAGGAAAGGATCGTGGTGCTGGGAGGGCTCGTTCCACGCCTCTAGGATGACTTGCTGGAAGCCTGGCATGTTGGTCCAGAAGTTCTCAAAGTGGAAACTCCGCGGTCGCCGAGGGCCATCATCATTGGCTAGGAGAAGTGCGCAATGGTCAGAGAGTGATGAAGATAAGGCATGCAGGATGTGCTTGTCAAAGGTGATATCCCAATCCTCATTGCAGAACAAACCATCAAGTTTGGACATGGTCGGGTTATTTTGCTCATTGCTCCATGTAAACGTCCTGTTTTGTAGGTGGATTTCCTTTAGCTCGCAAAAATTGAGGGCATTCCGGAAACGGGTGATGCGACTACGATTTGCATTAGAACGATTCTTGTCTCTTGCCCGGTAAATTTGGTTAAAGTCACCCGCTACGATCCATCGTTCTTCCAAAGGTAGCTTCTCATCCTTCGGCTCTTGAAAGAACACGTCTTTGAGGTTGTTTCTAGTTGGACCGTAAACAGTGGTAAACTTGAAGGAAGTATTAGAGATGATTATAGTAATTTGCGCCGAGAGAGTGTAGTCGCCATGGTGAACATTCTCGACGCGAACATGATCTTCATCCCACACTAGAAAAATCCCACCGCGCGTGCCTACAGCTGGGCGCTGAGCAAAACCCTTTAATCTGTATCCGCCAAGGAAGGAAGCCACAACAGCATCAACAGCCTGGAGCTTTGATTCTTGTAAACAGGCCAAATGACACGCAGACGTAGCAATAGTAGCATTGACCGTGGCTCTTCTGTTTGGGCAACTCAGTCCATGCACGTTCCAATTAAGCACACTGAGGTTTAGACTATTCATTGGGAAAACAAAGCAACTTCAATTGAATGGAACAGCTCCAGCCATATCCAACTAAGCCTTGCCAGGGCACATCAGGGCAGCAGCTACCAAAACCAGCTTCAGACCGGCAATCAGGACTGTAGTACATGTTTTTTAACATAGGAAACAATCTACAGCAGCAAGCAAACAGGTAGAGCAGGCCTAAACAGCGGCGTCTTCGCTTGTCAGAGTTGGCATCTCGGAGCCACCCTCTCCACCATGCTGCAACAGCGCGTCCTCCACCGCCATCGCAAGGTCACAATCCAGCTTGAAGAGAACGCGTAGTCCTGCGATCGCCAAGTCAGAGAGTTGGCCCTTGAACATTGCCACAAAGCGACCGATCGCTTTCTCCGTGACCTCTTCCCCATCTCCCACGTTGTCCATTCTTAGGCAGAGCAGCCTCTCAGCGAGCTTAGCAACGGGCATGCATCTGTTCTTGGCACAAAGACGAGGGCTCCGACGGCCCAGGTCGAAGCCCACCACCCCAGCCAACGTCTTTCTTCTCTTCCTCGGTGGCCTTGGCCTTGGAGAGGGTGATCTTGGTGCGGCAAGTAGCGGTGGCAGGCAAACAACAAATAGAGGAGAGCACGGCGGCGCCACCACATTGCCAACAGCCAGGACGAAGACCGGGGTGACCGGCTCAGGCTCAGAGCATGGGGATGGAGCACGGGGAGACTGGGCGCTCGTTGTAGGGGAAGTAGGGGCAGCATCCCAGTCGCTGTAAGGTGAAGGCCTGAGCTCGATGATGTCGCATGAAGTAGTACGAGGCGACGGCGGAGGAGAATGGCCACGCTGCCTGATGCAAAGAGTCTCCAGGGTGGGTATCTGCATCGTCCTCGCCAAGCGATCAGGGGATCTGTTGCGAGAGCGGCGACTTGAAGCTGGCATGACTGCCCCATCGGGGAGGCGCTGCACCCGAGTCCAGTCGATGCGTCGCGCATCCGAAATCGATGACTCTGCCCCGCACCGCCTTCTGCCACCGAGATCATCGGGACGTGGGGCGTGGTGGCAATCATGCCTGGAGTCGAGCGAATCCTCGTTGTTGCGCACCTCCGTTGCCCATGGTATGCTTCTGAAGATGCGGTCGCGCCTAGACGGCTGCCGCTCATTACGACAATGGCGATCATCTCTAGCGCCGTAGTCGCGTCTGTCTTTGCCGCCATGGCAGCGGCCAATCGATCTTGCATCACGGTTGGCAGGAACTGCACCGCGACGACAATCAGAATGGTCACCATGGTTGCTTCTGTTGTTCGCATGTGGGGCATCAGGACTGGGAGGACGAGCAGACGTGACGGCCGCAGCATGCGACGAGGTGCAGTTTCGGGCGCGGTGGCCAAACTGCCGGCATTTGAAACATGTGAATGGATTTCAGCAATCCACCTTGCAGTGCCCTTTGAGGAGGCAGCGATGACAGGTTCTGTCTCTGAACTTGACGAAATTCCTCTGCCCGGAGGAAAAAGGAGACGCGGCTCGGAGGCTTGGACGCTGGTGTCTGGGGCGGTGTTTTCACCACCAATAGGCTGGCCGGACGAGGTGCCAATCCTCAGCAGTGTAACTCCGGCTTGAATCCGTGGCGGGAGGTGCAGGGGTCGAGGAAGAGCTCTGGCAAGAAACTGCAGCAGCAGGAGACGCAGGGCCCGAAGTAGTGTCCCGTGCCGCACACCAACCCGCCGGCCTGGAGGTTGCAGGCGCTGACTTGAGGCAAGGCCGAAGGGCACCCTGAGAGCGGAGCGGAGGAGCAGCGTCTAGCAGGTCAGTGGCACCGGCGAAGCGCACCTTGCGGGGACAGCCTGCACATCTGAGGCGGCCGCGCGGCACACCGACAGGGAAGCACCGTCCCGGGAGCGTGGATCTGAGGTGATCCCCTCCAGCTGCGGGAAGAGGGCCGCAACCAGATCAGACAGCGAGTACCGCGGTGTCAGGAACCCCGGAGGTAACCGCGGGGAGGTCGAGGACGAGCCTTGCGGTGAAGGAGGTGGATGTACGGCGGGAATGGTGGCTGCGGGATCTGGATCCGACGCTGGCGAAGTCGAGCTGAGGATAAGCCTCTGCCCCGTCGAGAGGAACCAGGGGGAGTTTGGGGCCAGCCGCACAGGCCGGAAGGGCGGCGGGGGGAGTACGCTCGGTGGGGGCGGCAGGGACGGCGGCGGCAACGGCGAGGTCGCTGGGGTCGCGGGAGCAGCCGCCTCCATGCCCGTTTCGTGGCACTACTATTAGCTTAAAGGTTTTTGTGTTGTCAATTAGAGCCAATGTTTTAAATAGTGGGCTATGGTATTTAGCGGCGACCCTTAAAAACAGCTATAGCTGGGCTATAGCGGAGCTATAGCGGCAAATTGTACGTGAAACCATTTAGCGGCAACACTCTCAAACAGCTATAACGGAGCTATAGCGGGGCTATTACCGGCTATTTAAAACTGTGATTAGAGCCTGTGTGGGCCCGAGCTCCTTGCTCTGACTTCCCTGTAAATCAGTTCTCTTCTTTCAAGTGTCTGCATCTCTACTCTTGCAAAAAACATTTATTTATACTTTCACACAAGTCTTGCACGAACCGATAATATAGGGATGTAGCTAGCTTTTTTTGAAAAGGAGGGATGTAGCTAGCTAGCTAGCTAAACTGCAACGGTGTCTAGATGGCACACCTCCGGAGCAAAGAACAGCCGGTTATGTTGGAGGTCAAACGTGAACCGCGTGTCCAACATCTGCCCCGCGCCTATCACCGTCCTCTCTGCGTATGACGCGACGGTGAAACACACATAGTGGATATGCTCGTGCGTCACCGCCACAAACAACAGCTCCGGCTTGATAAAGAGCACGGCCGACTCCGGGTAGAAGTGGAGCGTCACGCTCGGTAAGTGCGCGTGGATACTCTGCCACGTACCGTGGAAGCAGAGCTTGAGCTTCTGCACCCCTGGCACAGTCGCACGGTGCACCCCGCGGCCGTGCATGTGCGCCACGACCTCGGCCACCAGGATACGGTACGCGGCCGGGGTCATCAAGGTGTCCGCCGTCCCAATGTCGAGGGTGCACCCGCCGTGGAGGCTGTGCGGGTTGCGTTCGAACATCGCTGGCGTGATCGCCGTGAGCTTTCGCCCTCCCAGGCTGATGCCGTCGAGGCGGACGTAGTACATGCCTCCTCCCTGGGCGAGTTCCCCGTGCAGCAGCTTTGTGCTCCGTGCGTGCGACTGGTCCGGTATGTCGGCGCCAAACCGGAGGAAGCCACGCCGCTTGTCGTGCTCCTTGCCGACGAGGCAATACGAGAAGCGCGAGGCGGTGAGGCCGCGGTCCGAGAGCTGCCGGATGAAGGAGGTCGGGTGCCTGTTTAGGCTCATGACGCCGGCCTAGACGTCATGGTTAATGAAGTTGTGCGTTGTGTGCGCGCAGCCGAAGACAAGGCCGTTCACTTCGCTGATGGGGCTGCCGGGGCTGCTGCCGTCGAAGACGAAGTTGTCGGTGCTAAGGAGGCCGTGCGCTCTTGAGCCCTCGTACTGGAACTTGACGTCGAAGGTGCACCGGCCCCGCCCCTGGCCGGCGCGCTTGTACGGAGACGTGCAACGAGGGTCGGTGGACGCAATGAAGTGGTAATGAGGGGAGACGGCAGCGTTGAAGACGGAGCCGTCCTGCTTCTTCTCCGGTATGCATGGATGGCACCTCATCCACGTTAGGGGGTGGATGAGATCGAGGGCGAGCTTGTAGAAGTGCTGGGTTTCGCCGCTGCCAATGCCGACACGGACGCTGTATATGGCCCCCGAATATGGGATCATCTTGGGGCGTATGGACGTGATGTTCATGCCGCCCCCGGCATCACCTTCCAGCAGGAGCTCGTCAAGTACGCCTGCTGCAGTGTGGTAATGGGGCACGAGGGGCAGGCTGAATCCGGCCACACTGCTGCTTCCGGGGGCGCCAAGGGCGAGGCTCACCGGATTTAGCACGGCAAGGAAGAAGCACAACGTGCAAGCGTATACACTGGACATGGCTAATGTCTGGTTGGATTAGCACAATGATCCTTGGCTTGGATGTCATGTCTTAAATAGATAGGCTCCTCCCACTCATACTGTATCAGTACATATAGGATATGCATCATTTAATCTCCTTCATCACAACAATGTGATCCTTGTCTTGAAGTTGGAGTAGTGGATATGCATCATTTATCTCAATCTCAGATGATGTGGATGTGAACTAAATGTATAATCATGAATTTGTGCAGCGAAGATACACATAGTTTCTTGTAGGAAACCAGGAAGGATTTCTCAATTTTTTTAAAAGATTTTTTTTTTGATAAACTTCTTTTTTTATAGATTTTCAATAGAAGGATAAGTTGATCATACAGGTAAAATAAAAGAAAGAATAAAACAAGGGCCAAGGAAAGTACAATCAATGAAAGGCATTGGTCCAAGATTCATATCCTTTGTGGTTAGCATAATGATCCTTTTTCGCTGCTCGGATATCATGATACATGTATCATATACGCATCATTGGATGCCCTGTCTTAAATATATGGACTCCTCCTGCTCGTACTACATCAATACATGTACCCGATACACATCATTTAATTGTTGGGGAACGTTGCAGAAAATTAAAAAATTTCCTACGGTTTCACCAAGATCCATCTATGAGTTCATCTAAGCAACGAGTCAAGGGAGTGAGTTTGCATCTACATACCACTTGTAGATCACGCGCGAAAGCTTTCAAGGGGATGGTGATGATGGAGTCGTACTCGACGTGATTCAGATCACCGATGTCCAAGTGCTGAACGGACAGCACCTCCGTGTTCAACACACGACGGACGGAGACGTCTCCTCCTTCTTGATCCAGCAAGGGGAAGGAGAGGTTGATGATGATCCAAAGAAGACGACGGCGTGGTGGTGGATGCAGCAGAACTCCAGCAGGCTTCGCCAAGCGACTACGGAGGAGGACGAGGTGTTGCAGGGGAGGGAGGCGCTAAGCACAAGGGTGCGGCTGCCTCCCTGCCCTCCTTATATAGGCCCCAGGCGCGCCGCCCCGGGAGATTGGATCTCCCAAGGGGGCGGCGGCAAAGGGGGGAGGAGTGCCCCCCAAGGCATGTGGTGCGCCCCCCCCCCCCCCCACACCCTAGGGTTTCAACCCTAGGCGCAGGGGGTGGGCCTAGGGGGGCGCACCAGCCCACTATGGGCTGGCTCCCCTCCCACGTCAGCCCATGGGGCCCTCCGGGATGAGTGGCCCCACCCGGTGGACCCCCGGGACCCTTCCGGTGGTCCCGGTACATTACCGGGTGACCCCGAAACTTTCCCGATGGCCGAAATACCACTTCCTATATATTATTATTTACCTCCGGACCATTCCAAAACCCCTTGTGACGTCCGGGATCTCATCCGGGACTCCGAACAACATTTGGTATGCTGCATACTCATATTCATACAACCCTAGCATCACCAAACCTTAAGTGTGTAGACCCTACGGGTTCGGGAGACACGTAGAAATGACCGAGACGACTCTCGGGCAATAACCAACAGCGGGATCTAGATACCCATGTTGGCTCCCACATGCTCCTCGATGATTTCATCGGTTGAACCACGATGTCGAGGATTCGATCAAACCCCGTATACAATTCCCTTTGTCAATCGGTACGTTACTTGCTCGAGACTCAATCGCCGGTATCCCAATACCTTGTTCACCTCGTTATCGCAAGTCACTTTACTCGCATCGTAATGCATGATCCCGTGACCAACTCCTTGGTCACTTTGAGCTCATTATGATGATGCATTACCGAGTGGGCCCAGAGATACCTCTCCGTCATACGGAGTGACAAATCCAGCCTCGATCCGTGTCAACCCAATGACACTTTCGGAGTTACCAGAGTGCACCTTTATAGTCACCCGATTCACGTTGTGACGCTTGATACACCCAAAGCACTCCTACGGTATCCGGAGTTACACGATCTCATGGTCGAAGGAAGAGATACTTGACATTGGAAAAGCTCTAGCAAACGAACTACACGATCTTTGTGCTATGCTTAGGATTGTCTTGTCCATCACATCATTCTCCTAATGATGTGATCCCGTTATCAACGACATCCAATGTCCATAGTCAGAAACCATGACTATCTGTTGATCACAACGAGCTAGTCAACTAGAGGCTCACTAGGGACATATTGTGGTCTATGTATTCACACGTGTATTACGATTTCCGGATAATACAGTTATAGCATAAATAAAAGACAATTATCATGAACAATGAAATATAATAATACTTTTATTATTGCCTCTAGGGCATATTTCCAACAGTCTCCCACTTGCACTTGCAAAGTTTTAAATTTCCTGAACATTTGTTTCCAAAATTGAGAATATTTTTTGAATATGTGAATATTTTCTGAATCAACAAACATTTATTAATTATTAAACATTTTATTTCAAAATTTTCATTTTTAAAATTTACGGAACTTTTTTTGAAGTCCCAAATTATTTAAAGTAGAAAAACAAAGACGGAAAAGTAAAAAAAATGAAATTTAAGAAACAGGCCGCCAGGACATGGGCCGGCCCAAACAGACGCATTGTGTCTTCTCCCAGCTGCAGAGCGCAATATAGTAGGTTTCTACTTTATGGGCCGGCCCAGGCGGGGACTCCAATGTGTGGAACATATTTTTATCACTTATAGGTGGCATCTACGGGTAATATTTTGCAACTTTAGGGGCAATTTTGATGACGTATCACCAAAAGCAATTGGCCCTTTATTATTAGCTATAGATATAGATATAGATAGATTAAGTCCCATATCCAAAAATCTTCCTACGTTTTTTAGTAGCTTCTCAATGAACTCCGTCTATCAATACACATCCGGAATCTTATGAATTTGTAACCATATTGGCATATGCACAAATTCCACTTCTTCGGCTGGACTAAAACCATGATATGGATGGAGAAGGCCAACCCAATATCTGACCTAAACATACCTTGGTTTTTGGTCGAAATGCAATTCTTGGCCACTAAGGGCGTGTTTGGATTGGTGGGTCACACTCACACCTGTATCACACCTGACGTGCAAAATCCAACGTGTTTGGTATCATGCGCGGCCTTCTCAGCCTGGCCCGTCAGATGCAAAAGATGGCCTCTCAGCCAGGCTGAGGGAAACACGAGAATCGGGAGTATCCGGCAGCCAGCCTCACGCATGGATCACCCTTTACTTTTTTATCTCTCCTATGCTTCAGATCCGATCGAGAACACCAACCCGCCATCGCCATCTGAGCCCCCTCGTCCGCCACCGATGCGAACTCCCTCGCCGGAGAGCGAATTTGCCGACGCTGCTCCACGCCCATGTTGTGGGCTCGCCGCCTTGCTTCGACATCGTTGGGTTCCGCCCCGCCGAATTACGGCATCACCACGCGCACACGCACCCGCCACCCATTGAGATGAAGAAGGGGGAGGGGAGGGGATCACCTGCACATCACGAGCCGCAACTGGCATCATGTTTCTCGCCCTTTTCACCTCGAGCCGAGCCACTGACGCAAATCCAGTTGGGGTCAAATCTCTACCGCCGGCATCTCCTCCCGGTTGTTATCCCCCCTTCATTTTGTTGGTGTCACGGCCATCTACCCCATCTAAGTGGAATGGTCAGATTGGTGAGAATGTTTTATTGTTTTGGTTCAGATTTCAGTTCATTCTTGTTTTACTTGTTCGAGGTTATAAAGTAGATGGACTGAAGTCGAAATTGTATCTTACACTTTGGTGGTAATTCATGGTTTTAATATGAACTCTTTTCCTCATATTTTGCTTGATGGTGTTTGTGTTTCGTGTTGTCGATTAGAGCCTGTGTGGGCCAGAGCTCCTTGCTATGACTTTCTTGTAAATCAGTTTTCTCTTCTCTTGAGCGTCCGTGTTTGTACTATTGCAAAAAACATTTATTCATTATTTTCACACAAGTCTTGCATGAACCGATGATATAGGGATGTAGCTAGGTAGCTAGTTAACTGCGCTAGTGTCTAGATGGCAATCCTCCGGAGCAAAGAAGAGGCGGTTGTGTTGGAGGTCAAACGTGAAGCGCGTGTCCAACATCTGCCCCGCGCCTATCACCGTCCTCTCTCTGTAAGCCGCAACGGTGAAACACGCATAGTGGGCATGCTGATGCATCGTCTCCACAAACAGCAGCTCCGGCTTGATAAAGAGCGATGCCGATTCAGGGTAGAAGTGGAGCGTCACGCTCGGGAAGTATCTGTGGATACTCTCCCACGTCCCATGGAAGCAGAGCTTCTGCGCTGGGGGCAATATCGCGTGGTGCACCCCATGGCGATTCATGTGCGCCACGACCTCGGCCGCCAGGACATGGTATGCGGGCGAGGCCATCAAGGTGTACGCCGTCCCGACGTCGAGGGTGCACCCACCACGGAGGCTGTGCGGGTCGAACTTGAACATCGCCGGCGTGATCGCCGTGAGCCTTCGCCCACCCATGCTGACGCCAACGAGGTTGACGTAGTACATGCCTCTTCCCTTGGCGAGGTCCCAGTGCACCAGCGCCGTGCTCCGTGCGTGCGTCTGGTCCGGGATGTCTGCCCCGAACCTCAGGAAGCCACGCCGGTGGAGGTGCTCGTGCTCCTTGCCGACGAGGCAATAGGAGAAGCGCGAGCCGGCGAGGCCGCGGTCCGAGAGCTGTCGGATGAAGGAGGTCGGGTGCCTGTTGAGGCTCATGACGCCGGCCCAGACATCGCGGTTATCGAACCCGTGCGTGCTGTGTGCGCAGCCGAAGACAAGGCCGCCGACGCTACTGATGGGGCTGCCGGGGCCGCTTCCGTCAAAGACGAAGTCGTCGCGGCCAAGGATGCCATGCGCGCTTGAGCCACCGTACTGGAACTCGACGTCGAAGATGCACCGGCCGTGGCCGGCGCGCCCGTAAGGAGCCGTGCAGCGAGGGTCTGTGGACGCAACATAGTGGTAATGAGGGGAGACGGCGGTGTTGAAGACGGAGCCGTCCTGCCTCTTCTCCGGTACGCAGGGCTGGCACTGCATCCACGTTAGTGGGCGAGCGAGGTCCAGCGCCAGCTTGTAGAAGTGCTGGGTTGCGCCGCTGCCGACGCCCACACGGACGCTGTAGAGGGGCCCCGAATATGGGATCATCTTGGGGCGTATGGACGTGATGTTCACGCCGCCCTCGCCATCACCTTCCGGCAGGAGCTCCTCGAGTACGCCGGCTGCAGTGCGGTAGTGGGGCACGAGGGGCAGGCTGAATCCGGCCGCACCGCTGCTTCCGGCGGCGCCGAGGGCAAGGCTCACCGGATTTAGCACGGCGAGGAAGAAGCACAACATGCAAGCGTATGCACTGGACATGGCTAATGTCTCTGGCTGGATTAGCACAATGATCCTTCTTTGCTTGGATGTCGCCCGTATCTTAAATAGATAGAATTCTTCCACTTGTACTACATCAATACATGAAGTTGGAGTAGTGGATATGCATCATCTATCTCAATCTCAAATGATGTGGATGTGAACTAAATGTATAATCATTATTTTATGCAGCGAAGTTACAATAGTTTTGCATAGGGAGCCAGAAAAGATTTCTCATTAATGTATCTTTTATACATTTTCAATAGAAAAGAGAGGTACAATTAGTGAAAGGCAGTGGCCCAAGATTTATATCCTTTGCAATTAGCAGAATGATCCTTCTTCGCTTGGATGTCGTGTCTTAAATAAATAGACTCCTCCAACTCGTACTACATCAATACATATATGACATATGCATCATTTAATGTCTCTTGTTTCATTACAACAATGAGATCCTTTGCTTGGAGTTGGAGTAGTGTATATCCATCATTTATCTCAATCTCAAATGATGTGGATGTGAACTAAATGTATAATCATGATCTTACACAGCGAAGATACGCTGAGTTTTTTTATAAGGAGCCAGAAAGGATTTCTCCTTAATGTATTTTTTTTATAGATTTTCAATAGAAAAGAGAAGTTCGTACAGGTCAAATAAAAAAATAAAGCAAGGTCTAAGAGAAGTACAATTGGTGAAAGGCATTGGCCCAAGATTCATATCCTTTGCGGTTAGCACAATGATCCTTCTTCACTTGGATGTCGTGTCTTAAATAGATAGACTCCTCCAACTCGTACTACATCAATACATGTATGAGATATGCATCATTTAATGTCTCTGGTTTCATTACAACAATGAGATCCTTTGCTTGGAGTTGGAGTAGTGTATATGCATCATTTATCTCAATCTCAAATGATGTGGATGTGAACTAAATGTATAATCATGATCTTACGCAACGAAGATACACTGAGTTTTTTTATAAGGAGACAGAAAGGATTTCTCCTTAATGTATTTTTTATAGATTTTCAATAGAAAAGAGAAGTTCGTACAGGTAAATAAAAATGAATAAAGCAAGGTCTAAGAGAAGTACAATTAGTGAAAGGCATTGGCCCAAGATTCATATCCTTTGCGGTTAGCACAATGATCCTTCTTCGCTTGGATGTCGTGTCTTAAATAGATAGACTCCTCCAACTCGTACTACATCAATACATAGACACGCGAATCAACATGTGGTTGAGTTGGTTAGGTGGACAGTGGTATCCCCAACCCACCAGGGTTCAAATCCTGGTGCTCGCATTATTCCTGGATTTATTTCAGGATTTCCGGCGATGCGCTTTCAGTGGGAGGAGACGTTTCCGTCGACGACGAGGCGCCTACGGTGGCTTCGTAAATCTCACGATGATATGCCGGCTCAGTCTCTCGAAGGTGCTCATAGGGGTAGGGTATGCGTGTGTGCGTTCATAGGGATGAGTGTATGCGCGTGTATATGAGCGCTTGTGTCTGTACTGATGCTCAAAAATCAATATATAGACACCGCTAGGCATCAGACTACTGGTAATTGCATCCTATCAAACCATTCATTAGCCGTTGGATCGGAAGCAGCACAAACGTTGGATCTGCTACTTAGTCCAAGCGAGAGATTGAGCCCTATTTTAGGAAAGTAATCCCTATTTTGACGTAGAAAATATTGTTTGCAAATTATTGTACTGCCTAACGTTTTGGTTTGCTTCCATATAACAATAAAATTGTGTTTATGCCGGTTGGAAAATTAGCTTCCAAGCTGAATTAGATTTGCTTCAATTTCATAAAAAAAATTGTTCCCAGAAACCATAGTATTGCTTCCAACTTAATAGGAATTTGCATCCATCAAAATCACAATTATTTTTGTTGGGGCAAAATAAGCCAGGGCTGGGTCGTGGTGTTCGTGCACCTGACGGCCGCGTCGAGGGCACGCGTGCGCGCGCGCGCTGGAGGCGTGACCGAGCCCAGCCAGGCGGACTAGGACGTGTGTGTGTGCGTCGTAGGGGGTGCGTGCGTGCGTGCGTGCGTGTGTCTGTTAGAAGCAGCGATCGGTGCGGAGGAGCGATCGCGTCTGGGCGCGAGACTTCGGCCGCTGAAGCTGGGAAGCTGGCAGCGAGCGCGCGAGCTGGGAGCGTGGCGCGTGGGGTCGTGGGAGGCTGGCTGCATGTCTGTGCGCGTGTATAAGAGTCCCCGATCCCTCCTGTGTATCGTTGTGGGGTGTTCGAGTTCGTGCTCGACGGGAATACAGGCGAGCCGTAGTTGCGGCGAAGGTGTTTGTGCGCCGGCATATCTCCTGTGTTCATCCACTCTCCTCCCAAGTGTGTCTCCGGTGATCGCCGTCGACGAGGGGTTCCATTTTTGCTGACACTTGGTATCAGAGCCTCGGGTTCAGAGGAGCTCGCCGGAGGACATGGCATTGGTTCCACACGGCGGCGGAGGCAGCACGGGCGGACCGGTGGCTATGGGCATGCCGGTGCTCGCGCCGGACGGCTACACCGTGTGGGCGATCAAGGCGCAGGCGATCCTTGATGCCCATGCACTGTGGGAAGCGGTGGCGCCGGCGGGCGACGCGGCGGTGAACGCCAAGAAGTGCAAGACGGCGCGGGCGCTCCTCCTGTCGGGGCTGTCGGAGGACGTGCTGCTCTCGGTGGCAACGAAGCCCACCGCCAGAGAGGTATGGGACTCTCTGAAGGTGCGTTTCGTCGGCGCCGAGCGGGTGCGCGCGGCGAGGAGGGCGACGCTGCGCGGCGAGCTCGATCGGCTGAAGATGGAGGACGGCGAGACCCTGGACGCGTACGCCGGGCGGCTTGCGGGCATGGCGGCGCGGTTCGCAAGCTTGGGGGAGACGCTGGACGATGAGGCGCTCGTGAAGAAGCTTCTGGACACCGTCCCGGATCGCTTGTTCCCCGTCGTCGCCGGCATCGAACAGTTCTGTGACACGGCGACCATGGCGTTCGACGAGGCGCTCGGGCGGCTGCGTGCGTTCGAGGAGCGGGTGCAACGTCGCGGACAAGGTGGCGGCGAGCGTGGTGGGGAGCAGCTCATGCTCACCATGGAGCAGTGGCGCGCTCGGGAGCGCCGGCGAGGCGGCACTCGCGACGACGACGACGACCAGAGGAGCGAGGCGTCGGGCAGCGGAAGAGGGCGCCGAGGACGCTGCTACAACTGCGGACAGAGGGGGCACTTCAAGCGCGAGTGCACCCGGCCGAAGAAGGAAGCAGCGGCGGCGGAGCAGGCACTGCTGGTGCACGCTGGTGACGACTTCGACGGTCCGGCACTCCTCTGAGCCATGGCTTAGGGGGTGATTGTTGGGGCAAAATAAGTCAGGGCTGGGTCGTGGTGTTCGTGCACCTGACGGCCGCGTCGAGGGCACGCGTGCGCGCGCGCGCTGGAGGCGTGACCGAGCCCAGCCAGGCGGACTAGGACGTGTGTGTGTGCGTCGTAGGGGGTGCGTGCGTGCGTGCGTGCGTGTGTCTGTTAGAAGCAGCGATCGGTGCGGAGGAGCGATCGCGTCTGGGCGCGAGACTCGGCCGCGCGAGCGCGTGGGTGCGCGCGGAGCACGCGAGCTGGGAGCGTGGCGCGTGGGGTCGTGGGAGGCTGGCTGCATGTCTGTGCGCGTGTATAAGAGTCCCCGATCCCTCCTGTGTATCGCTGTGGTGATTTCGAGTTCGTGCTCGACGGGAATACAGGCGAGCCGTAGTTGCGGCGAAGGTGTTTGTGCGCCGGCATATCTCCTGTGTTCATCCACTCTCCTCCCAAGTGTGTCTCCGGTGATCGCCGTCGACGAGGGGTTCCATTTTTGCTGACAATTTTCACTATCACAAGCGCACATGCTTCAACTGAATTGGGGGTGTGCATCTAAGAAATAAAATTTTGTTTCCTTCCTAAGTTCAATTTGCTTCTTGCAGAAAACAACTCAAATTATGTATAATGACAACTTTTTTTATGAGATCAGTGATCACAAATACTTTTTTTGATTGTACCACATGCTTCCTACTAGCATTTTGTTTGCTTTCGTAAACATTGACAAGCAGCCATGTCATTTCCTATTTACATGCTACATATTCTTATTTTTTCGTGGAGGTTGACGATGCAGCCGTGTCACCTGTTATTCCATGTGTTGGGAAGCAAGCATGACCATCGTTTTGAGCTAGGCTCTCATGGTGCCAGAAGTAACCATCGCCATTGACATCAGTTCCCATTACTGATCCCTTTGCTTGTCATCGTGGCTTGCCTACATGCCACTGGTGCCCCTATCCTTGAGCTCCTTGGGCCCGCTGGCAAGCATGTCACCTGTCCGGCTTCAACGACCTATGAGCACCTTTGAAGCATAAAAGGTTTAGGCATGATGCATAACAATAGAATGTAGGAAGCAAGAACAACTACTAGAAAGAAGGCTCAAAATACATGTATGGAAACGTAGGATGCCTTAAAAATAAATATTTGAAAGCATGGTTCTATATTGCGGTAAAGTATCTGAACTGAAGAAATATAAATCAGATTAGGAACTAGGAAGGATGGATATCTGGGAGCATCAATTTCATGCTATCTCAACATAAGAATGGAAGCATAAAAAACTGAAAGTAGAAATTGGCAATGCTTGCTGCCAACATGCAGGCCCATGTTTTTGTGATCTGCAAACCAATTCCATCCAAATTGATTGGTTATAGTTTTCTTTTTGCACAAATAAAACACAAGGCAGAACATTATAAAAACATGGAATCAATTACAATTTACCATCAATCAATGGTAAAATTGGATTCAAATTATGGGAGACCACTACTAGTTCATCAATCAAGGGGTGGTGGAGATGCGGGGCACACCCAACAGCCTCATCGCATGGATCTGGGCCGTGCGGTGGATGGTGTGGTCGGCAATGAGGTGGGAAGGAGCACGGTGTGCAGCTGGTTGAATCTGGGCGGAGCGATGTTGATGGCGAGATCGAGGCGTGCACGAGGGAGAGAGGAGACGAGAGGGAGGGGAACGGGCCGGAGAGACGGAACGGAAACAGACGAGAGAGACGATGGTGTTGGGGAACGTAGTAATTTCAAAATTTTCCTACGCACACGCAAGATCATGGTGATGCATAGCAACGAGAGGGGAGAGTGTTGTCTACGTACCCTCGTAGACCAAAGTGGAAGCGTTGACGCAACGTAGAGGAAGTAGTCGTACGTCCTCCCGGTCCAGCCGATCCAAGCACCGTTACTCCGGGACCTCCGAGTTCTTGACACACGTACAGCTCGATGACGCACCCCCGATCTCCGATCCAGCAGAGGCGCGGGGGGCGTTCCGTCAGCACGACGGCGTGGTGACGATCTTGATGTTCTCCTGTCGCAGGCTTCGCCTAAGCACCGCTACAATATGACCGAGGTGTAATATCGTGGAGGGGGCACCGACACGGCTAAGGAACGATCTCAATGATCAACTTGTGTGTCTAGGGTGCCCCCTGCCCCGTGATATAAAGGAGGGAGGGAGGAGGTGGCCGCCCAAGGGGAGGGCGCCATAGGGGGCAAACCTACTCCAAGTAGGTTTGGCCCCCTTTCCTATTCGGAGTAGGAGTAGGAAGGAAGAGGGGAGGAGAGAGGAAAGGGGGCGGCCCCCTCCCAATTCGGATTGGGCTTGGGCGCGCCCCCCTTGCTCCTTCTCCTCCTTCCACTAAGGCCCAATAAGGCCCATATACTTACCGGGGTTCGGTAACCTCCGGAGTTCCAGATATTCCCAAACTCTCCGGAACCTTTCCGTGTCCAAATATATCCGTCCAATATATCAATCTTTATGTCTCGACCATTTCGAGACTCCTCGTCATGTCCGTGATCACATCCGGACTCAACAACCTTCGTACATCAAAATACATAAACTCATAATGTAATCATCATCGAAACCTTAAGCGTGCGGACCCTACGGTTCGACAACAATGTAGACATGACCGAGACACGTCTCCGGTCAATAACCAATAGCGGGACCTGGATGCCCATATTAGTTCCTACATATTCTACGAAGATCTTTATCGGTCAAACCGCACAACAACATATGTTGTTCCCTTTGTCATCGGTATGTTACTTGTCCGAGATTTGATCGTCGGTATCCAATACCTAGTTCAATCTCGCTATCGCAAGTCTCTTTACTCGTTCCGTAATACATCATCTCGCAACTAACTCATTAGTTGAAATTCTTGCAAGGCTTAAGTGATGTGTATTACCGAGAGGGCCCAAGAGATACCTCTCCGACAATCGGAGTGACAAAACCTAATCTCGAAATATGCCAACTCAACATGTACCTTCGGAGACACCTGTAGTACTCCTTTATAATCACCCAGTTACGTTGTGACGTTTGGTAGTACCCAAAGTGTTCCTTCGGTAAATGGGAGTTGCATAATTCTCATAGCTACGGGAACATGTATAAGTCATGAAGAAAGCAATAGCAGAATACTAAATGATCAAGTGCTAAGCTAACGGGATGGGTCATGTCAATCACATCATTCTCCTAATGATGTGATCCCATTTAATCAAATGACAACACATGTCTATGGTTAGAAAACATAACCATCTTTGATTAATGAGCTAGTCAAGTAGAGGCATACTAGTGACTATATGTTTGTCTATGTATTCACACATGTATCATGTTTCCGGTTAATACAATTCTAGCATGAATAATAAACATTTATCATGATATGAGGAAATAAATAATAACTTTATTATTGCCTCTAGGGCATATTTCCTTCATCTCCCACTTGCACTAGAGTCAATAATCCAGATTACATAGTAATGATTCTAACACCCATGGAGTCTTGGTGCTGATCATGTTTTGTTCGTGAGAGAGGCTTAGTCAACGGTCTCGCAACATTCAGATCCGTATGTATCTTGCAAATCTCTATGTCTCCCACTTGGACTTGGTCCCGAATGGAATTGAAGCGTCTCTTGATGTGCTTGGTCCTCTTGTGAAATCTGGATTCCTTTGCCAAGGCAATTGCACCAAGATTGTCACGAAGATCTTCATTGGTCCCGATGCACTAGGTATGACACCTAGATCGGAAATGAACTCCTTCATCCAGACTCCTTCATTTGCTGCTTGAAGCAGCTATATACTCCGCTTCACATGTAGATCCCGCCACGACGCTTTGTTTAGAACTGCACCAACTTACAGCTCCACCGCTTAATATAAACACGATCCGGTTTGCGATTTAGAATCGTCCGGATCGGTGTCAAAGCTTGCATCGACGTAACCATTTACGACTAGCTCTTTGTCACCTCCATATACGAGAAACATATCCTTAGTCCTTTTCGGTATTTCAGATGTTCTTGACCGCTGTCGATGATCCACTCGATTACTTTGGTACCTTCCTGCCAAGCTTATTGCTAAGCATACGTCAGTCGGTACACAAGATTGCATACATGATAGAGCCCATGGCAAGCATAGGAACACCTTTCATTTCTCTCTATCTTCTGCATTGTGGTCGGGCATTGAGTTTGACTCAACTTCACACCTTGTAGCACAGTGCAAGAATCCTTTCTTTGCTCGATCCATTTTGAACTTTTTCAAAATTTTGTCAAGGTATGTGCTTTGTGAAAGTCCTATTAAGCGCCTTGATCTATCTCTATAGATCTTGATGCCCAATATGTAAGCAGCTTCACCGAGGTCTTTCATTGAAAAACTTTTATTCAAGTATCCCTTTATGCTATCCAGAAATTCTATATCATTTCCAATTAATAATATGTCATCAACATATAAAACTAGAAATGCTACAGAGCTCCCACTCACTTTCTTGTAAATACAAAGCTTCTCCAAAAGTCTCAGATAAAACCATATGCTTTGATCACACCTTGTCAAAGCGCTTATTCCAACTCCGAGATGCTTGCACTAGTCCATAAATGGAACGCTGGAGCTTGCAAACTTTGTCAAGACCTTTTGGATCAACAAAACCTTCCGCTGCATCATATACAACTCTTCTTCTAGAAATCCATTCAAGAATGCAGTCTTGACATCCATCTCGCCAAATTTCATAATCATGAAATGCAGCAATAGCCAACATGATTCGGACAGACTTTAAGCATCGCCACGGGTGAGAAAGTCTCATCATAGTCAACCCTTGAACTTGTCGAAAACCTTTCGCAACAAGTCGAGCTTTGTAGACAAAGAACATTACCATCGTCGGTCTTCTTCTTAAAGATCCATTTATTCTCAATTGCTTGCCGATCATCGGGCAAGTCAACCAAAGTCCATACTTTGTTTTCATACATGGATCCCATCTCGATTTCATGGCCTCTAGCCATTTTTGAATCTGGGCTCATCATCGCTTCCTCATAGTTCGTAGGTTCATCATGGTCAAGTAACATGACTTCGAATTGGATTGCCGTACCACTCAGTGCGGTTCTTACTCGTAGACCCACGAGGTTCAAGAGAAACTTGATCTCAAGTTTCATGATCAATATCATTAGCTTCCTCACTAATTGGTGTAGTTGTCACAGAACCGGTTCTTGTGATGGACTACCTTCCAACAAGGAGTAGATACGATTATCTCATCAAGTTCTACTTTCCTCCCACTCACTTCTTTCGAGAGAAACTCCTTCTCTAGAAAGGATCCGAATTTAGCAACGAAAGTCTTGCCCTCAGATCTGTGATAGAAGGTGTACCCAATAGTCTCCTTTGGGTATCCTATGAAGACACATTTCTGCGATTTGGGTTCGAGCTTATCTGGTTGAAGTTTCTTCACATAAGCATCGCAGCCCCAAACTTTAAGAAACGACAACTTTGGTTTCTTGTCAAACCACAGTTCATAAGGCGTTGTCTCAACGGATTTTGATGGTGCCCTATTTAACGTGAATGCGGCCGTCTCTAAAGCATAACCCCAAAACGATAGCGGTAAATCGGTAAGAGACATCATAGATCGTACCATATCAATTAAAGTACGACACGACGCTCGACATACCATTTCGTTGTGGTGTTCCGGTGGCGTGAGTTGCTAAACTATTCCGCATTGTTTCAAATGTAAACCAAACTCGTAACTCAAATATTCTCCTCCACGATCGATCGTAGAAACTTTATTTTCTTGTTACGATGATTTTCTACTTCACTCAAATTCTTTGAACTTTTCAAATGTTTCAGACTTGTGCTTCATTAAGTAGATATACCCGTATCTGCTCAAATCATCTGTGAAGGTGAGAAAATAACGATATCCTCCACGAGCCTCAACATTCATCGGGCCACATACATCTGTATGTATGATTTCCAACAAATCTGTTGCTCTCTCCATAGATCCGGAGAATGGTGTTTTAGTCATCTTGCCCATGAGGCACGGTTTGCAAGTACCAAGTGATTCATAATCAAGTGATTCCAGAAGTCCATCAGTATGGAGTTTCTTCATGCGTTTTACACCGATATGACCTAAACGGCAGTGCCACAAATAAGTTGCACTATCATTATCAACTCTGCATCTTTTGGTTTCAACATTATGAATATGTGTATCACTACTATCGAGATTCAATAAAAATAGACCACTCTTCAAGGGTGCATGACCATAAAAGATATTGCTCATATAAATAGAACAACCATTATTCTCTGATTTAAATGAATAACCGTCTCGCATCAAACAAGATCCAGATATAATGTTCATGCTCAACGCAGGCACCAAATAACAATTATTCAGGTCTAAAACTAATCCCGATGGTAGATGTAGAGGTAGTGTGCCGACCGCGATCACATCGACTTTGGAACCATTTCCCACGCGCATCGTCACCTCGTCTTTAGCTAATCTTCGTTTAATCTGTAGTCCCTGTTTCGAGTTTGCAAATATTAGCAATGTAACCAAGATCAAATACCAGTGCTCTGCGAGCATTAGTAAGGTACACATCAATAACATGTATATCACATATACCTTTGTTCACTTTGCCATCCTTCTTATCCGCCAAATACTTGGGGCAGTTCCGCTTCTAGTTTCCATCGCTTGCAATAGAAGCACTCGGTTTGTGCTTAGGTCCGGACTTGGGTTTCTTCTCTTGAGCAGCAACTTGCTTGTTGTTCTTTTTGAAGTTCCCCTTCTTCTTCCCTTTGCCCTTCTTCTTGAAACTAGTGGTCTTGTTGACCATCAACACTTGATGCTCCTTTCTTGATTTCTACCTCCGCTGCTTTCAAAGATTGCGAAGAGCTCAGAATAGTCTTGTTCATCCCTTGCATATTATAGTTCATCACGAAGCTCTTGTAGCTTGGTGGCGTGATTGGAGAATTTCATCAATGACGCTATCATCCGGAAGATTAACTCCCGCTTGAATCAAGTGATTATTATACCCGGACATTTTGAGTATATGCTCACCGAGTAATTCTCCTCCATCTTGCGGTTGTAGAACTTATTGGAGACTTCATATCTCTCAATCCGGGCATTTGCTTGAAATATTAACTTCAACTCTCGAACATCTCATATGCTCCATGACGCTCAAAACGTCGTTGAAGACCCGGTTCTAAGCCGTAAAGCATGCCACATCGAACTATAGAGTAGTCATCAGCTTTGCGACGTTCTTAACGTCGTCGCCAGATCAAGAAGCAGTTCGCACCCAGCGGTGCTTCCGGGACGTAACTCTTACGTGCAGCAATGAGGATAATCCTCAAGTTACGGACCCAAATCCGTGTAATTGCTACCATCATCTTTCAACTTTGCTTTCTCAAGGAACGATTAAAATTCAACGGAACAACAAAGACGAGCCATCTATCTACAAACAAACATAGACAAGCAAAATGCTATTAGGTACTAAGTTCATGATAAATTTAAGTTCAATTAATCATATTACTTAAGAACTCCCACTTAGAAAGACATCTCTCTAGTCATCTAAGTGATCACGTGATCCAAATCAACTAAACCATGTCCGATCATCACGTGAGATGGAGTAGTTTCAATGGTGAACATCTCTATGTTGATCATATCTACTATATGATTCACGCCGACCTTTCGGTCTCCGTGTTCCGAGGCCATATCTCAGATATGCTAGGCTCGTCAAGTATAACCTGAGTATTCCGCGTGTGCAACTGTTTTGCACCCGTTGTATTTGAGCGTAGAGTCTATCACACCCGATCATCACGTGGTGTCTCAGCACGAAGAACTTTCACAACGGTGCATACTTAGGGAGAACACTTCTTGATAATTAGTGAGAAATCATCTTAAAATGCTACCGTCAATCAAAGCAAGATAAGATGCATAAAGGATAAACATCACATGCAATCAATATAGTGATATGATATGGCCATCATCATCTTGTGCTTATGATCTCCATCTCTGAAGCACCGTCGTGATCACCATCGTCACAGGCGCGACACCTTGATCTCCATCGTAGCATCGTTGTCGTTTACGCCATCTATTGCTTCTACGACTATCGCTACCGCTTAGTGATAAAGTAAAGCAATTATGTATGCTTGCATTTCATACAATAAAGCGACAACCATATGGCTCCGCCGATTGCCGATAACTTCGTTACAAAACATGATCATCTCATACAATAAAATATAGCATCACGCCTTGACCATATCACATCACAACATGCCCTGCAAAAACAAGTTAGACGTCCTCTACTTTGTTGTTGCAAATTTTACGTGGCTGCTACGGGCTTAGCAAGAACCGTTCTTACCTACGCATCAAAACCACAACGATAGTTTGTCAAATAGACTCCGCTTTAACCTTCACAAGGACCGGGCGAGCCACACTCGGTTCAACTAAAGTGAGAGAGAGACACCCGCCAGCCACCTTTAAGCACAAGTGCTCATAACGGTGAAACCAGTCTGGCGTGAAGCGCACGCGTAATGTCGGTCCGGCCGCTTCATCTCACAATACCGCTGAACCAAAGTATGACATGCTGGTAGGCAGTATGACTTATATCGTCCACAACTCACTTGTGTTCTACTCGTGCATATAACATCAACGCATAAAACCTAGGCTCTGATACCACTATTGGGGAACGTAGTAATTTCAAAATTTTCCTACGCACACGCAAGATCATGGTGATGCATAGCAACGAGAGGGGAGAGTGTTGTCTACATACCCTCGTAGACCGAAGCGGAAGCATTGACGCAACGTAGAGGAAGTAGTTGTACGTCCTCCCGGTCCAACCGATCCAAGCACCGTTACTCCGGCACCTCCGAGTTCTTGACACACGTACAGCTCGATGACGCACCCCCGATCTCCGATCCAAGAGAGGCGCTGGGGAGTTCCACAAGACGACGGCGTGGTGACAATCTTGATGTTCTCTGTCGCAGGCTTCGCCTAAGCACCACTACAATATGACCGAGGTGTAATATCGTGGAGGGGGGCACCGACACGGCTAAGGAACGATCTCAATGATCAACTTGTGTGTCTATGGTGCCCCCTGCCCCGTGATATAAAGGAGGGAGGGAGGAGGTGGCTGCCCAAGGGGAGGGCGCCATAGGGGCAAACCTACTCCAAGTAGGTTTGGCCCCCTTCCTATTCGGAGTAGGAGTAGGAAGGAAGAGGGGAGGAGAGAAGGAAAGGGGGGGCCCCCCTCCCAGTCGGATTGGGCTTGGGGCGCCTCCTTGCTCCTTCTCCTCCTTCCACTAAGGCCCAATAAGGCCCATATACTTACGGGGTTCGGTAACCTCCGGAGTTCCAGATATTCCCAAACTCTCCGGAACCTTTCCGGTGTCCAAATATATCCGTCCAATATATCAATCTTTATGTCTCGACCATTTCGAGACTCCTCGTCATGTCCGTGATCACATCCGGACTCGAACAACCTTCGTACATCAAAATACATAAACTCATAATATAACGATCATCGAAACCTTAAGCGTGCGGACCCTACGGTTCGAGAACAATGTAGACATGACCGAGACACGTCTCGGTCAATAACCAATAGCGGACCTGGATGCCCATATTGGTTCCTACATATTCTACGAAGATCTTTATCGGTCAAACCGCACAACAACATATGTTGTTCCTTTGTCATCGTTATGTTACTTGTCCGAGATTTGATCGTCGGTATCCAATACCTAGTTCAATCTCGTTATCGCAAGTCTCTTTACTCGCCCGTAATACATCATCTCGCAACTAACTCATTAGTTGAAATGCTTGCAAGGCTTAAGTGATGTGTATTACCGAGAGGGCCTAAGAGATACCTCTCAGACAATCGGAGTGACAAAACCTAATCTCAAATATGCCAACTCAACATGTACCTTCGGAGACACCTGTAGTACTCCTTTATAATCACCCAGTTACGTTGTGACGTTTGGTAGTACCCAAAGTGTTCCTCCGGTAAACGGGAGTTGCATAATTCTCATAGTTACGGGAACATGTATAAGTCATGAAGAAAGCAATAGCAGAATACTAAACGATCAAGTGCTAAGCTAACGGGATAGGTCATGTCAATCACATCATTCTCCTAATGATGTTATCCCATTTAATCAAATGACAACACATGTCTATGGTTAGGAAACATAACCATCTTTGATTAATGAGCTAGTCAAGTAGAGGCATACTAGTGACTATATGTTTGTCTATGTAATCACACATGTATCATGTTTCCGGTTAATACAATTCTAGCATGAATAATAAACATTTATCATGATATGAGGAAATAAATAATAACTTTATTATTGCCTCTAGGGCATATTTCCTTCAGATGGATATGCGATCAGCCGATCAAGCATGTGTGATGTACGGGTGGTTAGCAATGGTTGGGAGATGCGCGCAACTAGCTAGCCAGTAGTACTTACTTTCGGGTATACATATCGCAGCTCCTTCGGCAGTCCCGGAGCTTGTGCGGTGAACTGTTTCCAAACCCTACAAGACAAAGAAAATAATTATTATTACTTGAGATATCAGGAAATGAACAAAAAGTTGCCGATATGGTGCGATAATGATCGATTGAACTTACTTGTCGAGCATTTCGGTCATGTCCGCATAGGTGCTGGGATCTTTCCGTCTCGAGTCTAAGACGGTTACTAGTCCACGCTCAAGCTTAATCTCCGAATAATATAGTGGTACCGCACACGCATGCATAACTCATCAATTACACTAACCTCTCGCCGAGTAATAAGGAAACCGAATATGCACACGACAAGAACACTCACGGGCCGTTGTAAGGAAAGAGTATGGTATCTTTGTTTTGATTTTTGATCAATGATTGTAGCAAGTTGTCCTCGGCCTCTTCGACGTGTTTTTAACTAGAATACATCTATGATATTTGTGTTAATGAACCCAATATCATAGATTTCATTTTTTGCACTCGACGATCTTCAATCTGCATAATATATTGAGGATAATTAATTATAAATACATGCAATGAAAGAGCCGAGCTATATATAGAGACTTAATGACAGAAATAGTACTTACTGAGCAGTAGCAAAAGACCATTAATTTATCGAGGGCCTTTTGATTGAAGAACTCAAGAACTCCTCAAATGGAACACACAGCAGATCATTTGTAACGAGGTCGTGCTCCTCTTTAATGTTCAGATACAAACTGTTCGTCCCCTCGGACTCTCTGCAGGTTTTCATGTACCAACTATGGAATCTTCGCATCATTGTTGTCGAGATTTTCATCTTTGACGAGAGGCTTCCGTGATCAGATCTGAATATGTCCACCTCCATGAAATCGGGAAGTGCATCGTCAGCAGGTAATCTTCAAGATTGCCATAACCGCCACCGCCCCGGAGGATTAGACACATTGAGCGGGGAGCACGATTGTTGTGCTTGTTCGCCGAGCTGGGCAATTTGTTTCCCCTTTGCTCGTTGTTCTTTTGACCTTTTATCACTGACAGTAGTTCCCGACCGCTTGGCTTGGAGATATGTCTGCTCGAGAATGCGCTCATAGTTGGTTCTCGGCGGAGACTTTGGTGGTTTCCTCGTGGCATCGAGAGTGCGCTTTGCTTTCACCGGATCTACCTTCTCCTCCGGAGGTGGATGTCTCTTTGCTTTCACCCCTTCAAAGAACTCCTTCACGTGGGTCTGCACGATCGTATTGTTTCCTCCTCGGTCCTCTTGTACGGTAACTTCTCTAGAGGCTTTAGAGGTGGACCAGATCAGATTGCCTCTCTCTCTTCTTGTCTGCTAGACGCCGGAGCAGCACGGAGCGCTCATGCATCTGTCTTCTTCGTGCTTGCTTACGAGGCGGAGGAGAAGGACTACGACGCCACGGAGCAGCCGGGCGGCGGTGGGTCTTTTCGCCCTTGTGGCGAGGCGGAGAAGGAGGAGGCGGAGTGCCGCCACGCCGGAGAAGGAGGCGGAGTGCCGCCACGCTGCGTGATCGATCGTCACTCACGAGGAGGAGGCGGTGGAGGAGGGGAGTGCCGCCACGCTTGCCTCGATCGCCACTCACCGGAGGAGGAGGCGGTGGAGGAGGCGGAGTGCCCCGACTCACGGAGGAGGAGGAGGAGGCGGAGGCGCCCAGTTCAAAAGGTTGATGAGCTCCTTCCGCCATAGGCATGGAGTCTTGAGCGTAACCCAGCCTAGTCTCCCTTCACCGGTAGGGTGCTCAAGCGCGAGGTCCTCAAATCCCTCCGTTATTTCATCCACCATCACCTTAGCAAATCCTTCTGGAATCGGCTGGCTATGATAAGTTGTGCCGGGTCCACTAGGATAAACTTGGCCAACGGCCGCCTTGACCTTGAAATTCATCCATCGCGCCATAATGTGGCAATTTTGAGACTCCGTGATACCATCCACGGGATAACTGGCAAGTGCCGTCAAGACATGCTCCGGCTGAAGCAGCTCGGTGGAAGCCACGCTGCTTCTCCGCTGAGATGGCGGGTAGCCGGGAAGCTTCGCATGTCGCTTGTTGCGATCCGCTTCTTCGTTCCTCTTCTCGATCCTCTAGCCCCATTACCCTTCCAAGCAGCGCCAGATTTGGTCTGCTCCGTTTCTTCCTCCTCTCGTGGGTTTTGTAACCCCGCGACCGGAAAACCAACCTTCCACGGAATGGAGCTGGCGTGCCTCGTGTCCGTCCTGTGGTACTCTGGATTCCTAAGGGCCATTGTGAGCTCGTCCCTCTCCCTCGCTTGGAAGGAACGTCCCTCGCTGCGCTGCATCGATATAGTGTCAAGGTTCTTGACTGGTGTTTGCAGCTGCTCGTCCGCCCATCGACATCGCCTCATTATAGGTCCAAGGTTCCGCCAGCCCTCAAGAACCAAGTCCGCAACGGTGCGGCGATGCATTGTCTCGGTTCGATCCCTTTTCAAGCAGATCATGCTCACCTTGGACCACTTAGGCCGGGCTTTGAGGTAGCCACCGACTTCGCGTGCGATGGTGAAGCTTCTTCTTCGCAGCATTTTTCTTGTTTGTCTCGACATCTTCTTACTCTTTTCCGATGTCTTGTGGGCCACAAATGCGGGCGATGATCTTTGATCTTCTCATATTTGCCGATGAATTCTGGTGTCTTTTTTTCTCGACAAACTGGTTCAGCTCTTTCCTCCACCTCCTCATTAGGCTTGTCATCTTCTTAAGAGCACAAGACTTGATTAATTGCTCTTTAACTGGATTCTCCGGATCCTCCTCTGGCGGTAGGGTGAAATTTGCCTTCACTCGGTCCAAAGATCTTCTTTTCGCATATCATTGACATAAGACACCTCGGCGTCTTCATCCTTAGCAGGCTTATACCATTGTTGGATGTCGATCGGGATCTTGTCCCTAACAAGAACCCCGTGACCGAAAGCGAAAATGCGCGCTTTGTCCAGATGGGTTCAATCGGTTCGCCGTCGGGCGCGATTTCTATGATCTCAAACTTTTCATCCGAGCTCAACTTTTCTTGGGCCTCGCCTCCTTACGAAGTTGTGCTCGATCCGGAGGGCTAGAAATAAGGAAGAAATACGACAGTAATTAATATGTGTACATATACCAAAACAATGGATGCATCAATTAACTAGTCAGCACGGGCTTAACTAATATATATATACCTGGCCGGACTCGGTTCGGTGACCGGAGCAGTCAGCACGGTCTCCTTCGTCTTGTACCTCCATTATGTCATTGGAGCCATCATGAACATAGTCCTCCTCTTGTACCGGCATTAATGGATCGAAGCCATCATAAACATAGCCCTCTTCTTCATCCAGCTAACCATCGGTGTCGATGAGAAATGACGCAACATCATCACTTCCATTTGCGATTATGTCCCCTAACATCACTTCTGTTTCTTCGTCTCGGGAGTGCTCCATAGTTTCTGCAAATATTTATAACATGTCAATTATTATTCAAACATGGTACAGATGGATATATATATATATACATATATATATATATATATATATTAGTGGCAAACGTAGAACTAGCTAGCTAATCACAATAAGGAATCATGTTAGAGGCCTCGACGCTGCTTCTCTAGGGTTTGGGGTCGCCTCGACACAACGCTTCAAGGGTTTGGGGTGGCCTCGACGACAACGCTCTTTTAACTTGATAAATTTGGGTGGCCTCGAGAGAGTTAATTTGTCGGGTAGGGGCACGGCGGGAGGGGGTAGGAGACCAACATCGTTTTCTCTCTAGGGTTTGGGTGTCCTCGAGAGTTATCGGGGAGGGGGTATCGGTACCACCCCCTAGCTCGTGTTGAAGTTTCTTCTTTCTCCTCTATTCCTTTCTTTCTTCTTCTCCTCTTCTTTTTCTTCTTCTCCCTCGAGAAAGGAAAATAATTAAGGAAAAGGAAGAAAAGAGAAAGAAGGAAGAAGGAAGAAGAAGAAGAAAAAAAAAAAAAAAGAGGAGAAGAAGAAAGGAATAGAGGAGAAAGAAGAAAATAGAATTTCTTCTTTCTCCTCTATTCCTTTCTTCTTCTCCTCTTCTTTTTCTTCTTTTTTCCTCTTCTTATTTATTTCTCCTCTTCTTCCTCTCCTCTTTTTCTCCTTTCTTCCTCATTTTTCTTTTTCCTCTCATTCTTTTAGTATTGCTTGTTTAAAAAAAAAATTCAAATAGAAAATTTCAAAAAAAAACAAAGGTTTTGCCTAATGCATTGTTCATATGAATATACAACCATTTGCATATTATACAATAATTAATATCACCAAAAAAATCTATGAACAAAAAAAACATGAACAATAAATACATATATGAACAAAAACATGCTCTGAACAATTTTTGAACATTACATACACATAGCCAAATATATACACATAAACATTATATATATATATATATATGAACAAAAAAACTAAACTAATAAAAATGAAAAAAAACAGAGCTGCATATATATAGCCACATATATATACATTGAGCAAAAAAATTAAACTAATAAAAATGAAAAAAACAGAGCCGGGCGTGTGGCGACTCAATGGGTGGGCATGGCATGCAAGGGCGACGGCGACGGGCAGGGGCTCAAGCAGCGCTTGAGGCGAGGCGACGGCGACAGGGCAGCTGGCGGCGACGACGGCGGCTGGGCTCGGGAGGACAGTGCAGGCTCGGGGAGGCCGGCGACGACGACGGGCTCGAGGCGACGGCGACGGCGGGCGCGGCGGGCGGCGTCAGGGCAGCTGGCGGCGTCGATGTGCTCGGCGTCGTCGAGGGGCAGCTCGGTGGTGATGAACTCGCAAAACTGCTAAGTCCTACTTATATACAAGGAGCATTGGTCCCGGTTGGTGGCACAAACGGGACTAATGCCCCTATAGTCCTACTGGTGCCACCAACTCGACCAATGCCCCCTTTAGTTCCGGTTGGTGCCACCAACGGGACCAAACTCTGTCTTTGCTGCGTCGGGCCAAAGTTTAGTCCCACTCGCTAGTTGAGAGGGGCACGCAGATGGTTTATAAGCCCCACCGCCGCACCCTCTCGAGCTCCTCTCCATTGTAGGCTTACAGCCTACTAGCTACTGCTTGCTTTTCTCGGGCCTTCTACGGGCCCTGAATCACGCCCAAAGTAGGGATTCAAGTCGATTAGGCCGTGTGGGCCCGAGAGGTGGCATTTTTTTGTTTTTGTTTTCTTTACTTATTATTGCTATTTTTATTTTTTCCATTTTTTTTGTTTTCTGCATTATTTATTTTCTTTTGTTTTTTGCTTTATTTTTTAATTCTTTTTGCTTTTAGTTTTAGGAAAATTATAAACTTTCTGTTAGTGCCATTACTTTTCAAATTTGAAAACACTTTTTTGGTTTTCTTTCTTGCTTTATTTATTTTATTTTGTTTCTACTTACAACAAAATACTTATTGCTTTTTTTTGTTTTGTTTTTCGCATTATTTATTTTCTTTTGTTTTTTGCTTTATTTTTTAATTCTTTTTGCTTTTAGTTTTAGGAAAATTATAAACTTTCCACTTTTTTTGTTTTTTTATTTTCTTTCTTGCTTTATTTATTTTATTTTGTTTCTACTTACAACAAAATACTTATTGTTGTTATTTTTAATTATTACGAGGGCGAACCATAAGACATTAAAGCATTTCAAATGAACTCGAAAAAGTTGAAAGTTGGCATGGTATCATAAATTGACCCACACATAGCATGTGAATGTACAAAACGGACAATGGTATCATACTCGCGGCCATAAAGTTGGCATGGTATCATCATAATAGTTATGGAGAAAGTCTTCACTTTTTCTTCGCTTGAGTCATTTGCTTATTGCGCCGTAACCATGGATAATCTTCATCGCTTATCGGGATGTGGGTCAGCCTTGACTTTAAAGGGAGGAATTTCATGAAACTTTTCATAATCTTCGACATGTCTCTTGTCCTCCACTCCCAAGATGTCCCTTTTCCCGAAAGAACTATGTGGCGCTTTGGCTCATCGTATGATGTATTCGCTTCCTTATCTTTTCTCTTTCTCGGTCCGGTAGACATGTCCTTCACATAGATAACCTGTGCCACATCATTGTCTAGGACTTAACGGTTCGTCGGTGTACCCAAGATTTTTAGATCCACTGTTGTCATTCCGCATGTGGGTCTACACACTCTCGCCTCCGATGATTGACCCATTTGCACTTAAACAAAGGGACTATAAAATCATGTCCGTAGTCAATTTCCCATATGTCCACTATGTAACCATAATATGTGTCATTTCCCTCTCGGTTGTTGCATCAAAGCGACACCGCTGTTTTGGTTGGTGCTCTTTTGATCTTGGTCAATCGTGTAAAATGTATTCCCATTTATCTCAGATCCTTTCCAAATCAATACACCAAAGATGGTCCCTGGATAACAAGTATAGCTCATCACAAACAGTGTTGTCACTCTCGTACGTGCTTCCAACCAACTCGCTGAAAGTCCCGATGTGTTCACATGTAATCTAGTCGTCGCCGACCGCTCCGGTGTTTGGAGCGCAGATCGTATTCTTGTGTTCATCGACATACGGGTCACCAAGGTAGAGTTTCAGAGAACTGTAGTGTGCTTGAGACCAAGAATATCCGCCCTGCATATTATTGAGTCCCTTCCAAGCGTTTTTCCGAAGAAGTCTCCCCTCATACCGCGATTTAGGGAGACCTATCTTCTTAAGGCCAGGAATGAAGTCAACACAAAACCCGATGACATCCTCTCGCTTGATGGCCCATGGAGATGCTTCCTTCTCGCCTAGCGATTCTGAGACATATTTCTTTAGGACTCCCATGAACCTCTCAAAGGGGTACATATTGTGTCGAAATACGGGCCCGTAATGACAATCTCGCCAACTAGATGAACTAGGACGCAAGCGCCATGATATTGAAGAAGGATGGTGGGAACACCAGCTCGAAAACCGACAAGACATTGCACCACATCACTCCTTAGCCTTGGTATGATTTCGGATCGATCACCTTCGAGAGATTGCATTGAGGAATGCGATAGCTTCACAATGGCTAATCGGACGTTTCCGATAGAAGCCCCTCAATGCAACCGGAAGCGATTGCGTCATAATCACGTGGCGATCATGAGACTTTAGGTTCAAACTTTTCTCCGCCATATTTATTATTCCTTTTATATTCGAGAAGAAGCCGCCGACCTTCATACTAGCAGGCATTCAAAGAAGATTTCCTTCTCTTCTTTGGTAAGAGCATAGCCGGCGGGACCTTCATACCGCTTTGGAGGCATGCCGTCTTTTTCGTGCAAACGTTGCGTGTCCTCCGTGCCTCATTGTATCTTTTGTCTTCCCATACACGCCCAAGAAGCCTAGCAGGTTCACGCAAAGGTTCTTCGTCACGTGCATCACGTCGATCAAGAGCGACCTCTAGGTCTTTCCAAAGAGGGTAGGTCCCAAAATATAGATTTCTTCTTCCACATGGGTGCGTGTCCCCGGCAATACTCGGAATAGCTAGTCCGTCGGGACCCTTTCCAAAGATTACATGTAAATCATTGACCATAGCAAGTACGTGATCACCGATGACGCATGGCGGCTTCTTCCGTGATCTCGCCTTGCCTTTGAAATGCTTGCCTTTCTTTCGACATTGATGGTTGGTCGGAAGAAATCGACGATGGCCGAGGTACACATTCTTCCCGTAGCTTGCCGTATATACTATCGGTGTCAAGTAAATAGTGCGTGCATGCGTGGCCCTTGTTTGTCTGTCTCCGAAGGTTCTTGAGAGCGGCCAATCGTTGATGGTCACGAACAAGCAACGCCTTTAGGTTAAATTCCTCATGTTTGTGCTCACCCCACGACGTACACCGCTTCCATTCTACAGCTGTAAAAGTTCTTCAACTAATGGCCTTAGGTACACATCAATGTCATTGCCTGGGTTGCTTAGGGCCTTGGATGAGAACCTGCCATCATAATGAACTTCCGCTTCATGCACATCCAACGAGGAAGGTTATACATACATAGAGTCACGGGCCAGTGCTGTGATTGCTGCTCGTTCCCGAAAGGATTAATGCCATCCGCACTTAAAGCAAACCATACGTTCCTTGGCTCACTTGCAAAATCATCCCAGATTTCTCTCGATTTTTCTCCATGCGACCCGTCGTGGGTGCTCTCAACTTCCGCCTTTCTTACGGTCCTCACGTGCCATCGCATCAACTTGGCATGCTCTCCGCTTCGAACAGACGCTTCAACCGTGGTATTATAGGAGCATACCACATCACCTTCGCAGAACCCTCTTCCGGGGCTCGTCGTCAACATCACTGTGGTCATCTCGTCGATCTTATACCGTAATGCACCGATACGGGCATGCGCTCAGATCCTTGTACGCACCATGTAGAAGATGCGATCATTAGGGCATGCATGTATCTTCCGCACCTCCAATCCTAGAGGGCATACGACCTTCTTTGCTGCGTATGTACCGTCGGACAATTCGTTATCCTTGGAAGCTTCTTCTTCAATATTTTAAGTAACTTCTCAAATCCTTTGTCAGCACAAGATTCTCGCCTTCCATCGCAGCAATTCCAAAGACGGTATCCAGCTTTGTGTTGCCATCTTCGCAATTGGGGTACAACCCTTTTTGTGGTCCTCTAGCATGCGATCGAACTTCAGCTTCTCCTTTTGACTTTCGTGATTGCGTCCTTGCATCGACAATGACCCGCGGAGATCATCATCATCGGGCACATCGTCGGTTCCTCTTGATCTTCAGCAGCTTACCGTTCAAAGATCATCGTGCACATCGTCGGTTCCTCTTGATCTTCGTGAGCATCACCATATTCAGGGGCACATAGTTGTCATCGTACTCTTCTTCTTCGCCGCCTTCCATCATAACCC
Organism: Aegilops speltoides; assembly: GCA_021437245.1. Lineage (NCBI taxonomy): Eukaryota > Viridiplantae > Streptophyta > Magnoliopsida > Poales > Poaceae > Aegilops > Aegilops speltoides. Next base: position 61,282,917 of record CM038142.1, read on the forward strand.
CTATTTCTCCGCGCCTCGTCCAAACATTATAGTGTGGCATGAAACCCTTGTAAAGCGGTGGGTGTGGAGGATTTTCGGTCGAGTAAGACTTTGTATTCCCACATATAGGGCATGGACAACACATAAAACCATTCTCGCTTGTTTGCCTCGGCCAGTTCGAGAAAATCATGCACGCCTTAATGTACTTGAGGTGTGTCTTGAACCGTATATCCATTGCCGGTTCATCTCAAGGCATTATATAATGAAGTGACCAAATTAATAGAAGTTCATCATCACATTAAAACCAAAGTACATACATAGTTCTCATCTAACAATATAAAGCTCGCAGAGCATCTAAATTAATTAAACCATACATCAAACTATGTAAAACATTTCAATGCGAAACAAATGCGATCATAATCGCAACCAATGTAACAACTGATCCAACGGCATAATGATACCAAGCCTCGGTATGAATGGCATATTTTCTAATCTTTCTAATCTTCAAGCGCATTGCTTCCGTCTTGATCTTGTGATCATCGACGACATCCGCAACATGCAACTCCAATATCATCTTCTCCTCAATTTTTCTAATTTTTTCTTTCATACAAGTAAGAATATTTTTCCTTTCAGAAAGAAGATAAGAACAAGAGGCTCACCACGGTGGTGTCGGCGATGAGATCGGCGCGGGTGATCGACGACGGTGAAGACGGGGACGGGGCGTGACGGACTGCTAAATCTAGACAAATATTGAGGAAAATGGAGCTTGGCGGTCGAGCTTGGAGGGGAGAAAGCTTAGTAGTGTGGCTCGGCATTCCATCGAACACCTCAGATGCATAGGAGGTGAGCTAGAGCACCACAAAGCTCTCCCTCGCCGCATTTAAAAACAGAGAGACTGGAGTGCTCGTCATGAAGGGGGTATATATAGGCACAACCATTGGTCCCGGTTGATAGCAAATACCAGGACTAAAGGTTGGCCTTTGGTCCCGGTTCGTGCCACCAACCGGGACCAATGGTGGTGGGCCAGGAGCGAGGCCCATTGGTCCCGGTTCGTCCCACCAACCGGGACCAAAAGGTCCAGATTTAACGGGACTAATGGCCCACGTGGGTCGGCCGCCCTCGGCTCAAGAACCGGGTCCATGTTACCATTGGTCCCGGTTCTGGATTGAACCGGGACTAATGGGCTGGACCGGCCTGGACCATTGCCCCCTTTTCTACTAGTGTTAGTGTTTAATTTCTCCACCCTAGGATTTAACTGGAATCAATGGATATGGGGTGGTCTGATGTTTGCTTTCTATCAGACTATAGATTACAAGTGTTTTCCATACATGTATGAGATATGCATCATTTAATGTCTCTGGTTTCATTAAAACAGTGAGATCCTTTGCTTGGAGTTGGAGTAGTGGATATGCATCATTTATCTCAGATGATGCCGATGTGAACTATTGCTACGCCAAAATATATAACCATGATTTTGCGCAGGGAAGATACACCGAGTTTTTCGTAGGGAACTAGAAGGAATTTCTCCGTACTATATTTTTATAGATTTTCAAGAAAGAAGAGCAGTTATACATGTAAAATAAAACAACTAATAAATCAAGTTCTAAGAAAAGGACAATCAATGAAAGGCATTGGCCCAAGATTCATATCCTTCATATCCTTTGCGGTTAGCACAATGATCCTTCTTCGATTGGATGTCACGTCTTAAATAGATAGACTCCTCCCACTCCTACTACATCAATACATGTAACAGATACACGTCATTTAATGTCTTTGATTTCATCACAACAATTATATTTGTCGCTTGGAGTTGGAGTAGTGGATATGAATCTTTTATCTCAGACGATGCGGATATGAACTATTGCTTCTGCCAAAATGTACAATCATGATTTTTCACAACGAAGATACATAGAGTTTTTTTTGTAGGGAACCAGAAGGGATTTCTCCTTACTTAATTTTTTATAGATTTTCAATAAAAAGAAGAAGTCCGTACACATAAAATAAAACAATGAATAAAACATGGTCTAATAAAAGTACAATGAAAGGCATTGGCCCAAGAATGATATCCTTTGCGGTAGGCCCTATGAATCAGAAGCAAAATATATTGTCTGAAGTTTGTTATGCAAGAATAAATGTTTGGTTGCATGCCCTTGTGGATGAAATAGTTCCTAGTGATCCAAATAGCCTAGGCAATAGAGACAATGATTTCCATGGCAAATGGAACTTTGAGAGCAGATCTTAAGGATTGAATTTGGTCTTGAATGGGGCCTAACCCAGGTAACCATCCTTAACAAAGATATTGCCAACATACATAATCAAAGAGACATTGGAATGGTTTTGGGTCAGGTTTCCCCTATTAGCTAGACTAACTCTCTTCTTCTTTAATGCGATATGGGGCTCCCCGCCCTCAGACGAGGTTCGTAAAAAGGTGATCTCTTGATTCGGTTGCTGGGCCTCCACATAGCACAAATGTGTAATCAGGGAGGAAGAAGTATTTACTGGGGAGCAGCTCCCTTGTGTTCATTCTGTTGTATATGAGCAACCAAAATCAATCTTTGTGTTTTTTATGGCAGCAGGATTTCCAAAGCTAATTGAGAGCGGCAACGGGGTCTTTTTCTCTAGTGATAGCCATATATAGGGAAGAGATAGAGTATTCCAAAGGAGATGAGCCACATTTCCATATATCATGATCGGTTTCTAGCTGAAAATCACCGTACATCAGCTCAAGGATGGTGAATTTCTAGAAAGCTTCCACAGATGGAGCAAAGGTGAAAAGGTTCAGGTCTATGATCATGATGCATGATCTGTTCGACAATGGTGTTTTCCCCAAGGGCAAAAGCGGCCAAATGGGACCATGAATCTTCCAGTTTGTTGCAAGTCCAATTATTATCGTTCTAGGAAAGGATAGAAGCATCATCTTGCACCTGACATGATGCCATATATTTGAATTTAGGAAGCAGGTTTAAGCAGTCCATCTACCAGAAGGAGTAGTCTGCATTTTGAGCAAGTGGGGGCCATTCTGATAATAAGTATCCCAAACTAAATTGGCCTAGGGGATATTCTGCGTATTGAGGAACTTAAAGATGTTTTCCATTAGGAGGGCATTATTCTGAGCTTCCAAATTCAAAATACGCAAGCCTCCTTGCTCCTTTGGCCTGCAAACCAGTTCCCAAGATGCCAGGGGTGGATTTTCTTTTCAAGATCTTTCCCTCTCCATAAATAATGCCTTCTATATTTTTTAATAGTACCTTTATATAATTTGAGGCAACTCATGATGAAAGTAGGGATAGAGGAGAGCACAACATTAACGATCTGGAGTCTACCCCCATATCCAAGGAAGGCAACACATACACTCAATCTTTGTTCACCTTTTTCAATCAGAGGGATAAAGTGATCCATCTTGGGTTTTGTGAGATCTAGATAAATTCCAATGTATAGGAAAGGGGAGGAGCCCTGTTAATACTAAAGGAATGAATCATTTCAGAGTTGATGTTTATTCGCACCAAGAAAGATTTATAATATTTAACTTTCAGGCCAGATGCATATTAGCATATGAGTTAATAATTTCTTCCAGTAAATGCAACTCAGCATGACATGCTCTCATAATAACCAAAGTATCATCAGCATATTGTATCATAGGAAAGTCCGGGCAAAATTTCTTAAGGGCCGATCCAACTTTCCATAGCTCATTGCATCATTTATTAGATTTTGTAGGAAATCATAGGCAAATGACAAAGAGGAGAGGTGAGAGAGGGTCACCCTATCCTACTTCTCTTCTGCACTTGAAATTTTTCCCAGACACCATTTAATAGAACAACTAAGGAGGTAGTAGAGAAAATGTTCTTGACCCAAGTATACCCTTTGTCGCCAAGTCATTTATATTTGAGGACCCCCAAAATAAAATTGATCAATTTTATCCAAAGCCTTCTCAAAAGATGCACGAAGTTCATCGATCGTTGCATCTCCATATCGATTCTCTTACTCATGCATTTATTAATTGACCGATCTAAAAAGAAAAGAAAATCAATTTTGTAAACACTATAAAATTGTTGAAGTCTAAGTTTGGCCCCATTCCAACACCCTAATATCGGGCATTTTTGGCACTCAAGTGTAAAATCCGTCTAGATGTGGCCCCCTACCCCAAGCAAATTTGATGATCATATAGGTAAGACCAGGGATAACGAGGAAAATGGAGCATGGGCAGTAAAAAAAGTTAATGAATTGTAATTCTTAAGACATGGGAAATAAAAACATTTTAAACCAGCGCCATGCTATCACCAAAGCTGATGGCAGTTGGGTGAGTACCTAATTAATGTGGATGATTTCGACACTAGGGAGCAAGAATGTTTTGTATTGGAGTTTAGAAAACAAACTAACACTTCTGAAATAATTGTAGTGTTGAACATAAACCCTTTTTAAATAAGAGAAAAGCATTTTTTTTCGTCCCTCATTTGCAAAGTTCAGGTTTGATCCCTCAAATCTCAAATCAGACAACTTGCACAGTTAAGTCTTCAAACAGGACAACTTTAGTCCCTTGACCCAGCATTCTTAATGATTGAGCGTGGTTTTGAGCGGTCTTTCTCCACGTGGCAATCTCTCTCTTCCCGTCCAGGGCCGGCCCTGAAGTTTCGGAGGCCCTAGGGCGAACTCAATAAATGGGCCCAATGGTCGAAGTGTTTTCTTTTTAGATTCCATACATTGATATGAAAAATATTGTAAATCCATAATGAACAATAATAAAATAATTCAGGTGGATAATATCTAGTAACAATGTTGTACCTTTACGTTCTAGATCAAATATCAATAAGTTACAGAGCACAACAAAAAACAAATGCCTTTAATTATCATGAAAAATGACTCCGTGCATTTTTCTATTTAAAAATCATCAATGGTAGTGTCAAGATTAATGATAGTAATTTATCTGGTCCTTTACTGTATTTCTTCTCAAAGCTAGACAAGTGTTTTTCAGGCAACATGTTTGCTAAGAAAAAGGAGCGAGGTCGACACCTGAATGCTGGAGACTGGATTAAATTAGCAGCAACAATCTCCAGCTATATATATAAAGGCCAACAAATGTTGCTTTTACAGGAATAAAAAATACTCCAGATTGAGATTGAGGACTAAAATAATTCACACACAAAATACCTCGGTTGTTCTGCCGTTCCTTGCCCTACTGTGCTAGAAGCCGGCAGCCAGTGCGATGGAGTAACTCGGTGCTGATCTGCTCCATTCTCCAGGAAAAGCAAAGACAAAGTAATCACCATGGGGCCTTGGGGCCTTGATCACACATGCATAGAGGTCGCTAGATTGGATCGGAGAAATTGGAGAGGCGATCAAGCAAACCGCCACGGCGCCGCGCAATCACGTTTTTTTTAAGGATCCGGCGCCGCCGGCCGCGCAATCACGTGAGTTGCGTATTAGGCTTTTGGGCTTCTCCTAGACGTATCATATACGGGCCTCCTCGGCCTTTTTTTGTTTCGCATCAATATTGGGCCTATGTTATATGGCTGTATCCTTTTATATGTGCTGGGTCGGGGCCCCTAGTTTGGCTGGGCCCCGGGCCGTCGCCCCTGCTGCCCTGGCCCAGGGCCGGCCCTGTTCCCGTCATATTTCTCTTGTGAACGTTCTATCAAGAACTTGGTATGCAATGTTTGTCGCTGCAGCGACACAGCTCCACCGTTCCTGGCAACGTCGTCCAATGTTTGTCGTTCATCCACACCTCCGCCGCTAACCGGCATGGTGCACCCGAATTTTAAGAAGTCAAATATTTTTTTTAAACTTCTTGGCAACATACATGGTCTAGCATAATACTCACGGTAAAAAAATTGGGACAAAATGACTTGCGCCATATTCCAAGCAAAAACGCCATTATTCACAGTTTTTGTATCAGCACTTTTATTTATTTTTTATTTTTTTGCTCAGAATGTGACATAGCTCATTTTGTTCCGAAACTTTAAAATTGAGTATTATGCTAGACTATGTTTGTCGCAAAAAAGTTTCACATTTTTTTTTACTATTTTCTTAAAAAAAATTGCTTAATCGGGTGCGCCTGCACACTTGTTCCAAAAATCCGTACCACATGCCTAATTGACTAGGGAAGATGAAAGTTTGCAATATAGTATAGCTAAAGTGACTTGTGTTTCATAATTTGATGTCTTAATAAAGATTAGCATGTGGTAGTATTTATTTAATTACAGAATTGAACCAATACAGATCTTCTTTAGCTGATGCTCTCTGTTTATACGCTGGTTAGTTTGTCATCTACAAACCATATAGCAGTAGGGCAGTGGTCCACATAGGTTTGAAGTACTGATACATCAACAGTTGGTACTATTTCCTTGTGTATGTTTATCACACAGTTCTAATTAAGCCCCTCAGAGAGCTACGGGTAGAATTTGGGCTGCCAGGCTCTGCACTGCTACTTTGTCTGTAATACACAACAAAACAACCTCCGACGCCAACAATCTGTTTCTCCGCAATTCTGGCCCCCAACAATCACCACCTGCGCATAAGTCCGCTCCATCAAGCGCCAACAGAAACGTCAGCACTGCATAAATATAGGTGCCGCCGCCTTATCACAACATGGCAAATGCAGAACGAAATATTACATGATCAAATGAGAAGATTCTTTTCCATTTCCTATCTGTCTGAATATCCAAACTTCAAACAGTTGAGCATGACTCACCTCGATCACGTGTTTCAATTCGAGAGAGAAAAACAAAATCATCTGCTTGTCGTCAACGGAACAAGCTCTTCACTTGTGCCACTTGATGCTGCACCCGACACTACAGGAACAGAAACCAAATGTTGGGAAACTAACAAAGTGAATTAAGGACATATGAAAACATGATCAGATTCTACTTGACCTAAACATACCTTGGTTTTTGGTCGAAAGGCAATTCTTGGCCACTAAGTGCACAGTCGATTGCACGGCTTAAATCTCTACAAGTTGCAAACGAATAAGAACACATAGTAACCTGGAGCGTTTGCGCATACGGTTTCATAATATGTACCTTCCGGTGACTGGCACATTGTTACTGGGTCTTGAATCATCAAATTGCCCGTGGTAAAAAAGTTCAAATGGCCTTCGCCCATCCTGGCACAAAGTTTAGACAGATAAGAAATCAGGCACGATGTGACACAAGAAAACCGAGACATTGAACATATAAGCATCATGAATTCATAGATCACGAGCATACGAGTCGATGTTGTTACCTTTTTGAACAAGTAGAACTCTGGTGTGCAGACTGCTCGAAAAGCCTTAGCAACTTCTTGAGACTGCAAGGTGCAATAGTAACAAACATTAGTAAGCATAGAGTTGGAGAGATCACAGGGACTGCATCAGGAAGCACATATAGTGGGCAGACCTCATCATACAAATAAGGAAAAGGGTATTTAAACAATTTTGCCTCCTCCGCCATGTACTCGGGGCCATCCTGCAGAATCACAAGATTAATTTGTGTTCAAATGGGAAAACCTGAGAAGTTGCATCAACCATAATGGAATAATATGTATTGATACAGAAGCAGCACAATACATAAGTCTAACGAGCAAAGAACAAAACAAGGCATCCCCCTAATTGAACGATTACTACAGCAATCCTAACCAATATTTACAGCAACTTGAACTGAGGTGGTACATAATATTATGAGTGAGAAATATTTCTAACACATCAGTCTGAAAGGGGCTTAGGGCCCAGAAGCAATAGCTAATTGACAAAAGCCAAATAACCAAGAGCTGAGAACGTCTATTTATAGCTTGAACGACAAATCTTCTTTTAATCACTCAAACTTTGTATCTGCGGGACTTATTAACGAGACTAGAACAATACCATAGATATCTGTGATAGAAGTAGTATTCATTAAAGATACTGGTGGGGCATTTTAAACAATATTTAAAGAGTAGACAGCTTGCAAATTGATCACACGTGCATTATGTAATGAAATTCAATCTTTAAAACCAAGAGTAAAGACAATTGAGTAAGAAAGAAACCATAGAAGAAGAATATACATTTTTTTTATCGCAAAGCTCAAAGTGATTATTTGTTTCTTCTAAAATGGGGGCATGTTTGTTCACTAAATTCTTCCAGTTACCTATCATTCATTTTATTAGCTGGATGGATAAGGTTTGGTCATAAATTAAGTAAAATATGAACTTTCCGAGAAAACATTTTTAAGTTCTTAGGAAGAAATGTCCTGGTTCGGAAGTACATAGAAAGAAACTAAAAGCTATTCATGCTTATTGGTTGCAAGTAAAGCATAACCTGGGGATGTGTCACAATTGAATTTGAGGATATGGCGACAGAAGCAAGTCCTTTCTGCATTGCATTATATTTGTATCCATGTCAATTTGAGGCTACAAGCACAAATCAAAGAGAAATTTTCATCTGGTCTTGCAATGTTCTTACCTCCATATAGAATGACGTGAGCTTTGCAATATCTTTTTTCAGATGCTTTACAAATGGACAGTGATTGCATATGAACATAACCTGAAAGAAAGACAAGGTCGAGAATTACTCTCTTAAATTAAGACGATGAATGACATGCTTATTTGACAAAAAATAAGAACGGACTTGTGTTGAACACCTTCAAGAATTACAGCTATGTTTGCACAACTGAGTAGATATATGACACTCCATATTTCTCCTCAAGGAAGGGACACATGAGTTGGCTGAACACCTAAGCCTTTAGGGCAGTCTGCTGAACCACTCATACTTGAAAGACAAATTTCAGAAATGTTACACTTTCCGTGGAAATATTTTTTGTTATTTTTCCTTGTTGTAGATAGGTATTGTAAAGGTTAGAAATTTAATACTTGGTTGGTAGTCTAAAATATTCATGGAGAAAATTTCCGGAAAAACAGCGCTTAAGAAACATGTGACTGCAGTCGAGTAGTAGAAGCGAGAAAAACAGAAAGCTATCTTCACAAGCATTTTAAGGAACAATTTGTGTGCATGCCTAATAAATCAACTTGCTTCAAGGACTACAAATTCAACTTGTTTCCAACCATCAGATCAGCAATATACTTGCATAGCTCATTGATTCATCAACACCCCAGCATTATCATCAGCACATCAAAAAACACATTTTCAGTCACTAAAGCTGAACAGAAAGCATGCATGCTAACTTTTTCAGTCACTAAAGCGAACGATGCATCTATCTATAGCACGGATTAACCAAAAGATTCACTGACCAGCAAAGCAGGGCTACCCTCGAAGTCATCCAGCGTCCAGATTTTCCCCGTCAGGGGCTCCGGGAGCTGCATAATCACCAACAAGAAACCATAAGGAACAACACGGCAGCAACATGAGGCTTCAATCTTGATTAAAACATGGGCTAGAAATTACTAAAAAGCAAGAGCGACCTCAAATTGGGGTGCGCGGAAGCCCACGGAGACGCCGGTGGACTCCAGCCTGGCTGCGCGCACCCGGAGACGCGTACTGCGGCGGCCTCCCCTGCTCGCCGCCGGCGAGACAAGGGACCTATACCCGCGGCTGTGGCGGGCGAGGGCCGGGCATGGGCGGGATGAGGACGATGCAGAGGAGGAAAGCAGGGAGGCGCGCACTCCGGCGGCGCACGCGGCGACCAGGGACATGGTGCGCTCTGCTCTTCCGTCCCTTCTCTGCTTCTGCGATGCAGTATGCACCTGTGTGGCTGCCACTGTCCGAAATCCTGGCTATTTCTGTTCGGCGTATCGCCAGATTCCGTAGACGGGCTGACAGCTTAAGAAAGTACAGTCCAGTTTGCGGAAGAAATGGCCCAAAGAGAGCGATGGGCCATTGGTCCGGTCCAGTTGAAGAAAGCACATTTATTACCCCTAAAAAGAACTCAGAAAAAAAGTCGAAGAAAGCACGTATGTCTTGTATACGATTTCTCAAAAAAAGAACGTCCTGCATAAATCGCCCCCCAAAACAGAACAAGATTAAAATCATGCCCTCACGGTCCTAATCCACACATTTGTCATCGTGCGGTACTGGCACAGGGCGGTCGCTGAATGGCGGATCGACGTGTGTAGAGGTGGTTAGTTTGCCGGAAGACTTTGAGCGGCGAGACGACTAGGCGACAGAGACGAGGGAAACAACAGCTATTTGAGCAGAGGATAATGGAGACGAGCACAGATGCGGCAACGGGGATGAGCAGGGTTGCCCGGGGCTAGGAGGAGACAAGTGAGGGACGACATCGTGCGCGGTTGGATCGATGTTGGTGGTCCACACACCCTGATGATCTCCTCATCATTGTGTACCACGTGGCAAAAGGAACATCCACCCATCTTCTCCGAACCACTTGAACCTCCAGTTACCGTACTACTGGTACTGAAACAACCATCACTCACACTTATTTATGACCTTTAAACCTCTGACCACCTAGACCTCTAGCTAATAGAAACTAAAAGACCAAACTACAAAAAATAACTCTCTCTATCCTTCCTAAAACCTTGGGGCATGAACATTTATTTCCACCCAGCTATGGCCTTACTCACAACTCAGAGCATAAGGATATTGGACCCACTCATGAACCTTCAACCCCCCCCCCTATGCATATGGGGGAAAAGGGACACGTGTTGGCTAACTATGCTTTCGCTAGCGTATTTTTGTTGATAAGAGGGGTGTATTTGAAGGAAATATGCCCTAGAGGCAATAATAAAGTTGTTATTTATATTTCCTTATATCATGATAAATGTTTATTATTCATGCTAGAATTGTATTAACTGGAAACTTAGTACATGTGTGAATACATAGACAAACAGAGTGTCACTAGTATGCCTCTACTTGACTAGCTCGTTAATCAAACATGGTTAAGTTTCCTAGCCATGGACAAGAGTTGTCATTTGATGAAAGGTATCACATCTTAGAGAATGATATGATTGACTTGACCCATCCGTTAGCTTAGCACTATGATCGTTTAGTCTATTGCTATTGCTTTATTCATAACTTATACATGTTCCTATGACTATGAGATTATGCAACTCCCGAATACCGGAGGAACACTTAGTGTGCTATCAAACGTCACTGGCGAATCGGGTGACTATAAAGATGCTCTCAGGTGTCTCCGATGGTGTTTGTTAAGTTGGCATAGATCGAGATAGGATTTGTCACTCCGATTGTCGGAGAGGTATCTCTGGGCCCTCTCGGTAATGCACGTCAATATGAGCCTTGCAAGCATTGTTACTAATGAGTTAGTTATGGGATGATGCATTACGGAACGAGTAAAGAGACTTGCCGGTAACGAGATTGAACTAGGTATTGAGATACCGACGATCGAATCTCGGGCAAGTAACATACCGATGACAAAGGGAACAACGTATGTTGTTATGCGGTTTGACCGATAAAGATTTTCGTAGAATATGTAGGAACCAATATGAGCATCCAGGTTCCGCTATTGGTTATTGACCGGAAGTGAGTCTCGGTCATGTCTACATAGTTCTCGAACCCGTAGGGTCTGCACGCTTAACGTTCGGTGACGATCGGTATTATGAATTTATGTGTTTTGATGTACCGAAGGTAGTTCGGAGTCCCATATGTGATCACTGACATGATGAGGAGTCTCGAAATGGTCGAGACATAAAGATCGATATATTGGAAGGCTATGTTTGGACACCAAAAAGGTTTCGAATGAGTTCGGGCATATACCGGAGTATCGAGGGGTTATCGGAACCCCCCGGGGGCTATATGGGCCTACATGGGCTTTAGTGGGAGAGAGAGGAGGCGGCCAAGAGGTGGGGGCACCCCCCCCCCCAAGCCCAATCTGAATTTGGAGGGGGGCCGACCCCTCTTTCCTTCATCTCCTCTTCCCCTTCCTTCCCCTTCCTATTAGGACTAGGAAAGGGGGAACCTGTTGGGGAACGTAGTAATTTCAAAAAATTTCCTACGCACACGCAAGATCATGGTGATGTATAGCAACGAGAGGGGAGAGTGTTGTCTACGCCCTCGTGAGACCCGGCGAAGCGATCACAACGTAGAGGAAGTAGTCGACGTTCTCCTCGCGATCCGACCGATCCGGCGCCGTTACTCTCGACGCCCGAGTTCTTGACACACGACAGCTCGATGGCGTCCCTCGTACTCGATCCAGCCGAGTGTCGAGGAGAGTTCGTCAAGACCTGACGGCGTGGTGACGATCTTGATGTTTCATCGCGAGGCTTCGCTTAAGCTTCGCGACAGTATAACCGAGGTGGAATATGGTGGAGGGGCACGCGACACGGCTAAGGAACGATCTAAAGATCAACTTGTCTGTTCCAAGGTGCCCCCTGCCCGTATATAAAGGAGCCAGGGGAAGGGGGCCGGCCAAGGGGGAGCGCGCCAGGAGTCCTACTCCTCTGGGAGTAGGATTCCCCCAATCCTAGTTGGACTAGGATTCCGGAGGGAAAGAGAGAGAGGGGCGGCCCTTCTCCTAGTCCTAATAAGACTAGGGAAGGGGGGGGCAGCGCCTTCCTAGGGCTGCCCTTCTCCTTTCCACTAAGGCCCATCGAGGCCCATTTACCTCCCGGGGTTCCAGTAACCTCCAGTACTCAGTAAATTCCGTTTCGCCGGAACCATTCCGAACTCCAAACATAGGCTTCCAATATATCAATCTTTATGTCTCGACCATTTCGAGACTCCTCGTCATGTCCGTGATCACATCCGGACTCCGAACTCCTTCGGTACATCAAAATACATAAACTCATAATAAGCATCGCCATCGAAACCTTAAGCGTGCGGACCCTACGGTTCGAGAACAATGTAGACATGACCTAGAACTATTCACGGTCAATAACCAACAGCGGGACCTGGATGCCCATATTGGTTCCTACATATTCTACGAAGATCTTTATCGGTCAGACCGCATAACAACATACGTTGTTCCCTTTGTCATCGGTATGTTACTTGCCCGAGATTCGATCGTCGGTATCCAATACCTAGTTCAATCTCGTTACACGGCAAGTCTCTTTACTCGTTCAGTAATACATCATCTCACAACTAACTCATTAGTTGTAGTGCTTGCAAGGCTTCAAAGTGATGTGTATTACCGAGAGGGCCCAGAGATACCTCTCCGACAATCGGAGTGACAAAACCTAATCTCAAATACGCCAACCCAACATCGCCTTTGGAGACACCTGTAGTACTCCTTTATAATCACCCGCCACGTTGTGACGTTTGGTAGCACCAAAGTGTTCCTCCGTAAACGGAGTTGCATAATCTCATAGTTACAGGAACATGTATAAGTCATGGATAAAAGTAGTAGCAACATACTAAGCGATCGTGTGCTAAGCTAATGGAATGGGTCATGTCAATCAGATCATTCTACTAATGATGTGACCTTGTTAATCAAATAACAACTCTTTGTTCATGATCGGAAACATAACCATCTTTGATTAACAAGCTAGTCTAGTAGAGGCATACTAGTGACATCTTGTTTTGTCTATGCATTCACACATGTATCATGTTTCCGGTTAATACAATTCTAGCATGAATGATAAACATTTATCATGAAATAAGGAAATAAATAATAACTTTATTATTGCCTCTAGGGCATATTTCCTTGATCTCCCACTTGCACTAGAGTCAATAATCTAGATTACATAGTAATGATTCTAACACCCATGGAGTCTTGGTGCTGATCATGTTTTGCTCGTGGAAGAGGCTTAGTCAACGGGTCTCGCAACATTCAGATCCGTATGTATCTTGCAAATCTCTATGTCTCCCATCCGGACTAAGTCCGGATGGAATTGAAGCGTCTCTTGATGTGCTTGGTCCTCTTGTGAAATCTGGATTCCTTCGCTAAGGCAATTGCTCCAAGATTGTCACAGAAGATTTTCATTGGACCCGATGCACTAGGTATGACACCTAGATCGGATATGAACTCCTTCATCCAGACTCCTTCATTAGCTGCCCGAAGCTGCTATGTATTCCGCTTCACATGTAGATCCCGCCACGACGCTTTGTTTAGAACCGCACCAACCGACAGCTCCTCCGTTTAGTGTAAATACGATCCGGTCTGCGATTTAGAATCGTCCGGATCGGTGTCAAAGCTTGCATCAACGTAACTGCCACGATGAGCTCTTTGTCACCTCCATATCGAGAAACATATCCTTAGTCCTTTTCGGTATTTCAGATGTTCTTGACCGCTGTCCGATGATCCACTCGAGGATTACTTTGGTACCTCCTGCTAGGCTTATAGCAAGGCACACATCAGTCCGGTACACAGCATTGCATACATGATAGAGCCTATGGTGAAGCATAGGAACATCTTTCATTTCTCTCTATCTTCTGCGGTGGTCGGGCATTGAGTCGACTCAACTTCACACCTTGTAACACAGTGCAAGAACCCTTTCTTTGCTTGATCCATTTTGAACTTCTTCAAAATTTTGTCAAGGTATGTGCTTTGTGAAAGTCCAATTAAGCGTCTTGATCTATCTCTATAGATCTTAATGCCCAATATGTAAGCAGCTTCACCGAGGTCTTTCATTGAAAAACTCTTGTTCAAGTATCCTTTATGCTATCCAGAAATTCTATATCATTTCCGATCAGCAATATGTCATCCACATATAATATCGAAATGCTACTGAGCTCCCACTCACTTTCTTGTAAATCTGAGGCTTCTCCAAAAGTCTACAAACCCAAATGCTTTGATCACACTATCAAAGCGTTTATTCCAACTCCGAGATGCTTGCACCAGTCCATAAATGGATCGCTGGAGCTTGCACACTTTGTTAGCTCCTTTGGATCGATAAAACCTTTCGGTTGCATCATATACAACTCTTCTTCCGAAACCCATTCAGAATGCGGTCTTTACATCCATTTGCCAAATTTCATAATCATAAAATGCGGCAATTGCTAACATGATTCGGACGGACTTAAGCATCGCTACGGGTGAGAAGGTCTCATCGTAGTCAATCCCTTGAACTTGCCGAAAACCTTTTGCGCATAAGTCGAGCTTTATAGACGATAACATTACCGTCGGCGTCGGTCTTCTTCTTGAAGATCCACTTGTTTTCTATTGCTTGCCTACCCTCGGGCAAGTCAACCAAAGTCCATACTTTGTTTTCATACATGGATCCCATCTCAGATTTCATGGCCTCAAGCCATTTTATGGAATCTGGGCTCACCATCGCTTCTTCATAGTTCGAGGTTCATCATGATCTAGTAGCATGATTTCGAGAATAGGATTACCGTACCACTCACAGTGCGGATCTTACTCTGGTTGATCTACGTGGTTCAGTAGTAACTTGATCTGAAGTTTCATGATCAACATCATCAACTTCCTCACTACTTGGTGTAGGTGTCTCAGAAACCGGTTTCTGCGACGAACTACTTTCAAGTAAGGGAGAAGGTACTATTACCTCATCAAGTTCCACTTTCCTCCCACTCACTTCTTTCGAGAGAAACTCCTTCTCTAGAAAGGATCCATTCTTAGCAACAAATGTCTTGCCTTCGGATCTGTGATAGAAGGTGTACCCAACTGTCTCCTTTGGGTATCCTATGAAGACACATTTCTCGATTTGGGTTCGAGCTTATCAGGTTGAAGCTTTTTCACATAAGCATCGCATCCCCAAACTTTAAGAAACGACAACTTTGGTTTCTTGCTAAACCACATTCATAAGGTGTCGTCTCAGCGGATTTCGACGGTGTTCTATTCAAGTGTGAATGCGGCCGTCTCTAGAGCATAACCCCAAAAGCGATAGCGGTAAATCTGTAAGAGACATCATAGATCGCACCATATCTAGTAAAGTACGATTCTGACGTTCGGACACACCATTCTGTTGTGGTGTTCGGGTGGCGTGAGTTGCGTAAACTATTCCACATTGTTTCAAATGTAGACCAAACTCGTAACTCAAATATTCACCTCCACGATCGGATCGTAGAAACTTGATTTTCTTGTTACGATGATTTTCAACTTCACTCTGAAATTCTTTGAACTTTTCAAACGCGTTTGGACTTATGTTTCATTAAGTAGATATACCCATATCTCGCTTAAGTCATCTCTGAAGGTGAGAAAATAACGATATCCGCCACGAGCCTCAACATTCATCGTGTTGGGGAGCGTAGTAATTTCAAAAATTTCCTACGCACACACAAGATCATGGTGATGAATAGCAGCGAGAGGGAGAGTGTTGTCCACATACCCTTGTAGACCCAAGCGGAAGCGATCTGGCGTAGAGGAAGTAGTCGACGTTCTCCTCGCGATCCGACCGATCCGGCGCCGTTACTCGGCGCCCCGAGTTCTTGACACACGACAGCTCGATGGCGTCCCTCGTACTCGATCCAGCCGAGTGTCGAGGAGAGTTTTCGTCGACGACGGCGTGGTGACGATCTTGATGTTTCACGGCGCAGGGCTTCGCCTAAGCAGCGACGGTATGACCGAGGTGAAATATGGTGGAGGGGGCACCGCACACGGCTAAGGAACGATCCGTAGATCAACTTGTGTCTCTTGTGTGTCTAGAGGTGCCCCCGCCCCGTATATAAAGGAGCAAGGGGAGGTGCGGCCGGCCTAGGAGAGGCGCGCCAGGGGTGTCCTACTCCCACCGGAGTAGGACTCCCTCCTTCCTTGTTGGAGTAGGAGAAGGGAAAGAGGGAGAGGAGGAAGGAAAGGGGCTGCACCCCTTGTCCAATTCGGACTAGAGGGGCTGCGCCCTTCTTCCTTTGGCCTCTTTCCTTATTCCCGTATGGCCCAATAAGGCCCATATACTCCCGGCGAATTCTCAGTAACTCTCCGGTACTCGAAAAATACCGAATGACTCGGAACCTTTCCGAACTCCGAATATAGTCGTCCAATATATCGATCTTTACGTCTCGACCATTTCGAGACTCCTCGTCATGTCCCGATCTCATCCGGGACTCGAACTCCTTCGGTACATCAAAACTCATAAACTCATAATATAAGCATCATCGAAACCTTAAGTGTATGCGGACCCTACGGTTCGAGAACAATGTAGACATGGCCGAGACACGTCTCGGTCAATAACCAATAGCGGGACCTGGATGCCCATATTGGTTCCTACATATTCTACGAAGATCTTTATCGGTCGGACCGCATAACAACATCGTTGTTCCTTTGTCATCGGTATGTTACTTGCCCGAGATTCGATCGTCGGTATCCAATACCTAGTTCAATCTCGTTACGGCAAGTCTCTTTACTCGTTCAGTAATACATCATCTCACAACTAACTCATTAGTTGCAATGCTTGCAAGGCTTAAGTGATGTGCATTACCGAGAGGGCCCGAGATACCTCTCCGACAATCGAGTGACAAATCCTAATCTCGAAATCGCCAACCCAACATACGCCTTTGGAGACACCTGTAGTACTCCTTTATAATCACCCGATTCACGTTGTGACGTTTGGTAGTACCCAAAGTGTTCCTCCGGTAAACGGGAGTTGCACAATCTCATAGTTATAGGAACATGTATAAGTCATGAAGAAAGCAATAGCAACATACTAAACGATCGTGTGCTAAGCTAATGGAATGGATCATGTCAATCAGATCATTCTACTAATGATGTGACCTTGTTAATCAAATAACAACTCCTTGTTTATGGTTAGGAAACATAACCATCTTTGATTAACAAGCTAGTCTAGTAGAGGCATACTAGTGACATCTTGTTTGTCTATGCATTCACACATGTATCATGTTTCCGGTTAATACAATTCTAGCATGAATGATAAACATTTATCATGAAATAAGGAAATAAATAATAACTTTATTATTGCCTCTAGGGCATATTTCCTTCAGTCTCCCACTTGCACTAGAGTCAATAATCTAGATCACATCACCATGTGATTAACATCGATATTTCACATCATCATGTGATTAACACCCATAGTTCACATCGCCATGTGACTAACACCCAAAGGGTTTACTAGATTCTGTAATCTAGTTCACATCGCTATGTGATTAACACCCAAAGAGTACTAAGGTGTGATCATGTTTTGCTTGTGAGAAGTCTTAGTCAACGGGTCTTTTACATTCAGATCCGTTATGTATTTTGCAATTTTCTATGTCTACAATGCTCTGCACGAAGCTACTCTAGCTAATTGCTCCCACTTTCAATATGTATCTAGATCGAGACTTAGAGTCATCCGGATCGGTGTCAAAACTTGCATCGGCGTAACCCTTTACTTACCGAACCTTTTGTCACTTCCATAATCGAGAAACATATCCTTATTCTAATAAGGATAATTTTGACCATTGTCTAGTGATCTACTCCTAGATCACTATTGTACTCCTTGCCAAACTCGGTCACGGGGTATACAATATATCTGGTACACAGCATGGCATACTTTATAGAACCTATGGCCAAGGCATAGGGAATGACTTTCATTCTCTTTCTATCTTCTGCCGTGATCGGGTTTTGAGTCTTACTCAATTTCACACCTTGTAACACAGGCAAGAACTCTTTCTTTGACTGTTCCATTTTGAACTACTTCAAAATCTTTTCAAGGTATGTACTTCATTGAAAAAACTTATCAAGCGTCTTGATCTATCTCTATAGATCTTGATGCTCAATATGTAAGCAGCTTCACCGAGGTCTTTCTTTGAAAAACTCCTTTCAAACACTCCTTTATGCTTTGCAGAATAATTCTACATTATTTCCGATCTACAATATGTCATTCACATATACTTATCGAAATCTTGTAGTGCTCCCACTCACTTTCTAGTAAATCAGGCTTCACCATAAGTGCTCAGACAAAACTATATGCTTTGATCAACTCATCAAAGCGTATATTCCAACTCGAGATGCTTGCACCAGTCCATAGATGGATCATTGGAGCTTGCACACTTTGTTAGCTCCTTTGGATCGATAAAACCTTTCGGTTGCATCATATACAACTCTTCCTCCGATACCCATTCAGAATGCAGTTTTACATCCATTTGCCAAATTTCATAAATTGTGGCAATTGCTAACATGATTCGGACAGACTTAAGCATCGCTACGGTTGAGAAAATCTCATTGTAGTCAACAACTTGAACTTGTCAAAACCTTTTTGCGACAAGTCGAGCTTTGTAGATAGTAACACTACTATCGGCGTCCGTCTTCCTCTTGAAGATCCATTTATTTTCTATGGCTTGCCGATCATCGGCAACGCCACCAAAGTCCACACTTTGTTCTCATACATGGATCTCATCTCGATTTCATGGCCTCAAGCCATTTCGCGAATCTGGGCTCATCATCGCTTCCTCATAGTTCGTAGGTTCATCATGTTCTAGTTACATGACTTCCGAACAGGATTATCGTACCACTCAGTGCGGATCTTACTCTGGTTAATCTACGAGATTCGGTAGTAACTTGATCTGAAGTTACATGATCATCATCATTAGCTTCCTCACTAATTGGTGTAGTAGTCACAGAATGATTTTCGTGATGAACTACTTTCAATAAGGGAGAAGGTACAATTACCTCATCAAGTTCTACTTTCCTCCCACTCACTTCTTTCGAGAGAAACTCCTTCTCTAGAAAGGATCCATTTATTAGCAACGAATGTTTTGCCTTCGGATCTGTGATAGAAGGTGTACCCAACAATTTCCTTTGGGTATTCTATGAAGACGCACTTCTCGATTTGGGTTTGAGCTTATCGGGATGAAACTTTTTCACATAAGCATCGCAGCCCCAAACTTTAAGAAACGACAACTTTGGTTTCTTGCTAAACCACAGTTCATATAGTGTCGTCTCAGCGGATTTAGATG
Organism: Aegilops speltoides; assembly: GCA_021437245.1. NCBI lineage: Eukaryota > Viridiplantae > Streptophyta > Magnoliopsida > Poales > Poaceae > Aegilops > Aegilops speltoides. The sequence continues at coordinate 61,302,553 of CM038142.1, forward strand.
GTGCCCTATTTAACGTGAATGCAGCTGTCTCTAATGCATGATCCCAAAACGATATTGGTAAATCGGTAAGAAACATCATAGATTGTACTATATCCAATAAAATACGGTTATGACGTTCGGACACACCATTATGATGTGGTGTTCGGTGGCATGAATTTGTGAAACTATTCCACATTGTTTTAATTGAAGACCAAACTCGTAACTCAAATATTTGTCTCTGCGATCGGATCGTAGAAACCTTATTTTCTTGTCACGATGATTTTCCACTTCACTCTGAAATTCTTTGAACCTTTCAACTATTTCAGACTTATGTTTCATCAAGTAGATATACCCATATCTGCTCAAATCATCTGTGAAGGTGAGAAAATAACGATATCCACCGTGAGCCTTAACACTCATTGGATCGCATACATCGGTATGTATTATTTCCAATAAGTCGGTTGCTCGCTCCATTATTCCGAGAACGGAGTCTTAGTCATCTTGCCCATGAGGCATGGTTACATAAGCATCAAGTGATTCATAATCAAGTGATTCCAAAATCCCATCGGCATGGAGTTTCTTCATGCGCTTTACACCAATATGACCTAAGCGGCGATTGCCACAAATAAGTTGCACTATCATTATTAACTTTGCATCTTTTGGTTTCAATATTATGAATATGTGTATCACTACGATCGAGATCTAATGAACCATTTTCATTGGGTGTGTAACCATATAAGGTTTTATTCATGTAAGCAGAACAACAGTTTATTCTCTTACTTAAATGAATAACCGTTTTGCAATAAACACGATCAAATCATATTCATGCTCAACGCAAACACCAAATAACATTTATTTAGGTTCAACACTAATCCCGAAAGCATAGGGAGTGTGCGATGATGATCATATCAATCTTGAAACTATTTTCAACACACATCATCACTTCACCCTTAACTAGTTTACATTTTATTACGCAACTCCGTTTGAGTTACTACTCTTAGCAACTGAACCATTACCAAATACCGAGGGGTTGCTATAAACACTAGTAAAGCACACATCAAACACATGTATATCAAATATACCCTTTTTCACTTTGCCATCCTTCTTATCCACCAAATATTTAGGGCAGTTCCGCTTCAAATGACCATTTCCTTTGCGAGTGTAAGCACTCGGTTTAGAGCTTTGGTTCAGCTTTGGGCTTCTTCGTGGGAGTGACAACTTGCTTGTCAATCTACTTGAAGTTCCCTTTCTTTCCTTTGCCCTTTTCTTGAAACTAGTGATCTTGTCAACCATCAACACTTGATGCTCTTTCTTGATTTCTACCTTCGTCGATTTCAACATCACGAAGAGCTCGGGAATGATTTTCGTCATCCCTTGCATACTATAGTTCATCACGAAGTTCTACTAACTTGGTGATGGTGACTAGAGAATTTCATCAATCACTATCTTATCCGGAAGATTAACTCCCACTTGATTCAAGCGATTGAAGTACCTGGACAATCTGAGCACATGCTCACTAGTTGAGCGATTCTCCTCCATCTTTTAGCTATAGAACTTGTTGGAGACTTCATATCTCTCAACTCGGTATTTCCTTGAAATATTAACTTCAATTCTGGAACATCTCATATGGTCCATGATGTTCAAAACATCTTTGAAGTCCCGATTCTAAGCCATAAAGCATGGTGCACAAAACTATCAAGTAGTCATCATACTGAGCTAGCCAAACGTTCATAACGTCTGCATCTGCTCCTGCATTAAGTCTGTCACCTAGCGGTGCATTAAGGACATAATTCTTCTATGCAGCAATGAGGATAAACCTCCGATCATGGATCGAATCCGCATCATTGCTACTAACATTTTTCAACATAATTTTCTCTAGGAACATATCAAAAACAAACATATGAAAGCAACAACGCAAGCTATTGATCTTACAACATAATTTGCAAAATACTACCAGGACTAAGTTCATGATAAATTTAAGTTCAATTAATCATATTACTTAAGAACTCCCACTTAGATAGACATCTCTCTAGTCATCTAAGTGATCACGTGATCCAAATCAACTAAACCATAACCGATCATCACGTGAAATGGAGTAGTTTTCAATGGTGAACATCTTATGTTGATCATATCTACTATATGATTCACGCTCGACCTTTCGGTCTCCGTGTTCCGAGGCCATATCTGCATATGCTAGGCTCGTCAAGTATAACCCGAGTATTCTGCGTGTGCAAAACTGGCTTGCACCCGTTGTAGATGGACGAGAGCTTATCACACCCGATCATCACGTGGTGTGCGGGCACGACGAACTTTGGCAATGGTGCATACTGGGAGAACACTTCTTGATAATTTAGTGAGAGATCATCTTATAATGCTACCGTCAATCAAAGCAAGATAAGATGCATAAAGGATAAACATCACATGCAAATCAATATAAGTGATATGATATGGTCATCATCATCTTGTGCTTCATGATCTCCATCTTGCGGCACCACCATGATCACCATCGTCACCACCGCGACACCTTGATCTCCATCGTTGCATCGTTGTCGTCTCGCCAAACTTATGCTTCTCGACTATCGCTACCGCTTAGTGATAAAGTAAAGCATTACGAAGCATTGCATTGCATACAATAAGCGACAACCATATGGCTCCAGCCGATTGCCGATAACCGGTTACAAAACATGATCATCTCATACAATAAAATATAGCATCACGTCTTGACCATATCACATCACAACATGCCCTGCAAAAACAAGTTAGGCGTCCTCTACTTTGTTGTTGCAAATTTTACGTGGCTGCTACGGGCTTAAGCAAGAACCGTCTCACCTACGCATCAAAACCACAACGATACTTCGTCAAATAGACTCGTTTTAACCTTCTCAAGGACGGGCGTAGCCACTCGGTTCAACTAAAGTGAGAGAGCAGACACCCGCCGGTCACCTTTAAGCAACGAGTGCTCGTGGCGGTGAAACCAGTCTCGCGAAGCGTCTGGCGTAATGTCGGTCCGAGCCGCTTCATCTCACAATACCGCTGAACCAAAGTATGACATCTTTGGTAGGTAGTATGACTTGTATCGCCCACAACTCACTTGTGTTCTACTCGTGCAAAACATCAAACCATAAAAACAGGCTCGGATGCCTTTGTTGGGGAGCGTAGTAATTTCAAAAATTTCCTACGCACACACAAGATCATGGTGATGAATAGCAACGAGAGGGAGAGTGTTGTCCACATACCCTTGTAGACCCGGCGGAAGCGATCTGGCGTAGAGGAAGTAGTCGACGTTCTCCTCGCGATCCGACCGATCCGGCGCCGTTACTCGGCGCCCGAGTTCTTGACACACGTACAGCTCGATGGCGTCCCTCGTACTCGATCCAGCCGAGTGTCGAGGGAGAGTTTCGTCGACCTGACGGCGTGGTGGCGATCTTGATGTTTCACCGGCGCAGGGCTTCGCCTAAGCTTCGCGACGGTATGACCGAGGTGAAATATGGTGGAGGGGGGCACCGCACACGGCTAAGGAACGATCCGTAGATCAACTTGTGTCTCTTGTGTGTCTAGAGGTGCCCCCCTGCCCCCGTATATAAAGGAGCAAGGGGAGGTGCGGCCGGCCTAGGAGAGGCGCCAAGGGGTGTCCTACTCCCACGGGAGTAGGACTCCCTCCTTCCTTGTTGGAGTAGGAGAAGGGAAAGAGGGGAGAGGAGGAAGGAAAGGGGCTGCACCCTTGTCCAATTCGGACTAGAGGGGCTGCGCCCTTCTTCCTTTGGCCTCTTTCCTTATTCCCGTATGGCCCAATAAGGCCCATATACTCCCGGCGAATTCTGTAACTCTCCGGTACTCGAAAAATACCGAATGACTCGGAACCTTTCCGAACTCCGAATATAGTCGTCCAATATATCGATCTTTACGTCTCGACCATTTCGAGACTCCTCGTCATGTCCCCGATCTCATCCGGGACTCGAACTCCTTGGTACATCAAAACTCATAAACTCATAATATAAGCATCATCGAAACCTTAAGTGTGCGGACCCTACGGTTCGAGAACAATGTAGACATGGCGAGACACCGTCTCCGGTCAATAACCAATAGCGGGACCTGGATGCCCATATTGGTTCCTACATATTCTCGAAGATCTTTATCGGTCGAGACCGCATAACAACATCGTTGTTCCCTTTGTCATCGGTATGTTACTTGCCGAGATTCGATCGTCGGTATCCAATACCTAGTTCAATCTCGTTACGGCAAGTCTCTTTACTCGCTCACGTAATACATCATCTCACAACTAACTCATTAGTTGCAATGCTTGCAAGGCTTAAGTGATGTGCATTACCGAGAGGGCCCGAGATACCTCTCCGACAATCGAGTGACAAATCCTAATCTCAAATCGCCAACCCAACATCGCCTTTGGAGACACTGTAGTACTCCTTTATAATCACCCGATTACGTTGTGACGTTTGGTAGTACCAAAGTGTTCCTCCGTAAGCGGAGTTGCACAATCTCATAGTTATAGGAACATGTATAAGTCATGAAGAAAGCAATAGCAACATACTAAACGATCGTGTGCTAAGCTAATGGAATGGGTCATGTCAATCAGATCATTCTACTAATGATGTGACCTTGTTAATCAAATAACAACTCCTTGTTTATGGTTAGGAAACATAACCATCTTTGATTAACAAGCTAGTCTAGTAGAGGCATACTAGTGACATCTTGTTTGTCTATGCATTCACACATGTATCATGTTTCCGGTTAATACAATTCTAGCATGAATGATAAACATTTATCATGAAATAAGGAAATAAATAATAACTTTATTATTGCCTCTAGGGCATATTTCCTTCACATCGGACCACATACATCTGTATGTATGATTTCCAACAAATCCGTTGCTCTCTCCATAGTACCGGAGAACGGTGTTCTAGTCATCTTGCCCATGAGGCACGGTTCGCAAGTGCCAAGTGATTCATAATCAAGTGACTCCAAAAGTCCATCAGTATGGAGTTTCTTCATGCGCTTTATACCGATATGACCTAAACGGCAGTGCCACAAATAAGTTGCACTTTCGTTATCAACTCTGCATCTTTTGGTTTCAACATTATGAATATGTGTATCACTACTATCGAGATTCATCAAAAATAGACCATTCCTCAAGGGTGCATGACCATAAAAGATATTACTCATATAAATAGAACAACCATTTTTCTCTCGATTTAAATGAATAACCGTCTCGCATCAAACAAGATCCAGATATAATGTTCATGCTCAACGCAGCACCAAATAACAATTATTTAGGTCTAAAACTAATCCGAAGGTAGATGTAGAGGTAGCGTGCCGACCGCGATCACATCGACTTTGGAACCATTTCCCACGCGCAAGATCGTCACCTCGTCCTTTGCGAGTTAAGCAATCCGTAGTCCCTGTTTGAGTTGCAAATATTAGCAATGTAACCCAATATCAAATACCAGTGCTACTACGAGCTCTAGTAAGGTACACATCAATAACATGTATATCACATATACCTTTGTTCACCTTGCCATCCTTCTTATCCGCCAAATACTTGGGGCAGTTCCGCTTCAAAGTGACGAGTCGCTTGCGGTAGAAGCACTCATTTCAGGTTTAGGGCCGGACTTGGGTTTCTTCTCTGAGCAAACAACTTGCTTGTTGTTCTTCTTGAAGTTCCCTTCTTCTTCCCTTTGCCTTTCTTCTTGAAACTAGTGGTCTTATTGACCATCAACACTTGATGCTCCTTCTTGATTTCTACCTCCGCAGCCTTTAGCATTGCGAAGAGCTCGGTATAGTCTTTACTAACCCTTGCATATTATAGTTCATCACGAAGCCTTTGTAGCTTGGTGGCGTTGATTGAAGAATTTCATCAATGACACAATCATCGGAAGATTAACTCCCAATTGTGTCAAGTGATTGTAGTACCCGGACATTACGAGTATATGCTCACTAATGAGAACTATTCTCCTCCATCTTGCAGCTATAGAACTTATTGGAGACTTCATATCTCTCAATCCGGGCATTACATTTGGAATATTAACTTCAACTCTGGAACATCTCATATGCTCCATGACGTTCAAAACGTCGTTGAAGTCCGGTTCTAAGCCGTAAAGCATGGCACCTTGAACTATAGAGTAGTCATCGACTTTGCTCGCCAGACGTTCATAACATCTGCGATTGCATTAGCGGCGAGCTGGCACCTAGCGGTGCATCCGGGACGTAACTCTTACGTGCAGCAATGAGGATGATCCTCAAGTTACGGACCCGATCCGTGTAATTGCTACCATCATCTTTCAACTTTGCTTTCTCAAGGAACGCATTAAAATTCAACGGAACAACAAAGACGAGCCATCTATCTACAATCAAACATAAACAAGCAAGATACTATCGGTACTAAGTTCATGATAAATTTAAGTTCGATTAATCATATTACTAAAGAACTCCCACTTAGAAAGACATCCTCTAGTCATCTAAGTGATCACGTGATCCAAATCAACTAAACCATAACCGATCATCACGTGAAATGGAGTAGTTTTCAATGGTGAACATCTTATGTTGATCATATCTACTATATGATTCACGCTCGACCTTTCGGTCTCCGTGTTCCGAGGCCATATCTGCATATGCTAGGCTCGTCAAGTATAACCCGAGTATTCTGCGTGTGCAAAAGCGGCTTGCACCCGTTGTAGATGGACGTGAGCTTATCACACCCGATCATCACGTGGTGTGCGGGCACGACGAACTTTGGCAGCGGTGCATACTCGGGAGAACACTTCTTGATAATTTAGTGAGAGATCATCTTATAATGCTACCGTCAATCAAAGCAAGATAAGATGCATAAAAGGATAAACATCACATGCAAATCAATATAAGTGATATGATATGGTCATCATCATCTTGTGCTTCATGATCTCCATCTTGCGGCACCACCATGATCACCATCGTCACCGTAGCGACACCTTGATCTCCATCGTAGCATCGTTGTCGTCTCGCCAAACTTATGCTTCTACGACTATCGCTACCGCTTAGTGATAAAGTAAAGCATTACGAAGCGATTGCATTGCATACAATAAAGCGACAACCATATGGCTCCAGCCGATTGCCGATAACCGGTTACAAAACATGATCATCTCATACAATAAAATATAGCATCACGTCTTGACCATATCACATCACAACATGCCCTGCAAAAACAAGTTAGGCGTTCTCTACTTTGTTGTTGCATGTTTTACGTGGCTGCTACGGGCTTAAGCAAGAACCAGTCTCACCTACGCATCAAAACCACAACGATACTTCGTCAAATAGACTCGTTTTAACCTTCTCAAGGACCGGGCGTAGCCACTTTTCAGTTCAACTAAAGTGAGAGACAGCACCCACGGTCACCTTTAAGCAACGAGTGCTCGTGGCGGTGAAACCAGTCTCGCGTAAGCGTCACGCGTAATGTCGGTCTGGGCCGCTTCATCTCACAATACCGCTGAACCAAAGTATGACATGCTGGTAGGTAGTATGACTTGTATCGCCCACAACTCACTTGTGTTCTACTCGTGCAAAACATCAAACCATAGAAAAACCTAGGCTCGATACCTTTGTTGGGGAGCGTAGTAATTTCAAAAATTTCCTACGCACACGCAAGATCATGGTGATGTATAGCAACGAGAGGGGAGAGTGTTGTCTCGTACCCTCGTGAGACCCGGCGAAGCGATCACAATGTAGAGGAAGTAGTCGACGTTCTCCTCGCGATCCGACCGATCCGCGCCGTTACTCCAGCGCCCGAGTTCTTGACACACGTCAGCTCGATGGCGTCCCTCGTACTCGATCCAGCCGAGTGTCGAGGGAGAGTTCCGTCGACGACGACGGCGTGGACGATCTTGATGTTTCACGGCGCGAGGCTTCGCTAAGCTTCATGACAGTATAACCGAGGTGGAATATGGTGGAGGGGCACCGCACACGGCTAAGGAACGATCTAAAGATCAACTTGTCTGTTCCAAGGTGCCCCCGCCCCCGTATATAAAGGAGCCGGGGGAAGGGGCGGCGGCCAAGGGAGGCGCGCAGGAGTCCTACTCCCTCCGGGAGTAGGATTCCCCCAATCCTAGTTGGACTAGGATTCGGGAGGGAAAGAGAGAGAGGGGCGGCCCTTCTCCTAGTCCTAATAGGACTAGGGAAGGGGGGAGGCGCGCCTTCCTAGGGCTGCCCTTCTCCTTTCCACTAAGGCCCATCGAGGCCCATTTACCTCCCGGGGTTCCGTAACCTCCGGTACTCGGTAAATTCCGTTTTCGCCGGAACCATTCGAACTCCAAACATAGGCTTCCAATATATCAATCTTTATGTCTCGACCATTTCGAGACTCCTCGTCATGTCCGTGATCACATCCGGACTCGAACTCCTTCGGTACATCAAAATACATAAACTCATAATAAGCATCATCGAAACCTTAAGCGTGCGGACCCTACGGTTCGAGAACAATGTAGACATGACCTAGAACTATTCACGGTCAATAACCAACAGCGGGACCTGGATGCCCATATTGGTTCCTACATATTCTACGAAGATCTTTATCGGTCGGACCGCATAACAACATCGTTGTTCCTTTGTCATCGGTATGTTACTTGCCGAGATTCGATCGTCGGTATCCAATACCTAGTTCAATCTCGTTTACAAGCAAGTCTCTTTACTCGTTCAAGTAATACATCATCTCACAACTAACTCATTAGTTGTAGTGCTTGCAAGGCTTGATGATGTGTATTACCGAGAGGGCCCAGAGATACCTCTCCGACAATCGGAGTGACAAAACCTAATCTCAAAATACGCCAACCCAACATCGCCTTTGGAGACACCTGTAGTACTCCTTTATAATCACCCGATTACGTTGTGACGTTTGGTAGCACCAAAGTGTTCCTCCGTAAACGGAGTTGCATAATCTCATAGTTACAGAACATGTATAAGTCATGGATAAAAGCGGTAGCAACATACTAAGCGATCGTGTGCTAAGCTAATGGAATGGGTCATGTCAATCAGATCATTCTACTAATGATGTGACCTTGTTAATCAAATAACAACTCTTTGTTCATGATCAGGAAACATAACCATCTTTGATTAACAAGCTAGTCTAGTAGAGGCATACTAGTGACATCTTGTTTTGTCTATGCATTCACACATGTATCATGTTTCCGGTTAATACAATTCTAGCATGAATGATAAACATTTATCATGAAATAAGGAAATAAATAATAACTTTATTATTGCCTCTAGGGCATATTTCCTTCAGAACCTACTCCTAGTACGAGTTGGATACCCCCCCCCCCTTGGGGGCGCACCATGAGGGCCGGCCGGCCCCTCCTCCCCTCCTTTATATACGGGGGAGGGGGCACCCCATAGACACACAAGTTGTTTAGCCGTGTGCGGTGCCCCCTCCATAGATTTCCACCTTGGTCATATCGATGTAGTGCTTAGGCGAAGCCCTGTGATGGTAACTTCATCATCACCGTCATCACGCCATCGTGCTGACGAAACTCTCCCTCGACCTCAGCTGGATCTAGAGTTCATGGGATGTCACCGAGCTGAACGTGTGCAGATCGTGGAGGTGCCGTACCTTCGGTGCTAGGATCGGTCGGATCATGAAGACGTACGACTACATCAACCGCGTTGTCATAACACTTCCGCTTTTGGTCTACGTGGGTACGTGGACTACACTCTTCCCTCTCATTGCTATGCATCACCTAGATGGATCTTGCGTGTGCGTAGGAATGTTTTTGAAATTACTGCGTTCCCCAACAGTATTTTCAAAAAAAAAGGTAAGAATTCAGTTCGGAGGAAGGGTACAAAGGTTAAAAAAAGTACATCCTCAACGAGTTGATACGCTCTCTTAGGACATCTTCAAGGGAGACCTGTAAAACACCGATATATGTTCGGCCGGACACATTTGTTCACTTTTGCAATCCAATGAGGACATGTATTAGTTTGCGAAGCTATCGGACGTCCAAATTCCGATATTTTGAAGACAAAAGTAGGGGAGGAGCTTTGCCGGAGTCTGGACATTCAATTGACCAATCACATGCATCTTTCCTCTCTTCTCTCTCTTCTCCCATCCACACATGCATGGTCACCCTCCCCCTCCCCCCCTCCTCTTCTTTCTCTCCTCCCAACCCACAGATATTCCACTACATGCATGGCCCTCACCTACTTTTTCTCCTTCCGGTCGGATACTTTGCAATTAGTGTTGGATTACTCTCTCCTATATCATGTCCGCGGGCCACTCCGGACATAAAAACGGACATATACCGGAGAAATTTATAGGTCGGCGTTGGAGATGCCCTTACATACTCTTAGATTTAAATCCTCTTGGCGTATCAAGGTTGTGGGGGACACTAGGGGCCTGCCAATAAGGTTTTGTGTTGCTGGGTTGGCTGCTTTTTTTGGTTTTCAGAAGGTATTACTTAGTTTTTTGTTTAATTTCTTTACTGTGTTTTTCAAGGGTTTAGTACTTTTTCTTTAGGTTTTTCCTTCTTTTTGTTTTCCTGTTTGTTTTTTACCATTTATTTATTCTTTTTTTTATTTTGTCCTCTCTTCTTTCATTTTTTCACCCGAATTCATGAATATTAATTTAAAAAAATTGACCATTTAAAATGACTATGAAGATTTTTAAAATAATTCTTGAACATTTTTAAAAAGTTAAGAATATATGTATATGTACTAAAACTTAAGCTCCCTGTGAAAGAAGTTGCTCAAGGTTGTAATGGGCCATGAGGCAAATGCTAAAAATAATCTAATCTAAGCCCTCCTAGAAACTTTTCCCACTCGTCCCTGCCTCAAGATAGCTCTAGCACTGCTAAGTTCACCAGAGAAGCCAACACTACTGCTCTCCGATCCGACTCTGTGTCCCTCGAGCGTGGGCACCAACCCAAGGTAATTGCCCTTATCGACTTTTGCTGCGGTGCTTGCCGGTGAACATGTGGCCACAGAGTGTTCAACAATAGCGCTTAGCGGCAGGTGTGGGGCCAATTCTGACATGGTTATGGCCTAGCCCAAACATGCAAAACCAAAACAACGTAGCCAATCATAACAGCACATTGACTGAATAAGAATAAAAATCTAACTCAATAGGTGAATAACCGCCGCGCCTATCCCTCCAGTTAAGATACTAACCTCCCGACATTTTTAGCCTCATGATGCATAGGGTCTGTGAGGGATGCTATGGGCCCCGTCTATAAGGGTGTGTGTCATGGTGCCGCATGGTTTTGGAAGGTATTGTTTAGTTTTTGCTTTCTTTATTTTCTGTGTTTCAGCGGTTTTTAATAGTTTTTTTGTTTGGTGTCTTTCTGGCTTTTAATTTTTCTGTTTGTTTTTCTTTTTTGCATTTTATTTTCTTTTTTATTGTTTCATTTTATTTTCACGTCCTAATTCATGAATATATTTATTAAAGTCATGAACATTTTTAGAATTTATGAACATTTTTTAAGTTCATGATCATTTTAAAATTTACAAACTTTGTTTGGAATCCATGAATATATCTTCGCGAAGGGTTTTATCAGTTCTCGGCATTTCAAAATTCAATAGTCATTAACATGCATGAACCTCTTTCGATTTAATGAACTTCTTAAAAAACATAGCAGGTTTTTTGTGAGCTAGCAGTAGACGAGCGGAAAGAAAAGGCTAATTGAGCGATCGAAGCATGGAGACAAGTTGTGCGAGTGAGAGCTTCATGGAACGGCCCATGTAAGCATTATAGCAGCAACTGTAGCAATTCTACGGTTTCAACATGAAATAAGAACTCCCAAGGGACCCGCGCAACCAACGCCAACACCAACTGATACCGATGTCGAAACGTGCAAGGGCTCCACTTTCCTATAAGAACAAGTATCGTTTCCAACGGCAGCCCAACACGATGTACGAATGAAATAATACATCATCGGAACATAATTAAAAATCAAACCAGCATAGATAAAATCAGAAATCACAATAATAACCTGCTTACATAAAGAATAACTAGCACATATGCCCGTGCGTTGCAACAGGAGACTGCAAGGGACGCGAACCAGGCTCGAAGACATACGATCCTGTTCTTTCTCATATAGCATCAGCTTGAAAGTGGGTGGTGTTTCTAGATCGAAGCTGAATGCTTCCATCGATATCGCTCTGCTCCAAGTTCACTGTTCTACTCCGAGTTGTAGACGGAGCGGTCACTCTTCACCAAGTCTTGGACGAATCGGTTTTTCGCATGAAAAATATTAAAATCAGAGGTGTTTTGTAAGAACTAAAAGGAGAGCTTCTAATTAAAAACTTTCATGAGAGCTTAGGTAGACCAAGGATCGGTGGTCAAGCAGGCATGCGTAGTTGTGCATAGCGAGCACGTCCGGCCGAGTAGGCATGTATGCAGCCCGACATCTAGCAAAAAGGCCCGTGCGTTGCAACAGAAGAAAAAAATACCACACGCTCTTAATTTGTAAAAAAATGGTCTATAATTTGAGAATTTATAGCTACGGCGTAAACAAAGATGGTCATATCCTATAAAACCGCAGTTTATGATTCTACAGGTGTTCTATTTCAACACGGCTTGCATGTAGATTTAATCCGTACAAAAAAAACAGAGAAGTGATCATGCATTTATTTATGTCTTGTTCGGAATGATGTGTTGTGATGGACGAGTAAAGAAAAATGAAAAAAACAAACGATGACACATTAGCACACTACAGAGACATGTGTGCATCAACGACAACTTTCAGTTTAAGAATCATCAACTTATGGTAACTCTTGAACACCTTTTTCACATGCATATTTCTTAAATACATGTAAAGTTGTTAAAAGGGTTGTTACAAAGATACATGATTTTTTTAATCATAAAAAGAGATTTTTTCTTGTCAGGAAAAGAACATTTTTGTACGATCTCCTGTGGACGCAGGTACTTGCCCCCGTATTTCATTACTATTTCTTGCCATACATGTCATAGGGATTGGTTCATGTTTCATCACTATTTATATCTTATCAAACTTGTCTTTTATTTTAAAAAGATTCATGCATGCCTCCATTTTACTATTTTCAGGCATGTCCTCTCCTTTTCCTTCTTATATATAGATTCTTGCCATACATGTCATAGGGATTGGTTCATGTTTCATCACTATTTATATCTTATCAAACTTGTCTTTTATTTTAAAAAAAATTCATGCATGCCTCCATTTTACTATTTTCAGGCATGTCCTCTCCTTTTCCTTCTTATATATAGAAGAATAGCACAAAATTTCATCTTTATCGGATCGCCTCTGTATTTTCTCTTTTATTTCTTTTATAGCGGACATCCCATCTTTATTGGGTCGTTCTTTTATTTCTTGCCATGCATGTGCTTATCTATTGGGTGTCTTTAGCAAATTTATTTTTAATTTCATGTCCAATCCTGATTTTGCCGAGGTGGTCATCCCTAATCTGAATCAGTACCGGTATGAAAAAAAGACGGATAATGCATTATTGATTAACATTGCAGCGTAGATAGTATTTTTAAAAAGATTGCTAACATATAAAATAACATCATATTCAGATTATACATATTTTTCTAATTAAATTCCATATATAACATGTTAAATTTGGAGTTATGGTTTAGAACATATGAGTATTTAAAAAAATAGTATGTACTATGGATTTAATGTCAGAAACATTGAGAGATTTTTATAAAATAGCAAAACGGATTAAGAATACCTATTTCTTTTATTAGTAGGTATAGGCATAGATGTAGACTAGTACAAATGCCCGTGCGTTGCACCGGGCCGTAAAAGGGGCAGAACCTGCTTCATGTGTCATTGTGCACCTTTTTTATATCCAATTTTAATAAACATCGATAATAAGGTTAAACATGAAAATATCCTTATTTTTAATAAAAGTTAATGTTTTCATGCCGCTTCAGCTCATCAACCGTGCTGCACTCTTCTACTTTAGCATCAAGCATGGTGTCGTCAAAGACGCCCGAGTAGCCGCTGAAAGTCATTTACAGCCAATATAAAATAAAATAATATGAACAGCTAGACGCCCGAGGGTCCTATCGAAATTCAGACTTTCAAACTTGATAAAACAGGGAGAAACATCACTTATTTGTTCATGGATTTTAATCAAATAGGGAACAAACAGAGAATTAAACATGGACTGCCAAACGTTGGACCAATATAAAGTGAATAGCTAGAACTATATGATCTGGGCAAGGGTCCTATCCAAATTCAGACTGTTTGTGGCGAAATTATTAGTTTCAGGTGGATTACAAACTCAAACACATAAGATTTCTGCTGGCTAACATGCATAGCATTTATTCCCTATAGTAGTTGCATATATAGTTTTCCTTGAAAGCATGTATTACAGAAATAAGAGATGAATTTGAATGAATGTTGTTGGCGGTTTTAAAAAAGAAAACAAGAAAATTAGTGTTCAAGGCTCGAGCTAGCGCTACATAATTGGATATTATTTATAAAAATGCTCACTGGACATAAGAAATGGATCCAAAGTTCAAACTAAAGGTTGATCGTCCAGGATATTTGGCATTCAAACAGTTCTAGGGCTCTACCATCAGTGGGTGTGATATATAATTTAGTCAAAGGTTGGATCCCAAAATCATGAATGTCATGAGACTAAAATGCTAAAACTACTTGCGAATCGCATGCATCTATATCATCAACATATACAGGTTAATACATGGGAAGCATTTGGTTAATTGAACCTGACTAATGGTCCCTTCTTTTGATTATCATGATTGCATAAGCTTTAAGTACTTGAGCTATCTAGAAAAAACACTAAAACTACTTGTGAATCAAGTGCCTGTCCATCAAGATAAATCGAACTGTAGGTGCGGCCATCTATGATCATTCCCCTATTCATGATCTGCAACTCCACTTGATAATTAGTTGATAATTAAATATGGCCTGAACCTATGCTGTTAACAAGAACGCCTATACATGGAATGGATCAGAAAAACAAAGTATACGGAAACCTACATCTGTACAATCAAGCAAACATATTCTCATAACATCTTATGCTCACTCATCACCATGAAATTAGATGAATCTGTAACCTTTTTGTTGCTCTTGTCAACATGAAACAGAGGCACCCATTAAGAAACAATTAACTTAAATAGGGGCTTCTATGAACTGATTAGCTTTCAAGGGGATATATGCCTCTGGTGTAGCCGCCACATGCAACATCGGATGGCTTGACGGATGTTCATCACTCATCTTAAGGACCTGGAAAAAAAATCAAATAAAAGGTAAGCCTCAAACGTTAGTTTGTTGGTAGAATATTTCAGATCCAGACCAATCTTAAATGTGATTTTTAGCTTATAAATACATGGTTGAATGATTATAGCAATCGTTTGGCCGGAGGTAGTTTAGTGAAATATAATTGTTCATTTGCAGAAAAAGTTCTATACTTGAGTTCACCTTAACTCTGATGTAATACGAAGCTTCGTAAAAGGTAAGCAAACACGTATAACCACTGCTACTCTAAGTAGGCTTATGCAAAGGAATCAAGACCAGAGCAGTAACTATCAATCAGATTTATACCAAAGTGAATCCCTACTACCGCCAAAGTGAAAAAGGTGATGATATTGGCATCTATATTACTGCAAGTACAGTACAGTATATATACTTTCAGTTTTGCTACTCTATGTTCAGTAAGTAACCATTGGTTCAGGAGATAAACTCATATGTTCAGAATACATCCAACTGCGAAAGGCTGGTTACACTTCAAATATATGTTGGAAAGCACACATATCCAACATAAGATGTTTGTAGTACACGCTGAGATATCTGCTCGTGTGTATGCCACTGCAAAGCTAATAGATGAGTAAGCAATTGGAGATACAAAATGAAGCTCTGACAAAAATCGGGCAACATGAAAGCGTATAGCCATAAATATACTATTGGACGCAAAGTGACGGCATATGTTCTGAATTTTGAGTTATAATGTTCAGCCCGACGAAGCAGTGGATGCCCAGATTAGCAAACAAATTTCAGTACAAAAATATGACAACCAGCAATGCTCTGCTATCAAATTAGCATGGACTGCAGTGTACATAACCAAGCAGATTTCAGTATGCAATTGAATTTCATTAGTACTATATGAGCAAGGCTATCATAAATTATCAAATCCATCAAGCACTATAACTGAGGAATAACCAATTCAAGCTGTGACAAGCAAGCAAATCTCTGCAGAAGGACAAAACTATCTTTGAAGCATTCAGTTGAGAAGATTCAGAACACACGCATTCGGTTCACAGCTTCAGAGTGATTTCGGCTAGCTAGAGAGGAAACTAACGGAACGAAAAGGCAAAGCCAAGGCTGCTGCAGAGCACGGGCACGAGCTAGCAGTGTTAGCAGCAGGGGCAGCGCCGCGCGTCGCGAGCAGCAACAGTCAAGCTTGCGGGCTCGCCAGCCAGCCAGGGGACAGAAAAATAAATCAAACAGGGGTCAAACATACCTCTGGTGTAGCCGCTGCAGGTGACATTGGAGTGCTCGACGGATGTTCTTGTACCTCCGGCGAACTCGATGCTTCTTCCTCCAACGAACTCGGCGAAGACATTGGATGTTTCGTGCAAAATTGACATGATGGAGATTCCAGCCGACTACCCTTCCTTCTTATAGCAGAGAGCAACAATCCGGGTTGGGCACTCCATTGAATTGTGTTCGACAAGGACACGGTCTACAATTGATCCAAATTAGGAATAGCACGAGCACAACGCGACACAAGATAGCAGAGGAGGTCTTGAAGATGAGTTGTGGTGGCCTTCACGAATCATGACGTCACCTATGCCCAAATCCAATCCAATCCAGCATCATAAGTTAAACACACTCAGTTATCTACCATAGACTGATCAAAGTTACAAGTTTACTCCAGGAATCAAGTGCTACCTATGGTAAGGTGTCAAATCTATTCTTGAGGTCCAATAAACAACATGTATAACAAATTGTGCAATTTGCATGCGTTCCTAGCAATATCATGTAAATGCAGCGTGTCTCGCATTATTGGTGTCATCAAGAGTGATTGCTGGCATGTCCGAGAAACAAACCTCCAGCCTCTACCTGAGTTCGATCAGACGCCTCTGCCACCTGCATGCGCACACACGGCAGAGACATCAAAGCCAGGCCGAATCAAACCAAGCTCACACCAACCTAATTCTACCAGGCTGAGGAGCTTCAGTCAGCAATCGTACATCAAATATATGTTGTTGCAGTAGCAAGACTAAATAGAAGGTGCTACATAGCACTCTGACATATACAGTATAATTCTAAGTTAGTCAGTATAGTATTTTTACAAACCCCTAAAAATAGTACAGTATTCTGCAGACTAACCTGCAACATACGATTTAGTCTGAATTGGCAAACTTGAGCGTGCATCGAGCAGAAAATCGCACATATAGAGAACACAATATCAAGCCGAAGTGAATATATAGTTTCAGTTTTGCAAGCCATAGGGGGAAATTAACTCTTGACATGTTAGGGTCATAACACGACATATTTAGCATACAGAAGAACTGAAACATAATGCAAAATACATAAACGAAACAGAGAAAGTAGTTGGTTTAATGCCTCTAGACTCTAGTGCATATCAGCCAAACTGAAATTGTGAGCAATCAAAAGTATCACCAATTTTTCAGAAAAAAATAAACTGAAACAGGGGCTTGTATCGCTGATTAGCTTTCAAGGGAGACATACCTCCGTGTAGCCGCCTCAAGAGATGGACGGCTCGACGGATATTCTTCTTCCGCTGGCAAAGTTCATGGAAGGCAATGCATTGGGTATTATTGACCTTCTGAAATTGTAGTACATACATGTTGAATGTCAAAATGTTGAGTACTGAACTTATCATTTGCTTGCTCCTGAGAAGATAAAACCGACATAAAACTGATTACCATCTTACAATAATTAAAATCGAGACTCCCTGGTCCCAGCAAATTACCATGCTAAAGGAAAAAACTAAAACTCAAAAGCAACTGAAATTAGAATGTAACAACAAATAGTGCTCCATTATCCCATTCCAAGTTCAGCACCCATGGATTACCTCTTTTGGTCGGTCTCCCTCATCGAGGATAAGTAATGTTCAGAAGGGCTTTTTTTTCGATAATCAGGCATGCAAATTAATTACCCTTCCGTGGAAGGATCATCCCTTAGTGAGCCTCGCCTTTCCTCTAGTAGGTTGGCAAAGCATGGTTTGGCAGCCGGGTACACCACCAAAGTCTGATAGTGGCTGAACACAGTCGTTCTGTGAGAAAAAATAGTAAGTTGAATTTTGTGATGGAAGAGAGATAACTAACAATTATATCAGATTATGTAAAGACCGGTGGACAGGTAAGTTGATTTAGCAGAGCGCAGTGGAAGTTCCGTGTAGATTTCTAAGCTAGATTTGCCTTGCGTTACATAGATTACCTATTTTGCGGACTGTGAATTAAGTGCTTTAGTTGGATATGCACAAATGGACGATGCATACAACTCCCAGTCTAGGATTGGTTTCGGTTCAGAGTCGTCGGGCAAGCCTTGCATCCAAGTCTTGCGGCTGTCGGTGGCGATGGATCTTGATCATGGAGCAGATAATGAGGAGCTCGGGGTGCTGCAGCGGTATGCTATGGGACATTTGAGAAGCAGCTCACTGTAATTCAAGACCAAAAAGACAGTGAGGCTGCTGTTTGGTTCAGACTAAAGGCAAGACAGATCCCCAAGCTCCATAATTTGATACCTCCCAGGCATTAAGTAAAATAATTAGCTGTAGGCAGGTAACCAGAGTGTTTGGTGCAATCTGTCTATGGGGAATCATATATAGTTGTTTGGTTTCAATGATGTAACTATAGCCTCGAAATGAAACATCATGCTGTCCGAATATATGTCTGTGCAGTGCATAATTCCACGGATAGTTCACACGGGTTAAAGTGTTGTTTCATGTGCACATATTGATCAAGTAAATTCTTCCAATCTAGTCAATTGTATTGCTGGATTTTGGTGGTCATTCTGAATGTACAGATTTGTTGTGTGCATCTCTGAACTAATATGGATCTGTGTACGAACTATAACTTAGCACTATATCTGGTTCTTGCTATCAGTTTGATTTTGGTGGTCCAAGTGGATATATACACCAGTCATGCAGCCACAGTCTGCACTATTTGGTTAATGTGAACGGGAGGAGCACAACACTGACCCCATCGCTTATCTCAGACAGCTTCTTCAGGTCCACCATGGCCACCTACACCGAGCGCCATATCACGTCCCCGAGCTTCGTTATCGACTCATCTACACCCAGCCAATCACCACAAACAGGGATACAATCAGATCTAATAAGAGATAGCTCCATGACCATGAGGAAGGGACGAACCGTCTGGGAGGCGCTCGTAGGCGGCGGCGCTGGAGCACATCCTGTCGTCCGCATCTCCAAGAGCTAATCGGGGCAAGGCGGTTGGTGTTGGGCGACGGCAGCGACGGCCTTGTAACCAGGGCACGGGGAGGAAGGAATCGGTAGGCTGTGCGATGCCCTCGTCCTCCGGCGTGTAGCCGATCTGTCCCCGTCATCCCCGTCTCCTCCTCCGCTGCCTCCACTTCCCCCTCCTACTCCTACTGGCTCTTCCGCCGCCTCAACCTTCCTCTCGTCATCCTACCGGCTCCTCCGCTGCCTCCACCTCCCTCTCCTCGTCCTACCGTCCGTTGCCCGTGGCGGCGAGGAGCGTGTCGAGCAGCCCGTCGCGGTCGGCGGCATGCGCTCGAGCCGGCCGGCGCGGGCCCGGAGCGCGGCAGCCTGGGCCTCGGCGTCGGCGAACCGTGCACGGGGAGGAGGGCGCGGCGGAGAGGCAGGCAGCAGTGTGGGGCGGACGGCGCGGCGGACGATGCGGGCCGGCGGCGGGGAGGCGGCGGACCGAGATGGGGATGGGAGGCGCTGTCGCTTGACTCGGGGGTGGGTTTTTTTTTCAAGCGCGTCCACGGGTGTGGTAGAAATGCGAAACGTTTTTTCCCACTTATTTACTGGATTGCGGGTTGAATTCCCAAAAGCAGAGGGACTTTTTTGTAAAATTGCTGACGACGTACGACCAGAAACCGTAGCCGCTTTATTATTAAAAAATAAAAAAATAAAAATAAATAAATAAATTTTAAAAAATTAGGAAAATTAGGGAATTAGGGAATAGGGAAAGATATAGAAGAGGTTCCCTAAAAAAAAGATATAGAAGAGGTAATCCGAAACACGAAGCGGTGAAGCGCGCGTTTACCGTCTATAGTCTCTGTTGTGCGCTGCGTTTCTTTTTTTTTCGATGCCGACTGATGAGTGATGACGAGGTTAACGGACCGGACAGAGTCAGCTCCAAGCGACAGCAACTGTTCGGCCCGCCGGTCCGCTGCTTGTTTGCTAGTACGTCCTACCAGAGCACGCACAGCACAGAGCGCATGGCCATCCATGCGCCGGCTGACAAGAGCATGAGCCAGCCGGATCTACTTGTCGGTGAATGTGCCTGCCCCTGCCTTGCCTGCTGCTCGCCGCTGCCGGTGCGCAGCGTGTGCCAAAACCGCGTCGGTAAAAGCGGCACCCACTACTGTTCGGTGCCTGGGCTGGGCGGAGCACCGCGCATGTCATGTGATCGACCACCGGAGCCAGGACGATGGCGGCATCGCCACCACCGCCCCTTGCGGTCTCGCGAAGCTTTCCGGCCCGATCTGTGCGTCGCATCTGGCCCTGCGCGTGCACCAGATTAGCAATGTGGCCACAGATAGCCTCCGGTGGTTTGCTTGGTGGACCATTCATTCCATTTCCTCCATGGCCGCAACTTCACTCCATGCCTCTTCTTCGTGTAATGCCAAGCCACCAACCCGGTGATAGAAGGGACGCGAGAATCTTGCATCGTTGGTGACGACGCTCGCGACACGCGCGGGTCGTCGTCCCGTCCCGGCAGGTCGTGTATACTTATCACTTCCTCCTTCAGTTAACATAAAAGCGTTTTTTTAACCCTAAAAAAAATAAAAGCGTTTTTGACAAGGTTCCATAATACTCCCTCCGTCCGAAAATACTCGTCGGAGAAATGCCTTCATTCCTCCGACGAGTATTTCCGGACGGAGGGAGTATAAGAGTTTTTCTTATATTATAAAACGGAGAGTATTATTTTTTGCGGGTATACTTCAATCGGCCATCTTGAAAGGGTGCGGTTAGGTCTCAATCGACTGAGACTTAGTCAAGTGATACATTATATAAGAAGAAAAATAAAAAAATTGGAAAGATAATTTTTATATGAATCTTCATGCAAGATTAAAGGACTATAGCATCGACTCATCATACATAACTCAGTCAATTAAGATTTAGCAAAACTGATCTTGAAATGCTCCCGCTATTAATGTAGTGACAGCCGGTTTGCTGTTCGTTTTGCAGTCTTGCAGCGCAGCTCTGTCTATCGGTGGTCATGGGTGGTTTGCAGCATGAAAGCTGTCGTCCATTCATGAATGCAGAGAGAACAGTACTACTCCATGTTAGAAGTATAATGCGTTTGAGTTAGACATAGAATTAGTAATGTCTTGTCTTGTACTTCAAATCTCTACCCATCATGTATTCTATATAATCCCTCACGAGGGTCGGATCAAAACAACCAATATTATCATCCTACAATTTCTACATGGAATTAGAGCGGTTAATCTCACGATGCTGATCCTAGACTTTCCCACCACTTCCGCAGCACACTGCCCCTGGGGAGATTAATCTTCTCTCCCCGGAGGCGTGGCATTCGATTTGATCAAAGATTAGATTGGTTCATAGATTAGATACTTCCATAGATTAGGTCAATTCAATTTTCAAAATTCTATTAGATTAGGTTTTCTTTAGCCACCAAATAAATCTTTGAAGACCCAAATTCCGATGAGAAATCCTAGCAGATCCGTGCACAAATCTTTATCCCAGACGGCAGCCAAATCACTCCACCCGGTGTGCTTTCTGGATTCCCTCGCTCCAACAGGCGATGGTGCACGGGCTCCTGCACCGCCCACCCGCCTCTACATCAACCAACTCCGTCCGCGCGGAACACGCAACATGTACGGCGATGTCGACGATGACACCAACCAACCACAACGTAGCAGCACTAGGCTGCACACCAAGACTGGATCACGGGCGGGAACTCCACGGCCAGTACGCGAGCCCCATGCAACCAGATTGCATCCATGGCTACCTCGACCACAGCTACATCACCATGATCAGCTACTAAGGGAGTCCTGGATTAGGGGGTATCCGGACAGCCGGACTGTGTGCAACGTCCGAACTATTGAAGCGTGAAGATACAAGACTCAAGACTTCGGCCCATGTCCGGATGGGACTCTCCTCTGCGTGGAAAGCAAGCTTGACGATCCGGATATTATGTTTCCTTTCTTGTAACCGACTCCATGTAAACCCTAGCCCTCTCCGGTGTCTATATAAACCGAAGAGGTTGGTCCTTAGAAGGCCGATCACAATTACAATCATACCATCATAGGCTAGCTCTTAGGGTTTAGCCTCTACGATCTCGTGGTAGATCTACTCTTGTACTACCCATATCATCAATATTAATCAAGCAGAAGTAGGGTTTTACCTCCATCGAGAGGGCCCAAACACAGGTAAACATCTGTGTCCCTTGCTTCTGTTACCATCACCTTGATGCACGATCGGGACCCCTACTCGAGATCCGTCGGTTTTGACACCGACATTGGTGCTTTCATTGAGAGTTCCTCTGTGTCGTCATTTGTCGAGCTCGATGGCTCCCTCAATCATCATCAACGACGCGGTCCAGGGCGAGACTTTCCTCTCCGGACAGATCTTCGGTTCGGCGGCCAAGATCGGGCCAATTAAGCAGCCATCTGGAGCAGATCGACACCTCGCCCCAGCCATCAAATCAGTTGAAACACGAACTACGATGGATATCCGCGGAGACTTGATCTTCGACGGATTTGGGCCAGCGCCAGGAGCACCGGATAGTCACGACGAGCATGGCCTGAACCTGTTGTCGGACAACACTCGGGATATTACCCCTGCAGTAGCCCTGGACTCAAATCCAGAGCAGACTGCGTTGCCTGGGGACGGAGGGATGGACCCCGGCCCGCAGGCCGTACCCTCGTCAGTGGTAGAGACGAACACAGGCCTCCCTTCCGAGGAAGCCTGTGACTCCAGACCCTCGGGTTCATATCCAGATGTAGGTTCCAGCCCGCACGTTCCCAGGCCCGCCGAGCCTGGTTGGGCTCCAGTAATGGAGTTCACTGCGGCGGACGTCTTTCAGCACTCGCCCTTTGGCAACATGCTGAACTTATTGAAGTCTCTCCCTTTGTCAGGAGACTCTGGGCCGAACTATGTCTGGCTTGAGTGGGAAGCCGCCGCCGACGAAATTCATTGCCCACCCACCACCCACTTCATTGCCACGATCGATGATTTAACCGACGTGCTTGACTTCGACTCCAAAGACATCGACGGTATGGACGACGATACAGGAGAATTACAGGAGCCACCGCTCACAGGGCGGTGGATGCCCACCTCCTCATATGATATATATATATGGTGGACACTCCGAAGGAAACTAATGGCGACGAGGCAACGGAGGATAACCCCTCGAGAAGAAAAGCAAAGCATGGGCATCGTCGGCGCTGCTCCAAGCCCCGCCTCAGCAATACCGTCCCCGGAGACGAAGGTAATCCGGATGGCACCGAAGAAGGATATGACCCTGACCAACCCGCCTTTGAGCAGGCCGAACGGGAAGATGAGCAGGTCAGCCCAGAAGAACAGGCGACGGACGGATACCCGGAGGAGGACAACTACATGCCCCCTACGAAGACGAGATTAGCCTCGGTGACAACGAATTCGGCGTGCCTGAGGATCCCGTGGAGCAGGAGAGCTTCAAGCATAGGCTTATAGCCACTGCGAGGAGCCTGAAGAAGAAGCAGCAGCAACTCCAAGCTGATCAAGACCTGCTCACAGATAGATGGACTGAAGTCCTGGTAGCCGAGGAATATGGACTCGGCGTAAGCGTTGACCGCCACCCGTGGCCGGATAAATGGGATATCAGCCCGAATACCAGCCCACACCCCCACGCCGATACACTACGGCCCAGGGTAACAGGCAAGACCTGCAAGATATTTTGGAAAACAAAGCAGGACAGCCAAGATCGATCTACGGATCGCGGGGGTGCGCCCCAGCGCGCGACGATGATTGTCACGCTGAATACATCATCAACAAGTCCGGCCGGGCCGAACACAGCAACCCAGACCAATTTGAGATGCACAACCACATAGCCCGGCACAGAGGCGCTGCACACCCCTCTACTTCACTGATGAAGTAATGAATCATGAATCCCTAGAAGGGTTCAAACCTGTAAACATCGAATCATACTATGGCACAACAGACCGCGTAGTATGGATCAAAGATTTCCTTCTCCACATTCACATGGCCCGCGGAGATGATCTACACGCCATCAAATATCTTCCCCTTAAGCTCAAAGGACCAGCTGGCTGCCTTGGTTAAACAACTGCTGACCAAATTCTATTGGCGATTGGGAAAACACGGAAGACGCATTCTCGATAACTTCCGGGCACATATGTGCGACCACCAGACGCTGATGACCTGAGCCACATTACTCAACAGCCCGGAGAGTCAGCCCGGAAATTCTGGACTCGGTTCCTAACTAAAAGGAACCAAATAGTCGACTGTCCGGACGCCGAAACCTTGGCGGCTTTTAAGCATAATATCCGTGACGAGTGGCTTGCTCGACAGCTCGGCCAGGAAAAACCCAAGTCCATGGCAGCCCTCACAACCCTAATGACCCGCTTTTGTGCGGGTGAGGACAGATGGTTGGCTCGCAGCAGCACCATGCCACATTCCGGCACTTCGGACGGCCGCGATGCTAACGGCAAGCCACGGCGCAACAGACATAAGAGACGGAACAACGGTGACAGCACTGAAAACACGGCAGTCAACGCCGGATTCAGCGGATCTAAATCCGGTCAGCGGAAACAGTTGTTCAAAAGAAATAATCAGGGACCGTCCAGTTTGGACCGCATACTAGAGCGCTCGTGCCAAATTCATGGCACGCCGGACAAACCATCCAACCACACCAATAGGGACTGCTGGGTGTTCAAACAGGCCGGCAAGATAAACGCTGAAAACAAGGACAAGGGGCTGCACACCAACGATGACGAAGAGCCCCGGCGTCCGAACACGGGGGGACAAAAGAAATTTCCCCCCAGGTGAAAACGGTGAACATGATCTACGCCACTCACATCCCCAAGCGGGAACGGAAGCGAGCACTACGGGACGTCTATGCGATGGAGCCAGTCGCCCCCAAATTCAACCCATGGTCAGCTTGTCCGATCACCTTTGATTGTAGGGATCATCCTACTAGCATCCGTCATGGCGGCTCAGCCGCATTGGTCTTAGACCCAATCATCGACGGATTCCACCTCACGCGAGTCCTTATGGACGGCGGCAGCAGCCTGAACCTGCTTTATCAGGACACAATGCGCAAAATGGGCATTGACCCTTCAAGGATCAAGCCCACTAAAACCACCTTTAAAGGTGTAATTCCTGGAGTAGAGGCCCGTTGTACGGGCTCTATAACACTGGAAGTGGTCTTCGGATCCCCGGATAACTTCCGGAGCAAAGAGTTAATCTTGGACATCGTCCCTTTCCGTAGTGGTTACCACGCACTGCTCGGACGAACCGCATTCGCTAGATTCAATGCGGTACCACATTACGCATACCTCAAGCTCAAGATGCCAGGACCACGCGGGGTCATAACTGTCAATGGAAATATGGACCACTCCCTTCGAACAGAAGAGTATACGGTAGCCCTCGCGGCAGAAGTACAATGCGGCCTACTCCGACAAACCAATCCGGCAACAACTTCGAGCACCGTCAAGCGAGTCCGGAGCACCCTGCCACAAGATCATCAGGAACGCCAAGAGCGTGATTAGCAGTCCGGCCTCCGCTCAAGCCCCATCAAAGCAGCATTCGTGGCACGCGTACACAATTACGCACTCAAGATACCATGGGCATGGGCGGAGACGCATCAACGACTCAGTCAATAGTGCGGGTAACCGCCAAATACCTTCACAATCTTTCCCTCTTACCTTTCAGGACATCGCTTTAGTGCAGTATCCTCAGAAGAGCCGTATTGCCGGACTTACATGTGAGAGACATCCAAGGAGGCAATGGACGTTGTGCGCAGAAGGAAATACCCAGGTGGAATCTATTTACGATCATTGTACCTGCTTTATCTATCTATACACAGCCTGCCCCTAGATAGGACATGTCAAATAGTCCTATTTATCTCCGCTTAATGCATCCATTGTAAACATACGCTTAAACGTATTATTCGTCAATGGGAGATCATATATAGCGTCAGCTTATTATTCTTATTCGAGCAATTTTTCTCTTATAAATGTTTACTTGATATTGCATCTGTACACCTTGGTACGGTCAGTTTGCCAGGGGCTTTTCATTGCGCCCCGTAATATGGCAAGTAAAGTCCGAACACTTTCAACAGTGCGGCACCCTGAACTTATAGCACTATATGCATCAGCTCCGAATCATGTCTTGGGTCTACAGTTGGGATAGCCCGGCTCCCTTGTTTTGGTGCCTTGCGTTCCGTTATATCGGCTAAGGTAGCGCAGGGAGAACTAATGTGATTGTGTCCTGGTTCTTCCGGACGAGCACCTCAGTAGAGAAAGCCGAAAACTGACCAGCATGATGTGGCGAGAGCTGGTCGCTGTTCGAGAGGTCTTAAAATCCTTAAAGATTTTCCGCTTTAGGCGATAAATAGGCTTTGTCCGATCTAGGCGTATAGCGCCCCAATTCGCCCTTACGGATTCTAGGGGATTCGCCGAAATTTAAAATTGTAGACTTCTATGGCTAAGTGAAAGTTATAAAGCCGCATAGTCTGATTGCCTTGTTCATTGCTTGGACACCTCCTTAAGGGACCAAACATTTGGATAAAGAGTGTCCGGTTTTCCATTTAACACCCAGTACTAGTTACGAGGCGGAAGCCGATGGTAGCCTACTTCGAATTTTATAAACAGCCGCATGAAGGTAATATTTTAAATAACAAAAGCGCTACATAGCGCAAGTAACTTCGTCTTTAAATTACAAACATGACAGAAGTGAATTCATTCAAAAATGGTGTCCTTGGTACATTCATTGGCCATGAGACAAGCACCCTTCATAACGCCATCATAGTACATCTCGGGATGGCGATGTGCCTTGCCCTCCGGCGGCCCGTCCTTGACCAGCTTCTCCGCATCCGGCTTGCCCTAATGCACCTTGGCGGGCAAAGGCCAGCGGGCACCCTCGATGCAAAGCGGATCGCTGATCACTTCAAACCGGGCGGGCATCCACCATCCGCTTGATCGTGCCAAAGTAGCTATGGGCGAGGAGCTCACCGAGCCATATCCGGACTATGAAACCATTTATAGCCGATTCGGCCGCCTCAGGAGTTCGACCAACTGCTTCAGTTGGTCACTCGGAGGCATCGGGTGTTCGGCCCCAGCATACTGGGACCAGAACAGCTTCTCCGTTGAGCTCCCCTCCTGGGCACGGTAGAACTCCGCAGCGTCTGATACGCTGCGTGGCAGATCTGCGAATGTCCCTGGAGAGCTCCGAATTCGAGTAACTAAAAGAAACACCTCCTCCACATGTTTGCTTTGCATAAGAAACTTCTTACCCGCTGCTATCTTTTTGGCCTCCTGGATCTCCTGCTGTGCTTTCCCGGCTTCGGCCTTGGCGTCTTTCAAATTCACAAGGGCCTTCGCAAGCTCGACCTCTTTCGCCCTCAGATCATGCTCCACGGACTCACACTTCTTGCCGAGGTCCCGGAGCTCTTGCTGTACCTCACCCACTCTAGCACTTTGCTTCTCGCGCTCCTTGCATTCCAAGGCCGCTTTATCTTCGGCCTCGGACAGCGCTTTCTTTAGGGATGCCACTTCGGCGGTGGCCCCTGTTACACAGTCACGACGCTTTGGCGTTAGACTGGCCAATTTTGCCTATCCTTAAATACATGCGAGCGGGGAATCGTTTACCTTTATTCTCCTCGAGCTGCCTCTTCGTGAGGCCGAGCTCTCCCTGCGCTTTCTCCAAGTCCCGCTTTAGTTCGGCAACCTCGGCGGTGCGGGCAGCAGCGGCAAGCAGCACAGCCTGCTTATTCACATGTACACTTATTATTAGACTCCTGCGGATTATAATTGACCCTCCGTTTGACTTTTCTTTCCGAACACCAAACAGAGTATCAGGGGCTACTACCTATCGGGTGGTAATTTTACACATATTTGTTACTTACCTCAAAGCCTGTCAAGAGGCTGGTGCAGGCCTCGATTAGTCCGCTCTTGACGGACGAAACATTCTGAATCACCGAACTCATAAGAGTACGATGCTCTTCATCTATGGAAGCGCCGCGAAGCGCTTCCAGCAGACAATCCGGCGCCTCGCGCACACCGGAAGTCATCGACGCAGACGGCTCGCCATCCCTAACGAGGGGCTGTCCGCCTGAGTTCGGAACCATTGAAGGTTCCGGGACAGTGTTCGGCTGAGAGCCCGGCCTAATGTGGCTCTCATCAACACGATCCGCGAGAATCTTGAACCCCGCGTGTTCGACATCTGGGACCCCGCCTCGGGGCGTCTCCAGAGTCACCTCCCCCCGCTCTGGGAGCCTTCGGGACAACACCTCCATGTCATCCGCGGGCTAAGGAGTAGTGGCTGTCGGAAGCGAATTCATCTTTGAATTGCTCAGGGACCCGGAGGAAGATACATCGGAGTGAGCCCTGGCTGGACTGCATATATGTTCGGCATTATAAATACAAAAACTATGAAGTGAAATCATGATAGAATGCGGACACTTACGATCGCACTGGGGGCTTCCCCCTGGGCAGCCACCCCTCCTCGATGTGAGCGGCCGTGGCGAAATAGTCCGGAAGGGATACCTTTCCCTTCTTGGACGCCCCATCCTCCCCCTCCGGGGCGGCTTTTCTATTTCTCTCCTCCCCAGTGTGGGGAGGTAGAGTTTCTTCTTGGTTCCTCCCGCCTCCGCAGGAAGAATCTGTCTCGTCGTCATCTGACGACAGGGGTATGATGGCCTTGCACCGAGGGCCTTTTCTGGCCCCTGGTCCGCCTCCCCGGACCCCTCATCCTTTTCGGATGGGGCGTCTTCTTCTTCTTCTTCTTCCTCCCCTTCGTGGGAGGAGTGTGCCTCGTCGCCTTCGGACGAAGCTTCCGGCACAACCTTACGACGGAGACCCTTTCGGGTCCCCGGGGCCTTCTTCTCCTTCTTTTCCGGCACCTTGTACGGTGCCCGAACCAGCATCTTCATCGGGAGAGCATTAGCTGGGCCTTCTGGCAGCGGAGCCGGACAGTAGACCTGCTCCGCTGTCTCCACATAGTCCTGAAGCAAATATGTGTAACTACTTAAGGCACTCCCATGAATATATTGGGAAGAACCAGGTCCGGTGGTGGTCCAAGAACTCACCTGACTAGGGGCCCACGCGGCATGAAGCCCGCGGTCCTCGGATGTGGGAGGAGGTACTTCAGAGGCCTTGAACAGCACCTTCCATGCGCCTTTGTGCGTCATGTCGTAAAGCTTCCGGAGCATCTGGTGTTCGTCCGGGACGAACTCCCACATATTGAATGCCCGCCTTTGGCAGGGCAGGATCCGACGAATGAGCATGACCTGGATCATGTTGACAAGCTTGATGTTCTTGTCCTTCATGCTTTTTATGCAGGTCTGGAGTCCGGTCAGCTCCGTAGATTCGCCCCAGGACAGGCCCTTCCTTTCCCAGGAGGTGAGCCGCATGGGGGCTCCAGATCTGAATTCGGGGGCCGCCGCCCAGTTGGCACCGCGCGGCTCGGTGATGTAGAACCACCCCGATTGCCATCCTCTTACGGTCTCCGCAAAGGAGCCGTCCAGCTAGGTGACATTGGGCATCTTGCCCACCATGGCTCCTCCGCACTCCGCTTGCTGGCCACTTACAATCTTCGGCTTCATGCAGAAGGTTTGCAGCCATAAGCCAAAATGAGGTCGGATGCGGAGGAAGGCCTCGCATACGACGATGAACGCTGAGATGTTGAGGACGAAATTTGGGGCTAGATCATGGAAATCTAGCCCGTAGTAGAACATGAGCCCGCGGACGAAGGGATGGAGTGGAAATCCCAATCCACGGACGAAGTGGGCGACGAATACGACCCTCTCGTGGGGTCTTGGGGTCGGAATGACCTGCCCGACGTCCGGTAGCCGGTGCGCTATGTCCGTGGCCAAGTATCCGGCCGCCTGAAGAATTGTGATGTGCTTCTCCTTGACGGTGGAAGCCACCCACTTGCCTCCTGCTCTGGACATGTTTAGCTGTGCGGAGGAGACTTGGGCTTGGGCGCTGGAGCTCGAGGGGGCAAGAGTGGGCAAAGGAGGAAGAAAGTGTGGGTAAAAATGAGGAAATCTTATCCCTTTATAGAGGTGTCGAAGCGGTCCCCCCCCCACTTGCCCGTTGGGAATCGCGTGATAAGGGGACACGATCTCTGCTTTGACAAGGGGACACGATCTCTGCTTTGACAAGACGTGTCAAAGAAACCGCCTCGCAATATGCGCCGTAGCTGGTTGTGGGGAAACGGTTCGAATAATGATCCGACCGTAATAACATGTCACGTCATCACAAAAAGTTGTCAGCAGTGAAGGAAATATGCCCTAGAGGCAATAATAAAGTTATTATTTATTTCCTCATATCATGATAAATGTTTATTATTCATGCTAGAATTGTATTAACCGGAAACATGATACATGTGTGAATACATAGACAAACATATAGTCACTAGTATGCCTCTACTTGACTAGCTCATTAATCAAAGATGGTTATGTTTCCTAACCATAGACATGTGTTGTCATTTGATTAAATGGGATCACATCATTAGGAGAATGATGTGATTGACATGACCCATCCGTTAGCTTAGCACTTGATCGCTTAGTATCTCGCTATTGCTTCCTTCATGACTTATACATGTTCCTGTAACTATGAGAATTGTGTAACTCCCGTTTACCAGAGGAACACTTTGGGTGCTACCAAACGTCACAACGTAATTGAGTGATTATAAAGGAGTACTACAGGTGTTTCCGAAGGTACATGTTGAGTTGGCATAATTCGAGATTAGGATTTGTCACTCCGATTGTCGGAGAGGTATCTCTGGGCCCTCTCGGTAATACTCATCACCTAAGCCTTGCAAGCATGTAACTAATGAGTTAGTTATGAGATGACGTATTATAGAACGAGTAAAGAGACTTGCCGGTAACGAGATTGAACTAGGTATTGGATATCGACGATCAAATCTCGGGCAAGTAACATACCGATGACAAAGGGAACAAAGTATGTTGTTATGCGGTTTGACCGATAAAGATCGTCGTAGAATATGTAGGAACCAATATGGGCATCCAGGTCCCGCTATTGGTTATTGACCAGAGACATGTCTCGGTCATGTCTACATTGTTCTCGAACCGTAGGGTCCATGCACGCTTAAGGTTTCGATAGCAGTTATATTATGAGTTTATGTATTTTGATGTATCGAAGGTTGTTGAGTCCGGATATGATCACGGACATGACGAGGAGTCTCTAAATGGTCGAGACATAAAGATTGATATATTGGACGGATATATTTGGACACCGGAAAGGTTCCGGAGAGTTTGGGAATATCTAGGAGCTCGGAGGTTACTGGAACCCCGGTAAGTATATGGGCCTTATTGGGCCCAAGTGGAAGGAAGGAGAAGGAACAAGGGAGGCGCCCCTCCCAAGCCCAATCCGATTGGGGAGGGGCCGGCCCCTTTCCTTTCTCCTTCCCCTTCTCCTTCCTACTACTAGTACTCCTTCCTTCCCTCCAAGTTGGATTAGGAAAGAGGGAAACCTACTTGGAGTAGGTTTCCTCCTCCTATGGCGCGCCCTCCTTGGGCAGCCACCTCCTCCCTCCCTCCTTTATATACGGGGTAGGGGCACCCTAGAACACACAAGTTGATCATTGATCGTTCCTTAGCCGTGTGCGGTGCCCCTCCATGATATTACACCTCGATCGATTGTGGCGGTGCTTAGGCGAAGCCTGCGACAGAGAACATCAAGATCGTCACCATGCCGTCGTCTTGTGAGAACTCCCCTCGGAGCCTCTCATTGGATTGGAGATCGAGGTGCGCCATCGAGCTGACGCGTGTCAAGAACTTCGGAGGTGCCGAGTAACGGTGCTTGGATCGGTTGGACCGGAGAACGTCGACTACTTCCTCTACGTTACGTCAACGCTTCCGCTCCGGTCACGAGGGTACGAGACAACACTCTCCCTCGTTGCTATATCATCACCATGATCTTGTGTGTGCGAGGAAATTTTTGAAATTACTACGTTTCCCAACAAATGGCATCGAGCGGTTTTTATGGTTTGATGTTATTTGCACGAGTAGAACACAAGTGAGTTGTGGGCGATATAAGTCATCTTGCTTACCAAAGATGTCATACTTTGGTTCAGCGGTATTGTTGGATGAAGCGGCCGGACCGACATTACGCCAGACGCTTACGCGAGGCGCTTTTACCGCCGTGCTTTGCACACGGTGACTAGCGGTGTCGGTTTCTCCAACTTTAGTTGAACTGAGTGTGCTACGCCCGGTCCTTGCGAAGGTTAAAATAGCATCAACTTGACAAACTATCGTTGTGGTTTTGATGCGAGGTGAGATTGGTTCTTGCTAAGCCCGTAGCAGCCACGTAAAATTTGCAACAACAAAGTAGAGGACGTCTAACTTGTTTTTGCAGGCATGTTGTGATGTGATATGGCCAAGACGTGATGCTATATTTTATTGTATGAGATGATCATGTTTTGTAACGAAGTTATCGGCAATCGCGAGAGCCATATGGTTGTCGCTTTATTGTATGAAATGCAAATGCCCTGTAATTGCTTTACTTTATCACTAAGCGGTAGCGATAGTCGAGAAGCAATAGATGGCGAACGACAACGATGCTACGATGGAGATCAAGGTGTCGCGCCGGTGGCGATGGTGATCACGACGGTGCCGGAGATGGAGATCACAAGCACAAGATGATGATGGCCATATCATATCACTTATATTGATTGCATGTGATGTTTATCCTTTATGCATCTTATCTTGCTTTGATTGACGGTAGCATTTTAAGATGATCTCTCACTAATTATCAAGAAGTGTTCTCCCGAGTATGCACCGCTATGAAAGTTCTTCGTCTTTGAGACACCACGTGATGATCGGGTATGATAGGCTCTACGTTCAAATACAACGGGTGCAAAACAGTTGCACACGCGAATACTCAAGTTATACTTGACGAGCCTAGCATATACAGATATGGCCTCGAACACGGAGACCGAAAGGTCGGCGTGAATCATATAGTAGATATGATCAACATAGAGATGTTTACCATTGAAACTACTCCATCTCACGTGATGATCGGACATGGTTGATTGATTTGGATCACGTAATCACTTAGATGACTAGAGAGATGTCATCTAAGTGGGAGTTCTTTAGTAATATGATTAATTGAACTTAAATTTATCATGAACTTAGTACTGATAGTATTTTGCTTGTCTATGTTTGTTTGTAGATAGATGGCTCGTCTTTGTTGTTCCGTTGAATTTTAATGTGTTTCTTGAGAAAGCAAAGTTGAAAGATGATGGTAGCAATTACACGGATCGGGTCCGTATCGAGGATTATCCTCATTCTTTGCCTGTAAGAGTTACGTCCCGAAGCACCGCTGGGTGCGAACTCTTCTTGATGTAACCGACGGCGTTAAGAACGTCTGGCGAGCAAAAGCGATGACTACTCTATAGTTCGATGTGCCATGCTTTACGGCTTAGAACCGGGTCTTCAACGACGTTTTGAGCGTCATGGAGCATATGAGATGTTCCAAGAGTTGAAGTTAATATTTCAAGCAAATGCCCGGATTGAGAGATATGAAGTCTCCAATAAGTTCTACAACTGCAAGATGGAGGAGAACAGCTGTCAAGTGAGCATATACTCAAAATGTCCGGGTATAATAATCACTTGATTCAAGCGGGAGTTAATCTTCCGGATGATAGCGTCATTGATGAATTCTCCAATCATCGCCACCAAGCTACAAGAGCTTTGTGATGAACTATAATATGCAAGGGATGAACAAGACTATTCGAGCTCTTGGCGGTCTTTGAAAGTCATGGAGGTAGAAATCAAGAAGGAGCATCAAGTGTTGATGGTCAACAAGACCACTAGTTTCAAGAAGAAGGGCAAAGGGAAGAAGAAGGAACTTCAAAAGAACAACAAACAAGTTGTTGCTCAAGAGAAGAAACCCAAGTCTAGACCTAAGCACTGGCGAGTGCTTCTACCGCAAGCGATCGACTTCGAAGCGGAACTGCCCCAAGTATTTGGCGGATAAGAAGGATGGCAAAGTGAACAAAGGTATATGTGATATACATGTTATTGATGTGTACCTTACTAATGCTCGCAGATAGCACTGGTATTTGATATCTGGTTACATTGCTAACATTTGCAACTCAAGCAGGGACTACGGATTAGCGAAGATTAGCTAAGGACGAGGTGACGATCTTGGCGTGGGAAATGGTTTCAAAGTCGATGTGATCGCGGTCGGCACGCTACCTCTACATCTACCATTGGGATTAGTTTTAGACCTGAATAATTGTTATTTGGTGCCTGCGTTGAGCATGAACATTATATCTGGACCTTGTTTGATGCGAGACGGTTATTCATTTAAATCAGAGAATAATGGTTGTTCTATTTATATGAGTAATATCTTTTATGGTCATGCACCCTTGAAGAGTGGTCTATTTTTATTGAATCTCGATAGTAGTGATACACATATTCATAATGTTGAAGCCAAAAGATGCAGAGTTGATAATGATAGTGCAACATATTTGTGGCACCGCCGTTTAGGTCATATCGGTATAAAACGCATGAAGAAACTCCATCTTGATGGACTTACGGAATCACTTGATTATGAATCACTTGGTACTTGCGAACCATGCCTCATGGGCAAGATGACCAAAACACCGTTCTCCGGATCTATGGAGAGAGCAACAGATTTGTTGGAAATCATACATATGAGATGTATGTGGCCCGATGAATGTTGAGGCTCGTGGCGGATATCGTTATTTTCTCACCTTCACAGATGATTTGAGCAGATATGGGTATATCTACTTGATGAAACACAAGTCTGAAACATTTGAAAAGTTCAAAGAATTTCAGAGTGAAGTAGAAAATCATCGTAACAAGAAAATAAAGTTTCTACGATCTGATCGTGGAGGAGAATATTTGAGTTACGAGTTTGGTTTACATTTGAAACAATGTGGAATAGTTTCGCAACTCACGCCACCTGGAACACCACAACGAAATGGTGTGTCCGAACGCTGTAATCGTACTTTACTTGATATGGTACGACCTATGATGTCTCTTACCGATTTACCGCTATCGTTTTGGGTTATGCTTTAGAGACGGCCGCATTCACGTTAAATAGGGCACCATCAAAATCCGTTGAGACGACGCCTTATGAACTGTGGTTTGGCAAGAAACCAAAGTTGTCGTTTCTTAAAGTTTGGGGCTGCGATGCTTATGTGAAGAAACTTCAACCAGATAAGCTCGAACCCAAATCGGAGAAATGTGTCTTCATAGGATACCCAAAGGAGACTATTGGGTACACCTTCTATCACAGATCTGAGGGCAAGATTTTCGTTGCTAAATTCGGATCCTTTCTAGAGAAGGAATTTCTCTCGAAAGAAGTGAGTGGGAGGAAAGTAGAACTTGATGAGATAACTATATCTACTCCCTTATTGAAAGTAGTTCATCACAAGAACCGGTTCTCGTGACAACTACACCAATTAGTGAGGAAGCTAATGATATTGATCATGAATCTTTAGATCAAGTTTCTCTTGAACCTCGAGGTCTACTAGAGTAAGATCCGCACAGTGAGTGGTACGGAAATCCTATTCGAAGTCATGTTACTTGACCATGATGAACCTCACGAACTATGAGGAAGCGATGATGAGCCCAGATTCGTAAAATGGCTAGAGGCCATGAAATCGAGATAGGATCCATGTATGAAAACAAAGTATGGACTTTGGTTGACTTGCGGATGATCGGCAAGCCATTGAGAATAAATGGATCTTTAAGAAGAAGACCGATCTTGATGGTAATGTTATCGTCTACAAAGCTCGACTTGTTGCAAAAGGTTTTCGACAAGTTCAAGAGGTTGACTACGATGAGACTTTCTCACCCGTAGCGATGCTTAAGTCTGTCCGAATCATGTTGGCTATTGCTGCATTTCATGATTATGAAATTTGGCAAATGGATGTCAAGACGCATTCTTGAATGGATTTCTAGAAGAAGAGTTGTATATGATGACTGAAGGTTTTGTTGATCCAAAAGGTGTTGACAAAGTGTGCAAGCTCCAGCGTTCCATTTATGGATTGGTGCAAGCATCTCGGAGTTGGAATAAACGCTTTGACAAAGTGTAATCAAAGCATATGGTTTTGTATGGACTTTTGGAGAAGCTTGTATTTACAAGAAAGTGAGTGGGAGCTCTGTAGCATTTCTAGTTTTATATGTTGATGACATATTGTTAATTGGAAATGATATAGAATTCTGGATAGCATAAAGGGATACTTGAATAAAAGTTTTTCAATGAAAGACCTCGGAGAAGTGCTTACATATTGGGCATCAAGATCTATAGAGATAGATCAAGGCGCTTAATAGGACTTTCACAAAGCACATACCTTGACAAAATTTTGAAAAAGTTCAAAATGGATCAAGCAAAGAAAGGATTCTTGCCGTGCTACAAGGTGTGAAGTTGAGTCAAACTCAATGCCCGACCACAGCAGAAGATAGAGAGAAAATGAAAGGTGTTCCTATGCTTCACCATAGGCTCTATCATGTATGCAATGTTGTGTACCAGACTGACGTATGCTTAGCAATAAGCTTGGCGGTAGGTACCAAAGTAATCCAGAGTGGATCATCGGACAGCGGTCAAGAACATCTGAAACACCGAAAAGGACTAAGGATATGTTTCTCGTATATGGAGGTGACAAAGAGCTAGTCGTAAATGGTTACGTCGATGCAAGCTTTGACACCGATCCGGACGATTCTAAATCGCAAACCGGATACGTGTTTATATTAAGCAGTGGAGCTGTGAGTTGGTGCGATTCTAAACAAAGCGTCGTGGCGGGATCTACATGTGAAGCGAAGTACATAGCGCTACAAGCGAGCAAATGAAGGAGCGGATGAAGGAGTTCATTTCCGATCTAGGTGTCATACCTAGTGCATCGGGACCAATGAAGATCTTCGTGACAATCTTGGTGCAATTGCCTTGGCAAAGGAATCCAGATTTCACAAGAGGACCAAGCACATCAAGAGACGCTTCAATTCCATTTGGGACCAAGTCCAAGTGGGAGACATAGAGATTTGCAAGATACATACGGATCTGAATGTTGCGAACCGTTGACTAAGCCTCTCTCACGAGCAAAACATGATCAGCACCAAGACTCCATGGGTGTTAGAATCATTACTATGTAATCTAGATTATTGACTCTAGTGCAAGTGGGAGACTGAAGGAAATATGCCCTAGAGGCAATAATAAAGTTATTATTTATTTCCTCATATCATGATAAATGTTTATTATTCATGCTAGAATTGTATTAACCAGAAACATGATACATGTGTGAATACATAGACAAACATATAGTCACTAGTATGCCTCTACTTGACTAGCTCATTAATCAAAGATGGTTATGTTTCCTAACCATAGACATGTGTTGTCATTTGATTAAATGGGATCACATCATTAGGAGAATGATGTGATTGACATGACCCATCCGTTAGCTTAGCACTTGGTCGTTTAGTATTCTCGCTATTGCTTCCTTCATGACTTATACATGTTCACTGTAACTATGAGAATTGTGTAACTCACGCTACGGAGGAACTCTTTGGGTACTACCAAACGTCACAACGTAATCGGGTGATTATAAAGGAGTACTACGGTGTTTAGAAGGTACATGTTGAGTTGGCATAATTCGAGATTAGGATTTGTCACTCCGATTGTCGGAGAGGTATCTCTGGGCCCTCTCGGTAATACTCATCACCTAAGCCTTGCAAGCATGTAACTAATGAGTTAGTTATGAGATGACGTACATGAGCGAGTAAAGAGACTTGCCGTAACGAGATTGAACTAGGTATTGGATACCGACGATCAAATCTCGGGCAAGTAACATACCGATGACAAAGGGAACAAAGTATGTTGTTATGCGGTTTGACCGATAAAGATCTTCGTAGAATATGTAGGAACCAATATGGGCATCCAGGTCCCGCTATTGATTATTGACCAGAGACATGTCTCGGTCATGTCAACATTGTTCTCGAACCGTAGGGTCCGCACGCTTAAGGTTTCGATGGCGGTTATATTATGAGTTTATGTATTTTGATGTACGAAGGTTGTTTGAGTCCGGATATGATCACGGACATGACGAGGAGTCTCGAAATGGTCGAGACATAAAGATTGATATATTGGACGGATATATTTGGACAGGAAAGGTTCCGGAGAGTTTGGGAATATCTGGGAGCTCGGAGGTTACCGAACCCCGGTAAGTATATGGGCCTTATTGGGCCCAAGTGGAAGGAAGGAGAAGGAACAAGGGAGGCGCCCCAAGCCCAATCCGATTGGGGGGGGCGGGCCCCCTTTCCTTTCTCCTTCCCCTTCTCCTTCCTACTACTAGTACTCCTTCCTTCCCTCCAAGTTGGATTAGGAAAAGAGGAAACCTACTTGGAGTAGGTTTCCTCCTCCTATGGCGCCCCTCCTTGGGCAGCCACCTCCTCCCTCCCTCCTTTATATACGGGGTAGGGGCACCCTAGAACACACAAGTTGATCATTGATCGTTCCTTAGCCATGTGCGGTGCCCCCTCCACGATATTACACCTCGATCATATTGTAGTGGTGCTTAGGCGAAGCCTGCGACAGAGAACATCAAGATCGCCACCACGCCGTCAGGTTGTGAACTCCCCTCGGAGCCTCTACTAGATTGGAGATCGAGGTGCGTCATCGAGCTGTCGCGTGTCAAGAACTTCGGAGGTGCCGAGTGCGGTGCTTGGATCGGTTGGACCAGAGAAGCGACGACTACTTCCTCTACGTTACGTCAACGCTTCCGCTTCGGTCTACGAGGGTACGTAGACAACACTCTCCCCTCGTTGCTATATCATCACCATGATCTTGTGTGTGCGTAGGAAATTTTTTGAAATTACTACGTTTCCCAACAAGCAGATTGCATTTGTGAAATATCATTCTCTCTACGGCGGTGTGTAAAGATCATTTTGTGGATCCGGACACGATTCAAGTGTTCGATAATTACTTCGGAGTATTCGGAGAAGGAACCCGCCTTGCAATGCCGAAGACAATACTGCGCGCCGGACTCATCGTCATTGAAGCCTGGTTCAGGCTACTGAGGAAGTCTGGATTAGGGGGTATCCGGACAGCCG
This sequence comes from Aegilops speltoides, assembly GCA_021437245.1. Classification (NCBI taxonomy): domain Eukaryota; kingdom Viridiplantae; phylum Streptophyta; class Magnoliopsida; order Poales; family Poaceae; genus Aegilops; species Aegilops speltoides. The sequence goes on from CM038142.1 coordinate 61,341,992, forward strand.
GATTGTGTGCAACGTCCGGACTATTGATGCGTGAAGATACAAGACTCAAGACTTCGGCCCGTGTCCGGATGGGACTCTCCTCTGCGTGGAAAGCAAGCTTGGCGATCCGGATATTATGTTTCCTTTCTTGTAACCGACTCCATGTAAACCCTAGCCCTCTCCGGTGTCTATATAAACCGGAGAGGTTGGTCCTTAGAAGGCCGACCACAATTACAATCATACCATCATAGGCTAGCTCTTAGGGTTTAGCCTCTATGATCTCGTGGTAGATCTACTCTTGTACTACCCATATCATCAATATTAATCAAGCAGGAAGTAGGGTTTTACCTTCATCGAGAGGGCCCGAACCTGGGTAAACATCTGTGTCCCTTGCTTCCTGTTACCATCAGCCTTGACGCACAGATCGGGACCCCTTACTCGAGATCCGCCGGTTTTGACACCGACGCTACCTCAACATCGACATCAAGGTTAACGTCTACAACAACTCATCAACCACAACTCCAGTCAACAACGTTCGCGTCGTCACTAGCGTCCATGCCACTCCTGCTGTGACGGCGGGAAGGAACAGAGGAGGGACGAGGAAGGCACCAGAAGGGACGCAGTCACCGTCCCAGGTGCCGACCCGTCAGCCATTAGAGACACAGTTGATGATGGCGCACTGGAGAAGATGACAGAATCGCAAGACTTCAAATTCAGTCGTAATCGTCCGCTTCGCTCCCGCTACGACTGAGGGGGAATGTTAGAAATATAATGCGTTTGAGTTAGAGATAGAATTAGTAATGTCTTGTCTTGTACTCCAAGTCTCTACCCACCATGTACTCTATATAATCCCTCACGAGGGTCGGATTAAAACCACCAATATTGTCATCCTACAATTTCTACACTCTAGAGCGATTTTGCCAAAGATTTCTCCTTCCTCTCAGTCTGAAAGAAGATGATTAACCCTGTTGAACTGGACCAGAGCTCGAGTACCAAGTTGATTAAATCATGTCAGCTGGTCGTGCCCTCCTGCAATCACAAGCTCTTCATTTCCTAGCACGTATGTACGCACGATAGTGTCGACGTTGCTATAAAAAGTGACGCTCCTCCGTATCCAATCCCCCTCGCCCGCTCGCCCGCACCGACGCGCACTACGGTCCCTGTCCGTCACGTTCGGCCCCGCTCACTCCCCAGTGATCCCACTCCCACCACGGAATGCCACCTCCCACTCCAAGAACCAAGCGACCGGAAGCGGCCAAGGTTCCCCTCCTCACCACCACCCTCCTCCTGCTCCTCGCATTCCTCTTCGCCCACAGCGCATTCGCCGCCGACGACGGCGGCCAGCATCACCACGCGCGCGCACTCCTCGACGGCAATGCGGACGCCGACGCCGACGCCGTGGACCGGCATTGCGCGGGCATGCTGCACCGGGACGTGTGCGTGTCGACGCTGGCGGGCATCCAGGGGCTGGCGCGGAAGCCGCTCGGGGAGGTGATCTCCAAGGTGGTGGAGCGCGCGGCGTCGGCGGTGCGCGCGGCCGCGTCCAACTGCACGTCCTACCTGGCGCGCCCGCACCGGCTGCGCCTGCGCGACCGCCTCGCGCTCTCCGACTGCCAGGAGCTGTTCGGCCACACGCTGGCCCAGCTCGGCACGGCGGCGGCCGAGCTCTCGGCCGGCAACCGCAGCGCGGAGGACTCCATCGCGGGCGTGCAGACGGTGCTGTCGGCGGCCATGACGAACCAGTACACCTGCCTGGAGGGGTTCGCGGGGCCGTCGGCGTCGGAGGACGGGCGCGTGCGGCCCTTCATCCAGGGCCGCATCTACCACGTCGCCCACCTCGTGTCCAACTCGCTCGCCATGGTCCGCCGCCTCCCGCAGCGCCGCCGCGGGCGCGCCCTCCGCGCGAGAGCCACAAGAAGAAGTCCAGGCGAGGGGGCGTTCGAGGGGTACGGGCGCGTGCGGCGCGGGTTCCCGGCGTGGGTGGCGGCGGCGGACCGGAGGCGGCTGCTGCAGCAGCAGGGCCAGGGCGTCGGCGTCGGCGCCCCGGACCTGGTGGTGGCCAAGGACGGGAGCGGCAACTTCACGACGGTGGGGGAGGCGGTGGCGGCGGCGCCCAACAACAGCGATACGCGGTACGTGATCCACATCAAGGCCGGGGGCTACTTCGAGAACGTGGAGGTCGGGGCCGAGAAGACCAACATCATGCTCGTCGGCGACGGCATGTGGAAGACCGTCATCAAGGCCAGCCGCAACGTCGTCGACAACTACACCACCTTCCGCTCCGCCACGCTAGGTATGTGAGCCCATCAAACTCCTTACGTCCGTGCAGACATGCCGACGAGTGGCGCTACACGATCGATCGCGTACTGTTCGCCACGAGCCGATGTACGCCGGCATGGGCATGGCCGGCCGGAATAGTGAGTGACGCCGTACTGACGGACGCGTCGTGGGAATGCAAGTGCACGCGCGGCTTGGTGGTTTGCGTGGGATGCGGCTCGTGACCGAGCGTCCGTCCGTGGTACATTGATCACGAGTGGCATCGGTCAGGTAACAACGGGGAACAGGGCCTGCTTCTATTGCTTCTTCTAGGAGAGACTAGGACTAGCACTCTACCAGTAGGCAGTAGCGTAGCGTACTAGGTGCAGGGACTGGACCACGTCGTGACTGGTTGGACAAATGGTTACAGACAAATACGCATTTGGATTGTATTATAACAGTTCATCACGAGCTCTCGTGCACTCTCATATTTGTCGGAGAAATAGATGTATCTAAGATACATTCATTTTTTATCCATTTCTACGACAATTAATTTCGGACGAAGGGAGTACAAACGATGCACTTACACACTCCATCGGCCGCTCGAAGAGCTCAAGGTTCGGATATTTTCTGCAATGCGAACTAGAGTAGTAATTGCTTATTGGCATTTGGAGATGTGGAGCACGGGAGTTGGTTGGTTATCATGGTTAGGCTTGGTAGGTGAGGCCGCCGTGAGCTAGCTAGCCATGTACGAGCACGGCAAACCTACTACACTGATACTACGTGAGCTAGCTCTGCCGGTTTTGTAGAACTGGAAGTGCGCCAGCATGGTGAGGTTGATGGTAGCGGAAACCGATCCTGTGATCTGACCGCATTCAACAGCCACTACTGCAAGCAAACAAAGGGCAGCCCGTTGTGGCACACTTTTTTTAAAATGAGGATGTAGCCTGGCCTCTCCATCCGGGCGATGCATGGAGCCAGCCCATTGTAGCACGATGGAGCACCTTCTTCGCTTCGATCTCCTTTTACATTTCTCATCTTTTCCCCTTTTCTGCTCGGTGCTCAGTAGACGTGAACGAACTGGTGTCTAGTAGCTCCGATCGATCGATCCAGCTGGTCCCCTGGATCGCAGTGGGGATGGATTATGGATGGGCCAGCATCGATCTTCTGCAGGCACCGACACATAGATTCGTCTCGGTACTGTAGGTTGCCAAACAGCGAGCACTCGTCCAGTGGAGGGCAGCATCGAGCACATGCACGCCTTTCACAACAGAAAGAAAGTTGTTTCTGTAAGTACTCATGTTCAAGATGAGCAACCCAGTTAGGTCCTCTGATGCCACCTTAAGCCAAGCAACAAGAGCAAGCCGACGCCGGTCGTGACCATCATTCGAGTCGGGCTAGACCGATATGTATGGCCTATCCGGCCGGCCGGACGCGGCCTCGTCCACCACGCCGCTACTTTCCGGCGTTGTCCGGTTGCCCCATCGGTACAAACACACTGACAATTTTAGGACAGAACATGCATTGCATGGGCGCCTCAAGATAGATAGGGGACGGGTGCTGTGCAGCAGGGGAGGGCCCTCCACTGCGACGATCCTGGCCACAGCGGAGCCTTGATTAACTCCGTCGCCGAATGTGGCACGCGGTGTTGTTGACACGCCGCTGTCGTCGTCCACGGTGTCGGTGTGACGAGACGACGCATCGCCACCTGCAAGACCGCTACCCTCACGTGCGTCTGCTCCTCGCATTCATTCATGATTCATCCATGGCCTGGCCTGGCCTCTGGCCACCCGCGTTCGGCTGCACGACGCCGAGCCGCAGACCGCACACGACACGACTTGTACCACACCAGTGTGGCAACCGGCAATAAGTACGCGGACGCGTTCACGTGCAGCAAGAGCCATACATAGAATCTACCACTCGCCTGAATGTAATGGCTCATAAATTTTCAGTTTTGGTAGGTCGATGGATGGCTCTGCACGTAGCTGACCGACATCTGTTGATTTAATGAACCTTAACTTTGCAGCGGTGATCGGGACGGGGTTCCTGGCGCGGGACCTGACGGTGGAGAACTCCGCGGGGCCGGCCAAGCACCAGGCGGTGGCGCTGCGGGTGAACGCGGACCTGTCGGCCTTCTACCGCTGCAGCTTCGCGGGGTACCAGGACACGCTCTACGCGCACTCGCTCCGCCAGTTCTACCGCGACTGCGACGTCTACGGCACCGTCGACTTCGTCTTCGGCGACGCCGCCGTCGTGCTCCAGAACTGCAACCTCTACGCGCGCCGCCCAAACCCCGGCCAGAAGAACGTCTTCACCGCGCAGGGCCGCGAGGACCCCAACCAGAACACCGGCATCGCCGTGCAGGGCTGCAAGGTCGCCGCCGCCGCCGACCTCGTCCCCGTGCAGGCCAACTTCTCGTCCTACCTCGGCCGGCCGTGGAAGACCTACTCCCGGACGGTGTTCATGCAGTCCAAGATGGAGAGCCTGGTGCACCCGCGCGGGTGGCTCGAGTGGAACGGCAGCTTCGCGCTGGACACGCTATACTACGCCGAGTACATGAACCGGGGGCCCGGCGCCAACACGTCGGCCAGGGTGGCCTGGCCGGGCTACCGGGTGATCACCACCGCCGCCGACGCCGGCAACTTCACCGCGCAGACGTTCATCCAGGGCGACCTCTGGCTCAACTCCACCTCCTTCCCCTACTCGCTGGGCCTCGGATAGAATAGAGATGAGTGGGTTTTTGAATGACAAAATAAGGGGTGGTTCATCTCAGGTTTAGTCAGGAAAGGGGTTATACTAGGCTCTCGTTTCTTCCCGTTCGTCTCTACTGTACACTGAAGAAAAACTGTTACTGCCAACGTTCAGATCTGCAATACTCATTGTACCGAGGCTATTGTTCAGATCTGTAATAGTCATTGGTACTCATGTAACTGTGCTGGTAGAGTTGGACTCTTTACAACAGAGGACGAAAATTAAAGATGTGTCATGGTTCTAGTGGACAAATGACAAGGGAATCGACAAGGCAAACAGGGAGTGTACATGGAGGAATCTAACGCCACTTATTCACCATTCTATCTACCCGTGACTCTGATGATGTCCTTAACTGACCTTCTCCAGAAGTTTGCCGTCCCCCTTTTTATTTTATTCAATATATGGTCCTGATCTTACAGCCTCGACCTTTGCAGCTCCAGCTTCGCGATCGTGCCGAGATGGACTTCATCAGGGCCGTCGGCGAGCCGCAGTGTCCTAGCGGTTGCCCATAGATGGGACAGGACCGTGTCGGATGAGACCCCTGCAGCGCCGTGGACTTGTATTGCCATGTCAAGCACTTTCAGGGCCATATTTGGAGCCGCCACCTACACAGAGGCCAAATTCACTGAATTTTTGTTGCTACAATTCGTTGCAAATGAAGGCGCTAAAATGCTGGAACTTTACCTTGGCCATTGCAAGGATCCCACGGGCCTTCTTGTTCCCATGCCGGTCGAGTTGATCGGCTGCTTCAAGCACCAGAAGCCTAGTTTGCTCCAGTTCTATCCGACACTGGAGTCCACATTCATGTTAGAGCTAGATATACATCATTGCTAAAATGCTTCAAAGAAACAAATGGATGAACAGTTCAATCTGAGAAGCTGAGTGGGGATGTTTATTTGTATGGTCTCTGGACGATTAACATCATAACTCCCTGGGAAACCGAAAAGAACAATAAAATGATATCTAACTAATGTGATTTTTGACGTCTGAACAGAAACACCTTTTTTTTTTTGCTTTATTCAAGGTTTTGTAAATAAACCATGTAAACAGTTTATTGGATCATGCAAGCAATCAAAGAGGTTATACCTTTGCCAGGTCTGACTGAAAGGAACCATGCTGTGCAATCTTCTTTCCAAAAGCGGTCCTACTTAAGGCCCTCTCAACCATCATATTCATGCCACGTTCAGCTGCTCCTATTAGTCGCATGCAATGATGCAATCTTCCAGGACCTAGTCTTCCCTGCAGAGCAAGATAAATATGACACAGAAAGTACAGGTTGGGAATGATCAATAGTAGTATCAGAACAGTTCTGCTTACTTGAGCAATCTCGAAACCACGTCCTTCTCCGAGGAGGATATTTGTGACAGGAACACGCACGTTATCAAAAGTAATCTCTGCATGTCCATGCGGTGCATCATCAAACCCAAAGACTAACAATGGTCTCTTTATCTGCACTCCAGGAGTGTTGATATCCACTAAGATCATCGACTGCTGTTTATGTCTAGGTGCAGAGAAATCTGTTTTTCCCTGCATGAAATAAACACCGTTTAACATTACAAGAAACATATACATCACCCACAGCACTGCTCTCATGGATAGATGTTATAGTTACCATTAATATCAGGATTTTGCACCTCGGGTCCATAGCCCCACTGGTCCACCATTTCCTGCCATTTATCACATAGAAATCTCCCTGCCTGTCGAGGGAACAATATTAAAGTAATCAGCAATGCAGAAAGCTCAAAGCAAAGAAAATGATGACATTTTTTATAAACTATCAAAAGAGGAGGGGCAGGAAATGTATGCCATGAGGATATAATTGATTTCCTGTTAATACACAAGAATTTGGAGGTCTCCACCAGCATACTATAATTATGCTGTTAAACTGAAAATAGTTTTCAGATGAGAAAAATAGACAAAAGAAATGCTGACATCTGTAGGAACTAGGACCGGCTAAACATAACTATATGATGGCCCATAACAAGGTAATAGCTTTTCAACTAAAGAGAGGCAGAGAGGCAGTAGTAAGCACATGTGACAAGATTCAACAACCTAAAGCAGCAACTATAACATGCTTGTTGCCCACACATATTTTATTTGTATTATTACCTGGATATTGCACATTCTATATTTGTTGCATCTGAAGATGCAACTTGTGGTTCTGTCATTGCAAATCCAGAACGAATTTTCCCTTCCAGTAGAGGAACAAGCCACTGCTTCTGTTGCTCCTTAGTCCCATATCTCAACAGGACCTACAATGCGATTTTCATATCATAAAAAATTGTCAGATACAAAATTACTAGCACCAATCATAACAAAGCATTCACAGTTGAGATATATTTTAAGATACTTATAAAAATATTGGCATGCTAAAGATGGCACATTTCCAAGGAGAAACATAAAGATGGCATCATTCATCGATAATTTGCAGATTTTATACAGATAGATATTTTCAAAACAAGTAATTTCTCAAAATATGCTTGGCTATTGGGGTAAGATGCAGTGACAGCCTTTGAGAATCATGCCTATAAATTAACATTATGAGAAGCCCTACCTCCATATTACCCGTATCAGGTGCACCACAGTTAAATATTTGTGGAGCCCAAACTGAACGGCCCATAATCTCACATAAATATCCATACTCAAGATTTGTGAGACCAGCACCTAGCAAAAGATCATTTGAACTTCCAGCAGAAACATGAGATTGGTTCTCAAGTAGTAGCTTTCTTGCTCTAGCTGCACTGTCAAGCTGCAGATTAACCATTTTAATCAGCACAGAAGTCCGCGTAATATATAAGTGCCCTTCATTACTATAAGAAATAAAGTTCTTAATTTTCTGGATCAGGTAAATATGAAAGGCGTGAAAAGAAAATAGTGAGTACCGGAATAAATAAGTTCCACAATCCCTCCTCTTTTGCTAATGCTTTCAAATTTTCTTCTTCGGGGTGGATTGTCCACCGTGAGGTTGATTGTGCATGTTTGTATAACTCATCCTCCTTGGGATATATATGATCTTTCATGAACTTCATTATTTTTTGCCGTAGCTGCATAACCTTTTCGCTAGGAACAAATTTGCCTTGACCATTTGTCAAAGTTGAATCTTCCTGCTCTACATGGAAACCTTGCCGGGGAGCCTTTGAGACATGCATACCTGTTAAATGCGAACGCTTAGTTAACAACATTTGAGTGCATTAGACTTTACAAGAATGATGATTGCTCTTAAAAGGCGAATAAAGGATCATAACCACATTTTCCATGTCTATGTGAAGCAGTTTATTTGGAAACAGGAACAAGGTTTAAGAAAACGAAAAGATCTTGCCCACAAAGCGCACTTAAACAGGTGGCAGGAAATTGTTAAGACGAGGCCGTGAAATATAATTACCTGTAGCAGGGTGTGCTCGCAGGACATTTTCTCTATTAATGTAATCCCAGGCACAGTCAACCATAACATTGGCAGCCTTGCCGGCAAATCTAGCACGCTCACCACCTGAAGCATTACCCTGTGTGCCAGCTAAAATAAATTAGAATATATAAACAGACACAGATTTTCATGAGTTAAAGACTAGTACCATAGTCCATCTGTGGTATACTCCTGCATAGATAGATGCCCCACGAAACAGTGAAAAGGCAATGTAGAACTTCCAATTTGCTGCAGGCCAAGGCCGTGCCTGAGGGAAATTTAAAAGAAGAAAGAGAATGATAAAAAAACAGTGAATAAGATTGGTGTTTTATCCAGCCAGCATGAAAAAAGAAGCAACACAACGCTTACAGACATAGAGCAGTACACAGCTAGGTACTCTTCCAGTTGAGGAATGCCATCTGGAATGCCAGAATGTTCAAATCCTCCATACGAACTATTTTCAGTGAGTGTTGCATCAATAATATATGGCTGCAAAGAAATAATAAACAAAGTAAAACATACAAAATCACATGATCTAAATGCTATGCAAACAGTTTTCTATTTTTGGTGAACACATGGTACCGGAACAAGTAATGATGAGCAAATAGGACACAAACTCTTCTTCAGAATTACCTAGAAAAAACTTCTCAGACTTAACACATAAAGTTCAGGTATGACCTTTGACCTATGTTGATGGTCGTGACTATCACACAACTCAATTAAAACAGAACATGTCCAGAACCCAAGAAAAATAAGCTTGCTGAAAACAAAATATGATATTATGAAATATTCATATCAAAGTGACCCCAAGATATCAAGAGTACATTCCCTACAGCTTTTCTTTCAAGACAACTTCAGCTAAATCATGGTGAGCAAAGTGATATAATGCCCAATGCATATAGTCACCTAAGCTATAAAATCACATCAGAAGAGCTATAACTGTTTTTAGAGAACATGCAAATAGCACAAGAAAACGTGTCGTAAATAGGTGAATAATTTCCAACAATATTATGTATAAGAAAGTATTTCACATTTTCCCTAATACAGTTTCATATTTCATACCATACAGCTGTAAGCAACATCACACATCTGATTCCCCAAAGTAGATAATTCCCAATCAAGTACACCTATCACTCGATCCTGTAGAGAAACAGAAACGATATTTTTAGATCAATGAAACAGAAGCAATAATCATAAGAAATACTATTTAAATAGTGTAAAGTTGTTAGGAGATGCATAAATACCTCAGTTGGGTGAAAAACAAGGTTATCAACACGATAATCACCATGAACAAGGCCAGTTCCCAATCCTGTCGATGAATCTTCTTCTGGTATATTTTCTTTCAGCCAACCAATCAGATCAAGCATCTTCTGATAACGTGCAGGCTTCCCTTCACCGGTTGAATGAAGATATTGTTTTCCCCATCTTTCTACCTACCCAGTACACAGTAAGCATCTTTAGAAACAAATGGAATATCACATTCACTGGTATCATTATTCATAACAGAGTTCTTAATGAGTGCAAAGTGCAAAAAAAAGAGACAAGTTAATCAAACTGATTAAGAACTTTATAAGCAAATCGGAAGTGTTTCCGAGTATCATTGCTTTGCTTCGCTGTTGATAGTCACTAATCACAGACCCTCTGGAGGCATATCAAAAGCATGTTGGTGTTTCATTCATTTATCCTCACAAAACCAGATATTAGATGCACGTATAATGTGTTAAGTTGATATATGCATGGTTCTAGAGCTTCCTACCAGATGATGAGGTGCTTGAAGAGTAGCCCTGTGAAAGCCAAAAGAGCCAACTACTGCATGGATGTACCAAGCAGGTTGAATTTGATAGGTTATTTAGAAGCTGGACAGCAACATGCTGAAGTTTGAGCATGTCAAGTCCGGTGATCAGTGGCTTACGGTTTCCCTAAGCGGATAGATCCCAGTGAGGATAAATGTGTAATTATCTCCATGTTCATATGTTTTTCCTCTCTGGGACAATAAATAAATGTTCATGCAAGCCAATGCATAAGGGCATGGATAAATGTTTGAAATTGCATTAATTAGCTCTTTTTATGAAGGACAAACTAGAGATGAAATGGCTAAAGTTACATTAGAAGTATAGAGAAGTATTTTGACAAACGATTGAGAGGTTAAAATGACATATTTCAAAACAGAAGGGGTAATAAGTGTTTGAGCGGTGATCCCATAATGATATGTATTGGAGTCTAGTTGTAATCACAGAAATGAAATAAAGAGTGTCGGGTCCTGAAGGACAATACATAATTATGCCCCTAGTTTTCTGTACAATAAGAGGTAGATTGACCTAAAAGCAACACCAAAGTAGTTTATATCACCCCAAGAGGCATAGTTCATCCTTCAAAATTAAGCTACACGTGAGACTTGTACTTAGTGTGAGAGTACAAAAGCTCCCAGCATTGTACCCTAGGAGAGTTCTCTTATGCAACTCAATGATAATGGAAATAAATTTGATTTACTTTTGTCCTCAGAAAACAGTCAGGGGAGGGAGGTAAATACTCCATAACACTTACTTGTCTTTTGCAATAATTGTCTCTTCTTCCATACTTATGCAATCCAACTGCAGTTGTATCAATTTTGTGTACAGCAGCCAAAGTTTTTGCAGCAGCCAAGTATATATTCCTCCGTTTCTCTGGGGTTACTCCCTGCGTAAGAAATGGGTACAAGAGATCAGAAAACTACCATGAATATAAGCATTGCCAATTTCGCACATTCATTTCCTTAAACTGAAATTATGGGAAATCTGATCCCAGCTCTCAGAGTGGCATACAGGAGGGAGGGGCTTGGAAAGTGTCATTGCGTTTTACAGTTTGCGTTTAATATAAGTCTTGTGGGTTCAAACCAATGCTAAGGTTTCTAGTTGGGGAAACGGTTGGGGCCGGCGCACCGGCGGAAGATTGGGCCGGTCTTCCTCTTCCTCGCGTCACTCCGCGCACGCGCAGCTCGCCGCCCTCTTCTTCTGCCCCTCCTCCCCACCCCTTCCCCATCCCTTCCCCATCCCTCCCCCCCCCCCCCCGCCCCTGGTTGCAGCACCGCGCGCTCCCCTCCCCGCTCGAAGCTGCCACGGATCTGCACGGTGACCATTCCATCTCGCCGGCGACCGAGGGGGGGCGGTGACCACGGGAGATGCTGCAACCGGGGGCGATGGGGTGCTACCACGGCGACGCCTACCTCGCATGCAGCGGAGCTCTGCCTACTTCGCCGGAGCCATGGCAGACTACATCCCACGGCGATTTTTTTGATGAAACCGGTTGTAGCAAATTCAACTGCCGGTGGTAGCAAAAATCTACTACGGTTGCAGCAAAACGGCGTCATCGTCATCGCGGGGTCGCAGCTGAGATAAGGAGTTTGAAGCTTTTTTCAATGCGGTTGTAACTTTTATAACTGTCGGTTGCAACTTTTTGTTTTTCGTCCAT